>CM053788.1:9857500-10537500 GCA_028749045.1 Cupressus sempervirens
GTGCTAACGATATGGTATGCCCCCGTTAGCCAAATCTCCATAAAATAGTTAAAAACAACCATGTACAAACTTTGTAGAATGTGATCAATCATTGCTGATGTAAAAATGGCACTCCCTCAAAATATTCCTATCATCCTTTGTACTTGTAGGTGAATGCATGAATGTTATGTGAACAAATATGAAAACCTGTTGAGAAGTATCCTACTTTTTTTGCACCTCATTTTGTGGTTGTAGTGTGTAGTTCTCTATGAAGTCTACAACCAAAACAATGGTATCAAGTGGAAATGTATCCTTGCACAACTTGAATTGAAAATCCAACCATCGAGCTCTATGTGTATGCCTTGCATACTCGTAAATAATCTTTTTAGAAAAAATCTTCATGAACTCATACACTAGAATATTTTCAATGACTAAATCACATCTTTTACCCTATTTCCCATCTTTTAGAGCATATCTCAATGTCTTATATTTTTTGTAATCCACTATTTCATTTCCAATTGCATGTGTACTATCCATATGTTCACAAGTTGATAAAAGTTGCAAAGAACCATAAAATAAGCATGTACCATCCAAGCATGTGTTGGAGTTGATGAAAACCAACTCCGAAGATGCCCAAGATCACCTACATGCAATAACCTGTCAAGGGAAGCCAAAGAGAGGAGCGTGGAGCAAGGGAAAAACCCTAAACGAACATGAGAGAGAAAATATGCAAACACAAGAAAATATGTATTTACAATATGCAAGAATAAGATGATGAGTTATGAAAATACAATGAGAGAGAGACCACTTATAAAGGCCTCATGGAATCTCCTAGAACAAGCTAGAAGATGCTATGAGATAAGTGTGACAACTAAGCATACATCCACATGAGGTGGAAAGTCCTTGAACAAGGTGAGAGGATAAGTATGACTTAGGAGAGAACAAACTCTCGTATTGTCAATAACTTATAACTAACTCCTAGACTACAACTAATGAATGCATTTACCTAAGTAAGCTTAAGTAAATATAATAAATAATTAATAACATGCCACGTGGTACCTTTTTTTTCTATGATGGGCCATAGGCTGTCAAATTTAATGACATGATTTGCTGACATCATCATGACATCATCATTGCATCAGCAGACCTGGCTTGCACATCTCCAGGGTCATTTTGGACCTACCTTCAATTTTTTGGCCATAAGTTGAGCATATAGAGGTATTTTTTCGATCTGAAAGAAGTGTAGAAATGTTGGTTCTGAGATGGAGACATTGGTGTAGGTTTTTTAAAGTTTTGATGCATTTTTATTGCCTATTGTTTTAGTTGAAGTCCAAAGTTGTGTTTTTAACTCTGGCTTGCATATCTTTTGCATCCCATGTTATTTTTTGAAAAAGTTATATTTTTTGAAAGCTAGTTTTGTCATCTTTTCAGAAATGTAGTCCTTTTCCTTAGCTTTTGGCCCATGCTCTTTCTATCATGTTTTTGGCATTTTTGCTATATGGTGGATATCTTGGGTGTTTTAGGTCTGAGGATCATTTTTCTGGCATGGTTTCTTTTGTTTTAGGCTATCCTATCTTTTGTGTCAGCTTTTTCTTTATTTTGATCATTTTAGACATCATTTGTAAGCTCTTTTGTATACACATTGAGATAAATTGTCACTTTTGCATTTCGGGTTCATGAATGTTATTTTTGAGTCAATTGTACATGCACTATTTTTATAAAGCACCATGGGGGGGATAGTTTTTTGTTGTTTTAGGCATTCTCCCTTTGTCAAGTGAGTGTCCCTTCCATGACATGAGCCCCATGGAGCATTAGTGTGACCGTGTCTTTATAGGTGTTTGTACCTCTTCCTCTCTCGTCGTTCTTGATTTGTCTGTAAGAGAATTTGGCCCACCTTCTCAGTTGCCTTTCATCTCACCCTGTCTGCATTAAGGGGGGTTTATGCTATTTTTCTAATGCATCCATGGTTTCATGGTTCGATAGTGTGAACTATGTATTCAGTGGTTGATCCTATATACGAGGCGATTGCAATGGCTAGCTACCTATGCATTTCAATGAGATAGATCATCTACCATATAGACACACTCGGTTTGTGCCCTCTTCTTCCTTGGAGGTTTTTCAGATCAGCAGTTTCTTCTTGATGACAGATTTTTTGCAGCTTCTTCATGCTTCAGTGATGCTCTTCATGATCACTCCTTGTTCCTGTTTTAGGGGACATCTCCCTAGTAGGAGGCTTCTTCAGTTTTTCACTAGGTTTTTACCCCTATTTGGGGAAGGGTTTTTCCCACCTGGTTTTCTCTCTTTCCCCATTTTTAGAGGTTGCATCTTTTGCATTTGTAGATGGGTACCTAACATGGCCTCATTACCGGGACCCATTTTTGCATTTCGTAGTTTTGTGAGCTTAAGGCATTTCCTTAAGTTGCACTTAAGGGGGGGTGTTAGAGTAAATAATTAATTATTTAATCTAACAACATGATATCTTGTAAAATTTTTGGTCATCCCCTACTTCACATAAAATGTTGGATATAAATTCTCTTGAAGATCTAGGTGGCTCATTCATTTCACAATCCTGCAAAACAAACTTAGAATGCAAAAGCACACATACATACCTAAAAACATCAAAATGGTTAAAAAATTCAATGTGTATCCTACAACAAGAAGTTGTGCATGTGTGATTTATCTTCAGATAAAAAGGTTTACCTATCTCAAAAAATCTTTGACTTATTCAAATTTGAGGATACATACTAATAAATTTTGCAAAAAATTGTGTCTAAATTGAGTGCAGAAAAGGTTTCACATGTGGGTCACGATTTTGGCTACCAATCCTCCTTCTTAAAACATCTCTTTAATTAGGGAAAACACGTGTGTTATTTGTCCAAAAATCTTCAATCAATGATTTCAAAGCTTCACTAATTTCTTTATCCTTTCGAGGTAGTCTACCACTAAATGTCCATAACTCATTTTTTGTTGGATCTTCCAATCTCTCACGCCTTAGCATGGCTCTCCTTAGAGTACCTCTACCAATTTTGAATATTTTTCCTGTCTTTCTCATGAGTCAAGTTTTCTTCATTTGGGTACTTACTATTATCGATGTAACTACTCATCTTTTGATATTACTATCTTTGGTGCGTGATTTAGAACCCACTTTGTCATAAACACCCATTAGATTCTTTACAATTCTTTTTTCATTTGAATCGTCCATCGTTCTTAGCCCAAGAATCTTCATGATAGGCCTAAATTTTAAATTTCTCATCATTTCAACAAATAATTGGCATTGACATGTAACATTTAATTATTCAAAGAATAGTCTCCACATAAAATTAACTTTTTTTTGACAAGTACGCTTGCTAGTCTTGTTAGGCATTGATATCAAAATGTTAGTATCAATATCAATCAAATATTTTGGTCTTCTAAAACAAATTTTAGAAGGTGTTATAATCTCTTCCATTCCCTCAACATTTTTAACATCAACATAAGGTTGAGTTTTTTGCATACCTTGAACTAAAGATGATGTGCCTTGGCAATAAGATGCAAAAGATGGAATATCACCTACTTGATATGTTGATGTTGTGCCTTCAACATGACATGATGGAGTGTTTACATCGTCAGATCTACAAATTAGTGTCTCTTCTTGAGCATAACAGTCTCATTTATTCTATTTGTCTTTCCAATTCTTCCTCTTTGTTTCTTTGTATCGACGATTCTTGTTCCTCTTCAAAAGTCAATTCTTCATTATTGCTTTGCAATTTTCTCTGTTCACGTAGTAGTTTCATTTTATCTCTTTCAATTGACAAATCTCTCTCCCTCTCTTTTGTTGTTTGAGTTTTTGGTTTCTTCCTTGGAATAATGATGATTTCTATATGTCAAATTATTCAAACATATGAATTACTTACAATTTGTAAATTACAAATCATTCAAATACATATACAAATTACAATTATTTCAATGAATACACAATATATATTAAACAACTTGTCAAATTTATAACCATTTCCAAATAACAATTCATTCAAACATACAAATTTCAATGAATTCACTATATATTAAACAACATGTCAAATTATAATCAAATTTGTCTTTATATAACAACAAAGAATAGTTAAAAAGGACCGCACTAACCTTTTATGTAGAAATAATATTCAAAAAGCGTTCAAATAGTGTATCCAATGATTGAGTTTGGTGTTTGCTAGCTTCAAATAGAATGAAAGAATATTCAAAATGCCTTCAAATAGTGTTTGCTAACTTCCAACAGCTTGAAACTTGTGTTTTCTATCGAAACTACGGAATGCACAACAGACAAAAAGTAGAATATGGATCAGAAGGGACCCAAACTTGCATTATGACTATTTTTTTTGTGTTCTCATATAGCACATACATGCTATAGCATGTACACCCTATAAAGCATGTATGCACTATGTGAAGAATAATCTCTCCCTATCCCACCATTCCCAATCCCCTACTCTCTCTCTCACTCTCTCAATCCTCTCCCATCCCTACTCTCTCACTCTCTCTCTCCTCTCCCATCCCCTACTCTCTCTATCTATCTCCCTTTGCCACTGCCTACTTTCTCTCCCATCCTCAACTCTCTCTCTCACTCTCTCTCCTCTCCCATCTCCTACTCTCTCTCCTCTCCCACCCCTACTCTCTCTCTCTCTCTCTCTCTCTCTCTCTCTCTCTCCTCTCCCATCCCCTACTCTCTCTATCTATCTCCCTCTCCCACTACCTACTCCCTCTCTCACTCTCACTCTCCCATCCCCTACTCTCTCTCACTCTCTCTCTCTCCCATCCCCTACTCTCTCTCTTACTCTCTCTCCTCTCACATCCCCTACTCTCTCTCACTCTCTCTCCTCTCCCATCCCCTACTCTCTCTCTCTCTCTCTCACACACACACACACACACATACACACACACACACACTCACATCCCCCCTCTCTCTCTCACTCTCCCTCTCACACTCCCTCTTCCACTGCTACTCTCTCTCTATCTATCTCCCTCTCTCACTCCCTCTCTCCTCTCCCATCCCCTACTCTCTCTTACACACACTCCCATCCCCCTCTCTCTCTCTTGCTCTCCCTCTCCCACTTCCTCTCCCACTGCTACTCTCTCTGTATCCCACTCCCTCTCCCATTGCCTACTCTCTCCCATCCCCTACTCTCTCTCTCTCTCTCTCTCCCTCTCCCACTACCTTCTCTCTCTCTCTCTCTCTCTCCCATCCCCTACTCTCTCTCCCATCCCCTCTCACTCTCTCTCTCTTACACACACTTCCATCCCCCCTCTCTCTCTTGCTCTCCCTCTCCCACTCCCTCTCCCACTGCCTACTCTCTCTCTCACTCTCTTTCTCCTATCCCCTACTCTCTCTCTTATACACACTCCCATTCTCCCTATTTATCACTTTCCCTCTCCCACTCCCTCTCCCACCACTACTCTCCCCCTCTCTATCTATCTCCCTCTCCTACTCCCTCTCCCATTGCCTACTCTCTCTCCCATCCCCTACTCTCTCTCTCACTCTCCCTCTCCTACTCCCTCTCCCACTGCCTACTCTCTCTCTCACTCTCTCTCCCATCCCCTACTCTATCTCTCACTCTCCCTCTCCCACTCCCTCTCTCACTACCTACTCTCTCTCTCTCTCACTCCCTCTCCCTCTCCCACTGCCTACTCTCTCTCTCCCATCCCCTACTCTCACTCTCTCTCCCATCTTGTACTCTCTCTACCACCCCCTACTCTCTCTCACACTCTCACACTCTCTCCCATCCCCTACTCTCTCATACACATAATCCTATCCCCCCTCTCTCTCTCCCTCTCCCACTCCCTCTCTCACCACCTACTCTCTCTCCCTCATCCCTTACTCTCTCTCTTTCACACACACACATACTCTCATCCCCCCTCTCTCTCTCTCATTCAAACACTATCATCCTCCTCTCTCTCTCTCTCTCTCTCTCTCTCTCTCTCTCTCTCTCTCTCTCTCTCTCTCTCTCTCTCTCTCTCTCTTTCTCTCCCTCTCCCACTCCCTCTTCCACTACCTACTCTCTCTCTACCACCTCCTACTCTTTCTCTCTTATAGTCTCACACTCTCTCCCATCCCCTATTCTCTCTCTTACACACACTTCCATCCCCCTCTCTCTCCTTCTCCCACTCCCTCTCCCACCACCTACTCTCTCTGTCACACACTCTCTCTCCCATCCCCTTCTCTCTCCCTCACTCACACACCCTCATCCTCCTCTCTCTGTCGCTCTCCCTCTCCCACCGCCTACTCTCTCACTCTCTCTCCCATCCCATACTCTCTCTACCACCCCCTACTCTCTCTCTCTCTCATAATCTCACACTCTCTCCCATCCCCTATTATCTCTCTTACACACACTCCCATCCCCCTTCTCTCTGTCTCCCTCTCCCACTCCCTCTCCCACCACCTACTCTCTCTCCCACTCTCTCTCTCCAATCCCCTCCTCTCTCTCTCTCTCTCTCTCTCTCTCTCTCTCCCCTCTCCCATCCCCTACTTCTCTCTTTCACAAACACACACTCCCATCCCCCCTCTCTCTCTCCTCTCCCATCCCCTACTCTCTAGATCTCTCACACACATTCCCATCCCCCCCTCTCTCTCTCTCCCTCCCACTCCCTCTCCCACCACATAATCTCTCTCTCCCATCCCCTACTCTCTCTCTTTCAGGCTACTCTCTCTCTCCCCTCTCCCATTCTCTACTCTCTCTCTTTCATAGACAGACACTCCCATCCCCCCCTCTCTCCTCTCCCATCCCCTACTCTCTAGATCTCTCATACACACTCCATCCCCCCCTCTCTCTCTCCCTCTCCCACCATCTACTCTCTCTCACTCTCTCTCTCTCCCTCTCTACTCTCTCTCTCCTATCCCCTACTCTCACTCTCACTCTCCCATCCCCTACTCTCTCTACCACCCCTACTCTCTCTCACACTCTCTCCCATCCCCTACTCTCTCTTACACATGAAGAAGTTGATGAAAGCCAACTTCACTGTGCCTAAGTTTACTTGCATGCAAAATAAATTACTGAAGAGAAATCGAAAGAGGAAAAGCAGAGCTTGGAAAATCTCAGCAGAGTGAGAGAAAAAATTGCATTCCATGTTATGAAAAAAAAAGTAAAAAAGCTCAACCTTAAAGGTGAACAAAACGCTAGAGGGAAAAAGAAACTAGGTTTACACAATATAATTAATATTAAATTTTAATTATATGAACCTAAGAGAGCTTAAGTAACTAGAGTACTAAATAACTTACTCTAACACCCCCCTTAAGCAAAGCTTAGGAGGAAGCTAACCTAGCAAAGCTTTGAAAGTAAGAAAATGGGTGCTGGCAACAAGGCCAGATCGGGTACCCAAAACAAGGAAATCTCTCTAAATTGGAGACAAAGGAGAAAACCCAATGGGAAAAATCCCTCCCCAAAAAGAGATAGAACAAACATGCTAAAAAAACATGAAGGAAGGAAGCCCTCAAGAAGACCCCCCATGGACAACTTCTAAAACCCCAAGCATAAACCACAACTGAAGATAGCGAGGCGATGCAAATGACTTGGTGAAGATGTTGAAAACCTGTGCATCAGTGGAAATGTACTCCAAAGAGAGAACACCATCCTAGATCAAATGAGGAATGAAATGCAAATGAAGCTCAATGTGTTTAGTGCATTGATGCTCCATTGGGTTGCGAGAAATATGAATAGCACTCTAATTATAACACCACAGAATAGTGGGACGATCAAGAGGAAAACCAAACTTAGTCATCAACTACCAAAGCCATAAAATTTCTTGACTAGCAAGCACTACGACTCGATACTCAGCCTCAGTAGATGAAAATGCATGAGCCTACTACTTCTTGCATGACCATGTGATAGGACCAGAGCCAAGACAGAGAAAAAAGCTAGACGTAGACTTTCGATCATCAACATTACCGGCCCAATCTAAGTCGGTGCAGCCAACAATGTGAGTGTCCCTAATGTGTAATGAATTCCATACATTAGTGTGCCTTGAATGTATCTCAAAATACTCTTGGCAACTTGCCAATGACTCTCATGAGGCTCATGTGAAAACTGAGAGACAAGACCCATTGCGAAGGAGAGATCAAGATGAGTTTGTGTCAGGTACAACAAGTTGCCAACCAACTACTGATATAATGTGGGATCCACTGAAGCAAAGTGCAAGCAGTAGACAAACTAACACCCGATTGAAAAGGTGTAGGAGTAGGCTTGCAATCAAGCATGTCAAAGTGTCGAAGCATGTCAAGAGCATATTTCTACTGGTAAAAAAAGATTCTAGCAAGGGACTAAACAATCTGGAGACCAAGAAAATAGTGTAGCAGACCAAGATCAATCATCTCAAACTATTCCATCAATGCTCTCTGAACATCCTTAATCATAGAGGACAAGCTACCTGTGAGAAGAAGATCATCAACATATAGCACAAGGATCAAAACCTCAGCCTCAAGATGTTGAATGTAGACTGTAGGATTGGAATGACAGCGTGTAAAGCTTGTAGAAACCAAAAAGGAGTCCATCTTCTCATACCAAGCCCGGGGGGCTTGTTCAAGACCATACAATGAGTGTCAGAGTCTACAAATCAAGGAGGAATCCTGCACAAATCCCTGAGGTTGCTCCATGTAAATATCCTCAATAAGATCACTGTGTAAGAATGCACTTTTCACATCCATCTAGAAAATGGGCCATCCCTATGAAGCTGTGAGGGATAAGACAAGGTGAATAGAGTTCATCTTGGTGACAGGGGCAAATCTCTCAGTATAATCAATACCCTCAACCTATGAAAAAACCTTTGCAACAAGATGTGCCTTGTACTTATCAATAGAACCATCAGCAACAAACTTAGTATGATACAACCATTTGCATCGCACTACCTTTCTTCCCTTAGGAAGAGAACAAAGATCCCAAGTATGATTCTTCATCAAAGAAGAATACTCCTCCTCTATTGCACTGTCCCGCTTAGGATGTCCTGTCACTACAGAAAATGTCTAAGGATAATCACAAATAGCATGACTAAGAAGACTAGAACCTGCAGTATGTGAACGGGTGTGCTAGGAAGTGGTAGGGTCACTAGCTAGTGATCCTACAGCCTCAACTGTAGCTCAAGCCCATTTAGGCATCTAGGGAGGATCCTATGGTGGAAGTAAATGGGGATCAACATGATCATCATCCTGATATCCAGAAAAGAGATTGGAAAGAATGAGGGAGTGGTGGTATGTTAAGTGGAATTTGGAGGTGGGGTATCTACTACAGGAAGACACTCATCAAACTAAACATCCTATCAAAATAGGACCTCTCTGGAATTAGTATCAAACAACATGTAGGCATTAACATCCTCGTAGTAGCCAACAAAAATGAGGTGTCAGCTCTTCCACTCCATTGCTCTCCTCTGAGCATTTGGTACAAATGCCCATTCTTCACTACCAAAAACTCAAAATGAAGATACATTAGGCTTGACATGGGACCAAGCCTCCTCAGGAGTCATATGTTGAATTGCCTTGTGAGGCATCTAATTCTGAATATAGTTGGCACAATTGATTGCCTCTTCCCAAAAATACGAATCCATGGACCTAGACTGAATCATACAATTAGCCATCTCCCAAAGGGTTTTGTTCTTTCTCTTAGCCACATCATTCTATTGAGGGGTGTAGGGTACTAAAAACTGATGGAGAATATCATCTTTAGAGCAAAAATCCCTAAATGCTTGGTTCACATACTCCCCCCCCATTATCTGTGCGTATTCACCAAATAGAAAGACCAGACTACTTCTCTACAAATGTCTTAAAGACTCAAAAAGAGTCAAATACATCAGACTTGTACTTCAAAAAATACACCCATGTACATCTAGAGAAGTCATCAATGAAAGTAAGCACATATCTGGCACCTGAAAAAGGAGCGGGAAATGACATGAGGTAACTATGAATCAACTCCAGTGGTGCCAAAGCACGAGTGGCTCATCCATGTTGAAAAAGATCCCTATGTTTTTTGCCAAGAGCACAACCCTGACAAACACCATATGTGCAAGAGATCTAGGGAAGCCCAAGAACAAGTGCCTATGTACTCATCTGCTAAAGATATTTGTAATTGACATCTCCAAAATTCTCATAACAAAGTCTGCTTACTAAATCTGCATGTGCAACAAGACATGAACCTATATCATCAGAAGACTCAAATCCATCAAATTTGTAGAGGTGAGATGTAGAGTCAACACTCCCAGCAGCCACAATCATCTCAGAATCATGTAAGTCCTAGATTACCAGATCATGTGGTGAGAAACCAATTATCTTACCAGAGCCAGAGTAGAAAATTTGATAAATAGACAATAGGTTCATCGATATGTCAAGGACAAGAAGAACATCCTAAAGAGAGCCCCTAGCTAAAGCAATAAAACTAGAACCCATGAAAAAAAGATGTGATGAGTTCCCAACAACAATCTGTGAAGTAGGACAAGGGGCAAGTGAGGTGACTAATTGCTAAGAGTTTTTCATATGGTGAGAGGCACCAAAATCAAGAATCCAAGTAGATCCAGAAGTCATAGCTTGTGTAGTAAGAGCGTGACCTTTCCCTGTAGGTGGGGATGAAGACTTAGGAGCTGAAATGCAATGCTCCTACATGGCTTCCTCTAAAGCCTCCAAACATTTCCAACACCTAGAAATGGGATGTCCATCCTTTCCTCAAAAATTATAGGTCTTAGTTGATTTCTTCTTAGTCTTGGAGGTAGTCTCAGTAGACTTCAAAGAAGATTTACCCTTAAAAGGGTTAGTCGGAGGTTTGGAGTCAATTTTTGATGTATCTTTCTTTGGTTTGTCTTTTTGTTTTGGTTTCCCTTGAGAAGTCTGAGCAACCAATGCTTGGCTGGAAGAGCCAGAGGCATCCACCTATTGGATCTTTGCTTGTTCCCATGTCAATCAATCACAAAATGTCTCAAATGAGGGCATCTAATGTCTATTACCCAAGGCATCCATAGTGAAGCAGAAAGTGGAAGAGAAGATCTGATACTATCCTCGCAACTTTGAAAGTATCAAAAAATTACATTCATCATCTATTTTGGTTTTTCCACATCCCTACAAAATTTTACATAGAGATTTGAACTTCATCAAGAAGTCTTCAATAGTGAGAAAGTTGGCTAGTGTTAAAGAAGTCAATTCTGCATCAAGTTGTAGTGCCTAAAATTCATTCACTATGATTTTGGTCCAAATAGCTAGTGGAGTAGTCAAACCATCTAAGTGAAATAGTAGACTATTTGAGATGTTCAGTGCAATCAATCCCATGGCTTCATCCATTTTTTTTCTATGTTGAAGAACCTCAAAAGGGCACTACAG
Source organism: Cupressus sempervirens (assembly GCA_028749045.1). Lineage (NCBI taxonomy): Eukaryota > Viridiplantae > Streptophyta > Pinopsida > Cupressales > Cupressaceae > Cupressus > Cupressus sempervirens. The sequence goes on from CM053788.1 coordinate 9,868,794, forward strand.
AATAGGTTGGTTCACATCTAGATGTGACCATAAGCCTCTTTACATGAGAAGCCTAGTCATCTATGTCTTCTAAGTTTGATAGTTGTGTGGAATGAGTCGGATCATAGAGGGATCCGACATTAAGAGAAGAAGATGGAAGAAGAAGGATCTTATTCTGAAGTAAATTATAGAAAAGAAAATGCTCCCCATCACAAAGAATAAATATATCTCTCAAAAACCAAAGCAAAAACTATTGTAAAACACAAAAACTGAGAAAAGAACCTGTATTCCAAATGCAAAGAAGGAGGAAATAGAAGCCTCTACTTCAACACCAAAAATGGGAGCTCAAATGAACTTGGAATTAAATGAAACTAGCACCATTGTCTCCATCGCTGAATCAACTTTTTGATGCTTCTTTCGAATCAAAAAAACACCTCCGTATGCTCAAGTTATGGGGAAAAAACTAACTGCAGGTCCAAAAGAGGAGCTCACTGGAAAAATATAGACCCAGGAAAAAAATTGACAGCCATACGGCCATCAAATGGACGTCACTAAAAAAAAATTTGGTCACCGCTTTGCTGACATTAGCAGCAAGAATGTAACGTCACCCTACCAAAAAATGACATCAGCAGGGGATCTCGAGGGATGATGTCAGCTAGTACAATGATGATGTCATGTTGGAAAAATATTACATCACGCTAGCAAAAGATGACATCATGCTAGAGGATGATGTCAGTTGGACGCAGAATGATGTCAGCACCGAAGTTGCAGTCGGCGGCATTGGAGCGGAGGAAGCAGGCACACAACCGATGGAGGTGGTGAGTTTCAGTGTTGCCGCTGGTGGGGGTGGCAGATGGGTGGCCCACCAGTAGTGGCTAGGCCCATGCTAACCTGTGGCAATGTGACTAGTTGTAGCGGCCTGTGAGAAATGTGCAAGTAGTGTCGCAGTGGCTATGTAGTGGTGCTATAAAAATGACAAGTTTCCCAAATGCTCGAAAGCCAAAAATGACAAGTTTTATATGTATCTTGACTGCAACCAGCCTTTTAGATCCAATGGAATCGTCCATTTAGGCCCAAAGTGCCCCAAAAATTTGCTCCCCCTGATTGAAGAAAAAAAGCACAAACAAACTAGGGTTTGTGTCTTCGAATCACAACATCAAAAATCATTCAATAGAGAAGTAGCAGGGTTGCTCTGATACCATGAAGAAGTTGATGAAAGCCAACTTCACTGTGCCCAAGATTACCTACATGCAAAATAAGCTATTGAAGAGAAACTGAAAGAGAAAAAGTAGAGCTTGGAAAATCTCAGTGAAGTGAGAGCAAAAATTGTATTCCAAGTTATGAAAACAAAAGTACAAAAGTTCAACCTTAAAGGTGTACAAAACCCTAGAGGGAAAAAGAAACTAGGTTTGTGCAATATAATTAATATAAAATATTAATTATATGCACCTAAGAGAGCTTAAGTAACTAGAGTAATAAATAACTTACTCTCACAACACGCACTCCCATCCCCCCCTCTCTCTATCCCTCTCCCACTCTCTCTCCCACTGCCTACTCTCTCCCCTCTCCCATCCCCTACTCTCTCTTTCACACACACACACACACACACACTTCCATCCCCTCCTCTCTCTCTCTCTCTCTCCTCTCCCATCTCCTACTCTATCTCTCTCACACACACTCCCATCCTCCTCTCTCTCTCTCTCTCTCCATCCCCTACTCTCAATCTCTCTCTCCCATCCCATATTCTCTCTCTGCCACCCCCTACTCTCTCACACACTCTCACACTCTCTCTCATCCCCTTCTCTCTCTCTCTTACACACACTCCCATCCCCCTCTCTCCCTCTCCCACTCCCTCTCCCACCGCCTACTCTCTCTATCTCACACACACACTCTCTCCCATCCCCTACTCTCTCTCTCTCACACACACACACTCACACTCCCATCACCTTGTTCTCTCTCTCTTTCTCTCTCTCTCTCACCACCTACTCTATCTCTCTCTCTCTCCCACCAACTACTCTCTCACACACTCTCTCTCTCCCTCTCTACCATCCCCTACTCTCACTCTCTCTCTCCCATCCCCTACTCTCTCTCTCTTTCTCTCACTTCCTCTCTCCCCCATCCCCTACTCTCTCTCTATCCCCTCTCCCATCCCCTACTCTCTCTCTGTCTCTCTCTCTCTCTCTCACACACACACACACACACTCCCATCCCCCCTCTCCTCTCTCTCTCTCTCCCCCTCTTGCTCTACCATTTAGGTCTTAGTAGTGCATGTGCACTAAAGCGCATACACATTATTAAGACTAGAATTTAAAACACTTTTAAATAGTGTGTGTGCACTATAACACACACACTCTATTCAAAGCTTTGCATTCTACCAAGGCTAAGACTTGGTTTTGCCTTGGGGATCCAACCCAAAGGTTTGGAGTTTCTAAACTGGTCTGAGATGTGTTTTGCTACATACACACACAAAATGATTGATTTTTCTTATGTGCTCCCCTTCAAGTTTTCTCATGGTTGAGCATAGATAAAATTAGGTTACATGACATTGTAGGTCTCTTTGTTAACTATATAACCATATAATTTATTTTTTATTTGAACTATTTCAAGCCTTTCAACTATAATTTATTTTGAATGTATGTCCATTTTTTGTCAAAAACCAACATGTACTAATTGGGTTGTAGATTTTAGCTCATTCATCAAATTTCACAACAACTTATTTTTTTAGAAACTAGACTCAATTCTACAAACTTAAAAAAAAATAAATTTTGATTTTAGATTAGTTTTCAATCATTTATAGGGGGAGCACACATATATTTCATATTTTTGGGATGTGTCCAATTAAAAAATTCATTAAAAAAATACACATTATAAAATTACCTGAAAAATCTGGGATAAACTACACAGTGTCAGGTAACTTATGACTAGAGTGATTAAAGAATTTCAAAAAAAATGTTAAAATTTTAGGGGGGGCACACTTTGTACTGTGGCATTTTTTTTGAATAAACAGTACCACTTGTGTGGCCCCCTTTTTTGAGGACCTAAAACTAAACCATTTTGAAAAAAAATAGCATTTTAGAAACTAAATTCAAAGGACTACTACTTTTGTTTTTGTCGTATCTTAAAATTTTGAACAAAACTATCTTCAAATTTTTGTTGAAGTTTAGAAATTGTTGATTTCAGAAAAAAAAAAGGTGTCCACTTATACCCCCCTTTTGACACCACAACTTGGTGCACTTACCCCAATGTCAAGTATGATGGGGTCATGATTTTTATTTATAGAAATTTATTTGTTTTCAATGAATGCATCATGTAATTTTTGTCTTCTATGTAATTTGTAGTTTATATAGTATCCTAAGTAGACAACTTTTCATTCATTACAATATGGGTGAATTTGATAAGTGAGGTGACCAACTTTTTCATTCAAAACCATATGTGCAGATATAAACATTAAGTACAACATGTCTAATATTTTTTAGATATACACATTAATTAGACCAAATTTTTGGCTAACTTAATATAAATGATTTACATATGCAAGCTATTCAATGCCTTTGACTAGGATCTTGCACAGTCACATGGATCAATAGATATATGTCAATAGACCCTATAGATACAATTTTTTATTTTCATATCTTCTCTTTACCATCAACATCAACTTTTGTCCTAGTGTGTCTCTCATTTTATGGATTGTAGGTATCACTAAATAGGTATTTGTCTGATTTTTCTTCCTCGAGTGAGGAAAATGCAAGAATAGAAGACAAAAGTGAGATACCTAGTACATCTAAAATAGGGAGATCAATTAGAGGTCAAAATACAAGAAGAAAATTCCACAAATGAATGCATTTTTTTCTTGCTGAGGGGGGCTCATGTTCTTATGATAATAAGAGTGAAGGCAATAGGAAGGTTCCCTTAAGGTACACACATCTTCAGAAAAAATGGGTACCCAAGGAATTACCTCCAGTTAACACTGATTTTTCTATTAATGAAAGGATATATTGCATAGCTCCATCTTCATTACATAGTTTGGGTCTATTTTCCATTGATGGCATAAAGGTCTATTACAATAAAGTTGTTGAATTTATGGAGTATGTAGGACCTTGTTACAATTACAACAATTGGATATGGATTGTGCAATATAAAAAAAGTATGGGTAGGTATGCATTGTCACCAAATGATATACAATACAAAGAATATGATCAAAGTAAAATGTTCGCTATGTATATTGATGCAAGGCCAAAAGAAATAGGGAATATTGTAAGATTTATAAATATTTCTCAAGCTGTGTCAACTAATAAGTTGGTGAATTGTATATTCAAGGCATGCAAGGGAAATCATGTTTTTTGTATGTGCGATAAAATTAATAAGTGTAGGGGAAGAGCCTCTATTAGATTACAATTTAAATCATGTAGATACAAAAAAAAATTCCTATCACGGGACTAGTAAGTATAACATTTAAACCAATTGCCTCCATTTAATATTGACTCCAATATACAATCTACTTTATTATTATTTTTTTTGGTAAGTCTATTACTTTCATTTTGTTGTTGATTGCTAAGAATTACTAATCATTTTCACATGGCAACATGGATAGACCACCACCCATAAGCAGGGATGCACCATCTCACACCTTCTTCAGTGAAGGTAAACCTTGATTATTGTAATTGTTCAAATTATATAGAAATAAATGTCATATTATTATGTTCTTTTCTTTATGGCTTTGGAGTTATTTTGATGGAACTTTACTGATATTGAATTTTGTAGATATACACATTAATTACACCAAATTTTTCTTTGGAAACCATATGTGAAGATATAAACATTAAGTACATGTCTAATACTTTCATTTCATCACTAATTGCTAAGAATTACTAATCTTTTTCATAGGTTTACGTGAATAGACCACCACCCATAGGCAGGGATGCACCATCTCACACACCTTCAGTGAAGGTAAACCTTAATTATTGTAATTGTTCAAATTATATAGAAACACATGTAAGATTATTATGTTCTTTTCTTTATGGCTTTGGAGTTTTTTTTATAGAATTTTACCGATACTGATGTAACAAATGATAGAGAAAAGTTAAAATGGTAGCAGATCAAATGTGATTTGAAATATGGACCTCATTCTATATGACATTTCCCTTAGTGTTGATCCTATGTTCATGTCCCAACAACTCAAACAAATATACAATGATGAAATTGTTAACATTATCATTGAGGGTGACACAAGTGAGGAGAAAGAGGCACTGAAAGAAGAATTGGGATGTAGAGTCAAATATTTGAAGGTAAGCAATAATTAATCTCAAGAAATAATAGAAGTTCAATAGATGTTTATATTTTATAAAATCTTATGGATCATGATCTAAAATATTATGTTTTCTTCTACATCAATATGTGATAGTTGTGACATCCCGTGGTGAACATGGTGAGGGTTGTAGTGCATAACCTTCATGTAAGTAACACTTTCTCTTTACAATATTACTAAAAATTACAATATTATTACATCGTTGAGTTTATTTAAGGCAATTACTTAGTGTTGAAATAGGACATCTAATGTTGAGGGTGAATCTGGTGCAACATTGTTTGTTTTCATCAACATTATAACAGTTAACTTTTATTTTTGCATGCTTCTAGCTAGTATCCCATTTGATCTTTATCCATTGCAAATGTCTTTGCTAATAATATTGTATTCTTCAACTCATGATGAAGTGAAGATGCCTCCTTCGGTCGTTAGTCCAATATTGCCAAGTGTATTATTGGCAACAAGGAGCATGCAAACATCCTCATCTATGCCAACTACAACTAATAAAACCTTGTTTTTCTATATATTTTTAATGTGCTAATCATGCATTTTTTTTTCGTTGGGTAGATTTTATACTCATGTACCTATTTTGTGCACTAATAGACAAACCTTTACTTAATAGAGCAACAAAGATTAGTACCACTGAAGCTGATCCATTTCATGGAGCAGTCTATGTGATTAGTACTGGTTCATTTGCAAGGACATTATTGCTGAACAAGAAAACTATGTTTCCATTAAAATTACAAAAGCTTCCAGGTGCTTTAAATTTGTTATTATTTAAATTGTAATTTTAGTTTACTTATACATAATTCATTTTGGACTAATAATTCCATGATGTTTTTGAAGGAAATAATGTTTTCTTTGATCATCTTTTTGATATGACATTGAGTTTATTTGGACCCACCATACTTAAAAGATATGTAGTTTCATATCTGTAAGAATTTGGTAAAGCTTTGATACCATGTAAGAATTTGGTATAGCTCTAATACCATGTAAGAATTTGCCTAAGGCAATAATTCAATGCCAAGATTAAGAAGCTTAGTAGATAGCACAAGAGAGACAAATGATTATCAAATGAGAATAGATATCAGATGATTGGATATTAGATAATTGGATGAATACATTATAGAAGTGCCTTGTATATAAAGGCAAATAATATGACTAGGAGTTAGCAAAGAGATAAGCATAACAACTAAGCACATGTCCACCAAGAGTGAATTTTTCTCCATTATGCATAAATGTATGTGCAACAATGAGAGGATAAGAATGCAAAGGTGTATCTCATAAAGAGATGTAGTAGACAACATGTGCTCAATTGGAGTGCAAACTACTATGTGTATATGAGCAATGTTAGTATGCTAATAGAAACCAAATTTAAATAAAGCTTCTACAAACTAAACAAAATTCATAAACTTCAAGATAGACTAAGATGAGCTCTCAATTGAGAATATGAGCCATTAATGGACTCTCTCAATAAGAAGCTCTCTTTTTGAGTAGCTTTATCTAAATGGATAGGATGTATGCTCAATATGCTTCCAAAGGCTTCAATGGATGATTGTGGATTTTTGGTGTGGATAGATGGCTTTAGTATGGATTTGGCTCTCAAAATAGCATTATAACTTTACTTCATGGATTGTGTTATTTTGCAAAGGGGAAGGATCCAATTTATAGGCAAGAGGCTTGAGGGATTGAGGGCTAAGATGCAAGGATGGGAAAAAGCTCATGGAGGGCTTAGATTGCATGAGAGGAGAGCACATGGATTGTGCTTCCTTACAACCAATCAAGGAGTGACACATGTCACATGGTGAGAGGATGGAGGAAAGGGGAAGGATGAGTCAACAAAGGAGGCTCAAGGGATAAAATCTTCATAAAGACCCTTCATAAGTGCTTTGTAAGAACATTTATGACTTTGTGGGCTTTATAAAGTTTTGTGGTTGAAGATATTTGTGAGAGATACCATGAAATTCGAATTTGAGGGTTTAGGGAGGTTTTAAGCTTGCTTAGGGTTGTAAAAATGATTAGAGGAAGGGTTAGAGATGGCTTAGGACTAGGCAAGTGGATGGCAAGTGGATTGCAATTAATGAAGGTGGGTGAAGGAGGAGATATTTTTTAACTTTGGCTTGAGTTATCAAGTCTTAACCCATGTTTAGGGAATGTGACAAGGTTAGGAGGGGATTAGGATTAGGGTTAAAGACATCTTCTAGAAGAGTCTAGGCTTTGGATGAGGATGAAGACTTTCTAGAAGAGTCTAGAACTTCCTAGGATAAGATTTTATGAAATAAATAAAGTTTTATTTATTTCAAGGGTTTGGGTTGAGGAGATATTTATTAAAATATTTTTAATAAACATGAGGATTAATATTTAATCTTGATTAAATATTTTGAGTTGGGATTAGGGGTAGGAAATGATGAGATTAGCCTTTAATCAAAATTAAAGAAGGATTAGAAGATTTTGGAAGAGGTTATTGGTCTTAAGGAAATTGGCCAACTTTTGGAAAAAAAATAAATAAATAATTTATTTTGGGAGTTTTGGTCAATTTATTAATTAAATAATAAATAAATAAGAAAATAATGTTTAAATAAGATTTAAACATTTTTGGGAGGGATTCCTTAATTAAATATTTTTAATTAAGATAAAGGGATTTAATGGCATAAAAATTAATTAATTAATTAATTAATAATTAATTAATTAATTAATTAATAATTAATTAATAAATGATGATGTCATCAGGACTTTTTCAGAAAATAAAAATACTTTATTTTCTAAAAGATTTTTAGGTGTCTACACTATGTTCTCTACATGAAAACTCATATGAATATGCAAACTCTTAGGTGTCTACATGAGAACTAATATGAATATATGCATTATCCTAAGTAAACTTAAGTAAAGTGTAAATAGTAAATACTTATTTACTATTAGATAATTGGATAAATACATTATAGAAGTGCCTTGCATATAAAGGTAACTAATATGACTAGGAGTCAGCAAAGAGATAAGCATAACAACTAAGCACATGTCCACAAAGAGTGGATTTTCCTCCATTGTGAATAAATGTATGTGCAACAATGAGAGGATAAGAATGCAAAGGTGTATCTCACAAAGAGATGTAGTAGACAACATGTGCTCAACTGGAGTGCAAACTATTATGTTGTCTACATAACAACTCATATGAATATGCAAACTTCTAGGTGTCTACATGAGAACTAATATGAATATATGCATTATCCTAAGTAAAATTAAGTAAAGTGTAAATAGTAAATACTTATTTACACCAACCCCCCCTGGCCCGCCACCCTCCCTTATGTGCAACTTAGGGAAATATACTTAAGCTCACAAAAGCTAGGTAAAAATGCAAGATAGGTCTCAGCTACTAGGCCATGTTAGGTACCCATGTACAAAATGCAAGTGCAAATGATATGCAATGCAATCTCTCATAAAGTGGAGAAAGAGGGAAAACCACATGGGAAAGACCCTCCCCAAAAAAGTAAGAAGAAAAATAAAGTAAGATGCATGTATGGATGGAGTAATCAAGATCCCCCCTATTATGACATACATCATGCATATACAATAGAGAATCCCTCCATAAGAAGGAAACAAGGAGAAATGAAATTCCCCCCATAGTGAATGATCTCCTACAAGAATGATGAGTGCTGGAAGACAAAAGAGAATCCAATGCCTACAAACAACATTTCTCCCTTTAGGAAGAAGATACACCAAATACAAATGCAAGAAGGCTTCCCATTGTGGATAGGAATATGGAAGGGGAATCCATATGAAGTATTTTGTCTCTGAAGTTTGAAGATGTGTCACCATGTTCTTGAATAATGAAGATGTCACAAACCAATCAAGATCAAGTCCAATAGAAGATGGTGACATACAAGGAACCAATGGCAACTACTCCATATAGGAATGTGGATCAAACTCCAAAGACCAAGAACCTCCTCAAAAGAAGAAGTAGGAAGAGAAACAAAGAAACCCCCCCTCAATGTAGAATCTATACCCATAAAATATGCTCCTAGATCAATGTAGAAGATGCACTATGAAAACTGAATGATATTTCTCCCTTAAAGAAGAAATGGTGTCATGCGTATACAAAATAATCCTCCCCAATCAATAGGAAGAACTCTAGGAATGTAATTTATCTTAGGAAACTGCATAGGAATCTACAACACATGAATATGATCAACCATACAATCTGACATCTCAAGTGAAGTTTGAAATTAATGTAAAGCAATATCCAAAGACTCAAATGTATTCTCTGAAGTGAAAGGAGCCTCCTGCAAATGTTGTAAGAAAGTATCCAAAATCATATCAATCTTGAAAGAAAGATCAAGTGGAGAATCATGAGGGTTAGAATGTTCCCCTACAACAACTGAAGAAGGATCATCGTCAATAAAGAGAAGATGTATATCATCAATAGTGTCTCCCATATCCTCAATGTAGGAATCCACAAACAAACCTGCAATGTATGTCAAGAAGTCATCCCAAGGAACTGAGTTTGGAAGATAATGAATATCTTGCTACGCTGAATCATGGGAATCCATGACTGTGTTCAAATACAAGCATCATCAAGAGCAATAGTAGATGCAATGTCAATAGGAGAATTAGTAGCTACAATTGGAGGTAAAAGATATTTTAGGAATGAAGGAACATGTGGATCTCCATAGATCTCCCAAAGATAGATCCAAATATCATAAAAATTAGTTGACTTCATGTCATCAAGTGAATCCATAACCTCCATATCCATATGTAGAAAGAGTGCATGACAAATGATTGTAATAGTGTCACCATTGTATGAAAGTCCTTTGACATATGGAAATGCATTATTCTCACTAAGATAAGTGAGAACTAATTCACTCCATTGCTTATAGTTTTGTGTTGTCAAGGTAATTAAATCTTCCTCATCCATGATGTACTAATCAATGCAACCCCTCCAAATAGATGCTTTGGCACTTTATACTAAGTGTGTGTAACAATTGGCCACTTGTAAAATTGAACCAAAGTGGACTTCTAATTTTGATGGGTACAACAGAAATGATGAAGCTATATTAGACTCAAGTACATAAGACACTAGACCTCTCAAGGATCTAAATTAATTACAAGTGCAAAGATATGCCAAAAGATGACCAAATGCTGAAAGTACTATGTCTACTCAAAATTACTCCAAACTGATACCAGATTTGGAAAGTAGACAAAAATTATGCACTTTAAAAAAAAATATCACCTGAATATGTGTCCATATGAGCCCGAACGAAGTCTCTCAAGTTGTAAAAATTGGGATTAGACATTTTCAAAAAAATTTATGAACAGAGATCACAAACAATCTATACCAATGTGTAGATCACAACATTCTACCCCAAAACGAAAAAAAATTGCTCAAAAAATGGAGTCAGTATGAGGGAGATATTGCTATTTGAAAATCACCTCTGTAATTATTTTTCCTAAACTATCGCCATGGCACCTCTAAAAATCAAATGACTCTTGATTTCATCTCAGATGCTAGATTTTGATGAAACAAAAGTTGATTTGGGAGTTTTTTGACCTTCTGAATGTGATACCAACATCTGATTTTCTCATGAAAGCTCCAACCTTGACTTGCAAAAAAAAATCTCTCCAATGGCTATGCAATGAAACTCCTATGGCTCTAATACCATGTAAGAATTTGATAAAGCTCTAATACTATGTAAGAATTTGGTATAGTTCTGATACCATGTAAGAATTTTCCTAAGGCAATAATTCAATGCCAAGATCAGGAAGCTCAATAGATAGCACAAGAGAGACAAATGATGATCAAATGAGAATGGATATCAGATGATTAGATATTAGATAATTGGATATTAGATAACTAGATAAATGCATTATAGAAGTGCCTTGTATATAAGGGTAACTAATATGACTAGGAGTCAACAAAGAGATAAGTATAACAACTAAGCACATGTCCACCAAGAGTGGATTATCCTCCATTGTGCATAAATGTATGTGCAACAATGAGAGGATAAGAATACAAAGGTGTATCTCATAAAGAGATGTAGTAGACAACATGTGCTCAATTGGAGTGAAAACTACTATGTTGTCTACATGACAACTCATATGAATATGCAAACTCCTAAGTGTCTACATGATAACTAATATGAATATATGCATTATCCTAAGTAAACTTAAATAAAGTGTAAATAGTAAATACTTAATTACACCAAAAATTACTACAATATTTTTCTTTTCTTCCATTTATCGTACTATATTAAAGTTATTGATCTAGCAATTTTAAATTTTTGTAAAGGTGGAATGAACATGGTCCTGAATTAAAAAATTAGCATATTACATCTTTTGGGGACCTTTTTGGAAAAAAAAAACATTTTTGACACTGCCCTACTTCTCAAAAGAGCATCAAGACATGTAAAGACTATGAGGGACCAATATAGAAGGGGTCTAAAGGAGAACCCAAAGTATGATCATCCTCCTATTATTCCATCGATGGAGTGGAATGAAATAATAGAACATGCAAAAGAGAAAAGACTACATGATAATAAAGGAAATGAATAAGAACATGGAAAAAGAAGGTATGTCATGATAGTATTAAGTAGAATTTAATCATGCACTAATTAGTGATCTTTGTAAACATACAATTTAACATGTTTCAAACTGTTCCTAGATGACAAGACACATTAATGGCTACAAAAGCGAGACTAGAAAAAGTTGGCCAACACAAACTTGGCTTAGGTGCCTATATGAATCTTTAGTCTCGACTTGTAAGTAGTAGCAATAAAATTTCATATAATTTCTTTTATATAATGTTGCAAACAATTTTTTTAATCAAACCATATACCCAAAACTGGCACTATTAAGCAAAAAATGCAGGGCATAAAATTCAATGTAGAGCTCACCGATGAAGATAAAAAAAATTGCCTTGAAGGAAGGCTATAAAGTCATGGTTGCACACAAAAATTGCCTAGAAGGAAGGCTATAAAGTCATGGGTGCACACCTACACCAAGAATTTGAAAGCCATACCCAAGAATTTGACACACCAAATGAGACATGGGCAAATTGGTCAGATGAAAAGTAAATCAAATGGAATAGTTGAGAAATTTCTTTTTTGGTGTTAGTTTTGAACATAAATTGACTGCATAACGATGCAGATAACATTTCATTGCACCCTTCGTATCCTATAATAGAACCTCCTTGTGATGAAGGCCATGATGTGAATTATAGTAGTGGAGGTATTAATTTTCTTTTGGAAATTAATTACTCAATTATGAATAAAATTTAACATCTTCAATTGCAATTTGACATGTAACCTTTTGTTGAATATTTTAGAGCATGTTGAACATCATGGTGAATGAGTGGAGAATGTTCAAAGTGTTCAGCACGTTGATGTGGTGACAGATCAAAATGTTAATGTACATGATGTGACATTTTCAAGTAAGAAAAATGCATGCTTTTTTGTACTACTTAATTAAATACTTGTAATAGTTAAAAAAAGAAAAGGAATATGCCAATTTAACCCATTTACTTGTTCTTGCATTAGAGCCCTCTTTAGTGCAGCAACCTCCTACTCCTCGAAACAAGAGGAGGCGTCATAATTTGACATTACATGTCTCACAAGAGGAGGAGAATGAGGAAGATATTGATGCTCCTATCAACCTTTTTCTTAAGAGAACTAAGAAAAACAAAAAGAAGAAATGATTTTTTTAAAAATGCTCATTGATAAACCTTGTTTGATAAACTTTGTTGGATAGTGAAAGAAATTTGTTTTAAGTAATTATCTATGAATCTTGCATATTAATATTAATTTTTATTTGATGTTAACGAATATTGTTGTGTTAATGAAGTCTTGATTATTATTTTGTATTAATGAATTTTATATCATATTAATGAATGTTATGTGATTACATATTGATTAAATGTTATAGTTCATAAATGGATGAATGAATGAACGAAGTATGTAATTAGATGATAATGGGTAATTTAGATTGATGTTGGGGGGGTGAGGCTAGATGAACTTCCACCTTCATGTGGTTGGCCTTGTTAAGTAGAGAATATTAAAGTATTCTCGAAACCAAGTGAAGCTCAAACTAACATACCAAGGATATCTTTCTATTATTTTCTAATCTATTCTTTCTTTTTCTTCAAAACTATTACCGAAGTAGAAATTTATTCTTGATAATCTTTAGCTTAGTTACCAAGCAATATAATATATTTTGATCTTGATACCTCTGCTTCCTTCAACTACTATTCTATTATATTCATTAGGTTTTCATATCTCACTCACGTTTTTTCAAACTTGAAAGGACATTGTTTTGTGAGTGAATTCTCAATGATATTCAGTTGAACTACAAAGTGGTTTGAACTACAATGAGGGATGATATGGGTCGAGACAATGCAACACAAATGATGGTTCTAAATCACTATTGGGAAAATAATGTAATGTTTTTATAACTTGATTTAAAATTTCACACTCCATGCACATGCTATAAACATTAGCTAGCTCAAAATAAGTGGTCACACCCAAAACTTATAGCAAGTGTAAGTTAACAAAGACTAACTACTATAAAAATATCCTCATCAAATTCACATTACTTAGACTACACATACTAACATCCTTGAGGTCTGATAATATATGTCAATAACTTTGTGGATTTAACTATGTGAACAATTTAAGTATCAAAATTTTGCATCATTGATGTAACAAAAAGGCTTGCTTCCTTACTTCCTAGTTCGTTCTAGGTGCTTACTAGATCACTTCTATGATCTTGATGGTGATTCTTGGCTCACTAACTTAGGATCAATCCAACATCATTTTCTTTCACCTTTCTACCATCACATGCATACAAAGATTCTAGAGTATCTTTGTTCATCTTTTTATACTTTTATGGCCATATATAGTTTGTTTTTAGTCTCAAACCACTTTTATGAAAATGATCACTTTTATGCCCTTAACCACAATTATAGGACTTGATGTGTGTCTATAATTTCTCAAATCATAATTTTGCTTTTAAAAATTATGTCCTTGTTGATTATATCTTGCTTGATTCCATTTCCTTTTGATTTTTTTTTTGTTCATTCTCTTGGTTTGATTTTTGAATTCGATATGATTTACCTTGATTGTAATTCTTATATTTGCCTCTAGCCATTAATGTTTTTAAAATCTTGCTAGACTCATTAGTGAACATTTTCAGCATATCCTTGTCATTCCAAAATGCTCCATACACTTCTAGTTTTATATTCTCAAATCTCCCGGTTAGTTCCAATGTATGGATGAAACATGGTACTTCTCTGGAAGACTCAATTATAAATCTACAATTTCAAAGTCTTCATATTAATTATATAACAGGGTTTATTTATTATACAAGTTAGTTCGAAAAAAGTATTATGTTGATTTTCTTGTAATTAAGAATCTAGCATCCTACTTGTAGGTTGCCATTGTCCTCTATCTACTTTCTATTCTAGGAAGAGTAGCTTTAGGTGCCATGGTTGCATATGCAGGTGTTGAAGTCATAATTTCTTTTAAAGATGCTTTTTTTTGGTTTAAAGATGATTTTACATATGGTTGAAAAATAGGCAAGGTCTTATTCACAAAGAAAAATGATCATATTTTGTCACATTGAACAACATTATGGATCATTTCATTGATTTTTTGCTCATCAAAGTTGTCACTAGATGCAAGTTATCAACCTCAATTCCTTAATAAGAAGAAAGATGGACAAAAGCTAAAGGGCAAGAAATTTGATTGTATAACTTTTCTGGTTTGGGGCAACTTTGTTTGGTGGTTATTTTTTAATCATTCTGTTGTAATGACTAAAACCTCCACCATTTAAGGTAAAATAAATGATCATATAACTACACAATATAACCAATGACATCATTTTTGCTTCCACTACTAACTTATAGGTGATCATTCTGTGAGATGCTAACAAAATTCTATAAACTATGAGCTATATTGTTCAAGATCTCAAAGATTGTGATTGGCTTATCTAGTTCTTGAAGGTGAAAAGGAGTATGTAGTTTCAGTAACATAAACATCAATCTAGACCTATTGTAGACATGGGCTGATCATAATTAACTCAAAATTGTAAGATTCTTATAAAACTAAGAATAGTGAACAACTTTTTGAGTCACTAGTGCCAAGTTTCAAGGTTACAATAATATTGTTTTGTAATGGATCTCAATGAGTTCTAATGGTGTTTTCATGTGAGAAGGCAGAATTGACATCACACATTAGTAGGAAGCTTAACTTAAGTTAGTGCCACAATTTTTCTTAAGCCTAACAAAACTGAACAACTTCTATAACATGTTGTTATAACACAGGAACTTGTTAAAATATAAAGATGTTCAACGCCTTTTAATTGACATTTGTATTATAAAATATAGTCATTTGACAGATGCACGTTGTATATCATCTTTTGAATCCAAAATTATTCATGCCAGTCTTTGTAGTCTAATAATGACTCACATAATTAGAGAGAATTCTTGTATTTTAATTTAGAAATAAAGAATGTTAATTTAGAATTTTCTCTTTTTTTAAAAATATTTATAAAACTTAATGCATGTCAATATCTCCTACCATATTTGAAGGCATAGGCATAATGAAATTGATGGGTTGAGATTTTAAAACTATGAACATATTGATTCAAAATGTCCCAATTTAGCTAGGTTTGTAACTAAAATTAATTTATAATGGATATCTCCTTGCACTCAAAATACAATGCATGTCTTGTTGGATCTGGATTGCAGGCTCTTTTAAGAAACCATAAGACCTCACAAACATTACTTTGGTTACTACTTTTCTATGGATAACAACTTTTTGACACATAACTATAGCGTATCCCAACGATTGTTGGTATGTTTCTTTTGTAGACTGACCTTGTCCACAAGAACTAATTCACTATTGCATTAAGGAATATGAAGCATGGTTGAAAGTGATGCATGAGAGTTATGATGAAGACCTACAAAATGTTGTAATGAGCAGGCAATGTTGATTTTGGATCCTAGCAATGAGAAAGATCTTGGGATTTCACAAAAAGGTAAGATTCATTTAAGATGCATGTAAGTATAGAATTTTGGTCCTTTATGTTGTCTTGCATAGATTTCACAAATCTTTCTGTACATTAGTCTTTCTTGGTAACATTAAGGCTCAGTTAATTCGTATTAATGTTTTATTAGAGGACATCATTGATGGTGTCATCCAACTTCTTGAGTATGATATTTATGAAAGATGTCAAGTATATCTTTATGATATATGGGATCCATAACTATTAAGTAGACCATTGTCAAATTGATCATATCGATCAAAATACTCTGGAATATGTTAACTGTAAACTTTTCTTGCCAGGGCTTCTATTGGTATTTTAAACTTTGATGTTTTACAAATACTATGATGGGACTCTATTTATTCTTCCCTCAGAGATAATTATCATGTCCCCAATTCAAGACAACAACTTTTTAACATAATGTATCATGCATATACTATAAGTTTGGAAATTGCCACCAACTGTATTGGTAGCCAGAACCAACACAAACCAATTATCTTTATAAGCAACCCCAGCTAACACAAATTTTGTGTCATTCACATATTGAAGATATTATGAATGCATATAATTATGAAATGCTATCTATGGATCTAAACTAGGAACACAATCTGGAATAACTACTCCATTTTTGGTATCAAATATACATACTTGGCCTTTGAACTGATCTACTAACTGTGTTGCCAAACAAGTGGCATTTTCATTTTTGGTTAGAATAGGAAGCTTCATGTCTTGCCTAAACTTTTTATTGTTAACCAATAATTCCTTTGAAAAATCTACATTAAAAAATGAGATTATTATTAAAAATCTTGTATAATAGAACCGTCATTTACATATGCTTTTCTTTCTTAATTCTAACAGAAGATTTTTGCCAAGAAAAAATAGGAATTAACTAGATAAAATCAACAACAACCACATAAATTTATAGAATTGTTATACCTCCTTGGTTTGAAGAGATGGATTTCATTGGCTAACAATATTAGTCAACAACGAAGATAGTGTGAGGATCCATTAAGATAGACTTAAATTAGGGGAGTTATATCAACCATAAGATAGGCTTAAATTATTACAGTTGCAAGCTCAAACTAAATTCGAGTGATATCACTCATAAGGTAACCTAAAATTATTACAGCTCTAGGTTTCATCTAAGGTACATCAAAAAACACCATAAATACACTACTAAGATTCAAAAGATAAGTCTAGTCATCATACATTGTTTATAATTATATTAAAAAATATTGGTTATCCAGCAACATATTAATTGTTGTGTTAAGTTGTTTGCCACTGCTAGGTAGTTATAAGTGTCATCTAGTTAGAGGTTGGGTTTGTCTTGGCAACTATCAAGTCTTTTAATATATCAATCGTCTATCATTAAGGAAGGTAGCATGGTGTAGTGGGATGAACTATACTCCTTGAGAAACCATCTTTTTTATTCTCTATAATAATTTCATGATAGAATAAAGATATATTTTACTCTGGTATCTATTGTGTGCTATCATCTTTATTATTATGTCATGTATTTAATTTATCGGATATAGCACTAAATAATAAGCATCTGAAATAATCACCATTAAGCTATTGAACATGATCATCAAACAATAATCATAATGCACAATGCTGTAATGCTTTGTGCCTAATGAGAATAAGTAATCTGTGAAGATCTCATTTTCTACATCTAGTAGAGTTCAATTTTTCGATTCCAAAAAGGATCGAGTAAAGTATCTCCTATCTGTTTATCTAAAGTAACTCAAGTTTGTGCAACTTGCATTAGATCTAGATTGTAACAATAACAATGAAACACAATTAGCTTCTTCACCCAATTGTGAATTTTCTTGCAGTTTTGAAATTTAGGACTCTCAAGGACTATATAAAGATAACCCATACCTTCAAAAAGTTACCAAAGGGTTTGTCAGTAGAAACCCTCAAAAATAGAAGATCATGTTAAAGTTGAAGCACTCTAACCATTTAATACACATGTCAAGAAGTAACTCAAAGCATAAGCTACTTGATAATGAAACATGCAATGTATATCACTGAGCTAGGAAGGATGGATTTCTTCGCTTTAACCACTTTTGTTGAACTAAATACAGATGGTATGGCCTATGCTAATATTGGGAGTCTCCTTTTCTACAAGGTACACATCAACAAAGTTTATCACTTGAATGATAAACATAAAGTGCAACGATAACAATCTTGACATTGTTTGATAATATAGTTTGCAAATCAACAATTTTTTTTTATAATGTGTGGTAACAAGCTCCATTAATACTTAACTAGCTTTTGGAAATCTTCTTGTAATGAGGAATGATCAGTTTATTTCTATCCTGGGACTTCTTCACTTATTGGAATCTAAACATAGAGCATGTGGCATTTTGCAGAGAATGGGAAGAGACATATACCAACTTCTCTAGAAGGATTAACAATCCTTGAATCGTTCCCCGATCTCATTACTAATATGAAGGTGAATCAATTAGATGCCAAGACATTTTCTTTGAAGATGAAAGAAATGGTATGTTTTAAATTATTCTATGTTATTTTTGGAGGTTTTCACATGTGCTTTATTTCCCAGGTTTTTGTTCTCTCATACCTCAAATTGTTTCTATCTTGGGACCTCTACTGTATTTTTTTTAAACACATAACCAATCATCACTCATTTTGAACCATGAATGAATTCAAACTCTAGACTATGAAGGAATTCCTTTCTGCTATAGGGTGTGCTCTAGGACTGGACATATTGCTATGCACTATCCTGTAGAATTGAGGAAATTAAAGAAAAGATCTTCTTGGTGGTTTGGGGTTTTGTTCTCTGATACATTCTAATATTAACATTAATGACCTAGACCTGTTGATTTATGAATTTGTCTAGATTTATCCTACATCTAAATCCTTTTTCTCAAATCCCTCTTTGGCTCAAGCTCCTGAATCTTCCCCTTCACTTGTGGCTAGATTTAGTTCTAGAAGTTGTGGGAGATGCCATTGGTGACTTTCAAATGGTGGATTCTAAATCATTTGATATTTTTCATACCACTTATGCTCACATCCTTGTGGTGGTTGATTCTTTAAAGGGCCTCCATGAGAAGATCAAACTTGACACCTCTAATGGTTCATGGATTCAAAATCTACAATATGGAGGAATTCCTTTCCACTATAAGGTCTACTCTAGGACTGGACATATTGCTATGTGTTATCTTGTAGAATTAAGGAAATCAAAGAAAATACCTTCTTGGTGGTCTGGGGATTTGGTTCAGCATTGCTTTGTCCTTAAAGACTTTTCTCTTAAGGATTTGTCTGTGGTTGTTGATGGTTCCAATAGCTCTGCTTTGTTTGACCATGCTTTTGGTTTGTTGTTGGATGTGGTTGTCATGGTAGCCCCTACCTTTGTGGGTCGAGTTCCTTCCCTATAGAGAATCACTATCCAACAATAACTTATTTTGGATTCACTCCTTGATGCAACTCATACATATTACGATGGTAATCAATATCCACTACAATCCACTATATATATATTTTAAACAAATCAGATGGCAATGAAATCTCCACGGCAATGAAATCTCCATAGCAATGAAATCTCCACCAACGTTTAGAGCTCTCCACCCTTGTTTTGAGCTCTCCACCCTCTCTCACACACAACTCTCCACAACTAAAACAAATGGGGAATGATTTATGTCGTGTTTTATTTATTTTTGTTTATATCTAAAATCAACTTCACATTGTGTTGTAACTCCACCATAGGTGTTTGATCCTCGATAGATTTCATTTCAACATTTTAACATTCAAGTTTTCAAGTTTCCTCTTCATTATATAGTCCTTTCCACCCTAAAAACCACTTTTTTACTTCATTAAAATCACAACTTGAATAAAGCCAACGCTAAAACAAAGCCCATATTCTAGAATGCAAAAAATGAAATAATAAAACTCACTCAACTTGTGCTAACTGACTTAGCTCAAGATCTTGCACAAAAATAATACAGATCAGAAAAAATGGGCAAGAAATTTTAGAAAAACATATCATAGAAAATATTTTTAGAAAGAAACAAGCCCATAACCTAGTTAAATTAGTCTAGTTAATGATTAGTTGGGTTGATTACAAATTCCTATAGAATTGTCATCAGATTAGGTACAATAAAATGAACAATCAACTATTCCTAGCTACCATGAGATTTTCATTGTGATAAAATTGCATATGCAAATGTATGTATGTATGTATGTATGTATTTATGTATGTACGTATGTGTATATATATTTATGTATGTATATATGTATGTATGCATATATATATATATATATATATATATATATATATATATATATATATATATATAGAGAGAGAGAGAGAGAGAGAGAGAGAGAGAGAGAGAGAGAGAGATCTTGTGGATTGTGGAGATTAGTGCAGATCTAGGATTTTTTTGCCATGCCCTTGTGATCTCTGTATATGTATGTATGTATATAAACATCTTGGCACAATAGAAAAATAATAAAACTCACTCAACAAGTAGCATGGTCATAGGTATTGTCACAAGCTTTTAAACATAACTATATAAGGAGTGAGTTAGGATGTATATAGGTTAACCTTACATTAATGATAAACAACAACCCAAAGGTTGCACTAGGGTATTACAATGTTGTAATTATAGAAAACCACCTAATTCACCTGAGTGGTTGTATGATGACGAAGTGATGTATTAGGTGAGTAAAACTCACCAGTGGTTATAGGAATACAACTACATCAAAACAATTAGAAACTAGAACTACATATTCATTAGAGTGAGTAGTTCAAGGGTCTTGATCCGGTGGATACAAGTATGCAGGTAGCTTAGTAGGAAGAGTATGCCTCCAGTGTGCAGACACCTTGGACATAGTTAGGTAGCACTTAGCTATTTTAAGAAATTGAATGTTAACTCATGAGGCCTATATTTTAAGACATTATATGTACCTGGTGTACCTAGCTTTTGAAAATAGAAGCCTAAACTCTGTGTTTCCACATTAACTTGACTGGTCTATTTAGAGCCATTGATTATTGTCACAAGATTTTAAACATAACTATATAAGGAGTGAGTTAAGACGTATATAGGTTAACCTTACATTAACTGTAAACTACAACTCAATGGTTGCACCAGGGTATTACAACATTGTAATGATAGAAAACCACCTGATTCACCCAAGTGGGTGTATGATGGCGAAAAGTTGTATTAGGTGAGTAAAGCTCACTAGTGGTTATAGGAATACAACTACATCAAAACAATTAGAAATCAAGATTATATATTTGTTAGAGTGAGTAGTTCAAGGGTCTTGATCCCGTGGATACAAGTATGTAGGCAGCCTAGTAGGCGAAGCATGTCTCTAGTGTGGAGAGACCTTGGACATAGTTAGGTAGCACTTAACCATGTATGTATGTATATATGGATGTATGGATGTAACTATTCTCTACTTAACAGTGTCATCCACATTGCGGGGGGGGGGGGGGTGGGGGGGGGTAGTTGAGCTTGCACCTTCTGCAATACTTCATTTCCATTATTTACAATATCTGAATCATTTAAGGTATATAACCTTATCACTTGTAACTATAATTTTCAAACAATACAAAATACAATAGTTTCTTATAATTCAATGGTTCTCTTTGTGAGTTTATAAAATTAAAGTTCAAAAATTAATTGCATTTATGTACATCTTTTTCAAGTTTGACATTTCTCTTTTTCCTGACTGACAGTCCAACAATAATTTTTCAAAATAGATACTGACCAGTAGGAGATTGAGCCCAAAATTTATAAGAACGATTGTGCCAAAAGAGCTAAAATACATGATTGGTGCATGATAATCATCTTTTTATGTTCTTTTTGGCACATTTATTCTTACATTTTATGATTTTTCGTTAGAAAAAAAATCCAAGCTAATCAGGTAGGTGATCCAAAATTAAATCATAATTGGTTGAGGCATGTTTAAATACCTTATTTCACATGTTATTGAATGTTATGTTTTTATGTGCTACTATTAATGAATGTTAAAGTATGAAATAATGTTATATGTTAGCTTTGGACATTATGAGATTATTTTATGGATGCTCATAAAATTGTTTTTACTTCATGTGATAATGAATGAATTCTATATTTTATTAATGAATGAATGTGAGATCCATCTCTTATTAGGTACTCTTTCTAGGCTGTTGTACTAGTTCTTAAGCCCAAAATAGATAAATCATGATTTGAAATGCAAACTTGGGTGCTTAACTTAATGAATGAGAACACCAAGTGAAAGACCTTGTGTGATGAAGAATTATATGTTTTTCTACATATTTGACCACATAGAAGTGCATTGCAGGTTCACATACATTCTTAAGTAGACATTTGTGACCACTAGGTGTGTGAAGGCTCCATACAAAAATATGTAGAAGAAAAAAAGGTCATGATGAACATTTTTGATGACTTGTTTGCCAAGAGCATACACAAGTTCCTCAAGGTGACTTCACATAATTAAATTGTAATGTTTTTAAACATCACTTCTCTTCCTCCATATCTTGCACAAATAAAAAAAAATCCTCCAACATTGTAACCATATGATAAATGGGAATAGCACATGCCCGAGCCATAACCTAGTTAAATTGGTCTAGTTGTTGACTAGCTAGGTTGATTACAAATTCCCGTAGAACTATCATTAGATTAGGTACAATAAAATGAATAATTTGTTGTTCCCAGCTAGTAGGATCAAATACAATTTTTCAAGTGACAAAATTGCATATGCAGATGCATCACTTGAATGCCACGCATGAAGCACATTCCCCAATTTATAACAAATGGTTGGATATAAAGGTTCTATATGTTGGCCCAACAATGGAATCCAATGATGTAACCATGCATGTATTGGTACGCTCTCCCTTCGAGGATAACAAGTATCTACTGTCTCTATTAATTTGGTCTAGTTGTTGATTAGCTAGGTTGATTACAAATTCTATTCAAACTGTCATCAAATTAGGTACAACAAAATGAATAATCAGTTGTTCCTAGCTAGTAGGATCAAATATAATTTTCCAAGGTGATAAAAATTGCATATGCAGATGCATCACTTGAATGTTAGGCATGAAGCACATTCCCCAGTTTATAATGAGTGGTTGGATATAAAGGCTCCATAGGCTACCCTAACAATGTAAACCAAGGATGTAACCATGCATGTATTCGAACGCTCTCCCTACGAGGATCCCAAGTATCTACTATCATTGTTAATTTGGGTATCACTATATGATCTAGAATATAATGAAGTACTGAGGCGGCTAGTAACTTCTCCTATGTCTCTAGAAAAAGTAGCATAGGTCTAGGGTCCCTTGGCTACCATGGATTTGTAGCAGCTATTCTTACTGCTAGAAGAATAAATTCAGTTAAGAGTTGAGTGTAAGGAGTTGAAGAAGCAAGTTTTTCTTATGTGTGTGTAAATGCCATAATCACGAGGCTCATTCTCTTGCAGAAGCCATAACCTAGTTAAATATGCATATATATACAAGCCATAACCCAATTAAATGGGTCTAGTTGTTGATTACCTTGGTTGATTACAAATTCCTCTAGAATTATCATCAGATTAGATACAATAAAAAGAACAATCAACATTATTTTTGTGTAGGATCTTGAGCTAAGTCACTTAGCATGGGTTGAGTGAGTTTTATTGTTTAATTATTTGGATTCTATAATATGTATGCAGTTGGATCAACTTTTCTATTGTGCTAAGATGTAATAAACACCTTTAAAAAGATCTCTCTGTATACATACATACATACATACATGTACATGTATGTATATATGTATATGTATGTATGTATATATGTTTGCATGTATGTGTGTATATATCATGTGGAGATCTAGGATTTCATTGTCGTGCCCTTGTGATCGAGCTACATTTTTTTGTTGTGCCCTTGTGATCTTTGCATAACATTGTCTCTTGTTCAATTTATTGTACCTAATATGATGACATTTCTATAGGAATTTTTTGGCGTGCCCTTGTGATCTCTGCATCCCAAGTGTTTATTGATATTGTTAATTTGGGCATCACTATATGATCTAGAATGTTATGAAGTACTAAAGTCGGTAGTAACTTCTCCCATGTCTCCAAAAAATGTAGCATAGGTTTAGGGTCCCTTGGCTCCTAGGAATTTGTAGCAGTTATTCTCACTGCTGGAAGAATAACTTCAGTGAAGAGTTGAGTGTAAGGAGTTAAAGAAGCAAGTTATACTTCTATGTAAATGCCATAATCATGAGGTCCATTCCCTTGCAGAAGCCATAACCCAATTAAATATACGCATATATCAACCCAAATAATCAACAACTCTAGACCCATTTAACTGGGTTATGGCTTGTTTCTATCTAAAAACATTTGCTATGATATGGTTTTGTAAAATTTCTTACGAACTCTACCCATTTTCTATGTATGTATGTATGTATGTATGCATGTATATAAACAAAGAGATCTTGGCACAATAGAAAAACAATCAAACTCACTCAACAGGTATCATGGCCACAAATGCGGTGGCAACGCCTATTGGTAAGTAGATTCCTCTTTTTCTCTCTCATTTTTTATGTGTTTATTTCACTTGAACTATTATTTCTTAGGGAGCATTTTCTAATATTGGATTTATTTTATGCAGGAGACGATGAGGACATTCTTGGATGTACTCATTTGATGAATTTCTCGTGAGCAATGAAGATGGACTTCCCCTAAGAGTAGTAGGAGGCGATGTGGACATTCCAAGTACTTTAATGATTGATCCTTTCTTAAAGATTTTAGATATTAATGGGGAATTTAGACGGGGGGGTGGGGGCGGGGGGCGCAAATGAGCTTCCACCTTCACGTGGTTCTCGAAATCAAGTCAAGTTCAACAATAACCTATGATTGTAAGACAACTAATTGTGTGAATCTCTTGGTTTTAGGTGATGCAAAAGAATGCCATAGTTCAATTATGCAATATCAATTGATATTCATACGACATCAGGCAAAGCTGAAAAACACAACAGGTTTGCATTTTTGTTAGAGGTCTTGAATTGGGTATTTTAAGTTATAGACCTTTTAAGAACATTGTTCTAATGATGGTCTATAATTTTAAAATCTTAATAGACCTATTAAATAAATATAATCATGTTGTGTTTAATTAGCTCTGCATGTTGTCCATGCATTTGAACACAGTTGCATGTGCATTCTCGATTCAAAGTGGCAGAATCTTATTTTGGATGTGATGGAAAAATGACATGCACCAGAAGATGGGAAAATGATGCCACTATTGTAGGTCTAGAACCATTTTTTGTACTTTAAAGATTGATCATTTCTTAAATATTTTAGATGTTAATGGGGATTTTAGATTTTATGGGGGTAGGGGGGCAAATGAGCTTCCACCTTCATGTGGTAGGCCCCTCTTAGTAGAGAATATTAAACTATTCTTGAGACCAAGTGAATTTCAACATTAACATATCATTGTATGACAACTAACCATGTGAATCTATTGGTTTTAGGCAATGCAGAAGGACTCCATAGTTTAGTATGAAATCTCAATTCATATGCATACGACATTAGGTGGAGCCAAAAAATCCCATCAAGTTTGCATACAAAACACAGTTGCACATGCATTCTCAATTCAGAGTGGCGAAATCTTATTTTGGATGCGACAAAAAAATGACATGCACCAAAAGATGGGAAAATTATGTCATTTTTGCAAGTCTAGAACCTTTTTTTGTACTTTAAACATTGATCATTTCTTAAAGATTTTAGATGTTAACAGACAATTTAGATGTTGGGGGCGGGGGGGCAAATGAGCTTCGACCTTCACATGGTGAGCCTAGATTAGTAGAGAATATTAAACTATTCTCAAAACCAAGTGAAGCTCAATATTAACCAATGATTGCATCATAGCTATTCAATGTTTTCAGCCAATTTTTTTATTTATTAATACAACACGCTATCACAATTACAATGACTAGTCATCAATCCTGCAACATTCTTGCCACATGCTCATCCCAATTCCAATAGATGGTTTTGATAGATTGCCATTGGGCCCATAGCA
Organism: Cupressus sempervirens; assembly: GCA_028749045.1. Classification (NCBI taxonomy): domain Eukaryota; kingdom Viridiplantae; phylum Streptophyta; class Pinopsida; order Cupressales; family Cupressaceae; genus Cupressus; species Cupressus sempervirens. The sequence continues at coordinate 9,895,130 of CM053788.1, forward strand.
TTTCTATTGCACAAACATCGCAATTGTGATGGTGCCTTTGATAGATTTCCATCGCAAGTGTTACAGTGAAAATGAACAGTTTTCCAGAACATTAGCCCAATTTACGACACCTGTGGCCATTGAAATTGCAATGGTAACCCTTTCCGTCATAACTTGTGACAAAAAAAGTATGACACCCATCTGACAGGAGCCAATTCTGGCTAATGTTGGTTGGGTAATGAATTACCATTGTAATTGTGACAGTCTGTCGTCACAATTCAGGCCCAAATTTAGTAGTGTCAATCTTGGAGATGGCCCTAAAATGCCTTTTTTCTTTTGGGTTTAGGACAGCTTCTTCTTCACCTCTATCCTCACTTTCATCTCTTACAAGAAGATTTATTCCTTTGCGCATTTATTCTTCCAATGCTTGCATTTATTCTTTCAATGCTTCCACCATGCTCTCTTTGTGGAGGTTTTTTTGCACTTTCATTAAAACCCCAGTGCAACATACCTCACAATCAATTATTTGTCTACATGTTCAGCTCAAACCACGGTTCTTGTGTAACTGCTTTACAATCAACAATGTATTTACACACTTAGGAAAACTTGTAGGTATTAAGGGGAGCTCCACTTAATACCACATAAACAATAGAAATAGAGAACAACACAAATTAAGAGAAAAGAATATGTGCTTCTTATTATTGCCACAAATGTAGAATTATAGAATTACAATATGCAAACCCACATGGGTGCCTTCCTTACAATGTTCTACAAGATAAAGTTGCAACTATCACCTAGAACTACCCTAGATTCTTTGTGAGCCTTCCTTATATAAACACTTTTAACAGCTTATGAAGGTTCTAGACACTAAGCTCTAACCCTTGAGGTTGACCAGCCTCATATTATATTATTCCATTACACTTTATTAAATATGATCGACTAAAGACAATTTAAAATTACATTTTCAGATGGGTCCACATCTAGAGACAATAACTAGCAAACTATTGAGATGATGGGCTATTGTAACTCCATTTTGGAATCCTCTACTAGTGATCTACAATTTAGCTAATCATGCAAGTATTCATTAATAGAGGTTTCACCTCATTTTGGAGCCATTTAGGCCTTCATTATTGGAGCTAAATTTTGGATAGCCAAATTACATACTGAAAATCTGCACTAACTGCATCAATACATATGATATGACAACAAAAATCTTTCGACGGTCTGATATGCTAAAGATGAATCTCCACATATGATATTACAATAATTTGAGCACATAACATCAACTTACTAAAATTAGCAAGCTCGCACAAATATAAACTTTGTACAGGAATAACCCTTATCAAAAACACAAAAACTAAAAAATTGGAGATAGAAATATTTTTGGATGATGCAAGATTGCCCTTACACCCAAGATTCTCTTGCATTAGATAATCTAAGTTATCTTTTAATTCTTCATGTGATTCAAAATACTGAAAGAGGTCTACAATATTGAATAGTGGTGAAATATCCATGTCTTATGTAATTCAACTTCAAAAGCATTTCCATTGTCAAACTTCCTCAAAAATTTGTAAGGACCAAACTTCTTCATCTTTATCTTACTATTGGTAGCAACTGGAATGATGTTCTTCTTCCAAAGAACCATAACTTCATCACCAACCTAAAAATATTTATGCCTTCTTCCTTTTTGTTCCCTTTGTTTATATTTTTGATTACTAGTTTCTAGATTTTTCTTATTTCCTCATGTAAAGTCTTCATGAAATATGCAACTTCAATTAATTATTGAAATCTCTCAATTCAATAGTTACCTTTGGATGCATTCCATGTAAAATCTCAAAAGGTTTCTTATTGGTACTTCTATTAACAGAATTATTATATGTAAATTCTTCTCGTGCTAAAATCAAATCCTAATTAACAGGCTTATCTCCAACCAAATATCTCAGCAAGTTACCCAAGCTTTTGGTCACAATTTTAGTTTTTCCATCTGTTTTTGGATGAAATGTAGAACTAAAATTTAGCTTTGTATCCAACTTCTTCCAAATTGTCCTCCATAAATAACTAGTAAAGTTAGTTTCTCTGTCAGAGATAATAGTCGTAGGCCATCCATGCAATCTCAACACTTCTTTAAAGAATAATTTAACCACATGTACTGCATCAAATGTCTTCTTACAAGGTATGAAATGAGTCATTTTATAAAATCTCCTAACTACTACTAGAATAGAATCATTACCTCTCACAGTTTTGGATAAGTCAAGCACAAAGTCCATACTTATATCTTTCCAAGGCTTGTTTGGTACAAGAAAAGGTGAATAAAATCCCAAATTCTGACTAGTTCCTTTTGTTGTTTGAAAAACTCTACAACTTCTAACCATTTTCTGTACATCCTTATAAGTTTGAGGCCAATAATACCTATTAGAAATCATATTTACTATTTTATCAATCCCAAAGTGTCCATCAAGTCCTCCACTATGTTTCTCCTTCATGATATTTTCTCTCATATATCATTTAGGTGTGCACAACTGAATTCCTTTTATATCTTATCTATGAAGCAATTTAAAAATATATTCTAAATATCACATCCTTTTACTACAAAGCTCTTATTAATTTTAAATTAAGAAAATGATTAAAATCCATATCAAATATGATAGTCAGTGTGATGAATGAAAAGGAGATCACCTAAAGTCTAGATTTCCCTATTCATGCCTCACATTGGAATAGGAAACCACCTCAAGAAAAATCAAACCAATGTTACCTAGTGCTAGGTTCAGGATAATACAATATTTTTCCTTTTGAGTTTTCTATTCATTTGTTGCTTAGAAGTAGAAAATTATGAAAGAGAATAGTATGTAAATTGACTAAATGAAACAAGAAATATTTTAGTCAAAGTAGAAGTAGATGTAGAAAGAAATAAGGATAAATTTAAATGTGCATAGTATTAAAATAGGAGAAAAGGGGACTCGAATCTAAATTCTTGATAGGAAGTTCCCAAAATTGGTCATACCTAATTTTATGAGATGTACTTATTTGATAATGGGCTAAACTTCACTACTTTTTAAAGGGTAGAAATAGGCTAGGCCAATGCATACCTAGGATTTTCTACGAAAACAAGTTGCAAATTGAGTATCTTAGTATTGAGATGCCACAGAAGAACTATTTTTAAAGTAATCTGCATCTACAAATTTGAGAAAGGTGCATGCAAGTATCTATTTAGGGGTTTTCTTAAGCCAACCTCCCATTTTAATGATTTCAAGCTCCATGGATATCCAAATATAAAAGGGATTATGTTGGTAGTACTCATAAATTTAGAGTATGTATAAATTACTATGAGCTAAGATGCATATAGGAGTGATGCCAAGAAGTAAAATTGTTGAATAACGAGGCAATCTATACTTAAACTTAGAAATTGAACCAAAGATTATAAAAGAGGTCATTTTGATCAAATTGGATGAAATTTATGAAAGAGGAACTACATCAAACTGAGAAGAATGAGACATGAGAATTGGTCTCATGATCATTTAATAATAATATAATTGAAACAAATGGTTAATAATTACATAATCAGTCATTGATATAAGGTCTACTTTAATAATGGAGATATGAAATTGAAAATGTTAGTAGTTAGGTTTGGGTATATTTTGACCATATTTAGCAACTTATTTTAGCCATTAATTTATAAATATTTATTTAATTGACTTATCTATTCTCATTTTATTTTATTATTAATATTTTTATTTTTATTTTTATTCTTTTTCATTTATACTTATTCAATTTTTAAGGAGGGGGTTAATTCTTTTCACTTGCATCTATGATATACACCATCTTTATTCTTATTACTAAATTATTTGATTAATTATAATTGTATATTCACTATCATAGGTGTACCCTTCACATGTCTAACTACTATCTTGTATAATTTTATTGAATCCAAACACTTAGCAAAAGATCAAACTAACTTTTCATAAGATGTTACCCTAATTTCTTTCTAACCCTAGCCATTATTCTTCAAATGGCACCTTCCACTTAAATAAATCTCTAATCATCATTCAATCTTAACCATCCATTACCAAATCTATATTTGACCATTGATTTTCATATTCCACATTTTATATATAATTAAAAAAAATTCATTTCGTTTGAAAATACCCTTTCATCATAACCTTCTCGTGCGAAAATCTATATCAGTTTCATCTATATATAATATCCTCATCAGATTAAATCCACCATTAAATTCATCAAAGAAGCAAACCAGATAGAGCAAAGTTACATTCTACTTCAGCTAATCAAAGTGGCATCGCAATACTTTTGAGGTTTGATTTTTTTACTCAATTTTATTTTCATCAACATTTACATAATCCATTATTTTTCCTTAGAGCAACACCTTCTCTCAAATACTCCAGAGATTACAAAAGAAAAGTTATGGCTGATGGTAGAAATGGACTAGAGCTAAATGATCTCCTAGATAGCTTGCTGCTCATTATTCTTAGCAAAGTTCCCTTGAAGAAAGTAGTGCGTTGTGCACTTGTCTGTAAAAGATGGAAATTATTTTGGACTTCCTTACCCAGCCTTAATTGTTTGTCAAATGATTCCATGGTATTTTCGTCATTCAAGTCGTCTTGAAATTTTCTTAAGATCTATGGGTGGATTCACGTCAAGTTGAATTCCCACATCAATTTTTTTAAGATCTATGGGTGGATTCACGTCAAGTTGAATTCCCACATCAATTTTTTTAATGAAGTTTTATATCTTTGAACGCCAAAACTTTTCTTCTCAGAAATTGATTCAACTGTTAAAGGTTATTAGCCTATAAAATTTATATAACAATCGACTCATTTCATTTCACATGAGTCGGCATTAATATAAGCAATAGACGTCAGGTCCTACGGAAATATGATATAAGTTGTCCCATCCTCCACGCAAGGCATTGAAAAGCACAGAATTGCCAATGGGCTAATTAAGTATTCGGACGGGTGGTGGACGGTGATACGAAACACGCGTCCTAATTTGCTATTTAGACGGCGCGAAGTTATTGAGCTTTTACGTACGCAAACTCTGTCCATTCTACTCTCGGAAATCGTCCTACGATTTCTTGCAAAGGAATTCATTTGATGGGTGGTGGTGAAAAGGAATTTATCTAATGTTAGTGTTTACATTGTTCAGCGAATTATTCATATTATTAGTCCTTATATAGGCGGGAACTATTGCTTTCGTTGCAGTTAGATGCATTAGTTTCCTAACTATTTTTTTCATCCAGAAATTTTTTTTTTTTTCCCCAATGACTACACGTCTGACGCAATTTGCTGAAAAGTGGGAACAGGAGAATATGTCGCTGTCAAGCCTTAATTGCAGAAACAAGAGCATCAATCAAATTGATCCATTTAATGTTTCTAATGATGTTATTGCTCCGACCAATACTACTATGACAGCTACGACTAAGTCTAAATCAACTTGTTTAGGGGATTTTGGACAGGCGCCAAAACCGGCTACTAAGGGGGCACTGGCTAAATAGCCGAATATTTGAACCGGCTAGCCAGTGCCCGTTGCCATGGATAGGCATGTGCATCCATGCCCTCCGTAGCATCCCTGTCACCCGTACTCACTCGCCAGTCACGTCAACGAGTTTCTTCTGCCTTTGCTCTCGTACTGGCCGCAGAAACAAACCAAACCGCCGTTCTGTCAATCAAATTTATGAATTTCAACTGTTCCATTTGCAATCAACGCGCAACAGGATGGTTGGTGAGAAAATTTGGCGGTAAAACTGCTGACTCCAGATTCTTCATCTGTAATGGGCGAAAAAAGTTAACCTTCCGTATCTGTAGTGGGAGAAAAAAGTTAACCCTCCGTGTGGAGAGGAACACTGTGTAGTCAAAGTTTTACTGTTATTCTATCAATGTATTCAGAATATTTTAATGTATTCATACAATATATTTTATATGATTTTTACTTAAAATATTTTTATTTAATTTAGAATAATTTTTAAAATGGGCATTATAGATTTCTTATTTATTGTAATAATAATAAAATAATACATACATTGCTTGTATTTAATAACATCATTTACAATTAAAATATTTTATTTGATAAAAATACAACTAATAAAAAATATTTCTTGCATATTTATCATATTTCTCATACGATATACAAACTTTATTTTTTATTAGTCATATATCAGACAAAAAAAAAAAACTTAACGAAAAATAGATGAAGAACACTCTCTCTTTTCTCCATGTTTCAAACATTACATGTCTTTATTGGTAAATAATTAAAATAACAAATTCATAAATTTAGATATATATATTTTTACTTAGAACATTATACAAATTCATTATATATATTATAACAAAAATATAGAAATAATTAATTGTAGAGACGATTTCAAGTTTCAATTTTTACACAAGTATTTTAACGGTCAAAATGAAATTAGAATAAAGTCTAGCACAATTAAATGTCTAGTCATCTTTTTTGTTAACACCTAAATTTCTTTCACGAAAACAATTTTAACAAAAAAAAGTGGCAAATTATATGACATAATAGAATAGAATTTAAATTGAATAAAAAAAAAAAATAGTTCAAGATATATATAAATAACTCATTAAAAAAAATTATAATGGTTTTTCTAAAATTCTCAACTCAAAGAAATGTGACTCTATTTGATTGAACACTACATATATATATCAAATTCAAAAGAAATTGTTGATCATAATTTAGAATAAAAAAATAATTGTTGACCTCTTTCAAAACAAATGAATTCTAGATCCTAAATTTATGTTGTCTTCACTCTATTAAAGAGAGACTCAAGAGTCAATATGCAAATTATAATATATTACAATATTATCCAAAAATGTGTTGACCATGATCTTCTATATAAATATCATGCCAACATTTGATTATCCAAAGAGATGTTGGTCATGATCCTCCATACAAATATCATCAACACCTGTAAATAAATCAAGTTAGTTATAACTTTATATTCTAAATGAAAGACTTGGAATCAATGAAATTTGAATACAAAATTTTCTTACCATCTCCACTTTGCATTGTGTCTTCTATTTCTATTGTTTGGTTAAGATCAAGAGAAAAGGGTAATGCATGGTCTTGGTTGTTGTATTGATCATTTAAAACTGAAATAACATTCACATTTAAAGAATCAAAACATATTGTATGCATTAAAAGCACAAAAATTGTGAAAATAGATCTCATTATTTTATTACCAGTGGTAACTTGTATTGCATCCATTGTTGTCATTGTCTTGGGTAAGAAATCTTCTTGAGTATTTTGTCCACCATCTAGCACTACAACAATATTGCATATTTAATACATCAAATCATATAAAATCAATATAGACGAAAAAGAATCAAAACTTAATTAAATTGTCATTTTGTTTAAAGTCATTACCATTTCTAGCTTGGATTGCATTTTCATGACAAAAACTCGCTCTAATTTCATCATTTTCATCAACCAATGGAGCAACATCATCTATAATTTATTAAAATTAATTTAGTTAGTTTCCAAGAAATATAATAATCATTTAAGATAATTACCATATATAACTTTTATTTCACTTGTAATCATTTGGTTCAAATCGATGGAAAAAGGTAATTGACGTCGGCAAATGCTTTCTTGGTAGTTCAAACCTACAAATGACATGTTTACCATATATAGAAAATATTTGTTGTTATATAAATTACTAAAATACTTTTGAATAAATGTACTTACCTTTCTGTATGATAACATCTCTTTCACGTTGTATTGTTATGCCTGATCGATTAATGACCTTCTTTTTTTTTTTTTTTCTTTCTAGATCCTGTAGAGGGGAATTGAAAAGCTTCATGTTCCTTGGCTCTTTCATTTGGTTTTTGAGTTATGGCATTATGCTTTTGATGAGTAAAATGACATTTGTGCATTTTACTTGGACTAAACCATGGTACTATTCGTCTCATAGATGTTTTTTCTGAGCCAGGAATTGTTTTGAATTTGGAAGATGAAGAAAAAGTTGCATACATGTCTTTTTTAAATCTCCCAACAGATTGACTAAACATTATTTGTTCATCTTCTCTAACTGGTAAATTTTGAAGCAATGAAGTTATATAGTCAACTGAATCTAGAAATTCATTGTTGGAAGTATTAGATGATTTCCAACCATCTGTAATAGAAATAAAAATGACTAAGTTAAAAATTAGTTTAAAGATTCTACTTCTTTGTTATAAAGTGATATTTTTGAAATTTACCTCTACTTTGACCTTCGGTAATGACATTCCTAAGCACATCTTGATCTTCTGGATGCATGCAACCATCTATAATTGAAATAATAGTTAGTTAATTTTTTGAAAAATTAAATAATTAAATTATTGGTTGTAAGGATATTGACATTACCAATGCTACTATTTCCATGACAAGAGCTTTCTCTAACCTCATCACTTTCATCAACCAATCTAGTAACATCATCTATAATTAAATTAAATTAATTTAGTCAACTAAATATAGAAAGTCATCATTGGAAGTATTATATGATTTTCAGCAATCTATAACAAAAATAATAATGACCAAGTTTTCAAATATTATTAAAATTCTAATGCTTCATTATAAAATGATGGTTTTGAAAATTACCAGTGCTTTGAACTTTGAAAATGACAACCCCAGGCACATCTTGATCCTCTAGATGTGTGCAACCATCTACAATTGAAATAATAATTAGTTAATATTTAGAAACATAAAACTATTTAATACTTAATTGTAAGAATATTAACATTACCAATGATACCATTTTCATGACAAGCAACTCCTCTAACTTCATCACTTGCACCAACTAATGTAGTAACATAATCTGCAATTTAATAAATTAAATTTAGTTAGTTTGGAAAAAGAAAACATTAGAAATAACTTTAAAAAAAAATCACAAATGAAACTTGCCACCAACTTGATCTTGTTGGTCTATGTTGTCTCTTTTTAAGAGATTTAAAACTTTCAACACATGTTTGCACATATTTCCTCGTTTTGCCCACTAACAATCACAAACATTTAAATCTGATCCAAATTTCCTAACGAGGTACCATTTTGTTGGATCAGTTTGGCTTCTTACCTTATATGAATTAGGAAGAAGATGATGGGCATAACAATCTGTATCAGCTATTGCTTTTGATCTCTCTAAAGCAGTTGTATAATATCTTTCCTTTTTGAAGTTAGTCAAGAACCCAGATAACTGAAGATATCTTTTATTTTTATAGTATGGTTCTACTCTACGGAGAAGTGTATGAATTAGCCAATCCATTCTCCTTGTACATTTCTTGGAAAGATCACTTAAATAATGACTCTTAATGTGAAAATGGTATGACTCTATAGCTGCATTAGTTTCTTGGTTTGCATGAGAGAAACTTCGAAAATGTTTTGCCGACATCTCTACACAAAAAAAAAAATGATAGATTACACTATAAACAAGTTATAAAAGATGTAAATGAAAATAAAACATAATGATATTTTGATTGACTTACCAATGCGTCTCTGATTTTGACACCAAGTTTTCTGAAAATACTCAATAAACTTCTTCTCTTCTTTAAACTCCTCTATGAAATTGTTAATCAAATGAGTGACGATGTCTACATTGTCACTCATTCCATACATTATTTCACCCAATCTTTCAAATGTTTTTGTTCCAACATCCCTGTTACTCACAAACCTAGATTACAATAATTATATTAGGATATAATGTTTAAAAATATGATATTTCCTATGCTTTAATTGCATCTTGACTTACCTGTACACATTCTTTAACCATGCTCTACGTATATGCCAAATACATAAAAGTACTCGACAATTAAAGGTTGATCTGCAATTTTCATTATAAGATCCAATAATAACAAGTGCATTCTCACAAAAGTGAATGTTAAATGAAAAAATTATTATTATTCAAAAGCAAGAATTTTTTTTTTTTGGTAAATGAAATAGAAAACCATTACACTATTGAAAATATAAAGTAAGATTGATAAACCTAATTGCTTCAATCTCAGTGGTGGCATCATCTGTCATGAATGCATTAACATGCCAATCTTCTTTATATGCTTTTCCTCTTTTGTAAACCTCCATTAGCCATTCACATATATCCTCAATTTTGTTTCTTGAGGATATAGCCCATGCAACAGGTACGCCAGCTTCTTGTTCATCAAATACAAGCAATGTATACAACTCATACTGCATATACATAAATTAGTGATACATTGTTATTTTTAGAATAAATTAGACAGAAAATTGAATTAAGGTCCATAAATAAAATTAACATTTTTCTACTTACACAATACTTATTTGTTGAGAATGTAGAGTCCATTGCAATGATTGAGTTGTGTGAATGTTTCACCATCATTTCTCGCATCCATGGTGTCTGAATGCCTATAATAAATGGAATATTTTTTGCATTGTTTGGTGTTTTATAATAGAAGAAGTTGTCTTTCTCCTCCACATGCCACAAACATACACTTTTTGAATCATCTTCATTTTTCTGTGAACGTTGTGAACACACTCTTTTCCATGCATTTAACACATCTTTTTTCAACAAACATGTGTCTCTCTTATTCATCAACTCTTTCAAACCAAAATCTAAGTAGTGTTGTTCACATATGGTATTAATCCCCACTCCCATAAGTAATAGGGATTCTATGTATGATTTGCACTCATTTGACAACCTTGGTGCAAAAGTACACCTTGGATCACCAGATGGGTCATTCTTTCCATGACAAAATTCACCACTAACATCTTGATGGATATACTCATTATATGTAATGATAGCAACATCTTGTCTACCATACATAACTCTAACAAGAAAGTGGGCTTGGCAACCTCTTTTTTGAACAAACTTGCGAACCCTTTTCTTTTTCACATTCTTGTTTTCATCTATATTTGTATCATCTTGAGGCCCAAATGCACAATGATAACTGTTTATACATGTACAAAAATATATATTAATTGGTATTACAAAAAAAAAAAAGGTGGCATAATTAATTTATCAAAACTAGACTAACCTTGAATACATCTTTGTGGCGTGGTTAGAAGGTTCTTCCATAATATGCTCCTCATGTTTTTTTCGTATAAAAGTTGTTTCTGTGTCACCTAATAAACCTTCACCTTTCACAAAGTGAGGGAGTCTTTCAAGAGGGATAGCAGCACACAAGTCTATTTGGTGGTTATTATCATTGCCAATAGGTGTCCATTCAAGTTCATCACTTGAAAAATGATTTCCTTGATTAGGGATGTCTTGCACATCTAGCTTGATAAGTGATTCCCATTTATTCTTTCTACCCATCCTGAATAATATGAATATTGTTAGAGGGCCTAGATATGTTATTTAAATACATAAAAAGTTCTATAGAGATGTCATTATATCTATATATTGATATCCACAAAAATATATTTTTACATTTATCAAAATCATATGAACACCATTGTTAAGCATATCATGTATAAAAAATAAATAATTCTAGGTATGGGCCCACTCAGTGAAGTTAATACATATGTTAGACATACTTCAAAAAATTAACTACATGTTTAATTCTTCATGGAATTTAGAAAATTCTAAAGCTAATATGATTTGTAAAATATAATGGCATATACTACAATGGTTTTCTAAACCTATCAACACTTATGAAAAAAATGACAAGATCAAAAGATGATAACAAAATGGATGGTGATCGAACCAATATCTTGAGTTAAGTTAATGAAGACTTAATTTAAAATAGATGTTTATGAAGATAGTCTATATTTGATGTTGGATATGTATGCGGATGTTATGATGGTGTATGTAACTATCCAACCTAAGAAATGGATGTCTATAAAGAGGTTTTATCACAATTTGGATATTATGATACTGTCCTCAATATAAGAGATAAATATTTATGATGAAATGGAAAAACAAAGGATGACAACAATATGAATGTAGAATATTAATGTTTTTGAAGATTTGATCAAGGTAGGTATGAATCTATGTCACAACCTATTTCCTTTTGTACCAATTAAATAGGTAATCTTTTTCCATGTGTAATTTGACTTCAAATCATTAAAAAAAAAAAAAAAAACTATTGTGATAGTGGGAAGAATTGTTATCAAATACGAAATTATACTTAACCATGCACAATCAAGAAGTGGTAATGGGGATAAATTATGTAGCAAGTAGCGGCTAGAGATTGGGGTCTCAAAAGAAAGAAGTGGAGTTGGGAGGCAAGGGCATCGAGTTGTTTCAAATCATAGGTTCCTTTGCTTTATGGAAGCTTTACAATATTTTTGTATGGTGCATGATTTGGTATTGTTCATCTTAACTAAAGCACAAAAAGGAATGTATTTTATTGAATTCGTTAATTATAAGAATGAATGATAGAAAAATTCTTAAGATTTGGACATCTGTCAGCAGCTTGTTGGTATTAGACATTAAGAGATTTAAAATTGTTTCCTTATTGGCAATGATTAGAAATAATAGTGTATTGTCTATAGTCTTTTTCTTTTTCTTGGAAAAGGTGAAAGTAGGGTTAATAGAAAGGTGTGTAGCTTTCTTCCTAGCACTCTAGGTTTCAACCAGGACTCATTATTTCCATTTTGCATCTGTGTTAGCCATACTGACCCATAGAACTATTGCATTTGGTTTAGTGAATGGGTGATGAATTCTTGTGGTTAAGCCTTGCTTATCAGGACATAGTGATGAGGTTAGAACTTGAGATTGCCCTTCTTGAGCAAGTATTAATCTTTTTAACTCCAAAAAGAATCCTTTTGATAAAGAAACTATAGAGAAAAGGGGGTTGTGGTGACCTCAAAATGGTGTTCTAACCATGTGTGTATTTAAACATTATATAGTTACATACCTTTCTAAACCCAAATTGTTGTAGTATAAGTTGTTGGCTCCTGATTTAACAGTGTTTAAACAACCAAGTATGCAAGGCAAGAATGCGTCTATGGGCAGCTATCTCCAATAATGGACACACTTCACCAAGAACCTGGGCCAACTATAAGGCTATACTCCTTCTGCACTTCAGGCTCTGCAAAACCTAGGCGGGTATACCTATAGATTTTTTATATGGTACCAGTTGTCAAAACATACACTGAATCTAATGTAAAGTAGATAAAAACCCTTATTTCTCCTAATAACTCATGAAATAACATCAATCTATAGTAGCTAAATGCAGATTTATGAATCTCAGGAGCTGAGTGAGGGTATTCTGTTATAGCTCTTCAACATGAAAGGGGAAAAGCATTTGATTATTGATGTTGAGTTTCAACAAATCCTCAAATATGCTGAATCAAATCCTTTTCAGTGGACTTCTTCTAGCGCAAGAGTCTCCCCTTTTCCAGCCACATAAAACTTCTCCTTCACAAGCTCATTTCCTTTTATGCGTTGAAAATCCTCCTTGCTCAGTGTGGAGTGATTTTAGTCTCCGACCTCATGGGGCTCCTCTGTAGCTTTTACAAACTGTTAATCTTGCGTTAGGAGGTCATTTGACTAGTCTTAAAAACTGACCCGAACAACTGACCAAGCTCTGAAACTTAGGATCTTTGTTCTCTCTGACATGTTCAACAGGCCTACCAGATCTCGTTGCATGACGATATCAGGGTCAAAAGATATTGACCTCCAAAGTTGCCAACTTAAATTCACATGCAAATAAACATGTTAGAAAACTAGAAAGTGCATTTGAAAATGGCTTGGAAAACTAGACAAATAGGCACTTGAGGTTCTGAAAACTGGGACACTGGTACTTTGCCATGAGGAAGGTATGATTCTACAATTTTGGCTCATGACGAATCATGGGGTAAATTTGGCAAGGGTGCAAAGTTGACTAGCTGGATTTGCAAGACATAGGACATCAGTGAAATATCATTTTTTTGTGAATGGAATGACCCTGGTAAAGTGTGAAGATGGATTCGTCAAAGATTAAAAACTGACACACTTATAGTATTTTTAGAGTAGAACACAAGAAAACAAACCATTCAATCCTACCAATCACAGGCACAAAGATATGACATCTCGAACAGGGCTCCCGATCAATCTGCAGTTCTGACTACCAGTGAAACTTTGAACATTGCAAATGGAATCGCATTTGAAAATTGACCAAACGGATTCGTCATAAGCTCAAATCTGGAATGCATAAATTTTTTGACCCCTAGAGTATGATGTAAAAAGAATCTTCTCACTTGGGTGAACTGGTCAAAAGTTATAGTACATCAAACAGGGCCTCTCAAAAAAGTGTGCAAAGTGCAAATGAATGAAAACAGTAACTGACCAACTTTGAGGGATTCAAAACCTCTTCAAACGGACTCGAAATGACTCAAAATCTGAAACATAGGTTCTCAAGTATGGATACTAGACATTCCCAAAGTGGCTAATCATGACACATTTCTAGGTGTGAGATATTCAGTTGCAAACATAGCCTCCTGTCGCTATTTGACACTTAGGTGGAAATGCAGATTTAACACTAGCTCAAAATAGGACTTCACCAAATAGCTCGAAATGATGTTTTAACTTCATGGAACAGGTAGACAGGCTGAATGGAAGGTGTTAGAAACATTGAACACCTCTGGGGCTTCAATGGTATAGTCAGGTACAACCAGGTACATATGCATTTTAAAAGCGTTTAAGGGCTTGATTTTTTCAATGGTATTAAAAATTGACCATGCAATTTTTAGTCCCAACATAAGTGTTGGAGTTCGGGTTCATGCTGAAATGGAAAATTCTTCTTTAATTCTTGAGAAACATTATTACTCTGTGTATGTTTTATAGTGATAATCCTTGGAATATTTCTTCCTTGCTGAGTGCCAAAATAAAATAGAACCATAAATAGTAGTCATTATGTCATGACTAAATACATGCTCTTAATATTTATTTAGTGGATGTTTTGTGTGACCAAACCATTTTTTTAGCAAATATTTCCTTTCCTTTTGCTTGTACAAACTAATGATTCCATGTTTTTGTTTCAACACAAAATTGCATGTGAAAGGGAATGATATTCTTGCTGATGATTAGTTAATTTTCCTTGACTTGCCTTGAGCATTCTTGTGTTGGTGTTTTTCTTGAATTTATGGTTCACACAAGACTTTTTACTCTTTTCAAGCTACTTAACTTTCAAACATGTGTATTTTTTTAATAGAAATTATCAGTAAATGGGAAAATTGCGAAGTTTTATATAAGGTGATGTATTCTTTTTCCTTAATGTTCTCTTATAGAATTGACAATAATAGTGGGTAAGATACTTTCTATCAATCAATTCTTATTGTTTTAGGGTATTAATCTATAAGACACTTGTGATCAAGATTCCTCATAATTTGGAATATGTATTTATTCAATATTGGATTTGCAATCTAATTGTTTAGTTTAGTGAGGTCTCTATTGATCCTGAGTAGGGATAAGGAATGGTTTGAAATAGTGTACATGCTATATATTTAATATAGAAGTTACCATTAGCCTAGAAGAGTGAGTATTTTATCATTACTATTTTTTCGATAATTAGAGTTCTTGAAGCAAATGGCTTATTGACCTATATGAATAAATAGAGGAAGTATTAGGAAATTGACATGTTTGTTAACCAAGTGGATGTTTACCTTCCTTTATATGTAGAGAATGTCAAAAAAATCATTCTTTTACAAGGTTTGATGATGAAGATGATAGTTTGATAAAAAAAAATTATGATGTTAAAATGATTTCACATGGCTTGTTGTGGATGTCATATTATGGACTGCTCATGATTCTTATTTTACATGTTTCACATGCATATATGATGGTATGATGTGAATTGGAAATAATGATAAGTTCTTTTAATTATGATAAGATGGATATTGATTCAAGTATGTGGTTATTGGGAATGTTTGTGTAGTATATTAATTTTAGAATATGACTTTTTGTTACTACACAATTCCATTACTCTTCTAAGTTTTACTAGTTTAGATTGCCTCGTTGCTGGGCTGGGTATCTTTCATGTCAAGAAAGATTCTAGGGAAGCTTAACAGCTTCGTGGTAGGGTGATAAAACACTCTTACAACATTCTCACCTTTGTGTTCTTAGACAAGTTTTGGAGTTCATTTCAACTTGGTTGTCATGGTTAGACAATCTGGTATCGACTATTTGGTATCTAGTATTGGTAATCTGGTACAAAATTATGGTTCTTTTTAAAATGAGGATATATGTATATGTATCATTTTGTTAAAGTTAATGATAGTTACTCAACTAATTTTGACTGGTCAATATTCAAAAGACTTTGACTCTCATTGAATTTTTTGCATTTTATGGAGATTTCTGATGTGGCATTTGTTTTGCAGGAGTAGTCTTTACGGTCTATAGGAAATGCAAACCTATCTAGACTTAAGTGAAACCTAAGACCTGATGTATAATGGATACATATGAAGATGGTGTGATGATGAACCTAAGACATGTTTGTGTCTAAAGATGTTATGTGACTGAGTACTATGAGTTGGTGGTGTAAATCTAAGATATAAATGTTTATAATGGTGTCAACCTAGCTTGTAGATAGAAGAATAATTGTCATTGTATATTTGTGGAATAAAAAGAAGAGACACAATTAAAAATCTATAGTTGAAAAGATAAAGTCACCATTTTCCTTCAAGTAGGGAGGTTGTAATTTAACATGATAAAAAATTTAATATCTAAATATCAAATTATAATTTTTTTTTATAAAATTAATATCAATATTCAACTAAATACAATATAAAGATTGAAGAAAAACCTACTTACTTGAATTATGGTGTCCAATATGAAGAAACAATTTTGTTTGACCACGTTTGACTTGCAAATGGCTTCAAGATACCTACACATGTTAGAAAATAAAATTGATTAGTGGTTTAATTTATTTTAACACTTTCTTGTATATAATCTTGTAAGAATTTGACATGCATGTCTCTTCGTTCTACCCAAACTAGAAATATAAACATGCAAATAAAAACTAATAACATTGATCATTAATATAAACATAACATTGAAATTTAGGACTTAAATTTATCTCAAATATATATAGCCCCTACTACCACTTAAATTAATAACCTCAAGAAATTTTCTCCAATAGTGATTGAGTGCATAAATTATCTCATATATAACTATAAGTATGTAAATGTATTAAAATTTGACTCGTATTAAATGATAAACTACATTAAGGTGTGGTTTTTGCTATCACAATATTATTGATTTATGAAATATTGATTTAATTATATTCAAACATTTTGTATATTCCTATATATTAATCCTTTTTAATCATCCAATTAAATCAAATTAATAGTTTATTTTTCTAAAATTTAATAAACATGCTATATAACTAGCCATTCACGTTCAAGAGAAATTCACTTTCAAAGGACTTAAAAATTTAGTCCTTAAGGATACTATCTCACTTGCAAAATAAAAATGACTACAATTATCTAAAAAAACAACTGTCTATATTATTAAGTTTAATAGTTAAAGAAGTTTTTTACTAACCACTTATATTCTTCCTTTTAGTTCTACCACAATACTTACTTTTCATTATTTCAATTCTAACAAATTTTAAAAAATCTTTTCATTAATTAATTTATTAATTATTATATATTTTTCTAAATTAATATTTAAATGCTATTAAGATTTTAATATAATTAAAAATAAAAGTTTAGTAGAATTAGTTTAAATTTTTGCTCAATAATGAGGAATAGATCAACAAATACAATATCAATTTTTACATTAGATTTTCAAAATTGTTTTAAGATAATGAAAATGTATAGAAATTTTTTATTATCTTATTTTATTTCAAAATTCAAAATATTTAAATAAAAACTATGGAAAGATATAAATTCTAACTCCATTAAAATTTCAAAATTTATTTATTAATTGTTTATTTTAAATGAATAATATATTTGAGAACAAATACATAATATATTCAAATTTATATAAAAGAAACAATATATATGTCTAATTTATTAAATATATAATTAGAATCAAAATACATGTTAAATATATTTAAAAAACATTGGTACCTGCAAATCAATTAGGTTGACAGTAGCACTTCTCCACTTCGAAAATCAGCATATCTCCACTTTGACAATCAATTTGACTAAAAATGTATGACATAAAAATTAAGTCATAATAATTTTTTATTATAAAATATTAATAAAAAAACTAAATAATCACTTCTAAAATAACTTAAATAAAAATATTAAAATATCTGACCTGCAAAGGTGGGTTTTGTCATAGCAATAACTAGCAATAGAAGATTGAAAGGTCCAGCGTAGCTGTTTCTCCACGCTGAGAAGCTTACGAATCAGAAAATGTGAAGATGCAAAGAAGAAAGAGGCAATTTACTCTGTTGTATAGACATTCATTCAGCAGACAAAATGAGCTGATTAAAATGTGATAGCAATCAACAAAAGTGGGTTTTTCCATAGCAATGGCCAGCAACCAGCAGACATTCATTCAATAGACAAAATTCGCTGATTAAAATGTGATAGCTATACATTCATTCAACAGACAAAATCAGCAAAGATGGGTTTTGTCATAGCAATAGCCAGCAATAGAAGATTGAAAGCTTAGCTGTTTCTACGCACTGAGAAGCTTAGGAATCAAAATACGTGGAAATACAAAAAGAAAGAGGTTATTTACTCCGTTGTATACACATTCATTCAGCGGACAAAATCACTATTCCAAAGTTTGTTCAAGCCTCTATTGTGCTCTCGCAGCAAGCCCCTACTGTTCACCCTTTCAGATTATTCTGTTTGAAGGTCGATTGCACTTCTAGATGCAGACATCGCCATTGAAGTTTGTAGACACAATATGTTAACTTTTTTCGCCCATTACAGATGAAGAATCCGAAGTCAGCAGTTTTACCGCCAAATTTTCTCACCAACCGTCCTGTTGCGCGTTGATTGCAAATGTAACAGTTGAAATTCATAAATTCGATTGATAGAATGGCGGTTTGGTTTGTTTCTGCGGCCAGTACGGGAGCAGAGGTAGAAGAAACTCGTTGCAATGACTGGCGACTGAGTACGAGTGACAGGGATGCTACGGAGGGCATGGATGCACATGCCTATCCATGGCAACGGGCACTGGCTAGCCGGTGCAAATATTCAGCTATTTAGCCAGTGCCTACTAAGGGGGGATTGTCAGAGAGATTGGCTGCCAGAGGAGGGTTTAAAGCACCCAGATTAAATACCGCTCGGTTTAAGTCTGGTTTTGCTCTTTCTTCGCCAAGTAGAGTTAAATCTCCATTATTGACCATTCCACCTAGTCTCAGCCCTACTACCTTGCTGGATTCTCCTGTTCTGCTTTCCAACTCTCAAGTATGAAGTCCTTTTTTATGTGACCATGTTACGATAGATAGAGACACACACTAGTGCTCGACAGTGCTTTTGTTTTTCACTGGAAAAGTTTTTATGAAGAGCAAAATAAAGTAAATCAGACAAGAATTGTATTACAGGATATCATATGATTTTGCGAAGTTTGTGAAAATCCAATTTAGTCTACTTCCAATTAGGGGTTGAGATGACAGATTATTACATCTACATCCGGTTCGGCTATATCCTTTGCCCGAAGCTGATTGATTTCTTTTTTTCCTTCTCTATTGACTATCATCTTATATTTTCCAATTTTCAGCATCCACGGTGGTTTTGTTAGCTAATTTAGTTATGAACAGATAGGTAGAAAGGAAGTAAGAGAAGAATTTGAGTTATGGGCATAGAAACACCCACACATAGGTTAATTGACTATAGTCTCAGTTAGTGTTTGATGCATCATTATTAGTTCCTGCCTAAGGCAGGAATACTATTGCATTCATGCAGGTGCTTTTAATTTTTTCAATCAGACCAATCAAATCATAATATTTTACAAGTTCTATAGTCTAGCCAAATGTTTGTTTCTATTTTTGAAATGGAAAAAATGTTGTTTATTTCATGTCTTATTGACTATGCTGAATTTAAGCAAGAGATAAATTATTTTTCTCAAAAGATAAATAGGATGAAAATAAACAGCAAATTGATATTTATGAACGAAAGTTATTGATATTTATGAACCAAAGATAACTATTACCTGAATATCTATGACGTGTAGATTGTTGGATACCTGGATCACATAACATTTTCCACCTGTATTGCGTCGGTGCAGGTGATTAGAATGTTATTAATGCTTGTCTGAAAGGATAGCCGATCAGTCAATCCTTTTAGTCGGTGGCATTTTCATACTTTCCATTGCACCTTCCCAGTCTTCACATTTTTATTCTGTATATTTCGACTTATGTATTTTCGATAGTATATTTGCATAACTTTCATTATGGCTTCCATTCTTTACAGTTTCGCTCTGTATATTTCGATATATGTAATTTTACAAGTATATTTGCATCCGCAGCTTCTCATTCTTTACAGCTTTATCCTGTATATTTCCATTTCCATTGTAGCTTTTCAGTCTTTACATTTTTTTGGTTCTGTATACTTCGATTTAGGTAACTGACACAATATTTGCGTACCTTTTATTGCAGCTTCCCAGTCTTCACCAGAGATAGGAAGGCTTTCTTGGAGACGATTTGAATAGCCAAAAACCCCTCTTTACTGTAAGAAGGGCATCGATTTTTCCAATGAATGAAAGCGTCCATGTATTCATGAGCTGCGGCTGCTTTTGGAAACCCTGCGCGGATTAGGAAATCGAAGGCTCCTCACAGCGCTGCTGCACTTTTCGCAAACGCACTCCGTATGACTGCTGCAGAGGTCGTTTAATTTCTCCTCTTTTTTTCCTTCGTCTGTACTGTATTTGTGACAATGAATTTTATTAAAAAATTTCGCTGATGAGGTGAAACGCAAGTGCGGCAGCGAGGGGATTCTGCTTCGCAGAGAAGTTTTCACTTTAAGTATTGAGCGAGGCTTCGATCAGGCTTTCATTATGGGGCTGACTATCGTCTCTGAGCAGGTAAGCTGAACTTTAAGAAAATTTGAAGACCTGCTGTAGCTTTTATTTTGCCGTTAATGTTCATTATTCCATTTGGGCTTTCTGACAAGCTTGCTATGGATGTGAGTTTATATCCTTTAGAATAAAACTCTCTGTTTCAAGGTGAATATGCTGTACATTTCTTGCTTCTCCAAGTTGAATGATTATTACTTAATGCCAACTCTTCCTTCCCTTCTCTACAACTACCACACATATGGCAGGAACTATGACGCTTCACGTCGCTTGTCTGAAGTGTAACGTTTTGAATTTAATTTTCTTTTATCTTAGGGTTGAATGTAACTTTGTGGAAATATTAAGAAATGGGCATTTTAGTTAGGTGATAGTTCCACTCAGGGGTTGAGTTGACAAACAAACCTTAGGTTTGTTATTAACGGGGAAAAATGAAATTGGAGGAAAATTAGATATAGAATTGCTTGTCATTCTGAAAATTAAGGAAACCCTTACCTAATTTTGTTTAGCCACTTTATATGTTTTTTGTACTCATTTCCGACGAGTAAAGTGAAGGGAGAATCAAAAAGAAATTCGATTGAAAGGTTGCGGATGATTATGAAAATTTTAATTGCTAGCCAATTTAGCTTAGTTTTTAGTTAGGATTTGAAATACCAATTCAACAACTAATGCTTATGTCAATTCAACAACTAATGCTTATGTCAGCTACAGGTTTTGTTTAATGTCAACAATGCTTCTTGTGATAAGTAATAGAGATGTTAGTGTTGCAAATTGTCTCAACTTTATTACTTATTTACATACACGCATGCTTAATTTCCTTTTCTATATTTAATTTCTTTTTCTATATTAAATCAAACAAATACAAATTATTTTATTATTTTTCCTCAATTTCATTTTTTTCCCCTTAGACAGTAACACAGCTCTTGTATTTTCCTCGCACCACTTTCTCTTAACTAAGGTATATTAATTTTTCTGATCTTAACATTCATTGTTTTTGCTTTACTTATGTTTTCAGCAAAAAGTTTCTACCGTCAAATCATTGATATGTTTATTTAAACAAGTTCAATATCTCGTTATTTCTAATTATGTTTGAATTGACGATGGTGATGGATTAGACAGTTTATTTATATAATTAAAAAAAAAATTGATAATTTTTCAGCTTTGATGGTCTGTGCCCTGTTAGTTCAATTTTATACAGTATCTGTGGAAGATAAAGTACACGAATATTATTTCACTGGCGGTAAAATGTGAAGAGTTGATCATCAATGGTACCATCAACACAGATAAATGGTGCATTAGGGTTGTAATAAAATAATGGAAAATTATATGCATCCAACGTGAGCCAATAACAGTGAAAGTTAAATTCAATTTAAAGGAAGTTGCAGTTTTGTTAATTTGTTCAGTCTAGAGTTTTAAGGTTGTGGAAGTCGGTCAGGCTGTGACCATCACATTATAGTCAACTTTCCTTTTTCAATTAATAAAAATTTTGTTTTTTATATATCAAAAGTTTTTCGGTTGTCAATAGGTTTTGGTCTGTTGGTAAAATTGTATAATTTCGAATATATCTATAATATAAGTTGTTAGATATGTTTTGTTTGTGGAGGTCTTCGTAGCAGTCTAGAATTCTCAAATTATCAAACAGGCTTTTGCTTTTCTTTTTGTTCATGTTTCTTTGTTGTTTAGTTAATAGGTTCTTTTTGCTAATATTATTACTGCGGTTCTGGTTGTAATTTTAGGACAGTTTAAAAACTGTTATGTTTAATATGGTTCTCGTTAATGATTAATACTCTAAAATTGAGATTATCAACTTTGTTTTGGTTGATAAATTATTCTCCGATACTTTAAGTACTTTATTTTGTTTCTATTAAGATTTATTCTCTGGTGGGTCTCTAGCTGTTTTAGTTAGAGATGGTCTTTTCTTTAGCTTGGGATTTTTCTACATTGTTATTAGAGTTCAGAACCCTTATTCTACCTCTTTTAATAAAAACAAACTCAAATTCAGCATACATTCTTAGAAACATAAAAAAATGTTGTATACAACTATATTCAAATGCTACGTGTCTGGTGGAGGCAATCCAAACAATTTTTTGTCGCAAGTCTATATTTTGGTAGTTGGAATAATAATCTTCAACATTTTCTCTTAATCATAATTACCATCAATTTATCAAGAATTAAGACTTCAAATTCCTTTTTTTATATATTTTAAAATTATTTTTATTAATATAATTTCTTCAGTTATATGACAGTCTCTTAAGCTCAAGATCTTTTTGCATCTTCACAATATGTAATTGTCTTTCTAGACAATGATTTCTTTTGATTGAAAATATTTTTAATATTTTTAAATATTCAAATCTTTTTTGATATAAAAATATTTAATACAAATTTTCTACAATCTTTTGAACATACATAATTTTTTCTTGCCAACTAAATTCATAGGTCCATCCACAATCCAATTTTATACAACTAGTCATAAATTCAATCCTACATTCTTTGTTCAACACATCTTTTGGAAATGATTTCATAAATATCAAACTTTACATGGATGCAAATCTCAACACTTCTTCAATGTGACCTTCTCACTTACAATGAAAACATTGAATTTTTTTCTTTCTTTGAACTGATTTGTTTAATATATATCATATTGGACATCATGACTCTCTAGTTTCTTTCTCATATTTTCCATCCCAATCCCTTACAGCCATGGGATTTTCGAACACATTTAAATTTTATTTCTTAAATTCCTTATCAAAAACACATTTACACCTACCTATAATCCACATAATCATTTGTGCAACATGATACATCACATACAAATGATTTTAAAATATATCATAATGGACAACATTGTCAGGTTTACTATATCCAAGGCCTTCATATTTTGGCCTCATTATAGGATCAATAGGCTCTCTAATTTCAGTCTCATGTTTTCCCTTCCCAATCCCTTACAACCATGGGATTTCCAAACACATTGACATTTTGTTTCTTAAATTCTTTATCAAAAACACATTTACACCTACCTATAATCCACATAACCATTTGTGCCACATGATAAATCACATACAGATGGTTTTAAATTCATAACTTTATTTTCTTAATTCTTCTTTGAATATTGAAATTTTATTCATTTGTAAACTATTTGATTTGTGTAGTCTCTTAACTTTTTTTTGTTAAATGCTCACTTTTTTTTCTTGTACAAGTTTACAATTTTCTATTTGTTTCTTTCTTTAAAAAAAAAATTGAACATTTTTTTCTTACATTCTTTCATTTCTTCTTCCAAATTATATATTTTCCTTTTATTTACCCGATTCCCTTTTCCTATTGCAACAAAATTTTATCTTACCTTACTTATACCCTTGATTATGTGTTTCTTCAAAACTACCACACACTTCTTAATCGCTTAGATAAACTTCAATATGGACAATCGTGACACATTATGATCTTATCAATATTCACCTTCAATCTCTTGAACAATAAATATAAACAATAGTAAATTAGTCTATCGTCTTTCCCTTTTTGAACTATGATGGCCAAATGCTTCCTTTGAATGACATTCTTCAAATCTTTCCTTTCAATGGTAGCTAAAATGTTCTTTCAATTTACAAACTTTACCATCCATCACTTTCTTTGTCTACATTTCTTTTTTCAACTCTTACAAAAACTTCTCTCTACTAATTTTAGTCTCAAATCTTTGTAGAAAGTGAGACACCTATTATCTTCTTCCTTGGTAAGAATTTGAAAAAAAAGAACCATTCTTAACACTCTTTTGTTTCAAGCAATGATTTTTCTTGTTGGAAGATTTATCTCTTCCCAACAATTGCAACTTGATCCCCCAGTATAAACATCTTACATTAATAATTGTCTCTTAAACCAAATGTGTTAAATAATTAATTTATTGATTCATTTATTTAAAGATTACATTTTCTTTAATATATGATGTTTAAGAATAACCAACTTAATCCATTACAACAAGCTCTTTTATTTTAATTGATTGACTTAATTTCCTATAACAACTTTATTCCTCACCTCTTTTACATTCTCTTTTATCTAATTCTTCAAAACCCTTTGTATCTTCCAACAATTATGCACATTACACTCTTGGGCCATTAATATGACACTCTCTTCACTCACTGATTTTTTCTGCATCTTTTTCTCTGATCTCCCTACTCTGATAAAGGGACTAGAGGGAGTACAAATTGAAGACACAAGATTTTATATATTGACATAAAATATTACATACAATAAGAGCTTTGACTCTTTTCTACCCCATGACTTCTTGACTAGTTTCTCAGCTCAAAAAATAACATGTTACATATGTTTTGTTTATGGATGTCTTCAGTCTAATCTAGAATTCTAAATACATTCTAAGAAACACCTAGAAAAGAAATATAAAATTATATTTCGTGTTACCTATGAGAAGATTTAGATGCTATGGTAGGCAGACTGAAGGCAACCCACACAAATCTCTATCATTATGCACTTTTGTCTGACAATGTGGCATTCACATAATGAGTTCAGGGACTATATTGCAAGATGGTGGAGGGAGCTAGTGGAAGGCATGGCTATGTTCCAGATTGCTAGAAAACTTGACAGATTAAGAAAAGAGGTGAGAGAATGGAGTAATTCCTCTTTCAGAAATCTATCCAAAGAAAAGAAGGCCATTGAAAAGATCTAGAAGCTCTCTAAAATCAACTTGCACAAAGTGATACATATGAGCATCACCAAGAGGAGAGGGAGTGTAGAGACAAATGGAAAACCCTCCTTAATAGGGAGGAAGTCGATCCAAGGTACAATGGGTGGAGGAGGGGGACAAAAATACAATTTTCCTCAGCACATCGGCCTCGAAAGGGAAAAAGAGAACCATTATCAACATGTTGTTGGATGATAATAATCAAGAAATCACCAAAGTGGAATAGATAGAAGACAAAGTCAACTCCTAGTTCCACAAAATGTACAACCCTCTAGTTACCCAGGCTAACAATATTTTACAAAATGATATACTGAGATCGTTTCAAATAGTGATTAATAACCAAATGAATGAGGAGATAATGAGCAAGGTCAAGGAGGAGGAAGTCAAAATGGTTGTTTTCAGTATGAATCAATATAAAGCCCCTAGGACTGATGGCTTCCCTACTACCTTTTTTCAAGAATTTTGGGACATTGTTAAATATGTCATCATACACATTGCTGGGGACTTTGTAAGAATGGGAAAGTTGTTGAATGAACTAAACAAGACCTTCATTGTTCTCATCCCCAAGACTAAGGACCCTCAGAGACTGGGAGACTTCAGATGCATCAGCCTTTGTAACACTATTTATAATGTTCTGGTAAAGGTTATGGTGAATCACATCAAGCCCATCCTAGACAAATTCATTGGCCCATACTAGAATGGGTTTGTCCTTGGAAGAAAAATTCTAGATGTGATTATAACCACCCATGAGGTGATTCATTCTATGGAAAAGTCTAAGATCTGAAGTATGGCCCTTAAACTAGACATTTCCAAAGCCTATGATAAATCCAGGTGGGATTTCCTCTTTTCTATACTTGACAGACTTGGCTTCAATGAGAAGGTTAGTGTCATTATTAAAAATGTTGTTGCCTCTATTACTATCTCGATGCTTGTTAATGAAATTTCTGGCAACATCTTTTCCCCCTCCTAGAGATTGCATCAAGGTGACCCCCTATTTACCTACCTTTTTATTATTGTGGCAGAATTAAGGGCATTAAACCTGCCTCCTGGTGCCCCTCACAAGTTATCCAAAAATTTGTACATGACACTTTCTTATTCGGCATCTCATCCATTCATGAAGCCAAAGAATGGAAGGACACTCTAAACCACTATGCACTGATATCTGGTCAATGCATTAATTATCAGAAAAGAAAAGTCTATTTCTTCAACACCATTGCTAGTTTGAGGGAGAAGGTGACTAATATTCTTGGCTGCCAGGAAGCTTCCCTCCATGACACTTATCTTGGCCTACTGCTTACCATAAAGGAAATCCCCAACCAATATTGGAATGGTCTGGTTGAACATTTTCAATGGAAGCTAGCGGGCTGGAAGGGATTCCAACTTCTCTCTACCTCTTTGCAAGGTATCCCAGTGTATTTCCTTTCCATCTTCAAAATCCCTGGTAGATTCAGAGATATTATTGAGAAAATCTAGTGGAATTTCTTATGGTCTGGTATTGAAGAGAAGACTAGAATGAGCTTGGTGAGCTAGGAGAAAGTTTGTTGCCCAAAAGCTCTTACAGGTTTTAATTTAAGAAGAATTGGCCACTTGAATAGGGCTCTCTTAAAAGAAAATTGGTTGGAATTTAGTGAACTACCATGGAAGTTGGTGTAACATAATATCGGCTAAATATCTCAAAGGTTTGTCTCCTCACCAATTCCTTTGAGCTCAGACTCTCCCTTAGGGGTCCAAAATCTAGAATAATGTTGTTAATACCCAAAAGATACTAAGAAAAGGGTGTCACTAGATTTTTGGGAATGGTAATTCTATTGACTTCTTGGAGGATCAATGGTTTCATGAGAACCTCCTCATGTGAACTAAGTATTTTTACCTCAGAGTGAGGGTTGTACTAGATTATATGGCCCTTAGACCCAAAACTTTATCACCCCTGACAAACAATGGATTACCTTCTAGAACCTTGAGCCCAGGGAGTTGCACCTTGCTCATGAGCTGTAGGACCTCCTACACAACTAGAGAATTCCTTTCACCCTGTGGGGGACTCCTTAGTTTGGAAACTCACACCTTTGGGGGAGTTCACAGTTAAGTCTGCTTACCTTTGTGACCCAGGGGGGAAGCGGTGCAAGTTGATTGGCGCAAAGTCTGGCACCCTTGGATCCTTCCCAAGATAAACTTCTTTTGGTCGAGGGCATTGTATGGGTCGATTCTCACTATTGATAACTTCTAGCATAAAGGGTACCAACTCTCTAATTTCTGCATTTTATGTCTCCATGGAGCTAAATGTGTTACTCACTTGCTTATTCACTGCCCCTTTGCCACACAAGTCTGGAGGGAGGTTCTTGCTTTATGGGAGGTTCAGTGGTGCATGGATAGAGATTTGAAAAAATTCGTTCTTTGGGACGGCCCAAGTGACCACACATACCTCAAAAACTTATGGATGATTCTCCCCCCATACATTTCATGGAATATCTGGAAGGAGAGGAACAATAGGATTTTTAGGCACCAAGCCACTACCAGTTGGGGGTGGCCCAAATCACTATCAGGTTTCTAAAAGAATGCAACAAGGTTTGGTGGTGGAAGCCCCCCCAACCCCCGAACCTCCCACACAACCTTGATATGAAATGGGCTTTGACTTGGAATGTTGACCCAATTGTTTCTTAATTTGACAATTCCAAAGTTTTGGATAGAAAGAAGATGGTGTGGCATCCCCTCCTAACTCCCGGTTGAAGCTAAACTTTGATGGTTTAACTTTGTTAGGTAGAACAATCGAGAGAGGTATCCCTCACAATAGTATGGGAAATATGGTTATTTCCTACATGGGTAACTATAGAGGGGCACTAAGAATGAAGCTGAAGTATTGGCACTTCTTTAGGGGTAGAGAATTGCGAAAGCTCGGGGGGTCAATAAGCTAGTTATTGAGGGAGACTCAATGTTAATCATTAACATTGCAAAGGAAGAAGGCAGAAGCAATTGGTCAATTAAACTTATAATAGAGGAAATCTAAAGGTTGATGGAAGATTTCCAAGAGACCCACGTTGCCCATATATTTTGCGAGGGAAATGGCGTGGAAGATGGGCTAGCTAAATTTGGCCATGGTGTCACGCACCTTGTGGAATGGGATGATGTTAGAATGTTTCCATCATCAACTCATGTTGTGATGGAAAGGGAGCGTACCTTCATGAATACCATATGAATAACCAAAATGGGTAGCAGGTCTCCGTTTCTCCATGTGGGCATATGAATAGGAAAGGGAGTTTTTCACATGATTGTTTATTGATTTGCATTATGATTTCAGCTACTATGAACATTAATTACTATCAAAAAGGATGCAAAGGGAAGATTTGGAAAGATGTAGTGAAAGATGTAGTAATGATCAAAATGACAAGTTAATGAATTCTTGCATAAGATACAACTGGATTTATTTTTTGGGGAAACATTGGGGTCTTATGATTGTCATGCAATGCCTTTTCATTTTATTTACTGAGGTTCTCCAATTTATATCTAGCTACGTCAAAACCTAAAACAAGGCTATGCTGTCTAATGAATTAGTGGTTTATCTGGGTGATAGTATGGAAAATAGCGATCGAATTGAACCAGTGGGTGTGGGAGATAGCATTTTCGTAGCAACGAAGTGACGATGGTGTACTTGTAAGAAGGTAGCCTTTTACAATATATGGAGGGTACGACAAAGCATGATGACGTTATATTGATGCAGTTCTTCTAGACTTGGAAGGATAGGAAGGTGATTGTCAATGGCATGAACTTCGATATTTTGGAAGAAACCATTGTGAGGACTGGTGAATTTTGATGGAAGGAAAGAACTGGCAGAGGCAAGCAAAGGTCAATGAGGAAGCTAGCCTATGAAAATTCTTCAAAGTCAAGGAAGAACCAAAGAGAATGTGCATTAGGTTTTCTTAGGTTGTCCTTCCTAAGCTCTAGGACATCATCTGTTATGCTATTATGTGGTACATCATCTTGGAGGACCATTTCTAGATGCTATACTAGTACCATTTCCATATCCTAAATCATTTCAGGAATCTAGACCAAATCTCCTTCCCTTTTCTATTATTGGATTCACTAGAGGATGGTATTCTTAAGGTAAGGAGAAAACATGAAGGTAAAACCTTCTACTTCATCCACCATGGGTTGACAAATAAACTTTATACTCAACATCTTACCCTGAATCCACCGCTTTTGATTAACCCCCTCACCTCTATCACCCCCAAGCCTCCTTTGACCTTGGCCCTAGCCCTAGCCATAAGAAGTTCAAGAAAACCCCAACCCCTAATTTGAAAATTATTCCAGAGGATAAAATAAGCCTAACTGAGTCGGATTTAGACACTAGGCAAGGTACGCAAAGTGTTATGAGGTCTAGCAAACACCTCCAAATGGAAACATTTAAGTCACACCCCATGTATGATTCCAACTCTGATTCCTCTGAAAGTGATGTCAAACCTACTAAAACGAAGAGAATGCCTCAGGACAAAAAACTTACCACAAACCCTATAAGTCCCTCCCATGTCTCGGACACTCCTAAGGCTACCCCGACTAGGAGTGGGCGGATGCTATTACCTCTCTGAGAAAAGAAACCCCCAAAGGTGCTTGAAAGAAGGGCAAGCATAGCCATAGCAAGGTGATACTAAAAAGGCTAGAGAATTCCATGATGGACCTGGCTGACAACCATACTGCTATTTACCAGAGGTTTGAATCCTTGGTGAAGTTTTCCACCAAGGTCATGCACTCTACGACCACCACCTTTTATTTTCTGCAAGCAAACAAAGAGGAGGACCTGGGAAAAGTCACTGAGACCACTTGATCCATCTATAAGTTTCTAGATGAGGATTGGTCAAAAACCATCCTAGACAAACAGATTAAAGTAGAAGGTGAGGACGATGACAAGGATGGGCTTGAGAAGAAGGACAACCATGGGCTTGAAAAGGGCAGCTAGCCCTATGTCTTTTTCTTTTTTTCTTGTTTATGTTTACGCCAATGAACTTGGTACCCCACAGGATCTTTATGTTTATGTCATTTAAGAGGACTCATAGCAAAAAAATTTGTATGGGCTACTATGTTATTTTATAATCTATTATGCATACAGGTTAAAGATTGTTACTACAGTTAAGCTGACTATGAACATATATTTTTTTTTGAAGTTTAAAGTTGGTATTGATTAGCTAATTTGGAAGGTTGCCTTTTTGTACTTCGGGGTCAATCCCCCTTCTTGTTGGTTGCTATCAATTACTTTAAAAACTCAACTCAACTCTCGTGAAAGCTAAGGAAATTGACTTTCTTCAATGCAAGTCTTGCTGAGCATATAGAAGGTTTGTAAGCTGACTATTCATAGAAGTTTGCAACTCTCGTGAAATTTAAGTAAATTGGCTTTCTTTAATTATTTCAATCTTAATATTGATGATACTTTATCTTATATGTATATTAGACCATACTCAAAGATATATTAAATTCATTTTATGATATATCAAAATTCATCTTTGATTGAACAATTAAAGAATAGTAACATCTACAAGACATCACATTTTGATAATAAGATGTATGATAAAAATGAGATGTGTGCATAAATTTACAATTATTTAATAATAATAAAATTCTTCTATTTATTTATTTATTATTTATCTAATAATATATATAAAATAGTAATATTTTAATATTTTTTAATTGCACCTTATTTTTATTCTATATTTATTTATGATAAGCAAATAAGACAAAAAATAATATAAATTTTATTTTGATTTACTTTACAAACAAAGATAATCATTAATTATGTAAGCATCATCACTTTAAATTAAAATTTACTTTACAAAACTATTATTCCTATCTATAATATATACTAATCAAATTAAAAAGAAATTAGATAATACTTGACATTAGTAATATAAAAGCTAGATAATACTTGTTATTAGGAATATTCTTCAGTGTCTAAGCTATTAAAATAGTAATTTCAAATCACTTTAGACAAAAAAATTGTAAAACAAAATCAAATCAAATGCTTTAAACAATATTTATCATCGACATCAGTGTCTTCAGATTGAATACTTAAGATTTTTCTTTGGCACATCAACTTGATAACAATCTATTACATAACCGACATGATCCTCTGCTAATACAAAGCTTGAAGAAAATCCTTCCCTCCTGAGAAAATTTGCAGATTTAAGATCTCCTAACATGCAATTATCACATCATCATGTCTTGCAGGCTTGTGTAGCAACATGTCCACTCTCCTCAGAGAACTCTGAAATATTAAAGTCCTGTATATCAGATCTAAAAGAATTATATATATGAACAAGGAATTGTTTGTACTTATAATAAAATCATTTAAGAAAGAGAAAATGTATTTTTATCAACAGTCACAGCCAACCTCCAATATGCATCCCAGTTCCTTGATTTGTCTTTTTACTTCGAGTAGTTTTGTTTTCAACTGAGATAATAAACAAGACATGTTAGAAAAGAAGATCTAATTAGAACTTATTATAAAGAAGAAGAGAAACAAAATTCAATTTTTTGGATGAACCTTCATACAATGATGCAATTTTTAATTAAATCAGAGATGAAACAATTTAGTGAAATGGAAACTCAACTTTACCGTGCTATTGGGTTCTTCTAGTTTGGATGAAACGGGTTCTTTGAGTTTGGTCTTTTCATGCAGTTATTCTGACTTATAAAGATCAATTTTATCTATTCTAAGTGTTTGTTCTCCTTTATCACTATTGCAAGCATCTTCGTTTGCAATAGGGGTATTGAGAATTAGAGAAGCCTCTTCTGTTGGACTAAATATAGACCCATCAAAGCTATGAAAACCTCCAACACCTTCTTTTTTTTTGGTGTCTCTGGGAAATTGCAGGTTAGTATGTCTTGTTCACATAATTCACAAGTGAGAAAGTTTCTCTCAATTACATCATCTACATTTGTCCACTCACTCTCTAGACTTCGATTAGAACAAGAACAAGAATATGAATCTGACATAGTGCCATTGAGCCATTAAGCATTATAGAAGCTTCTTCTATGGACTAAACCTGGATCCTTCAAAACTATAAAAGCCACTTTCGAATCTCTTTGGTGTAGATACACGTGTCAAGACCAATTTGTGTGACAGAAATCCATCAGGAAGCAAATTGAAATCAAGCAAGTCTTGCAAATTTATATCAAAATTGAGAAAATTATTGTCATCTATAAAAGAAAATGAATTAGAATAGTTGTTTGTCACCGTCATTGAATCTTCCTCAACTTGGCAGAAACCTTTTCTCCAGCATTGCTTTTAAACTGTGAAGCATTTACAAATGTTTTCTTAGAGGCCTTATCCTTCACAAATATTGAATTTTTGATTGAACAAGAGGGCTTAACTTTAGGATTCACTTCTCCAGCTAATACATCCCTTTTCTATTTGTTAATGGAAACCAAGTTATACTTGTCTTCAAAAACTTTTGACTATCTTCCTTTGGCCCTTACACTTTTGCCACATTTTCCATCATTCTCTTACCTATTCATAACCTCCTTTTTTTCAGATTGAGCTTCCTCATTGGTTTAGCTATAATCATCTTGGAATATCTACACAAAGACATTATAGAGGCTACAAATGGAATCTCACTTATAAGAGCCCGAAATTTCTATATTTCCCTTAAGATGGGAATGGTGTAGGCTCTTTGCAATTTTAATAGTTCACATTCGATGACCTTGTATTCTTTCCTCATATGCACCAAGTTTGCATTAAAAATATTTCTATGTTTTATGTTTCCTAATACCTTGAGAGCCTTCTTTTAAAAAATATCTTCTGTAAATGTCATAGAGCTATCATGTAAAATTCTGATATAATGATGGTGAATTTGTGTCTACTATGTGTAAAGATTGTCCCTGCAGAACCAATGTCACATCACCAAATCTCCATGAAATGCAAAAAAAATCAACAAGAGTCAAGGTCCTTTGAATATTAACTAGTCAACATTAATTTTCAATTATCATTAAATATTAAAAAAATACATATATCAGATATTAGATACCAAATACACATAAGGGCGAGAACATTGTAGGAGTGTTTTACCACCCCACCATGAAGCTATTAAGCTCCCCCAAAATCTTTCTTGACATGAAAGATATCAAAATTGAGAAAATTATTGTCATCTATAAAAAAAAAATTTAATTAGAATTGTTGTTTGTCACCTTCATTGACATCTTCCACAACTTGGCAGAAATCTTTTCTCCGGAGTTGCTTGAACTGTGAAGCATTTGCAAATATTTTCTTAGAGACCTTATCCTTCACAAATATTGAATTCTTAGTTGAACAAGAGGGGTTAACTTTAGGATTCACTTCTCTAGCCAATGCAACCTTAATTATTTATTAATGGAAACCAAGCTAGAATTGCCTTCTAAAACTTTTGACTCTCTTCCTTTGGCCCTTACATTTTTGCCACATTTTCCATCATTCTCTTTTCTATTCATAATCCCATATTTTTTTAGATTGAGCTTCCTCACTAGTTGAGCTACAATAATCTTAGAATATCTATACAAAGACATTATAATATCTACACAACGATATTATAGAGGGTAAAAATGAAATCTCACTTATAAAAGCCCAAAATTTCAATATTTCCCTTACAATGGGAATGGTGTAAGTTCTTTGCAATTTTAATAATTCATAGTGGATGACCTTGTATTATTTCCTCAAATGCACCAATTTTGCATTAAAAATATTTCTATGTTTTCTATTTCCTACAGTAAAATACTTGTACTACCCTGATAGCCCTCTTTTAAAAAAATATTTTCTATAAATTTCATAGAGCTGTCATGTAAAATTTTGATATAATGATGGTGAATTTGTGTTTTCCATGTGCAAAGACTGTCGGTGCAAAACCAATGTCACATCATCTCCATGAAATGCAAAAAAAACCAACACGAGTCAAGGTCCTTTGAATATTGACCAGTCAACATTAATTCTCAATTATCATTATACTAGATACCAAATACACATACCAGATACTAGATACCAAATACACATAAGGGCAAGAATATTGTAAGAGTGCTTTACCACCCTACCACAAAGTTGTTAAGCTTCCCTAGAATCTTTACTGACATGAAAGATACCCAACTCGACATGGAAAAAGACTAACCAAGTAAAACCAAAGAGGAGGTAATGGAACTATGTGGTTAAAAGAAATCATGTCCATCTCACCCAAAAAAAATATAAGTAACATTCTTTCAATTTCTTGAAGCACATAGTTAATTATAATAACCACCATATTTCATAATGAAGTACAATGGGCATCCATCATTATTACTTCTCTCTTGGAAAAATCCTAAAATTAGTTGGTCATTATGGAACATTATTAAACATAATCATTTCCAAGATCCTATTCCTTGAGCTGAAGAATGCGAGTACAAAACATAAAATAAAACATATTTCAATGCATAATTTCAATAGTTTTAATGCATGCACTTCAGTCTAAAGCTATGCATGGTAATCATTGCCCTATTCCTTGAGCTCAAGCATGCCAATACAAAACATAAAATAAAACATATTTCAATGCATGATTTCAATAGTTTTAATGTGTGCACTTTAGTCTGCACCTACGCATGGTAATCATTGCTAAAAATGATATTTCTTGACTAACCAAACAAGAATAAGGTACATTAAGTTCAATTCATAATGATCAATGTACTCATTTATATACATTATAAAGGATCACATCCTTGATGCTTCTAATATATATAGTGAAGTAAATTGAACAAAAATAAAAGACATTAAAATAGAGATCATCTAGATAGGAACTCCTTTTTCTTAAAAAAAATCACCAAAACATTAACTTCATTAAGCACCTCTCTCCTTTTAATGTAAAAGATGCATGCATACAAAAGATAAAATGAGTATATCAACCCTAGACTACATAGTTCAAGCCTTCCATGCATCATTCAACCCTAGACTATATAGTTCAAGCCTTCCATGCATCATTCATAGCCATACGCAAGATAAGGGAAAAATATAACACCTTTCTAATCAATCATGAATCTGAGCAGATAGAGGTTGTTTACACTTGAATACATTAGAAGTTTCCTAAATCACAATTTGAATAAAAAACTTCACAATCTTAAACAATAGAAAATGCAAGTTATAGACACTTCAACTAAGAAAACCAAACATGTATTATATCAATAGTTCTCAAAGTGTCTACATTTAAAACTATTATTTTTCACTAAACCAGAAGTGGTGGTCATAGTCTAGGGAACTTGGTAGGTCCATTCATACAAAAAATGATAGCTTAAATATGACATATCAACTCATTATTTTGGCATTTATCAAAATATAAATTATTGTTGGTTTAGTAGTAAAGATGCTCTATGCATCTAGAGATGTATTTTTCTTAAATCATCCACAATTAACTTCGAATGATTACATAATATGTATAGTTTCTAAGATTTGGGTTTAAGTAGCTAGATTGAGAATCAAAGTAGAGCTATAAACGAAATACAAATGAGGTTGTAAGCTTTACACATATTCAAAGATAGGAAGAGATCTTTCAATAATTGCAGAAATAATAAGAAACTGATATTATGAATATTGTATCACTTATATTGATTTGAACACTAGAGTTTAATGATGATCTGAATAAAATTATTGATCTTGGAGTTCTATGTCTGATACGAATCAAGCCTTAAAATGACTTACGTGTGTTGTTCCCAATATCTTCCCTAATGTGAATGTGATATGAAAACTATAGCTATCATCTAAAATTCTAATATAATTATGGCTAATTAGCATTTTCCATGGTGCCAATGATAGCTACCAAATATAATTAAATTTCAGGTAGATGCATTTTAAATACCCTAGTTGGAACTCTGTAGATTTTTTCCGTTGGATAATGTACATGTAATACTCATAAATTTAGAGTATGCATAAATTACTATGAGCAATGATGAGTAGAGGAGTGATGCCAAGAAGTAAAATTGTTGAACAAGTTAATCTATTTTGAACCAAAGACTATAAAAGAGGCCATTGTGATCAAAATAGGATGAAAACTATGAAAGAAGAATTACATCAAATTGAGAAGAATGGGAAATGAGAAATGCTCTCATGATCATTTGATAGGAATATAATTGAAACAAATGGTTAGTAATTTCATAATTAGTCATTGAGATAAGGTCTACTTTAATAATGGAGATATGAGATTGAAAATGTTAGTACTTGGGTTTGAGTATGTTTTTTGAAATTAAGAAGTAGTCAAAATGGGGGTTGACCCTGAACAAAAAAAGAACAATTGTTTGAAGATCAATTGGTATTTACTACCACAAGATTACCCCACCTCTTTTCTAAATTTCATAAAACAACCCATAACCCTTACAGTGAAGTAAATACTACAATAAGCAATGAGAGTCTTAAAAATATACATAAACATGGGCATCAGATAAATATTGGCCCTATGATTAGTCCAATGATAAAAACCAAAAGGGTCCCAAAGGATCAAAAGATAACTAAGTAGCATATTAAACAAAACAAAACATAACCACACTAGTAGGGGAACCATCACTAGTTTTGCAAATCTTCCAGTACCAAGCAAAGCTAGTTCTCAGCCAAGAAGCCATATAGGGCACGGTTTGTCTCCACCTCCTTATCCTCAGTCCCCTGGTCTTTATTGGTTTGCATTAGGTAGAGTGTAGTGACCATTGAGTGCATAACACAAATGGAAAAATTAGCAACCCTATCAGACTTGTCCTCTAGGTCCTCATTCCATTTAACTAACTCTGCAATGGACTTTTCTAGTTTCTCCACCACTTGATTCCCCTACTCTATGTTTTCATTTTTAGCTATAGTTTCTTCCTGCTGAGTGTGGTATCCCCCCTCCATCGCATCCTTAACCTCCTATTCTGCCTCAATATTTTCCACATGGGCTTGGTTACCCAGAGTACCCATCTTAATTGATGAGGTGACTGTGCCATGTTTGACACTCTAAGACTTTCCAAAATCTAGAGTAACAATTTTAAACATGTCTAAAACCTTGGAAGGAAAAGGGATGGCTTCCTCCATATCTTCAATTTTATCCTCACTTTCCATTTCTTCTTCTTCTTGTTCCCTGTAGTTCCTTCTAGTGGCCTTATGTTTGGGATGAGGACCATACCTTTTCCCATTTTTTCCTTATATTCCAAACAAAATCCTCCATATAGTGTAATAAGAGAAAAGGAAGGAGGAACATTCTGGATCATATTGGTATACACCTGGACAACTTCATCATAACATTTAGGTTTACCAACATTTTGAATTTTGCGTGTTACTGCTCACCACATTTGATCTACCCAGCACTCTACACTCAGCCCATGGACCCTCCTGGCAGCCCCTCGGGGGTTCCACTTTGGCCAGCTTCTAGTCTCTGTCCTATTGGGGAAAATTCTTTGTAGATGTGGCTACATTCGAGGCTGCCACCCATGGTTTGGGGGTTCCTACGGTGGAGCATCCGATCTTGTCCTCGGTGGTGAATCCCATCACGGTCTATTGTCCAATTCAATTGGTTTTGGATGATGAAATCGCTGATAAAATCTCTCTCACGACTATGGACTTCTCTCGAAGAGCCACTATGATCAAATTCTGGGGATTTTGACATTCACTGGAGGCTCTTCACACTTGGATTTCCAAGCACGGGGAACCTTTAATTTTAGATTTTATCCATATTTTTCCCGTGGCCAGGGGTTTCTTCATCATTAAATTTGATTATGTTGAGGATAGGAGGGCTATTTTGTGCAACTACTTTAGTTGGGAGGGGTGTTACACTCTATAAGGGTTTCGACCTTGCAACAAAATCATTTTCTCATATGCATCTCTGGGTTAGACTCCCTAATCTCCCCCTTCACTTGTGTTTGGATTTGGTTCTTGAAGCTATGGGAGATGCCATTGGTGACTTCCAAATGGTGGACTTCAAATCTTCTAATATCCTACATTCTACTTGTGCTCGCATCCTTGTGGTGGTGGATATATTGTAGGGACTACTTGAGAAGATCAAGCTTGAGGCCCCTAATGGTTCCTGGATTCGGACTCTAGACTATGGAGGAATTCCTTTTCATTGTAGGGTCTACTTCAAGACTAGTCATGTTGTTGCACACTGCCCAGCGAAAGTTAGGAAACCAAGGAAAAGACCCTCTTGGTGGTTTGGGGATTTGGTTCAACATTTCTAAGTCCTTAAAGATGTTGATCTTAAGGATGTCCCCCAGTCTGTGGGTGCTAAGGGAAAGAGTTTCCTTGCTTTAATTGGTCTAGATATTGATTCGTTGGGGGATATGGCAGTAGTGGGTGAGAGTTTCCTTGCTTCAGCTGATCTAGATCTTGATTCATTGGAGGATATGGTGGCAGTGGGTTCCCCTTCCTCTATGGTTCAGGTTTTGTTGGTCAATGGTTTGGAAGAGATCTTACCTGCTTCTTCAGTTGGGTCAGTTGGCAAGGTTTTGGTTTGGAATAAGGATGCTTCTTGGGTGGAGGAAGGTTAAAGGAAAAAAAAAATACAAACATTCCCAACAATTCTTGGACTGTCTTCTTAGATCTCACTCTTTTGGGGGTAGGAGGTCTTAATTGATTTGAGTTGTAATTGGTGGTAGAAATGCACTGTGTTATGTGTAGGGCTGCCCTAGCCACCCCTGGTGGGTTGGGGACCTATTTCTTCTTCTATTTGTAGTCTCTTTGTTTGGGCTCCATTGAAAATCTTTTGTATAAAGGGTTTTAGGCAGCCTTCAAAACCTATTTTCCTTTATCAAAAACAAGAGAAAAGGAAAAGAAATGCATTTTTTTTTTCTAGATCAAATGGTTCAGAATAGGGAAATGGTAGTAATAACAAACCTCAACTCTATCCTCCAAGGTAACATAGTGAATGATAAAATAGCAAACCATATTCCATGGTTCTTGAAGCTTCTTGTGAGCAAAACCACTTTGGAAGTATATTGGGACTTCATCAGAGTGGAAGAAACTCTTGAGGTTCACTTTGTCCTTAAATCTAGGTTGCCTCCTCTATGATATACCTTCCAAAGAGAGGCAAGTGGCATTGGCTATCAGTTCTTCTATGACCTAAAAAGTGACCTTATTGATGGTGACCCAATGCTTTTTCTAGGAGTCAACAAATTATCAGGTAACCATTTCATCATGGCCCTTAATGCTTTCCATAAACATAATAAATCTACCATCTTTTAGATAGGACCATGCTACTTTTTCATCCCTAACAATCTTCTCAACTCTTGATGGTTCAAGTCTCAAATTCACCCCTTCCATTACCTCATCATCATGCAAGTCAACAACCAACTTCTAATCTCCATCATTAAGCTTAGCCGCCATTTTCTCCACACAACTAATCAATTTTTTGGTAAAAACCAGAGACAAACCCTTGCAAATCATGCAATAGATTTGATAGCTAAGAGAGCCCCAAATTAATAAAAGCCTTTTGAGAATCATAGAGATCAAGTTAATCTTAAGTGTTCATATCACCAAATCTATGTGATATCTCATTACCTCCCAATCTCAAGATTTGAAAACCCATCTTGGGTGATGTTAAAAATCTCCCCAAATTTTATTTGGAGTATCAACTTTCTTCTTCCCATTATGAATAATGATTACAATCTCTTTGCTAGAAATAGTGCCATACCTAAAGACCTCTTCTAAACTCATGGCCATCATAGAACACCCAACTAAAATAGTAGGATATTTAATAATCTTAATTAAACCCATCATGGAAGGACAACCCTTGTCGTACACTAGGCTATACATCATTATTTAAATGACTCTTTATGAATGAGAAATTTAATTGTCATGGGAAGATCCTACTCATCCCACCAAACTTGATCATTAATAATTCCATGTTCATATCCCACCAAGCTCTCTGCCACCTGGTTTCCTTCCCTGTAAACATGTTGTATCCTAACATCATTAAGACTTTTCATGATACATTGGGTATCCCTGATGATAGATGTGGCATTCTAGCTCATCTTATTCCTTTTCTTAGCAACTTTCATGACTATCATACAGTGTCCCTCCATAATAAAATTTTGAATTCCCATGCTCTTAGCTAACTCAACCCCCACAAAATCCCAAAAGACTCAACCTCGTTTCTTGAGACACATCCACATTTCCTAGAGTATCCTCTGATACCAACACCTAGAGAATTTCAGATTATTGCTCCCTTAATGACTCCCTCCTCTTGCTTAGATCCATCAAAATTCAACTTAAACCAATTTCGGGGGTGGTGGGGGGGAGAGGAGGTTTCCACTTCCATATTAGGGACCCCTAGCTTATTACACATCTGGAAGCCACACATCCTGAGGTTATCAATGGTGAGAACACTATTGTGTATGACCGACCACCAGAAGAAGTTGATTTTGGGTAGAAAGTGAGGGTGGAAAACATTTTTCCACTCCAGATTTCCCATATCACCAACTAGGGAAGTAAAAGAATAGTTCACGCTAGATTCTCCATATGAGTTTTTGTCCCATATTATTTTGGGGGGGAGGAGGTTTCCACTTCCATATTAGGGCCCCCTAGCTTATTACACATTTGGAAGCCACACATCTTGAGGTTATCAATGGTGAGAACACTATTGTGTATGACCGACCACCAAAAGAAGTTGATTTTGGTTAGAAAGTGAGGGTGGAAAACATTTTTCCACTCTAGATTTCCCATATCACCAACTAGGGAAGTAAAAGAAGATTTGACACTAAATTCCCCATATGAGTTTTTGTCCCATATTATTTTGGGGGGGAGGAGGTTTCCACTTGCATATTAGGGCCCCCAAGCTTATTACACATATGTAAGCCACACATCATGAGGTTATCAATGGTGAGAACACTATTGCGTATGACCGACCACTAGAAGAAGTTGATTTTGGGTAGAAAGTGAGGGTGGAAAACATTTTTTCACTCCAGATTTCCCATATCACCAACTAGGGAAGTAAAAGAAGATTTCACGCTAAATTACTCATATGAATTTTTGTCCCCTTTAGTTGGATGTTAAATTTGTTAGGATTAAACCACAAAAAGAAATAACAAATACATGCAAATATAACCAATATTAGAAAAAATAATAGATCACATAGAAAAGAACACAAGACACCAAGATTTAACATGGTTCACCCAATCTTTGGGCTATGTCCACCAAATAGCAAGTTTGATATTATTATGATCCAATGATTACAACCTGATTACCATTCCTAATCCCTTACAACTCAATACCACCGCAAGAACCAATTTTGCATCACACTATGAAACAATCCCTAACCCTAAGCTCTTTTATACAAGTATTTTTACCACTTTAGGGTTATAATTAATAATTACATGTTGGCCCAAAATCCTGATAAAATAGGGCCCAATTTTTTTTTTCAAAGAATTTATGAAGTATGTACAGTACTTTCCTGATCAATCACCACAGTCTAACAAAATTATTTAGCTAACGCTCTATTCATCCCATCTAAGTTATGTGTGTTGAAGGTCTTCCATTCATTATTTTGGATGTAGTGTTTCACCATTTCTCCTAGCCCAATCTCCTCCTTCCTTTTAAAGTGGTCAAATTTTTTTTCTTCTAAAGAACCTTCCCCATCCATCTATCATTCTAGAATTTGATCTGGTTACCATCTCCCAAGGTCCATCGTATGCACCATTTCAAAGTTTTCCTTATCTTTGTGATGTTATTCCATATCTTTGAACCATTTGACAAATCTTCACCAAAAAGAACCTAGGTAAAAGGTTAGGAATTCAAATACTTAGCATTTTTATTGTGGCACCAAGGGGCAAACTTTTGTGCCAACCTCCATCTAACCTTTATCACAAGAGCTTTATTGAGGTCTCCAATTCTTTTAAGCTTTTATCATGTAGGAAGAACCATTTACCACCATTAATGAGTAGATTGAAGCTTGATATTGGGCACCATGTTTTCTTCTGAATGTTGGGTTTGAGTATGTTTTGACCATGTTTAGCATCTTATGTTAGCTATTAATTGATAAATATTTATTTAATTGAATTATCTATTTTCATTTTATTTTATTATTAAATCAAATATTTATTTTCCTTTTAATTCTTTTTCATTTACATTTATTCAATTTACAAAGAGGGGGTTAATTCTTTTCACTTTGATCTATGGTACACATCATCTTTATTCTTATTACTAAATTAATTGATTAATTATAATCTGATATTCACTATTGATAGGTGTACCCTTCACATGTCTAACTACTATCTTGTACAATTTTCTTGAATCCAAACACTTACCAAAATGTCAAACTAACTTTTCATAAGAATGTTACTCTAAGGTTGTGTACAACAAATTAGATCTAAAGCTCTTCTCATCTCAAGTCCTCATTTAGATTCAACCTCTTCATCCTAGTTATTTCATTAAGATGTTACCCTAATTTCTTTCTAACCCTAGCCATTGCTCTTCAAATGACACCTTCCGCTCAAATAAATATAATTAAAGCTCTAATCATCATCCAATCTTAACCATC
This sequence comes from Cupressus sempervirens, assembly GCA_028749045.1. Lineage (NCBI taxonomy): Eukaryota > Viridiplantae > Streptophyta > Pinopsida > Cupressales > Cupressaceae > Cupressus > Cupressus sempervirens. The sequence goes on from CM053788.1 coordinate 9,938,124, forward strand.
CGTTACCAAATCTATAATTGACCATTGCTTTACATATTCCACATTTTATATATTCATACCCTTTCATCATAACCTTCTCGTGCGAAAATCTATATCATTTCCATACATATATAATATCCTTATCAGATCAAATCTACCATTACACTATTGGTTTAAGAAATTCATGAAAGAAGCAAATCAGATAGAGCAAAGTTACATTCTACTTCAACTCATCAAAGTGGCATCACAATACTTTGAGGTTTAACCATTTTACACTATCTTTTGTCATTTGTGTCTTACTCAATTTTATTTTCATCAACATTTACATAATCTATTATTTTTTCTCTCAAATACTCCAAAGATTACAAAAGAAAAGTTATGGCTGATGGAAGAAATGGACTAGAGCTAAATGATCTCCCAGATAGCATTCTGCTTAATATTCTTAGCAAAGTTCCCTTAAATTATTGTCAAATGATTTCATGGTATTCTTGAGCATCATTCAAGTCCTTTTCAAATTTTCTCATTTGAGATAAGCAACAAGATCTATGGGTGGATTCATGGTGAGTTGAATTCCCACATCAATTTTTTAATGTCAGGTTTATATCTTTGAATGCAAAAATTGTTCTTCTTAGAAATCAATCCAACTGTCTTGTTTTTGTTGGTTTTACTTGCCTTAAATCATTGAGATTTTGAGAATGCTAACCTGAATGGAAAAATCCTAAATGCTATTTTACCTTACACGACTATGTAATTCCACGCACTGGAGCTCTACAATTTGTAAACAAGTTAGAAATCTACAAAAATAAAACTTCTCTTACCGCAAAGGAATTTATTTGATGGGTGGTGGAGAAAAGGAACACAAACTTATTGAATGTTTGTGTTTATAGATTATTTTTATTAGTTTTGAAGTAAAGGCAAAGGATTATGCAACAAATTTTATATAAACTTATTTAGCGAAGACCAAGTTTTAATCATTCATATTATATTTTCTTCACACCATTTTCCCTTAACTAAGGTATTTTTAATTTTTCTAATCTTACCATTCATTTTTTTTCTGTACTTATGTTTTGTTTCTACATAAATTACAAAATATTCAGCAAAAAGTTTCTACCATCAAATCATCGATATTTTTATTTAAATCAATTCAATACTTTGTTATTTCTAATTATATTTGTATTGACGATGGTGATGGATGAAACAATTTACTATATCAAAGTTCTTCACCCCCTAATTCCCCTGCTTTGTGTTCTCATTTTTAGCCATAGCTTCTTCCTGCTAAGTGTGGTCCCTCCCCTGTGCCACGTCCTTAACCTCCTATTCTCCCCTGGTGCTTTTTGTGTGGGCTTGGGTACCCAGAGTACCCATCTTAACCGATGAGGTGACTGTGCCATGTTTGACATTCTTAGACTTTCCAGAATCCAGAGTAACAATTTTAGACATGTCTAAAACCTTGGAAAGAAAAGGGATGGCTTCCTCCATATCTTTAGTTTTATCCCCACTTTCCATTTCTTCTTCTTTCCATTCCTTGTAGTTCCTTCTAGTGGCCTTACGTTTGGGACAAGGCCCAAACTTTTTCCCGAAGCTATCCAGTTTAGGTATGGTAGGGTTGGTCAAGGGTTTTTTCTCTCTCAACCTCTTACTTATGCTTCCACTTTTTTCAACATCTAGGACTTCAATTTTCTCCTCCTTGTGTTTCTTGGTCATGGGGTCTTCTTTAGAGGTGGGTTTAGTTGGGGGAGATGACCTTTGGGAAATTATTTTCAGAGTAGAAGGGCTAATGTTCAAAATTTAAGGGTGGAGGCCTTTATAAAATTTAAAAAGATAGAACATCAAGGCTTGATTGTAGACTATGTAATTTTTCCCTCCTCGCATTTTTTCCTTATATATATATTCGAAACACAATCCTCCATAGAGTGTAACAAGAGAAAAGGAAAATAAATGTATTCTTTTTTTTCGGAATTGGTTCAAAATAGGGAAATGGTATTAATAACAAACCTTGACTTTGTCCTCCAAGATAAGATATCACATGATAATATAGCAAACCATATTCCATGGTTTTCAAAAGCTTCTTGTGAGAAAAACCATGTTGGAAGCCTATTGGGGCTTCATTAGAGAGAAAGAAACTTGTGAGGCTCACTTCATCTTTAACTATAGGTTGCCTCCTCCATCACTTCCCTTGCAAAGAGAAGCCAGTGGCATTGGCTATTGGGACCTCAAAAGTGACCCCCTTGATGGTGACCCAAAATTTTTTCTAGGATTTGACAAATTTCCAGGTAACCATTTCATCATGGCCCTTAATGCTTTCCATAAACGGAATAAATACACTCTCTTTCAGATAGGACCATATGCTACTTTATCGTCCTTAAAAATCTTCTCAATTCTTGACGGTTCAAGTCTCGAATTCACCCCTTCCATTAGCTCATCATCAATCAAGTATATAACCAACTTCTCATCTCCATCATTAAGCTTAGCTACCATTTTCTCCATGTGATTGATCAAATTTTTGGCAAAAACCAAAGACAAACCCTTGCGAATCCTATAATAGATTTTAAAGCTAAGAGAGCCCCAAATGAATAAAGACCTCTTGAGAATCATAGTGATTAAGCTAATCTTAAGTGTCCAGATCACCAAATCTCTGTCACATCTCATTACCTCCTATTCTCAAGATTTGGAAACCCATCTTGGGTGACGTGAAAAATCTCCCAAATTTTGTTTAGAGTATCAAGTTTCCTTTGTCCATTACGAATAATGATTACCATCTCTCTGCTAGAAATAGTGTCATAACTAAGGCCAATTCTAAAATCATGGCCATTATAGAAAAACCAACTAAAATAGTAGGATAGTTAATAATCTTAACTAAACTCATCATGGAAGGATAATTCTTGTCATATGCAAGGTTTTACATCATTATTTAAATGACTCTTTATGAACGAGCAATTTGATCATCGTAGAGAGATACTACTCATCCCACCAAACTTGATCTTTAATAATTCCATGTTCGTATCTCGTCAAGTTGTCCCCCACCTAGTTCCCTTCTTTGTAAACATGTTGTATCTTGACATCATTAAGACTTTTTAGGATACACTGGGTGTCCCTTATGATCAATGTGTCATTCCATCTCATCTTATTCTTCCCCTTAGCAATTTTCATGACTATCATAGAGTCTCCCTCCACAATCAAATTTTGAATTCCCATGCTCTTAGCTAATTCAACCCCCATAAAGCCCAAATGCCTCACCCTCATTTCTTGAGACACATCCACATTTCCTAGAGTATCCTCTGATACCAACACCTAGATAATTTCAGATTATTCCTCCCGCAATGGCTCCCTCCTCTTGCTTAGATAAATCAAAATTCAACTTCAATTAGTTTGGGAGGGGGAGAGGGGTGTCTACCATTTAGTTTGCATCCTCTAGCTTATCTTAGAATTGTATATTCACTCATTAATTTGATTAATTCCCCACACTCTCACTCACGCCTGCTCATCATAGGTTTGGGGTGTGGAGGAGGTTTCCATTTCCATATTAGGGCCCCCTCACTTATTACACATTTGGAAGCCACAAATCTTGAGGTTATCAATGGTGAGAACACTATTGTGTATGATCGACCACCAGAAGAAGTTGATTTTGGGTAGAAAGTGAGGGTGGCAAACATTTTCCACTCCATATTTCTCATATCACCAACTTGGTAAGTATAAGAAGATTTCATGCTAAATTCCCCATTTGAGTTTTTGTCCCATATTATTTTGTCCTCCTTGAGGAAGGAAGGGATATGGATCCCCTTTGGCCTAGATGTTAAATTATTTAGCTAATGCTCTATTCATCCCATCTAAGTTATATGTGTTGAATGTCTTCCATTCATTATTTTGGATGTAGTGTTTCACCATTTCTCCTATCCCAATCACCCCACTTCCTTTTAAAGTGGTAAAAAATGTTTCTTCTAAAGGACCTTACCCCGTCTATCCATCCTTCTAGAATATGATCTAGTTCCCATCTCCCAAGGTCCATTGTATGCCCCATTTTAATTGTTTCCTTATCTTTGTGATATTACTCCATATCTTCAAACCAATTGGCAGATCTTTACCAGAAAGATTCTGGGAAAAGTTTGGGAATTCAAATACTTAGCACTTCGAATATGGCACCATATGGTATAATTTTGTGCTAACCTCCATCTAACCTTCATCATGAGAGCTTTATTGATGTCTCCAATTCTTCTAAGGTTCAAACCTCTTTGGGAATTTGGCTTACAAACTTTGTCCTAGCTAACCAAGCTTAGCTTCTTCTTTTCCTTTGCTCCCATCCATAAGAAGTTACATTTTATCTTCTTGATAATATCTTTGAGTTTACTAGATATATTAAATAAGGATAAGAAGTAAACTAAGATACCTTACAAGGAAGCCAAGAGTAATTAAAGCTTACCAGCATTTCTTAAGACCCTCCTCTTCCAACCTTCTAGCTTCCTCTGCATCCTTTCTACCACCATATTCCAGAATTAGGGGGTCAATTCCTTGATAGTGAGGAGGAGACCCAGATCAGTGTCAAGGAGGGAGGCAACTTCTATTGCTTATCTTTTGATTAGCCCCAACATATTTTCCGATTTCACCCCATTTAGGAGTTGGGTGAATTTTCTTCATTAGCCTTTGAATAGTTCTCAATGGATGACAATTTTATTGTGGTCCTATTCAGTTTGAGGTTGAATATGGTGATGATCAGTATTGATCAGTTTACAGGTGTTGAGTTTTTTTAGAGAGTTAAATGGGATTTAGGGATCCAGTTGAGAGATAGATTGCAGAGAGTCATCTAGCTTTGCAGTGTGGCTGGAATTGTTTTTAGTTTGGACTAAAGGGTTGCTTGCATACTCGTATGGGATCCTAGTATTGATTTCTTGGGGACAAGTAATTTTAAGGAGGGGAGATTTGTAATGTTCCCTTTTGTGACATTAGAAATATTGAAGTCTTATTCTAAATAATATTAAAATTGATTTTGAGATAGACTCAAAATATTAAAAGGTCAATTTAATGTTATACAAAGGACAAAGGGTTAAGGAAGAGCACAAGGTCAATTTAATGTTATAGAAAGGACAAAGGGTCAAGGAGGAACAAGATAAAATTCCTTATGGAAGTTGAAGAGCCACAAGGGAATAAGATGAAAGCCAGAGAGGAGCCAAAGAGTCTTGGTTTGGGTATTAAAAGGGAAAAGAGGCTCATTGTTGGGCATGCTTGATTTTATGACTCAGTTCAGTTTTCTCTCATGTGAGCTTTCAAAAAGCTTTAGCTTTCTGCTTGTTTGAGGACATAGTCACTCATGCTAGCAAATAATGGATGAAAATCCATTGTCTTAAGAAACATTAGTTCAGGTGTTTCATTCGTACTTACAAGTTCTTATTCTAGCATTCCAATCTGACTGTTAATCTATATCTAAGATTGGTTTTTTGTACTAGTTATTGTATTGCTGTTGTAAAATGCAATAATGTATTTTAAGGAGTTATAACAGTTGCTGGTTTTATCTTACTAGTTTGTAACACATGCCTATATGTTAGACATTTTGGATAATATTATGAAATAATGGGTTATATTCTTGTGGAGAATTCCTTGGGTTTTATTATAGCATTGTATTCCATTTTGCCTATATCCGAGAAAGGTTGAATAAATCCCTATTGGAATTTCTATTGATTTTCGAGTGTGCTGAAAATTATTTGCAAATTTTTATTGCTGATTATATTGTTAAAAGTGAAATTCGTAAATATCTAGCTCGGGATATTACATGAAATAATCTAAATATTAGTGTGGAAAGACCAATAAAAAATGGTGAAAACTTTATTACAAAGGAAAATGTTTCTATTAAAAGGCCTAAAAGTGTAGCCAAAATTACTAATATCAATGTATTACTATTTTTTTTTTTGGAGAATCTTACTATTCTACTAGTAAATAACTTAAATATATATCTTACAAAATCTAGGAGGAAAATATTGTATTACATGTACATAATATTTTCTCAGGCATAACAAAATATTACCCAAGAAATAGTCTTAGATAGGACTAATCAAAGAAATTTTCACATCCAACATAGTACATAATTTATGCTTTCAAAGATCATAATTCATTAAATAGGTCAAGATCAACCACAATTGAAGTAATATAGCCATACAACTAAATATCATTGCCAATATCAAAATTATTAATTTTCAACATGTTATCCTTTGGGGATAGACATTAAAACATTATTCAAACCAAGAACAAGATATTAGAGACCATATACAACCTTTACACAATATCTCTTGAAGATTTTAAACATCAAATACTAGTGCAAAAGAACATTTTTATTGAATTGGTAAAGGGCGTGTAAACCAAGGAGTTATATTAATTTAACACTATAAATAATACAAACATAAACACAAACACATGAAATTCATCCTATAGGTCTATACAATATCTTAAACATCTTCCCAAAACTACAAGGTTGTACTAGTCATCTTGGTAAAATGTAGAGCATTTTAGTGAGAAGGCTAAGAGGCTTTTATTATGATAGGACTTGATTTGGAGTTCGAACCTTTATAAAAACATTGTGGAACATATCATGTCCAAGAAACTTGATAGCATATACTTAACATAGTAACCTCATTCAAAAACATAAATCATAAAACCGTAGAATACAATGTGGTGAAATGGAGAGTAAAATACTATCTAAAAGATGCATTGATTAAATATTTAGACAATTTATCCAACTGCACTATCAAATTTTTGAGCATTAACTTTAACCCCATAACATCCATACCATGTAGACGATAATCAAAGTGACTACATCATATATATATATATATATATATATATATATATATATATATATATATATATATATATATATATATATATATATATATATATATATATATATATATATATATATATATATGTTCATATATACATACATATACATATCTATCTATATGCATGTACATATGTGTGTATGTATATATATATATACACACACATATGTACATACATACATACATACATACATATATATATATATATATATATACACACACACACACACATATATATATCTATACATATATACATATGTATATATATATATGTATATGTGTATATATATACATATGTATATATATATGTATGTATATATGTATACATATATGTTCATGTATGTATATGTATATATATATATGTATATATACACATATACATACATATACATATATGTATATATATATGTGTGTGTGTGTGTATGTGTGTAAATATATAGTATGCATATATGATGCAATGTTGGTAGGGCAAGGAAGCCAATCAATGATCAAATCCAATCACCTAAAAGCTTGTATAGAGTACAAATGAAAGAAAACATAGAATTACAAAAAATAATAATAATAATAGAACTCATAGATTTATTGATTGATTGCATGGCGCACATGATAAAATATATGTAACAACATCCAACATGCCCAACAATGAGGCCTTTCTAGTTACAACCAATGAATTACAACATTAGAGTCCAAGACTCATCATCTCTAGGTGCTTCTACTATCTTCTCCCCTTTCTTCTATCCTTCCTCCCTACATCCAATCCAAGTTCTTATATATCAATCTAGAACACAAGTCAGTCAGTCAAGCATTTAATTACAATATCGGTCCTACCTTAGAAGAGTACACCAAAACCCAAGGAATGGGAATCAATTGTTCACTTGCACTTAAGAATAGGTCCAAATAAAAATAAGGCGTCAACTCCCAACAATGCAAGATGCCATGTCATCAAAGGAAATTGGACAAAAAAATAACATGCCACAATGAATGAAATCACGAGAAACAAACACCGAAGAAAATAGCAGAGAACTCGAGGCACATGCCATAAAATCTTATGTACTCATAGGATAAGGATCTAAAATAGGTCATCAACATCATGTCAACCACGCTCAACTCAAAACAAAAATAAACAATGACTACTTCACGAAAAATAGAATGGCACAAAAAACAAATCAATATTTTTGGTTGATGCAAGCTTTCTCATTGACCCAAGATGCTCCTAAATTAGACATCTAGGGTAAGTCAAGAACTAATTTCCACATCAAGAAATCTTGATACTCTAGCTTAAACCATAAAGATCCAACTTAGCTTGTGTTATCCATGAGTTGTCTTTAACTTGTTTATCCTTCCATTGAACTAGATGCTCCATGTAGTCTTTTCCTTTGGTAATCTTACTTATTCTGCTATCCAAAATCTTCTCGATGTTGTATATCTTCCTTTTGGGAAAATGATAAAGGAGGTTCCCCTTAATACCACAATATATAAGAGAAATAGGAGAACACCACAAATTGAAAGAACAAAATATGGGGTTTTTATTATTATCATAAATGTAGACTTATAAAATTACAATATGAAAATGCACATGGGAACCTTCCTTACAATGATCTGCAAGACAAAGCTATGACTATCACCCAAAACTACCCTAAATAACCTACAAGTCTTCCTTATATAGGTACTTTTAACTAGCTTGGAAGGTTCTAAACACTAATCCCTAACCCTTGCGGTTGACCAACCTCATAGTATATTATAACATTACACTATATTACATAGGATCGACTCAAGAGAATTTAAAATTATATTTTTAGATGAGTCCACTTGTGTAGACCATAACTAGCAAATCGTTGAGCCGATTGGCTAGTATATCCCTATTCCAAAATCCTCATCTAGTAATCTATAGCGGTTAAATGAAAGAATCCATCAATTGCATGGTTTTGCCTCATTTTGGAGCCATTTAGGCCTTCATTGTTGGACCTAAAGTTTGGATAGCCAAAATTCATACCAAAAATTTACACTAAGTGCATCAATACATATGATTTGAGAATAAAACTCATCTAGCAGGCTAATATGTCAAAATTGAATCTCCACATATGAGATTAGAACAATTTGAGCACATAATATCAACTTACTAAAATCAGCAAGCTCCCAACAAATAACAACTCTATACAACAATAAACCTTATTAAAAATACAAAAAATGGGAAGCTAGAAATAGAAATTTTTTGGGTGATGCAAGATTGTCCTTACACCCAACATGCTCTTGCATCAAACACCTGAGGTATTTTGAGAAGTGACCCTATCACATTTTAGGTAGTTAGAGGAAAACCAACACAGTCAACCTCCTCTCATGCTAGCCATGATTAATCCTCCACTAACCTCTGGCCTTTCCATTTGACCAGATACTCTTCATAGTTATATTCCTTGTGCTTCTTCCCTCACGACTGCCCAATATCTCCTTAATCTCCTTTGTAGTTGATATAGATGTTGGAATACTCCACAGTGCTTCTACAACTCTATCTCCATCACCTCCTTCATAATATTATATCAAATCTAAAATGTTAAACACTAGTGAAATATTCAATTCAACTAGCAACTCTACTTCATATAAGCAGTTCCATAATCATGTCTTTTCACTATATTTCAAGGTCCAAACTTCTTAATTTTCATCTTATTATATGTACCTACTATAAAATGCTCATTTCTCAAATGAACTATGACTTCATCTCCAATATAAAATTCCTTCTACCTCTTTTTCACAAATGACAAGCCTTGTACTATGTATTCATCCTAATAATGTGATTCCTCACCTCCTTATGGATGTTCTTCAAATGTTCAACAAAATCTCCCACTTTAGCACTACTTATCTCTCATTTATCTAACTATCTCAATTTAGAAGCATTTTTCGGACTACACCCATGCTACTTCCATAAACAATCTGGAATGGTGATTTACCATTACTCCTTTTGATATTATTATTATATGAAAAATTTGCTTGTGCTAAAATCATATCCCAACCTTTTGGCTTATCTCCAACCAAGCATCTCAACAAATTCCCCAAACTTTGGTTCACAACTTTTGTTTGTCCACCAACATGTGGATGATGGGATGAATTGAACTTACAATCTTTCTTCAAATTCTTCTAGAATTTATGCCAAAAATACACAACAAACTTGGTATCTCAATCAATATCTATATTATTTGACAACCAATGTAGTCTCACCACTTTTTTGAAAAAAAACTCTGTCATGTGAACAACATCATTAGTCTTCTTGCAAGTAATTAAATGTATCATTTTTAAAAATTTATCAGCCACCACAAATATTGAATCATGCCCTTGTTGTTTCCTTGGGAAACCAAGAATTAAATCCATGCAGATATTTTCCCATGGCTTCTCAGGTATAGGTAATGGCTAATACAACCCTATATTTTGCTTCACTCCTTTCGCCATCTAATAGACTCTATAATTATTTACAAGTTCCTTCACATCTTGCTGAAACTATGGGTAGTAAGAATTTCAACAACCAAAGCAATGGTTTTGTCTCTACCAAAGTGTCTAGCCAATCCTCCACTATGTTTCTCATTAACAAAATTCTCTCATAGAACTTTTTAGAGTGCACAACTAGCTTCCTTTAAACAACATACCATCTTGGATTATGAAGTCCAACCACTTTGTCCTATCAAATGTAACAAGTTTTGTATAAGCTTTTCAAGGCTTACCAAAATTAGGATCCTCTTGATATAATTTCTTGAGTTCCTCAAACCCAACCACCTCAATTTGCATTTATGTCAGGAAAGTTTGTCTTCTACTCAAAGAATCTACAACTTAGTTAGACTTCCCACTCCTCTATTTCAAAAAAAATGTACAACTCTACAAAAAATCAACCCATTTCAAATACCTCTACTTCAATTTTCCTTAGCTATTTAAATATTGCAAATCTTGATGATTGCTATACAAAACAAACTCCTTAGGAAGAAGATAGTGTCCCCACTTCCTCAATGCCTAAACTATAGCATAAAATTATTGATCATAAAAATAATACATTCTTTTGGTATCTTTCAATTTCTCACTAAAATAAGCAACAAATCTACTTTCTTGGCTCAAAACAACTCCTATTGCAGTACCACTAGCATCACAGTCTACTTAAAACACCTTGTTAAAATGTGGGAGTGCTAAAATAGGTTGCTCTATAACTTTGTGTTTCAATAGATTAAATTTTTTTTATATTCCTATAGTCCACTTAAATGCTTTCCTATCTCCTCTCATTGTTTTAGTCAAAGGCCCACAAATACTGCTAAAACCTCCAATAATTTTTTTTGTAAAAACTAGCCAAAAAATTAAAATATCTTACCTATGTTGCACTCCTTAGAGTAGGCCATTCAAGGATAACTTTTACCTTCTCAACGTCCATTTTCAAACCTTCTACTGATACACAAATCCCAAACTTACACCAACTCTTTCACAAAACTACACTTTTTCAAATTTATCAACAACTTTTCCTCCCTCAAATTGTCAAACATTATGAAAGTGCATAAAATGTGTTAGGATTAACCTCAGATAGAAATAATAGTTACATGCAAATATAATCAATGTCATAAAATAGTAGATCACACATAAGATAACACAAGACACTAAGATTTAATGTGGTTCACCCAATCCCTGGGCTACATCCACCAACAGCAAGTCCAATATTATTATGTTCCAATGGTTAAAACCTGATTACAATTTGTAATTGCCTATAGCTCAATACTGCCACAAGAACCAATTTTTGCATAACACATTATGAAAATCCCTAACCCTAATCCTTTTTATATAATATTTTTTTAGCTTACAAAATTAGGGCTAGAATAATATAAAAATAGTAGTCAACACCTTTTACAATATAAGGTCATTTTTGGCTTTGTGGGCATTGCCCCCAAAAACCCCTGTGAGGGCATTGCCCTTCGACCCCACCCTGTACTGTGATAGGGAGCACACTTAGGGCATTGCCCCCAAACCCCCATAGAAATAATTTGGAAGGAAATCCTACCAAATAAAGCTCGAAGTCTGATTAGGCTCCACATCATAATTGTCTCCCATTTGGAGACTGGTCATCACACTACTAAATCTACAGCTCTCACTAGAATATTAAACCACCCTGGACTCTGCTATGCTTTTAGTCTATTCAATCTAGAAGACCAACCAAAATTGAAGAGGAGGTCATCTTCTCCCTTGTCACTATCTTTGTAAACATATCTACTAGATTGTTATTTGTATGTATCTTCTACAACTTTAATTGTCCATCATCCAAAACTGACCGAATAAAATGGCACCATAACTATATGTGTTTTGTCTTCGAATGTAGAGCTAAATTCTTCACAAGATGAATGGCACTTTAACTATTTGTAAAAAAATAATTATCCTTTTGAGGGTGTCCCAATTCTTCCAAGAAGAACTGAAGCCATACCATCTCCTTGGCTACCTTTGTAGCAGCAACATACGTTGCCTTTGTAGTAGATAAAGCATTAACCTTTTGTAATCAAGAAACTCAGCTGACTGCTGCCCCACCAACAGTAAATACATAACTTGTAGTAATCTGCCTGGTATCAATATCACCTACCAAATCAGAGTCAATATATCCCTGTAAACCAGTAGTAGGGCCCCCAAAGTGTAAAAACTTATTGGATGTGCCCCTCAAATATCTGAGAATCCATTTAACTGCATTCAAATGCTTAATTCTTGGATGACTCATATACTTGCTAACAACTCCCACTACATGTGTAATATCTAGCCTTGTACATACCATAACATACATCAAGCTTCGTATAGCCAAAGCATAAGGTAACTTAAACATTATATCCTCCTCTTCTTGTGTCTTACAACACATCTCCTTAATCAACTTCAAATGACAAGGTAAAGGTGTGATGATAGCTTTAGCATTCTCCATAGAGAAACGTTGCAACACCTTCTCAATATAATCAACCTAAGATTATGTCAATTTTTTTTTCTTCCTATCTTTGCAAATATTCATACTAAGGATTTGTTTTGCTGCCCACAAATCCTTCATAGCAAATGCATGTGCTAACTGTCATTTCAGCCCCTCAATATGATCCATGTTAGACCTAGTTGCAAGCATATTATCAAAATATAAACATAAAATAATATAGATATCATCATCTAACCTCTTAAAATAAACACAATGATCTGAATGACACCTTCTATATCCATGCTCATGCATAAACCTATCAAATTTTAGATACCATTGCCGAGGTGCTTGTTTCAAGCCATATAAACTTTTCTTCAATCTGCACACTAAGTTCTCCTTACTTTTGACCTTAAATCCTTGTGGCTATGCCATATATATCTCTTCATCCAAATCAGCATGAAAGAAAGTTGTTTTAACATCAAGTTGCTCTAAATCGAAATCTTCAGTAGCCATAATACGTAAAACAATGTGACTATAAGTTATTTTAACAACATGATAGAATATCTCATCAAAATAAATTCCTTTTTTTTGGCAAATCCTTTTACAACTAACCTAGCTTTAAATCATTTCTTAACTCCATCCTCTTCTTTTAACCTATAAACCTACTTATTTTGTAAAGCCTTCTTACCTGCAGGCAACTTGCATAAATCTCATGTCTTATTTTTTAGCAAAGAGTCCATTTTTTCTTTCATTGTAGACTCCCACAAAATCTTTGTATCCACCTACACAACTTCATTAGAACTGTTAGGTTCACCAGTATTAGTAAGAAAAATAGAATGCAAGGAAGGAGACAATCATTTTTTAGGTCTACTCATCCTTGTTGACTATCTAACATTTACTAGGGTGTGTGGTATTTGTTGTTGCGATTATTGCACATCATGAGGAACTACTAGAACATCAACTTTTGGAGTATCATCTAGTACTACATAATCATTTTCTTTCTTGTCATGTTGTTGCAACAGATCTTTGTACAACACTTTCTCATTGAATATGACATCCCTGCTTCTTACAATCTTACAATTTTTAAAATCTCAAAGCCCATAACCAAATTCATTAATGCAATATCCAAAAAATACACATTTCTTTGACTTAGCTTTTAGCTTGGTTCGAGTTTTAGAATCTATATGAGCAAATACTTCAAAATTGAAATTTTTGAGAAAAAAATAACTCACCTTCTTACTAGTCCATGCTTCCTCTAAAATAACACAACCCAAAGGAGTAGAGGGACCTCTATTAATCAAATATATAGCAGTATTGACAACATCTGCCCACATGTTTAAGCACAACCTAGCATGCAACCTCATCTTGCTTGCACACTCCATTATAGTCTTGTTCATGTGTTCAGCCACTCCATAGTCCTTGGAATAGTTTTTTTTCTATGAATACCATTAGTAGATTAACAATATTCAAATTCATGACTATAATACTCACTACCATTATCATATCTGAGAAATTTTAAATTCTTTTGAGTCTTATTTTCAACCAAGCATTTCCATTTTTTAAAAGTTTGAAATACATCAGACTTATGTCTAAGGAAATAAACCCATACTTTTTTAGTTGCATCATCAATAAAGGTAACATAATAATGAGAGCTACCAAGGGAAGATGTCTGAGTTGGTCCCATACATCTATATGCACAAGCTCTAATCTCTCACTTCTCTTTTCCTTCCTAGTCTTCACAAAACTCACTCTTTTGTTTTTCATACACACAACTTTCACAAAAATTTATATTGACACATTTCAGACTTGGTAAAAAAAAATTTGAATAATGTATTTTCATACCTTTCTCGCTCATGTGCCCAAGTTTGTTGTGTCATAGTCCTATATGAAAATCTATAGCAGCTATTTGTTCTCCCTGCTCAACTAAAGCAAATGTTCCTAAACATTCATTTTTCACTAAAACAGTCAAAGTAGAAGGAACAATATAACCTATACAAAGATATAAGGTACCTACTTTCACATCTTTTGCTACAACAAGGAAACTTTTTGAAACCTTCCAATTTTTATCATTAAAAGTAACTACACAACCCTCATCACCAAGTTGCCCCACTGAAATTAAATTCTTACTCAGCTTTGGAACATGTCTTACCTCATGTAGTAGCCAATGATTCCTATTCTACAACTTAATCTTGATTTTTCATTTTCCAACAATATGATAGGGTTCATTATCCCCCAAATAAACAAGCCCAAAATCCACTTGGACATAATCAATAAAATAACCTCTCTAAGGTGTAGCATAAAATGAAGCACCAGAATCTAAAACCAATAAATCATCAATACTTTCTAAAGACAAAAGCAAAGCATCCTCTTCCTGCTCAACTATATCAAAATCTATAGCAGCTATTTGTTCTCCCTGCTCAACTATAGCAAATGTTCCTAAACATTCATTTTTCTCTAAAACAATCAAAGTAGAAGGAACAATATAACCTATACAAAGATATAAGGTACCTACTTTCACATCTTTTGCTACAACAAGGAAACTTTTTGAAACTTTCCAATTTTTATCATTAAAAGTAACTACACAACCCTCATCACCAAGTTGCCCTACTGAAATTAAATTCTTACTCAGCTTTGGAACATGTCTTACCTCATGTAGTAGCCAATGATTCCTATTCTACAACTTAATCTTGATTTTTCATTTTCCAAAAATATGATAGGGTTCATTATCCCCCAAATAAACAAGCCCAAAATCCACTTGGACATAATCAATAAAATAACCTTTCTAAGGTGTAGCATAAAATGAAGCACTAGAATCTAAAACCAATAAATCATCAATACTTTCTAAAGACAGAAGCAAATCATCCTTTTCAAATTTTTTACTTACCACATTTGCCTCCTTGTTCCCTTATGGTTTATCTTCTTCATTGTTCTTTCAATTCCAACAATCTTTCTTCTTATGCCCTATTTTACCACAGTACCAACAATCTCTTGATCCTCTGGATTAAGACCTCTTCCCCTTTGACTTTCCTCTTGATTTTCCACGATTTCTGAAATTATTTCCTCTCTAAGTCGTTCTACCTCTACTTTTTGCATTCTAAGCACTTCCTCATGTGGATCCACTTGAGGATTTTCTACAAGTTTCCTCACTCAAAATAACACAAATCACATCATCAATTTTTAGGGTATTAGATCTAGAGATAGAATTACTCACAACCATTACCAAGCCATTCCAACTTTCTGGCAAAGAACACAAAATCAACAGAGCCCTAATTTCTTCATCAAAATTAATACACATAGAAGATAATTGACTAGTAATGATATTAAACTCATTTAAATGATCTGCAATAGATCCATCTTTTTCTATTTTTCATATTAAATAAATGCTTCATGAAAAATACTTTATTTGAAGCAGAGGGCTTTCAATACAATTTCACTAGGGTTTCCATCAACTCTTCCATCGTCTTCACTTTTGTAATATTAAATGTCACTGATGGTGCCAAGCATAATCAAATGCTTATAAGTGCCTTTCTTTCTAAAATCTCCTAGTCCTCATCTGACATAGTTCCTTGTTTCTTGGATTTTCCTTTCAACAGCTTCCATAAATGCTTCTGATAAAGATAATCTTCCATTTGCATCTTCCGTAACTGAAAGTTCTACCCATTAAACTTCTCCACGTTTAGCTTACCCTCATCTACCATAGCTCCCACTCAACCATGAGACCTTCCTATAGAGGATCGCTAAAAAAATGACAATGGTCTAGCTAAAAAAAATGACGACCATCTGGCTTTGATACCACTTGTTAGGATTAACCTCAGATAGAAATAACAGTTACATGCAAATATAACCAATATCATAAAATAGTAGATCGCACATAAGAGAACACAAGACACCAAGATTTAACATGGTTCACCCAATTGCTGGACTACATCTACCAACAACAAGTCCAAATTATTATGATCCAATGATTGTAACCTTATTACAATCTGTAATCCCTTACAGCTCAATACCATCGCAAGAACCAATTTTTGCATCACACATTGTGAAAATCCCTAACCCTAATCCTTTTTATACAGTCTTTTTGCCACTTAAAAAATTGGGGCTAGAATAATAGAAAAATAGTAGCCAACACCTTTTACAATATAAGGTCACTTTTGGCTTAATGGGTGTTGCCCCTGAAAACCCCTATGGGGGCATCACCTCTCGACCCCACCCTATACTATGATAGGGAGTGCACCTCAAGAGCTACCCTAGGACCCCGTAGGGGCATTGCCCCTTGACCCCATCTTGGGGGTGCTACCCCCGAACCCCTGTAGAAATAATCTGGAGGGAAACCACACCGAATAAACCTCTGAGTCTAATTAGATTCCATATAAAAAAAAATTCTCCTCTAATGTCTTACTATAGATCAAAATATCATCTAGGCAAATAATAACAAACTTACCCATAAACTCCTTCATTATCTCATTCATAAGACTCATGAAAGTTCTCAGTGCATTGGTTATCCTAGAAGGCATGACTAACCATTCATACAATCTTTCCCTTGTCTTGAAAGTAGTCTTCCACTTATTTCCTTCTCTTATGCAAATCTGATGGTACCCACTCTTCAAATCTATCTTTTTGAAATAAAAATCTATAATATCATCCATCTGTGACAATGAAAATTTGTACTTGATTGTGATCTTGTTGATAGCTCAAGACTTTGTGCACATACTCCATTCTCCATTCTTCTTATGTTCCAATACTATTGGTACAACACATGGACTTAGACCATCTCAAATTAATCATTTTTGCAAAAACTCATGTACTTGTTTGTTCAGCTCTTCACTTTTTGTTGGTGTCATTTTGTGTGATGTCTTTTTTGACAAATTGGCTCCTAAAATCAAGTCCATAAAGTGACTAATCTTGCTCACTAGGGGAAATTCATCAAGTACATTATTTGACACAATATCAGGAAACTCTCCCAACAAATCTATAACTTGGCAGGTACCTCCTCTACTTATTCTTTACCATATTTTGGGATTACAACAAAACACACACATATGCTCATGCCTAACACCCTTGAGAAAATCCTTTCAATTAACAAAACATATTCTGGCAGTACTACATATATTTTCTTCTTTCTCCTTCAATAGGTTTAACTTATGTTTCACTCCATCCTTTCTCAGAGTGTAGGTTTTTGCAAAATATGAATATCAAACTTCCACCAAAATGGCAATCAAAATTCCACAACCTAACTAGAAACATATAACATATGTCCATAGTATGATATCACACAACACCTCATCTTGGTAGCTTACAATCTTGAACTTCACTAAGAATTTCCCTTTGACAATGACCTTGTGGTCTTCCTACACCTGTGCAATATGGTATGGGCGCACATGTTTCTACCTCTTGAGATTTAACTTTATGATCATCTTTTTTAACTCGAGATTGTTAGTCCTTCCACCATAAATGGTCACATCACAACACTTATCTTCACATTTGCACCTTGTGTGAAACAAGCTTTGCCTTTGAATAGGTTTATTCTCACCACTCAATGAGACTTTTCAGTTAACTAGGACTTCTCCTCTTTTAGAATCTTTGGAATGTGATGATTTTGCATCTTCATCAACATATGCTACTCTTTCTTAGCCTTAATTTCCTCTATCATTGGACTTCCCTGGCATTGGGAACACTCAAATTCTCTATGCCCTTCTTCGTAGTGAAAATATTTTCCATAGAAACCTGCTCTTCTAGATCCTTTCCCTCTTCCTCTTCCTCTTCCTCTCTGATCTCTATTGATCTAATCATGGAAATAATTGGAATTTCTTCCCCTCTTACTACTACTACTACTTCCCTCATTCTTTTTCTTTTGATCATCATTTTGGCCTCCATAAGACCATTTGCCAAATCTTCTATTGTGACATCTACCACTACTTTTGTTATCAAAATTTATGTTTAACTTTTCCTCAACTCTTAGGGAAAATTGGTATGCCACTTCAATAGTTTTCATTCAAAGCAAACTCAATTGCTCTTGAATACTTGGCTTCAACCTATTAAGGTAACAACCAAATTTCTCCTTGGCAGTGTTTGCATGGCCTATTCATGAGGATTTAGTAAAACTCATTGGTATGTACTCTTGAACCAATCTTCTCGCTTGCTTCAACCCTTACATTTTTTTCAATAGATCAAGCTCATAATCCATAGGAATGAATTGTCACTTCAATTTGGGTATCATCTAGTTCAATGTTGTGGTTTTGTCTTTTCCTCTTCTATTTCACTCCAACTAAATCTCCTACTACCAAATCTTCATATGTCCCTGCGGTTTGACCTTCACAAATTTGACCCTATCGAGATCATCAATTTCTTTGTACTGAAAGTATTCCTCTAATTCATTGATCCAATCGATCAATTCTTCTAGGTTAAGATTTCCCAAAAATGTGGGAACCTTAAACTTAGGTCTTTTCTCAATCATAAAGATGATCCTAAAATTCTTTTCTTCTTCTTGGTTTAGGACTACTTCTTATTCATCACTATCCTCACTTTCATCTCTTACGGGAAGATTTATTCCTCTACGCATTTATTCTTCCAATGCTTGCATCTATCTCTAGAGGGCTCTAAAACCCTCTAGCGCAACACCTACAACTCTTCCACCACACTCTCTTTGTGGAGGTTTTTTTTTTCACTTTCACTAAAACCTTAGTGCAAAGTACCTCACAATCGATGATTTGTCTACATGTTCAGTCCAAATCGTGATTCTTGTATAGCTACCTCTCAATCGACAATATATTTACACACTTAGGAAAACTTGAAGGTATTAAGAGGAGCTCCCCTTAATACCATACAAAATATGGGCTTCTTATTATTTCTACAAATGTAGAATTATAGAATTAAAATATGCAACCCCACATGACTGCCTTCCTTACAATGGTCTACAAGATAAAGTTGTGACTATCACCTAGAATTGCCCTAGATTCTCTATGAGCCTTCCTTATATAGACAATTTTAAGTGCCTATGAAGGTTATAGACACTAAGCTCTAGTCCTTGAGGCTAACCAACCTCATATTATATTATTCTATTACACTTTATTATATATGATCAACTAAAGACAATTAAAAATTACATTTTCGTACGGGTCCACATCTGGAGACCATAATTAGCAAACTATTGAGATGATGGGCTATTGTAACTCTATTTGGGAATCCTCAGCTAGTGATCTATAATAGCTAATCATCCAAGCATTCATCAATTAAGGTTTCACCACATTTTGGAGCCATTTAGGCCTTCATCGTTGGAGTTGAAGTTTGGATAGCAAAAATTCATATTGAAAATCTGCACTAATTGCATCGATACATACGATATAACAATAAAACTCATTCAATACGCTAATATGCCAGAGATGAACCTCGACATATGAGATTAGAATAATTTGAGCAAATAACATCAACTTACTAAAACTAGCAAGCTCCCACAAATAAAAACTTTTTACAGGAATAACCCTTATTAAAAACACAAAAACTAGAAAACTAAAAATAGAAATATTTTTGGGTGATGCAAGATTTCCCTTCACCCAAGATTCTCTTGCATCAGATAATCTAGGTTATTTTTTAATTCTTCATGTAATTCAAAATAATGAAAGATCTCTACAATAATGAATAGTGGTGAAATATCCATGTCTTATGATAATTCAACTTCAAAAGCATTTCCATTGTCAAACTTCTTCAAAAATTTATAAGGACCAAACTTCTTCATCTTGCTATAGGTAGCAACTGGAATGGTGTTCTTCTTCAAATGAACCATAACTTCATCACCAATCTCAAAATATTTATGCCTTCTTCCTTTGGCTTCTCTCTATTTATAGTTTTGATTACTAGTTTCCAAAATTTTCTTATCTCCTCATGTAAAGTCTTCATAAAATATGCAAATTCCTCTACTTTAACACTTCTCTCTAACTCATTATTCAAATCTCTCAATTAAGTAGTTACCTTTGCATGCATTCCATGTAAAATCTCAAAAGGCATCTTCTTGGTACTTCAATCCACAGAATTATTATATGTAAACTCTTCTTGTGCTAAAATCAAATTCTAATTAACAGGATTATCTCCAACCAAATATCTCATCAAGTTACCCAAGTTTTTGTTCACAAGTTCAGTTTTTCATCTATTTGCGAGTGAAGTGTAGAACTAAAATTTAGCTCTGTATCCAACTTCTTCCAAAGTGTCCTCCATAAATAACTTGTAAACTTAGTTTCTCTAACGGAGACAATAGTCATAGGCAATCCATGCAATCTCAACACTTCTTTAAAGAATAATTTAACCACATGTACTACATCAAATATCTTCTTACAAGGTATGAAATGAGCCACTTTATAAAATCTGCCAACTACTACTAGAATAGAATCATTACCTTTTAGAGTTCTAGATAATTCAAGCACAAAGTCCATACTTATATCTTTCCAACACTTGTTTGGTACAAGCAAAGGCGAATATCCCAAATTCTAACTAGTCCCTTTTGTTGTTTGAAAAATTCTACAACTTCTAATCATATTTTGTACATCCTTATGGATTTGAGGCCAATAATACCTAACAGAAATCATATTTACTATTTTATCAATCCCAAAGTGTCCATCAAGTCCTCCAACATATTTCTCCTTCATGATGTTTTCTCTCATAGATCCTCTAGGTATGCACAACTAAATTCCTTTGATCTCTTATCTATAAAGCAATTGAAAAATGTATTGTAAATATTACTTTCCTTTTACTATAAAGCTCTTATGAATTATAATTAAGAAAATGATTAAAAACCATATCAAAAATGATACTTACTATGATGAATGAAAAGGGGATCATCTCAAGTCTAGATTTCCCTATTCATGCTCAAATTGGAATAGGAAACCACCTCAAGAAAAATCAAACCAATATTACCTAGTGGTAGGTTCATGATAATACAATTTTTTTCCTTTTGATATTTCTATTCATTTGTTGCTTAGAATTAGAAAAATATGAAAGAGAATAGTATGCAAATTGACTAAATGAAACGAGAAATATTTTTGTCAAAGTAGAAGTAGATGTAGAAAGAAATAAGGATAAATTTAAATGTGCATAGTATTAAAATAGGAGAAAAGGGGACTCGAATCTAAATTCCTGATAGGCAGATTCTCAAAATTGGTCGTACCCAACTTTATGAGATCCCAAGACTTGTATCTGATAATAGGCTAAACTTCACTAACTTTTAAAGGGTAGAAATAGGCTAGGCCAATACATACCTAGGATTTTCTACCAAAACAAGTTGCAAATTGAGTATCTTAGTATTGAGATGCCACAAAAGAACTATTTTCAAAGTAATCTACACCTACAAATTTGAGAAAGGTGCATGCGAGTATCTATTTAGGGGTTATCTTTGGCCAACCTCTCATTTTAATGATTTCAAGCCTCGTGGATATCCAAATATAAAAGGGATAATGTTTGTAGTACTCATAAATTCAGAGTATCTATAAATTACTATGAGCTAAGATGCATATAGGAGTGATGCTAAGAAGTAAAATTGTTGAACAACAAGTCAATCTATGCTTAAACTTAGAAATTGAACCAAAGACTATAAAAGAGGCCATTGTGATAAAACTGGATGAAAATTATGAAAGAGGAACTACATCAAATTGAGAAGAATGAGACATGAGAATTGGTCTCATGATCATTTGATAAGAATATAATTGAAATAAATGGTTAGTAATTGCATAATCAGGCATTGAGATAAGGTCTACTTTAATAATGGAGATATGAGATTGAAAATGTTAGTAGTTGGGTTTCGATATGTTTCAACCATATTTAGCATCCTTTTTTAGCCATTAATTGATAAATATTTATTTAATTGACTTATCTGTTTCATTTTATTTATTATTAATTCTTTTCCATTTACATTTATTCAATTTTTAAGGAAAGGGTTAATTTTTTTCACTTGGATCTATGATATTCGCCATCTTTATTCTTATTACTAAATTAATTGATTAACAGTAAAAGTACAAAGTTGTGTTTCCTTTTAGACTAACTTATCAGAATGATTGAATTTGAGTATTTCTATCTAAAATTCAATTTTGTTAAAACATATGATCTAGATAAATTTATTCTACCTAATTTATATATGGTCTCACACTTTTCCAATTGGAAATAACTATTAAATGCATGTTTCATACTAGTTTCTATCCAATTATTAAAGAAATAAAATTGTTTCAAAAAAGTGGCATTTCAATAACTCTTACTATTTTTTATGATTTTTTTAATAACATATAAACACCATTTTATAGAGCTCAGAGTCAAGAATATTTCAATATAGAGTTTATAGTGTGTTAATTAGATACAGTATATTGTAATTAAAAAATTCTACAAGCATGTATTTTAAAACTCAAAAAGATGTCAGTTTTGAGAAAGAAAAAAATATTAAATCCTATCAAAAAAATCTAAAAATTATATGACATTCTAGAGGAGAGAGTCCTCTTCTAGAATGAATAATTTTTCTCTTAGTTAAAATAGATTTGTTTTGAAAAATGTGGTGGGAGATGAAAACTATCAATTTCAAGTGAGTTAAAATTTGAATCATTATAAAAGAGAAAATATAGGTCTAAAGCTGACTTTTGTTTTTTATTGTTCTAGAAATATATGTTATCTATAACATTGTCTGAGATCACAAGGAAATTATAATCCTAAACTTCATCCATCTCTACACATTTGATTAGTTTACTTCATTTTCAAATTCAAAATAATAATACTAATTTTATGTCATTGAAGTGAACAATTATACTTTTGTTAGCCTTTTCCTTTACAAAAGGGTGACACATGTTTGTGCTTTCACTCTTAATTATAATCGTGTATGTATTTTCACTTTTAATTATAATCGTGTATTCACTATTATAGGTGTACCCTTCACATGTCTAACTACTATCTTGTATAATTTTATTGAATCCAAACACTTACCAAAAGGTCAAACTAACTTTTCATAAGAATGTTACCCTAATTTCTATTTCATTACTAGCTACTATCCTTCAAAGGTATAACAAATTTGATCTAAAGGTATTTTCATAGATGAGCCCTTATTTTGATTCAACCTCTTCATCCTAACCATTTCATAAAGATGTTACCCTAATTTCTTTCTAACCCTAACCGTTATTCTTCAAATGACACCTTCCGCTTAAATAAATATAATCTAAAGCTCTAATCATCATTTAATCTTAACCATCCATTACAAAATCAATATTTGACCGTTGATTTTCATATTATACATTTTATATATTAGAAATTTTTCATTTCGTTTGAAAATACCTTTCATCATAACCTTCTCGTGTGAAAATCTATATCAGTTCCACCAATCCACCATTACACTGTTGGTTTAAGAAATTCATCAAAGAAGCAAATCAGATAGAGCAAAGTTACATTCTACTTCAGCTCATCAAAGTTACAGATTATTTTTATTAGTTTTGAAGTAAAGGCGAAGGATTATGCACCAAATTTTATATAAACTTATTCAGCGAAGACCAAGTCTTAATCATTCATATTATATTTTCTTCACACCACTTTCTCTTAACTAAGGTATTTATAATTTTTCTGATCTTACCATTCGTTATTTTTGTTGTATTTCTGTGTTGTTTCTGCATAGATTACAAAATATTCGGCAAGGGTTTCTACCGTCAAATCATCGGTATATTTATTTAAATCAGTTCAACACTTCGTTATTTCTAATTATGTTTGCATTGACAATGGTGATGGATGAAACATTTTATTTATATAATAAATCAAACTTGGTAACTTTTCTGCTTCGATAGTCTGTGGTCTGTGGAAGATAAAAGTATACGAATATTATTTCACCCGCGGTACAATGTGAAGAGGTGATCAACAATGGTAGCATCAACATAGATAAGTGGTTCATTAGGGTTGTAATAAAATAATGGAAAATTATATGCATCTAACGTGAGCCAATAACAGTGAAAGTTAAATTCAATTTAAAGTTGCACTCTTGTTAATTTGTTCAGTCTAGAGTTTAATATATCAATAGTTCACTGGTTGTCAATAGGTTTTGGTCTGTTTGTAAAATTGTATAATTTTGAATATATCAATGAGAAATCAAGGTCTTACTAAATGCAAATTCTAACACCATTAAAAATAAAACACAGATTGTACCCTTATGAATATATTTTTGAATTGTAATCAAAACCTTATATAGAACACATTGAACACGAGCACCAAGATGATAAAAATGTATGAATGATCTGGTAGAAGTAGAAAAATCAGTGTACTAATGCCCACATATTATACATACAAGCTGGAAGAAACGTAAGATCTAGGGGCAGAAATTTAAGACAAACAAAAGATTTTATATATTAATTAAAAACTGTTATAAACTATGATTTCCTGACAAGTTTCTCACCTCATAATATTAGTTTTTAGATATGTTTTGTTTGTGGAGGTCTTCATAATAATCTAGAATTATCAAAATATCAAACAGGCCTAGTGTATCTGGGTCTTCTCTTTCCTTTTTCTCATTATTTATTGTTGTTTAGTTATAGTTTTTTCTGTTAGACATGGTTACTGTGGTCCTCCTTGTAATTTCTGAACATAGTTTAAAAACTGTTATGTTTAATATTGTTATTCTTAATGGTCAATACTCTAAGACCCAGTTAAATTTTAAGATTATCAGCTGTGTTTTGGTTTTGGTTGATAAATTAGACTATGATATTCTAAATGCTTTATTTTATTTTTTATTAAGTTTTATTCTCACGTGGGTGTCTAACTATTTGAATTAGAGATGGTCTCTTCTAGTGTTTGACTAATGGTCCAGGGCAAAAAAATTATGATTTTTCTATGTTGTTATTCGCGTTCAAACCTTATCTTGTCTCCTTTAATAAAAACAATCTGCAATTCTCCATACATTCTAATTTTTAAAAAATAGATACAATTCTCCATAAATTCTAATAAAAAAATGTTGTAAGAACTAGAGGGCTTAAACTTAAGAAAAAAAAAAGATTTATGTATTAATAAAAAAAATATTAGATACTATGAGATCTTTAGCTCTTTTCTAGCCCGTTATTTCCTGATCAGTTTCTCACCTCATAATGTAAATATAAGTTGTTAGATATGTTTTGTTTGTGGAGGTCTTCATAACAATCTAGAATTCTTTTTTTCTCTATTTTTTCTATTATGTTGTTGTTTACTATGAACTAAGATATCTTATGGGGTTTTAGATTATATGTTTATGTCAATATGTGGGACTGATAGTAGGTGGAATATTTTTAGTTTTTTTCCTTTTGCAAGTTTTATGACAGAGTATTGTTAATTCGGCTCTGTATATTATATATTTTTTGAAGTTTAAAGCTGGTATCAATTAGATGACTGGGAGGTAACCTTTGATTGACTTTTCAGCTTTTTGTAGTTCAGGGTCAGTCCCCATCCTTTTTTTTGTTATCTAAATACATCAAAAACAAACTAGAATTCTCAAATTATCACATAGATCTAATGTCTTTGGGCCTTTGCTTTTCTTTTTGTTCATGTTTCTTTGTTGTTTAGTTAATAGTTTTTTTTACTAACACTATTATTTTGGTTTTGGTTGTAATTTCAGCACAGTTTAAAAACTGTTATGTTTAATATGGTTCTCCTTAATGATCAATACACTCAAATTGGGATTATCAAGTGTGTTTTGGTTGATAAATTAGACTCTGATACTTTAAGCACTTTACTTTGTTTCTATTAAGATTTATTCTCTAGTGGGTCTCTAGTTGTTTTAGTTAGATATGGTCTAGATGGTCTTTTCTTCTGCTTGGTTCAGCATAAAAAAGGTTATGATTTTTCTATACTATTATTTGAGTTCAAAACCCTTATCCTGCCTCCTTTAATAAAAGATAGTCTCAAATTATGCATACATTCTAAGAAACATAAAAAATGTAGTATACAACCATATTTCAAATGCTAGGAATGGAGGCAATCAAAACAATTTTTTATTGCAAGTCTACAGTTTGCTAGTCTTCAATTATATGATAGATTCTTAAGCTCAAGATCTTTTTCCATCTTCACAATATGCAATTGTCTTTCTAGACAATGATTTCTTTTGATTGAACATATTTTTAATATTTTTAAGTATTCAAATCCTTTTTGATATAAAAATATTTAACATATAAATTTTCTACAATCTTTTGAACATATGTAAGTTTTTTCTTGCCAACGAGATTCATAGGTCCATCCGCAATCCAATTTTATACAACTTGTCATAAATTCAATCTCACATTCTTTGTTCATTCTTTGTTCAACACATCTTTTGGAAATGATTTAATAAACATCAAATTTTACATGGATTCAAATCTCAACACTTCTTCAATCTAACCTTCTCACTTACAATGAGAACGTTGAATTTCTTTCTTTCTTTCAACTGATTTGTTTAATATATCTCATATTGGACATCATAGCTCTCTAATTTCTTTCTCATATTTTTTCCTTCCCAATCCCGTACAGCCATGAGATTTCCAAACATATTGAAATTTTATTTCTTAAATTCTTTGTCAAAAACACATTGACGCCTACCTATAATCCACATTATCATTTGTGCACCATGATACATCACATACAAATGGTTTTAAAATATATCATATTGGACATCATTTTTAGGTTTACTATATCCAAGGCCTTCATATGTTGGCCTCATTATAGGATCAATAGGCTCTCTAATTTCATTCTCATGTTTTCCCTTCCCAATCCCTTATAGCACATTGACATTTTGTTTCTTAAATTCTTTATCAAAAACACATTTACACCTACCTATAATTCACATAATCATTTGTGCCATATGATAAATCATATACATATAGTTTTAAATTCATAACTTTATTTTCTTAATTCTTCTTTGAATAGTGAAATTGTATTCATCTGTAAACTATTTGATTTTTGTAGTCTCTTAAAATTTTCTTCTAAATGCTCATTTTTTTCTCGTACAAGTTTACAAATTTCTATTTATTTCTCTCTTAAAACAAATTGAACAATTATTTCTTACATTCTTTCATTTCTTCTTCCAAATTATTAATTTTCCTTTTATTTACCCCATTCCCTTTACCCATTGTAACAAAACTTTAACTTAACTCACTTATACCCTTGACTATATGTTTCTTCAAAACTATTGCACACTTTTTAATGTCTTAGATGAACTTCAATATGGACAATAGTAACACATTATGATTTTATCAATATTCATCTTCAATCTCTTGAACAATAAATATAAACAATAGTACATTAGCTTGTCTTCTTTCCTATAAACAATAATAAATTAGCCTGTCTTCTTTCCGTTTCTAAATTGTGATGGCCAAATGCTTCCTTTGAATGACATTCTTCAAATCTTTCCTTTCAATGGTAACTAAAATGTTCTTACTTTCAATTTGCAAACTTTACTATTCATCACTTTCTTTTTCTACATTACTTCTTTGTTCAACTCTTACAAAAACTTCTCTACTAACTTTAGTCTCAAACCTTTGTAGAAAGTGAGACACCTATCATCTTCTTCCTTGGTAAGAAATTGAAAAAAAAACCATTCTTAACTTTCTTTCTTTTTCAAACAATTATTTTTCTTGCTGGCAAATTTATCTCTTCCCAACAATTGCAACTTCATCCCCTAGTATAAACATCTTACATTAATAACCATCTCTTAAACCAAATGTGTTCAATAATTAACATTTATTCATTTATTTAAAGATTATATTTTCTTTAATATATGATATTTAAGAATTACCAACTTAATCCATTACAAGAAAACATGTTTCTTTTAATTGATTGACTTAATTTCCTATAACAACATTATTCCCCACCTCTTTTACGTTCTCTATTATCTAATTCTTCAAAATCCTTTGTATCTTCCAACAATTATGTACATTACACTCTTGGGCCATTTATATGACACTCTCTTCACTCACTAATTTTTTCTACATCTTTTTCTCTAATCTCCCTGCTCTAATAAAGGAACTAGGGGGAGTTCAAATTGAAGACACACAAGATTTTATATATTGACATAAAATATTACATACAACAAGAGCTTTGACTCTTTTCTACCCCATGACTTCCTGACTAGTTACTCAGCTTAAAAAATAACATGTTACATATGTTTTGTTTATGGAGGTCTTCAGTCTAATCTAGAATTCTACATACATTCTAAGAAACACCTAGAAAAGAAACATACAATTATTTTGCATGTTACCTATGAGAAGATTTAGATGCTATGGTAGCTAAACTGAAGGCAATCCACATAGATCTCTATCATTATGCACTTTTGTATTGGTTTCATTGCTTCTTGTCAACTCAACTCTTGTGAAAGATAAGAAAATTGGCTTTCTTCAATGCAAGTCTTGCCAAGCATACAGAAGGTTTGTAAGTTGACTATTGAAGTTTGTAACTCTCATGAAAGCTAAGTAATTTGGCTTTCTTTAATTAAATAATAATATTTTGTATGTGGCCAAGAATCAATTCTTTTAATCTCTCAGGCCCACTCTTTATTTTTGTTTAGTAATTGTTGGCTTGTTGAAGTTTCCTTGAAGCCCTTTATAAGGCCTTCTTATAAGTTGTTTTAGGCATGCAATTTGGATTATCTTTTCTGTACTGCAAATTCCTATTGGAGTTCTCCTTTGTTCGCCATTTTGAAAGTGAAAGACATTCCCTATTTGGTTTTGTTCAATTTTGGTGGGATTCAACCCTCGTCCTATTCCGTCACCTATAATGCTTCGCTCAGATCTGGCAAGTGGAGCACTGTTATATTGTGAATTGAATCAATTTCTTTAATTTGATCAACTCTCTGGTATTTTTATTAGGTAATTTTAATCTCTTTATTTATTTGCTCTCTATTGTCACACTATTTTTACACCCCCCCCCCCCCCCCCCACCTTTCTGTACACTCCAGTCTCATACATCAATAGTGCAATCCCCTTCAGGCATCCATCTGCTCACCACATAAGCCTTCTATGCAGCCCTAGTATTCTTCCCCACATACATTCATCCTTGCCCCTCGTACAACCATTCCCATCTTGCACCGTATGGCCAAGTAGATTCCTATTGTATAGCCCTCTACTCCATCATAGAGTCCCAATACTTCCATCATCGTATGAACACCTTGTCACTACACTAGCATTAGACTCTGTATGGCTTGTAATTTGGTCCAATACATCACTTTACCCCCCACCATATGTCATTTTAGTTTTCTCCTCCATATGGAATTTTCTTCATCCTGGGTATGTGCAGGATCATGGTGTGCCAAAAAGTGGCGATGTGAAAAAAAAAAGAGTTTGAAGATGCCTAAAAGCGCTTCAAAATCCGCTCTAACTTTTTTTTACCTATCCAAGAACCAAACCTAGAAGGTTAAGCCGAGCCTTATTGGATATCCGATATCATATCGGATATCCTATTTTAAATCCAATATTCGACTAATAATTAAAATCATATAATAGTATGATATATTATTTAATATTATTATTATTGATATAAAATAATAATAATATTATTAAATAATATATCATACTATTATATTATAATAATAATATTATTATAATAATTATTATACTATAATATAATAATAATAATATTATTATATTATAATCGTATAATATTATACTATAATAATAATATTATAATAACATATTATATTATAATAATATAATATAATATTTCATATATTATAATATATAGTAATGTAATATAATATATATATAATATAATATAATAATAAAAAGTAATATGTTATAATATAATATATAATAAAAAAGTATAATATATTATAAATTATAATAATATAGTATAATAATAATATTTTATATTATAATATATAGTAAATTAATATAATAAATATAAAATATAATATAAAAATATATAAAATATAATATATATGTTATATTATATATATTGTCATATCGGATATCCGATGTTATATCGAATATTCGATATAATATTGGATATCTGATACCTGTGCATTGGATTAAACACAAAATCACAGACCCGCGGCCCTTATTTTACGAGAATTTGGGCCTGTCGGATCAGATATCAGATACCAAATCGGATATCAAATATCAGGTATGTTTTGCCCCCACCCCCTGACTTGTTTTTAACCTAAATTTAATAGATTTTAACATGATTTTGTTTGTTTTAGTTGAATCTAGGGTTGTTTTGACAAAAATGGTTAAAATTTAGATTTTTTTTCAATATATATTACGTTTTGCAATTCAATAGGAATGGCTGATCAAAATGATGACATTGAGGCAAGGAATAATATTCCTCGCAACCCGCCACCAAACGATCCAGTATCCCCACAAAATCGTCCACCAAATGATCCTCTACCTCCTCAAAACCCTCCTCGAATCAAGGATTTGATAAATGAAAATCTCACTGAGTTGAGAGGTTTGCATAGAACATACAATAATGTACCTGCACTAGCTCCTATGTTATCCACTTTAAACACCATAGTGGATAACATTGAAACCCTTACAAACCAACAAAATGTCACTCTTCGTTGGCGTGATGAAATGCACCAGATGTTTGATGATGGTTTGGATTATGATGAGGTCGCGGCCCTCAACATAACCAAAGACAATTTGGCAAGCCTTTTTGCTAACCCAAAAACGGGTATACTAGTTGACCCAAAAAAAACCAAACTATCGATTAAATGGTGCACAAATGACGCCATACATGCAAATTTTTGGGACCATTGGTGGATGGTCTTTGATATCCCTCCACATGGAAATTTAGACATACCATTTTATTTCCTTAGAAAATTATATGCAGAATTTGTGTTGAAACTTAAAGTGAACTATTGGAGCATGAAGCCCAACATGGGCTTAGGACTAGGAGCTCCTAAGGATAGACCCTCTTCCCAGCGGAAGAAACTTGGCACTTTTGTTCCCCCCCCCCCCCCCCCCCCCAATATCTCCCCCCCTCCTCGAGTGCAACATCCAGATATTATGGTAGAGGCTGGCTCTCAGACCATCAGAGCCATTCATAGGCTGAGTAGCCTAATGATATCTCAGGCTAGGTCAGTCATGCCTCCTCGTGTTGATGATGTTGGTGCTAGTTCATCATCGGCTAGCTCATCAAACATTTGTGTGCCTCACACTTGCATTACATGCAAGAATATTTTCCTGGGTCCCATAGGTGATCTTCTTGAGTATCATTTTGTATTAGACGAGGATACACCAGACGCACGTGCAAAGGCTACAGACCCTAATGCGAGAGAGGAGGGGAATGCAGAGGCATGGACTCCTTCGGTGTCGGTACGTGTATACATTTTTTTGTTATGACATATGTGATTTAAAGTTAATTTTTATAATAGAGTAATTTTAATTTTTAAGCCATACTAACTTTTACATGTATGTGATCTTCATTCATGTTTAGTTGATGATCGAGGAGGAGCTCAGACAGATAGATGATGCTACACTCTCGACCATTTCATTTGGCCTTGAGACATCTATGGTACATTATGTTGTGTTCGCATTTCTTTTTTCTATTTGATATTGTAGCATATATGGTTGCTAATCTTTCTTTTATCTTGTAGATACCACCTGCCCTGGGGGGACAAAGTGCAGGGGGTGAGCCAGCATGCATTGACAAAGGAAAGCTAATTAGATGTTTTCTAATTGATTAAATATTGATGCATTCTTGTAAAATGTTTGCGGTAATCTCATTTAATTACATTATTTATTGTATATAGGGTGTGGCTACTGGCGATGAGCCTATACAGATTCGGCGTCCTAGATCATCAGGGATTTTCATTCGCACAGAGAGCCCCATTGTATGTATAAGTATCATTTATTTTTTAATTTTTTTAATTGATGCAGAGGAAAGTATGATTGATTTTCTATACAATTTCTGTGATTTTTTCCGTACCAATAATGATTCATGTCTTGCATATGTTCATTACAACTTAAATAGGCTTATATGCACCTGTCCAACCGACCAAGTTGGTTACAAAGGTTTGTTTAATCAAACAAATACCAAATTACTACTTTCCCTCCAAAACTAATATGACCGTTTGAATTTGAAATTCAAATTTCAAACTATAGTTTTTATGCATTCCCTAACTTTCTAAACTATTCCATTGACTCAAAATTGGTCATATGGATTTATTAAATGCAACTAAGTAAATTTCCAGAAAATTGAAGTTTTTATTGTTTTTTCTCCAAACCACCATACACTTTGATCTCCCCCTTTCAACTGAGATCACATATGACATATATAAAGGTCTACATGACCATTGGAACAACCATATAGGCATTCCCAACCATAAAACAAACAAACAACCATTTTTTGCTAATACTGTTTAGACTCTAAATACCCTATTCTAAGGCCTTTTGGTCCCATGGAGTCACTTGGTTTATAAACACACCAAAATTCTTGTGGGCCTTACATGTGCCTTTATTACAAAACATAGACTAACTTGTAAAATATGGACCAAACCTTTATTCCAACTTCCTAATCTACTTGAATCCTCGCTTTCATGGAGTGGCAAGGTGTCCGGCAACAGAGATACTTGTTCCCCCCTGCCACATAGGTCAGGTGCCCTGCACCACCTTTCCTCTCTCTCATTCTGAACACTAGTCCACCAAGTGAGTGATGTTCCTCTCAGTCCTTTTGTTGCTACTTTTACCTTCTTATCTTCCTCTATGTCTTCAAGATCAAAGTAGTTCTCAAGGGCCTCTATCCACCCTAGCACTTCTTCACTATCCATTTTACCCTGGTATATTGGAAAATCAATATGGTTCTTCCCACCATTACCTTGAACTGCCTTAATGATTCTCATAAATCTCCTTTCTTCAGGATCATTTGTTGTCTCATGCTCTTGCCTTGCATTACCAACCTCTTCTTCTTCATGGTTCTCTCCATGATTTCTTCCTCTAACCTCTTCTCCTCTAGGTTCTTGCCTTTCCTTTTCTAAGGATTCTATCCTTGCAATAAGCTTCAGCCTCTTTCTTCTCATCTGTCTTTCTTCCCTCACTCTAGATGCTTCAAGTTCTCTCCTCTCTCTTTTCTCTTTTGCCAACTCTTCTCTCAATTCTTCAAGTTCTCTAGCCATTTGATTTTTAGGAGGCATTTTCACAACAAGTTTTCTTCCTTCCCAAGGGCCAACTCACTGATTCTCTTTCTTTCCTCACCAAGAAATCTCTGGACACCACTTATGTACCTTTCAACTCTGGGACACACAAGGAGGAATTAGACACACCAAAGCTTCAACAAAGGGACCAACACACTAAGGATTTTCAAGATTATAGGTCTTGGTCACACTTCTAAACACCCAAACTTCAAAACCCTCCTTAAAATGGCTTAAAAATCAAGGGCTGCTTGTTCAAACCCCAAAACTCAATTCTAGAACGTTTTGACTTGTCTAATGACAAGATATGATCATGACAACCTACATGAACCTATCAAATGACTCATCTACCATATGAAATCCTAAAATCCTATCTCATGCCCAATTACAACTTTCTTCCACATATGAGTCCAACATTATAACTTTGTATGCTTCCATGAGCCATAATTGGTGCAAGGATTGCCCAATTGACTTCAAGAGATGTTCCATGACCTCTGTAATGCCTTGGATCTTCAATGTTCCCCTTGTAAGGAAACTTGGCAATAAAGAATATAACCGTTTCCACATAACCCATAATAAATTTGAAATAAACACGGAATTAAAATCCACATGCAAGAGAATAGACAACATACCCACAAAATATGACACAAGATATACCCTGGGAAACCCTCATTGAGGGAAAAATCCAGCCTCCAAAAGCATCCATCACCATGTATTATTCAGCAAAAATACCATTGCCATACAACCATAGAAGCCTTCATGGCCATAGCCACAACTGAGCAAACTATGTGAACAAGCATGAATCCACACATCCCATGCCATGCTTTCAACCTTCACAAATGCTCCCTTGGCTAACCTGTCAAGCCTTGTCCCGCTCGACTCTTGCCTTTTGTCTTCTCCTTATCACTCTCTTACTCTCTCTACAACAACTACCATTGTGGCTGCTTATATAGTAGCAAGTCCCACAAAACCACTAAGTGGTATTACATAAACCATGTGCTAAAACCATGTGCTACCTAACCCACTGACCCCACATTTAATATTGGGCATTTAATTCTTTTTCCCAATATTAAATAATTACATGAAATATTATCACAATGTTACAATACAACTCATCAAGAATATTCCATTGGAATCTTTACATGTTGCATATCCATCTAGGCACAACATTACATAATAAAATAAAATAATAAAATAACAATATTATGCAATGTGTGCAACACCCATTATCTCAACAATCTCCCACTTGTTGTATACATTGCATAGGGTCAATCCGTAGCCACACAAATGAACAAGGGAACAATCCCTCCCAGCACATCCACCATCATGGATCAAAATAAACCAAGTGCTCCATCCTGGTACCCACAACAAAATCAAAGTATCCAGCATCTCGAACATGAATGATCTCACCTCCTATTATGCCACTCCCACTGGACATACATAGAAGCCATCCAAAGAGAAAGCCACCCAACTTGTCGCATTAGAAGATCATAAAATCCTGTACCAACTAATATTCCAAGCACAAATAACCTGATCCAAAGGTAATCACATGTATTCATAGTTGTCAAAATCTCCATAGCTGAAATAGCACCCACAGCAAAGTGCCAAACCCATCCAACTATCCATACCTTAAAGGTATAACAAGTGAATCTCATATCATTGACATATCCAATCTATAACCTGCAATCACAAGCCTCAAGAGCAATACCTGCCACATATATACCAAGAAGCTCCCACTGCAAAAGATAATGTCAAATCTATAACCAATCCACTCAACACATCTCAAAGAAGTGAATCCATGTAGCATCAAGGACATCCACAATACATAAATTGATATCCTGCAAGAACAACTCTCATAACAAGTCTCCAATAGTCTCTCAATTTCTCCACAACCAACAAAGGAAAGAGATAAAGAAATAACCATGTCATCTCTCACATGACATACATGAGCACAAACCAGTGATCACAATCTCTAACCAATCTCAAATCCAATGTAAGCAAAACTGAACATCCAGGAAGATAACCAAGACCAAGAGAAACCATGCAAATCATAACCTGTATCATGTCCTTCTACACACACCTCTAGATGTAAACTGTGCAAGTATGATCTCCTCCATAAAACCCCAATAAGAAGCCTCAACAACACCCAAACCATACCATATAACTAATCATGGATGTAAGCCTCTCACAAGAAGATCAAACTCAATAAAACCATTCCTAAACCAAGGAATAACCATTCCTAATCCAAGGAATATGCCCAATATAAAACCATCTCCCAAACTCAACCAGCATAACAACATATGCAAATGGAGATAACCAATGCTAAACCATCTCTCAAATGAACCCTCCAGAACTAACTCATGTACCATAGCTCAAGATCCATATCCATGAAAGACAAGCATAAATATAATGCACTTGAGAAAAAATAATGGGCTATACCTCTCAGGTAGCAAACCGCCGAGTAGACCAAGAGTGAGGAATGAGAATGCTCATCAAGATACCCAAGTCTCCAACCAAGACTCATCTAAGAACAATCTCCTCTCAAGTCCATATCAGGTGACTGCCCCTCGAACTTCCTGCTGAAACCATCAACCGTCCCAACAAATACTTCTCTAATCCAAGAGAAATTAGCGTCACCACCGTCTCTAAGTATCCATGAGCACCTGTAACCAATAAATCCATGCCAACTCCAAATGCAACATAGCAATATCATGAAGTATCCAGCTTATGATCAGTGTACTCAATACCAAGAAACTAAACCAAGATCAATGTCAAAGTTCCAACCATGGCCTCAGGAACATAAACATGACAACATGATCTTACCATCTCAACCAAAGAGATAACATGCTCCATATGAACATACCATAACATGTCACAACTCTAAACACGTATCAAGAGTATACCATGACATAATAATGAAACCATCCTCATACCAAGGATAACATGCCAAATAAAAGCATAAACCACACCTTTTCCAAGAACCCTGTAAGTCCTCAAGATGCAACCATCTCCACACACCATGAAGAAAACCATCTCCACATACCAGGAAGAACCATCTCCACACACCATGGAGATAACCAAGAACTCCATGAGTCCTCAAGATCTAACCATCTTCAAACACCACGAAGATAACAAGTGCACCATGCAAATGTCAAAGACGCTTCTGCAGCAACAGGATCTAAGACAAACCTCCAACATCTGCAAACACTCAATAAATATATCAATGCCAAAAACTCCCACTCAACTGTGGTACCAAGTCACTTATGGCATCATAAAATCCATCCTCTCCAAACCAAGAAGATATAAACCAAACTAGGAACTAATCCTGCACTGTCACCCCATCACTGTCACAAGCTCCCATTAAACCGTGTATCCAAGCTATCCATGACATAATGATGAAAAACCATCTTCTAACCATGAGAATCAACCAAGGTATCAAACCATCAAAGAACTCAAAGTGCACATCATGAGCTCCTCAAAAGAAACCAAATAACCATGATCCTCAACCAAGAAGATACACCACCATAACGAAATCAGAAAATCCAAGCTAATGAACATCAAGGATGTACCTGTATAACCAATCATGTCATGCCAAAAAAAAATTCATGGCACCATGATCACATCCATGAACCAAGCATCTGTCTCTCAATATGTCCAACCTGCCAGCATAAAATAGTCAACCACAATCCTCCACCATGACTATACCTGGTAACAACATCTCATCCCTTATACATGAAGAAATCAGTAAATCATGTGACTTAGGTCATAGACAACCCAAATCCAAGCCACCAATCTGAATATGCATCAATAATGAAAGATCAATGGGCAAAGACAACCCATAACCAAGCTATAAATGCAACCTGTAAGTATAGACCAGTTACAACACTGCACAACTTGTAGATCCAACAAGTCATCATACATATCCAAACCAAACACTGATAACCATATCATCATGAGACCAAACTTGAGTATACAATGACATCAAAACTTAAATCTCCAATGCCATAAACTCACAATGTTACCATAGTCAAAATATATCATAAACAGTTCAGATAAATATATCAACAAATAAATCATGCCAAACCTGCACCAAATCTAAACCAATGTGTAGAGCTCTCCAAGAGCTTTCCGTTGACTACTCGAAGTCCAAAATCCGACTCCATATGCCCAAGTTATGCCCCAATTCGTGCTCAAAATAAATAACATCTGACTTTAGGGCTCTTAAAACCTGACAAAATTTCAAAATCATAGAACCAAACTTACACCATCTTGTAGTGCTCTAAATTAGCTTTCCAACACCTGTAAGAACTCTGAAATCTGATATTCTGAGAGAAAGTTATGGCCGTTTTACTAAGACAGTCTTTTTACCATTTTCAGTACGATTTTTCATTTTTTAATTTTTCAGTGACGAAAATTCCGACGGGATTAAATTTGACGGCCATCATGGGCTGAAACCAAAAAACTCTTTCATTTCCTCTTAACATGGCCAAACTAGGGCATATTATATATCAAATTTTATGGAAATGTCGACCCGGATCCAATGGTGAGGTCTGTTTTTACCCAAGAGGTCATTTTTGCATGCTACCCCCAAAAACCCTCATTTTAAATGAAACATCTGAAAAACTCTTTTGTCCAACAATTTCCCATGCCCAAATCTTTTA
The DNA here is from genome assembly GCA_028749045.1 of Cupressus sempervirens. Lineage (NCBI taxonomy): Eukaryota > Viridiplantae > Streptophyta > Pinopsida > Cupressales > Cupressaceae > Cupressus > Cupressus sempervirens. Next base: position 9,976,542 of record CM053788.1, read on the forward strand.
ACATCCCATCATAACAGCAAATCCAAAAACCTCATATCTGCAATAAATCATTCATATATCTTGCCCCTTTTTCTTTTATCCTCTCATGCATTCCCATGGATTCAATCTAGGGTTACAATAATAAAACCATAGCTCTGATACCACTTGTAAGGAAACTTGGTAATAAAGAATATAACCGTTTCCACATAACCCATAATAAATCTGAAATAAACATGGAATTAAAATCCACATGCAAGAGAATAGACAACATACCCACAAAATGTGACACAAGATATACCCTGGGAAACCCTCATTGAGGGAAAAACCCAGCCTCCAAAAGCATCCATCACCATGTATTATTCAGCAAAAATACCATTGCCATACAACCATGGAAGCCTTCATGGCCATAGCCACAACTGAGCAAACTATGTGAACAAGCATGAATCCACACATCCCATGCCATGCTTTCAACCTTCACAAATGCTCCCTTGGCTAACCTGTCAAGCCTTGTCCCACTCGACTCTTGCCTTTTGTCTTCTCCTTATCACTCTCTTACTCTCTCTACAACAACTACCGTTGTGGCTGCTTATATAGTAGCAAGTCCCACAAAACCACTAAGTGGTATTACATAAACCATGTGCTAAAACCATGTGCTACCTAACCCACTGACCCCACATTTAATATTGGGCATTTAATTCTTTTTCCCAATATTAAATAATTACATGAAATATTATCACAATGTTACAATACAACTCATCAAGAATATTCCATTGGAATCTTTACATGTTGCATATCCATCTAGGCACAACATTACATAATAAAATAAAATAATAAAATAACAATATTATGCAATGTATGCAACACCCATTATCTCAACACCCCTGATGAGAATGGGATGCTCTTGCATCACTTATCTTCATAAATAAATTCAAAACTAATTTTTGTGATATTAACAACTACTATTTTGTATCTCATAGGAGACTCCTAGTGCACATGAGGTTCGACGGGACAGTTATGTAGATTTGATGACGCGGCCACTCACTCCTGAGGAGGAGCCTACAATAGTAAGTTGTAGTTTGAATTCATGATTAAATATGTTATAAATTTGGCATGCTATGAATTATAATGTTATAGTTTAAATTGTAGATTCATCTGACAAAGGTATTTGAACATATACAACCCACAATCACAGAGGTACCAGCATTGCCGAGGGCATACGAGAGGACTCCTGATCGGTGCAGGAGGTCGACGAGAGAGTTATTTATTATGAAATTTTGATAGTATTAATCTCCAATACAGAAAATATCATTATGAATTTGAGTAATTCAATGTTAGATACGTAGAATCATATAAATTTAGTAGTCTAACTTTGGGTTTTCCTTTTTTGTTTATGTAGGAGGCATCCGATCGACCTAGTGCAGCGAAGAGGCTGCATTTTGATCATCCACCAGCACCCTAGGATAGTATAGTTTTAGTAGGATGCATCATGAGACATTTTGAGATGGCATATGCCACATTGTATACAGAAACATTGATATTATACACATTCTGATGGCATGATCAGCCACATTTTGTATATGGATCTATGTGTATATATATATATATATATATATATATATATATATATATATATATATATATATATATATATATATATATATATATATATATATATATATATATATATATTTGAGCACTTTGTCTATGGATACATGATCTTTGATATATATTTGTGTAAAATTTTGTCTATGGATACATGTATTTTGATATATATTTTTTTCATTTAAGTGCACAATGATATACATATTAATTTAGTATCTAGTATTGTTCAATTTATTGTGGATCATGTGTCATGCCCTAAATTTTACTAGTAAAAACACAACAATTTTTTATTTTTTTTGTAGCTTATGAAGTCGCATAAGAAATTACATATTGTAAAACAAGGTTATCATTGAATAGGAGTTCAAGACTCATGTGAATAGTGTGAAGGTGTTAACATTTTAGTCATAGGTGGTTTTCAAATAGATTGGATGACAGTCTAGTTCAAGTTAGCGTCACGAGTCAAATGAGAAAGTTCAAGATACAACACTCATAAATTAGTGAGGTAATTCATATCCTAACAAGCCTCTAATACTAATATTCTATTAGGGTCTGTCGGTTGTATCATATGGACTAGGTCGTGATTCTAGCATGTAAGGGAAGGGGATCAAAATTGCTTATTATCCTCATTACCAATGTACACACATTCATTAATCATTACAATATATATTAATGTGACAATTACTATATTACTATATCCTCATTATCTATCAACATTTCTTCCTCACCAAACTAGCACTCACTACAGTTTTCTAAACACAAAAATTACTATTTCAATACATAAATTAAACTCACTCTAACAAAAGACAATTACTAACTATCTAGCTCATCAACTACTAACTAATCTAGCTACATTGCCATGCTTTTACATTTACTATTTTAATTACTATACTATTACATTTACTTTTTACATTAAATTACATCTAACTATTCACCATAAGCTCACTTTCTCACTATCAATATTATTATTATCAAAGCATGTTAAGATTCAAAGTAGTTTCATAGTACGAATTAGTAAGCACATAAAATGAGGAACTCTTAGTAAGTCTAAGGGCCAATTCAAAGTACTTAACTCAATAATAATTCATGATCTGTATTTAAACACATCCTACTACACCATCGTATTGAGTGTGTCAATTTAAATTTGTTAGATGAATTGTTTATGCAAGGATTAGGTGCAAGCGTATAAATAAGGTTTGTATATAACATACCTTGTCGTTCTGACATATATGTATCAATGTATCAATGTGCTTTATTGACTAGATAAAACTAGATTTGAGTTATTATTTTAATCCACCATCCATCCTTATCCTTGATTCTCCAATCCCATCATCCCGACAACTTACTTCATATTAAAACCCTATTATATGTACATCCAATCAATCTTGGCTGTTATTTTATTTTTGAGTTAAATATTTAAATTCGTCATATTCTCTAACATGTACACTAATATGCCTTTATTTATTTAATTACTAATTTATTATTTGAGTGTTGGATGTGACTTAGAGGTCACAAGATTGTAATGTGTACCATTCTGTCACTTAGAAAATATATTAGTCTAGGACACTCATTAGTCTTTATATGCTATTATTATTTTTATTTTTATTGGATAGCAGTCTAGAATCTAGGAATATTGTTTAATATTTTATTGCTCTGTATTAAGGAAGGGATTTATTTGCCTTTACCATACATTTTCTAGAGAGGAAAATGCATGCCTACAACAATGTATCTCATAGATTTTATTATGTCTTCTCTTACAACAAACTTCATTTTGTTATATCATAAAATTAATTTGATGATTTTCTTACTTAGAATTGCATTAAGCTTGGTAATTAAAATCAATGTTATCCATGCATGTGATATGAACATAAAAATTTCCTTCCAAATTATTGAGTGCACAACAAGATTGTAAGCAATCTACTAAGTTTTAAATTTATACAATCAATGGTATCACATAACATCTATGGATTGTTATTATCAACTAGTCATTTACGATACCACAAGGAGAAAACTTTCTTTCACATTTTCAAATGATAACAATGATGTCAAAGCAAATCTGTGACTCGTACCAATGCTTTCATAACAATATAAACTTCAAATGAAACATGCATACACAACCTTATCAATTATTTCTTCTACACGTACATTAGGTAACAATGATACAATCTCCTTCCATCACAATGGGGCAACATAAGGGACTTTTCAAAATCATAAGGAACATGGACATTGAAAGATATGGACAATGAGTAGCATGAACATTGTCCAACATGATCGTTGAGAACATGAACAAGCTGGTGAATCCTCCTTCACAAATGAGGGCACAATGTCAAGTTTTCTCATCCAACATCAATCTGCAAGATGATCATTCCAAACCATTTCCATTGCTCCCTTGGACACAAATCTGCATATGCAACACAACAAAATAACAAGGACCATGGGTGCTTTCCACCCAACCATAGGCCTCAAAGAGACCACCCCCGCGCTAGGGAACAAGGCTCAAACTGGGATACACATACAATCTTTCAATGCATAAACATTACATTTCAAACTTGAACAATTTTCCCCCAAGACTATTTCACAATGGCTTCATAGATGGAACCATAAACATAGGGTGAAGGTGTGTTCTAAAATGGAGACTTGCCATACCAAACCATATTTGCAATAAACAATTTTCATGCCCTCTCGGGGCTATCATAATTCACCAAATTTCATGCCCTCTCGTGGCTATCATAAATGAACCATTTAATGCCCTCTTAGGGCCTCCACATTTCCTCCTCCAAACCCACTACCATCAACTGTAACTCCTCAAACTTCCTTTCTACACCATACTTTCCTTATCACCCCCAACAAGATATGAAATGTTATGGCATACAATGGAGCCCATACTCCAAGGTTCTCAATACATTTTTCGAACCCAACTTAAGCCCTTCACCCTGGACTTCTCTTCCCTTCCCACAAGGGTGAGTGTAAGTCCCACGCCCATAACAATACTCAAGCACAAAATAAGAAAACAAAACCAAGTAGAAATAAAACAAGAAGTTTTCAAGAGCACATCACATTTTCACAACACAATATCAACACCCATAATACAACAAGGAAATAGATTAAATCCAAACTTCATACTCACAATACTCCACACAATACAACAAGATGCACAATGGTGTCACACTAATCTACATGGAATGAACACCATTCAAGCACTCACATGAATGCTACTCCACAATGCAATGCAATGCATACTCCATTGATAAACTCCACACTTGTATATTTGCTTAACCATGCTAAAAGAAAGAAATGGAAAAGAAGCAAGTTTGAGATACCAACCTTGGTCCAAGATAGGGTAAGGATAGTTGTAGTAGAGCTCCCCTAATCTCCCTCCAAAACCTACGTGTCTCTAAAATTAGAGAGTGGGCAAACACCCCACTAGTTTGGCCAAGACCCTCTAATAAAGCCTTCCCACTAACTTATTTTAGCAAAAAATCTAAGCCACTCCATCCTTACAAACTTGTCTCCTCTAACGGTTCATTGATAGCCCTCACGAGCTCTGAGTTATGACCCTCGAAGGATCGACCTCAAAATGCACTTAGAGCACCTTGAAGACTCCTCGGTAAGGGGTGGCCGCAAATGATGGATGGTCTTTGTGGCCAGAAAAAGGGTGTGAATAGGGTTCACCCGCCCATTCGGAGCTAATGGCACTGACGATTCGATGCCAAGATCAGCGGTTTCAAAGTTACGCTGTGGTGCACCTATGAACTGAGGCACACTACGAGTTTTGGCATCGAGCGAGATCGCTGTGCTGAATCCAAACGGAATGTGATCTCTCAAAAATGAGATAGGTTATGTTAGGCCTCAAGATCACCGTCCTGCAGCATTTGATAGTTCATCGATAGCCCTCACGAGCTCTGAGTTATGACCCTCAAAAGATCGACCTCCAAATGCACTTAGAGCACCTTGGAGACTCCTCGGTACGAGGTGGCTGCAAATGATGGATGGTCTTCGTGGCCAGAACAAGGGTGTGACTAGGGTTCACCCGCCCATTTGAAGCTAATGGCACTGACGATTCGATGCCAAGATCAGCGGTTTCAAAGTTATGCTGTGGTGCACCTATGAACTGAGGCACACTACGAGTATTGGCATCGAGCGAGATCGTTGTACTGAATCCAAACAGAATGTGATCTTTCAAAAATGAGATAATTTATTTTAGGCCTCAGGATCACCATCCTGTACCATTTGACAGTTCATCGATAGCCCTCACGAGATCTGAGTTATGACCCTCGAAAGATCAACCTCCAAATGCACTTAGAGCACCTTGGAGACTCCTCGGTACGGGGTGGCCGCAAATGATGGATGGTCTTCGTGGCCAGAACAAGGGTGTGACTAGGGTTCACCCACCCATCCGAAGCTAATGGCATTGATGATTCGATGCCAAGATCAACAGTTTCAAAGTTACGATGTGGTGCACCTATGAACTGAGGCACACTGCGAGTTTTGGCATCGAGCGAGATCGTTGTGCTGAATCCAAACGGAATGTGATCTCTCAAAAATGAGATAGGTTATTTTAGGCCTTAGGATCACCATCCTATAGCATTTGATAGTTCATCGATAGCCCTCACAAGCTCTGAGTTATGACCCTCGAAAGATTGACCTTCAAATGCACTTAGAGCACCTTGGAGACTCCTCAATACGGGGTGGCCGCAAATGATGGATGGCCTTCGTGGCTAGAAAAAGGGTGTGACTAGGGTTCACCTGCCCATCCGGAGCTAATGGCACTGACGATTTGATGCCAAGATCAGCGGTTTCAAAGTTACACTGTGGTGCACCTATGAACTAAGTCACACTGCGAGTTTTGGCATCGAGCGAGATCGCTGTGCTGAATCCAAACGGAATGTGATCTCTCGAAAATGAGATAGGTTATTTTAGGCCTTAGGATCACTGTCCTATAGCATTTAATAGTTCATTGATATCCCTCACGAGCTCTGAGTTATGACCCTCAAAAGATCGACCTCCAAATGCACTTAGAGCACCTTGGAGACTCCTCGGTACGGACTGGCCGCAAATGATGGATGGTCTTTGTGGCCAAAACAAGGGTGTAACTAGGGTTCACCCACCCATCTGGAGCTAATGGCATTGACGATTTGATGCCAATATCAGCGGTTTCAAAGTTACGCTGTGGTGTACCTATAAACTGAGGGACACTACGAGTTTTGGCAGCAAGCGAGATCACTGTGCTGAATCCAAACAGAATGTGATCTATCAAAAATGAGATAGGTTATTTTAGAGCTCAGGATCATCGTCCTATAGTAGGTTATTTTAGAGCTCAGGATCATCGTCCTATAGCATTTGACAGTTCATCGATAGCCCTCACGAGCTCTGAGTTATGACCCTCGAAAGATCGACCTCCAAATGCACTTAGAGCACCTTGGAGACTCCTCGGTATGAGGTGGCCGCAAATGATGGATGGTCTTCATGGCTAGAACAAGGGTGTGACTAGGGTTCACTTGCCCATCCGGAGCTAAGGGCACTAATGATTCGATTGAGGGTCTACGTGGTTGGAACAAGGGTGTCACTATGGTTCACCCACCCACTCGGAGCTAATGGCACTAACTTGTAGCCGTTAGGAGTTAGATTTTGAAAATTTGTCAAGAAAGGTTGACCCCTTTGACTTGTATCATGAAAGGTTGCTTTGTGCCTTGCTTGATTGTTTGAAGACTACTCCATGTGTCACTATCTTTCTTGGAAAAAAATTGCTTTTGAACATCAAGCTTGCAATATTATCAATTATTGTCAAACTTTTTCAACCAAGTCAAAATGTCAAATGAAAATATTTGTTTGCATTTTTTGCTAAGGGGAGTTTCATAAATTGACTTTGATTTTCTATGTCTCTAGTGCTTTAACATGCTTAAAATGGCTCTTTGGTCTTAGAGCTATTGGTATTTTCTAACTTCATGGTCTATGATATGCATACTAAGAATTTCTTTCACTAAATGGTTTCCTTGATCTATTGACTACACTTAAATTTGTTCACTTTTCATCTCTCTTTCTATATGTTCAATACAAAGAGCTAGAAGAGACAAATAATCTTTCTTACCTTCATCTCTCTAAGCACATGATAGAAATCAATTCTAAACTTGAGAAAAGGTTAGAGGAGAATATTGCATTCTTAAATTAATCTCCCTTAAGACCTTTACATACACACGGGGCATTCTTAAATTAATCTCCATGGAAGAAAATTTCATAAAACTAAAGATTCCATAGTGTTGAAACATAAAATCCAAGGTCTCATTTATGATAGGATTTTTGATACCTCTAATGACTCATCCACTCATAGCCTTCATATCCAACTTCATATCATGTCATTATGCATGTGCTATCTTGCTTATTGGCTTTAATTGCTTATCCTACATGCTATCTTCTTTCATGGATTTCATGGCTTATCCCAAATGTGCTTCATACAACTATTCAATATGAAAGTCTTTCAAAACATTATACAATATTATGACTCTTTATGCTTTCAAATGCTATGATTGGTTGCAAAATGGAAGAAATCAAGTATTCTAATTGTTCATCCGTACTTTCTAGATTTTTCTTATTTGATTAGTTTGATAAAAATAGTTTTAATAATCATAATGTCAGCTTTATGTCAAATAAGGAAAAAACCAAATTTGTAATAAGATATCCGCATGCAATTATCTTTCATATAGTTATAAATGCTCTTAAAATTGTCGTTATAGCCTTGTATCACATGCAAATATGATTTGGAAGAACTTGTTCAATATCTTCCTCTTATAATTCCTTACAAAGAACCTACCAAAATAAAAAAAACCATATACAAAAAACTACACATTTTACATCATAAATTTTAGAAATTCTCCCCAATACCACCCCCCTCCAACTCTCCATGATGTATCTACATTCCAATATCATACAAAAATTAGTAACTTATTGTATTAAACAAGATAATCATCAATTCATTAAATCATTATGAAGAAAATAACATAAGTATATATGCCTAGTCAAGTATTCCAATAGGGTCCTCTCTCTGTTTTAGGGTCTCCAACAAGGCTTCATGATCAGCATTAGCAATAGTAAAAAGTTCTTTTACTTTTGGTCTTCTTTGATGCTTCAATAACTTTACATTTGTTGCTATAATAAGATGTGAATATATGAGAATTACTTTGTGCTTCTGATAGTCTTTGAATGCAGGAATTCTATTCCTTCTAAGCATGTATGTCCGCAGCCATGTTCCAGCAACAACCACTGAACCAATAGGATATGTAAATCCATCATCATCTGTGATTGATTGTGCAAGTTTTTGCTTGCCTCTTACACAACGTGCTAACCAATAATTGGATTTCTCATCATTCCCCTGTGGTGCAACCAATGCAAAGACATGTCCTGGCTGAAGTAGATCTGATAGATGGTTATGCTCAAGTGAACTTTCTATGTCATTATTTTTGATAGAGGGTATGATAGACAATGGAGTAAGATAATGTGGAGCCCATGTGTCCACCCACTCACTTGACTCACAGTGATCCCAATCACACTGAAAACAAGTACAACAAAAATAAGCTAGTTGTCGTGTCCAAATGGTCCATGTACTAGAATTAGAGCTTCGAAATGAATGCATTTTTTATGAGTCTCTCACTGTAGCACAATCTGATATATCACCTATGGACCCTTCCTCAACCAACCAAAAGAACCTGCGTACCACTGAATTAAGAGTCCCCCCCTGTGATAATGCTAAACTACACCAATCAACAATGCTACGAGCATCAAGAAGCTCTGTTGTTGAAATCTTCAGTTGCTCTTTAACTAGAGCTCTCTTCACACATGCCCCTGCTCCATCATGTTCCCCTTTTCCATGGTTGGACTCAAAAAAACTCCAAATATGAGGCACCCCTCTCTCTACGTGCATCCTACACAACCAATAAAACATGCGAGCATTCTTGAATTGACATGTACAATTATCTAACCAAATGATATGCCTATCCATAGCAATTGCATGCTTGTGTAAGAAATCAAAAAAAAATTTGAAACAATGTTGCACAAACTCGTGAGAGTGAGATCTATCATCACTCATATAAAAATGATACTCTCTAACAATCTTTCGATTATCTTCCGCACTGTCAGGGGCATGTCTATATGTTATGTGAACAAAAATTGCAATCTGAATAGAGTTGTAATACTGAGATTGTGTCTCATTTTGAGGTTGCAATGTGTAGTTCTCAGAAAAATCAACAACTGATATATTCTAAATTGTTGATCCAACCACTAAGACCTGTGACTATGTCTTGCATACTTGTAAAAAAAATTTGCCTTGAAATTTGAAATAAAATTAGCCACATTGATATCTTTTCCAACCAATTCACATCTGGAGCTCTCACTCCCACTCTTCAATGTGTATTTCACCATTTCATAGACCCTTTTTTTCACTATTGTCTTTCCAAGATCTTGTTCACACCCCTCATGGAAACATGTGTCAAACTTGGATAAGCCACCACATTCTGAACACTTCCCATTTAAGCAAGCATTTTTATAAAAGGAACAACCATCAACTCTACGACATAAGAGTTGATCTAACAAGTCTCTTGATGATTTTGGAAGCCCACTAGCCCCACAATCCTCCAACATTTCTTTACTATGCAAAGTAGAACAGATGGAGCGTAATAGTTCATGGTGCATAGAAAACTCAACATGATATTTGCAACAACATGTATTTCAAATTTTGAGTGGCACACAATAAAATGGCTTCAAAGATTCAAAAGCCCTTTGTGATATGTGAACACTTGGATGACTCTCTCTAAATTGTTTGAACAACATAGTTTGACTTACCTCCAAATAGTGTTTAGGATGTGGCGTGCGGTCTCTGATGCCAATTCTCAACTTTAAGACATCTTTAGCATTGGGTGATACTCGTAAATTAGAGTGCCAAAATAGTATAATTTCTTCCTTCACATCGTTGGATAGCTTCTTATCAAAACGTGGAAGTCTCCCACCAAATGCCCATGTTTCATTTTGAAGAGGATCATCAATTTTCTCTCGTCGACTAAGTGCTCTTCTCAAAGTAGTACGATTTAGATTCAAATCAATACAAGTTTGTCTCATATATCTACCCTTTCTCAAATGATGACTTACCAAAGAGGTTGTAATAACCCTTCGAGCAGCTCTATTATCCTTCTCTCTACTATTTTTCCCAACGCTATTGAGAGCACTGAAAACATTCTTCACAATAATGGCATTTCTTTCCAACTTTTTATTGACACGAATTTTCAATTTGGAAAGCATAGGTCTCATCTTTTGCATCTTTAATAAGTGCATGAAAAGCTGAAATTGCTCTACCACTGTCTTGTTGCTGAAAAACATCTGATATAGTCTTGAAGCCCATAATCGAATGGTTCTTTCCAATTTTTTTCCTTCCAAACTAGTTATAATCATTTCATCAATTTCAATTATCCATTTTGATGTTTTAGAACCTTCATGTCGATTATAATTAGGAGATATGTAAGGTTCTTGTGCATTAGGTTCTTGTGCATTGTCATCTTGGACATGGTCAATTATGCAATTTGGATTATGACTTGGTGACATTTCTTCTTCAAAATTTTCAATCTCTACATTTTCAATTTCTGCATTATCATTTTCAATAGGTACATTTTCATTCCCCAACTATACATTTTCATTATCTGACTCTATGATTTCACCTTCTATTAATTCATCGTCAACTTGATTGATATTTAGCACACCTTGTCTTTTTTTTCGGTGTTTCATTTTGTCCTTTTCCCTATATGCCGCAATGTCTTCATTGGATATCTTCCTTTTACATTTATCCTTTCGACAACTTCTGCTCCCCATTCAGATGACAAATTCGAACACCTAAGGTTATATTTTTGAATTCTTTTCGATTGGTTTGGCCCCAAAACGAGACTTTTTACAAATCTAGTGAAAAAAGAGGTTAAAAAGTAATGTTGTCGGGTCTGTAGGGAGAGTCAAATATTTGAAATTGATGCCAGTAAAATCAGATATCCGATATAGGAAAAGGACATTTGGGGGGAAAACTTGCTAAGGTTTCCTTCCTTTGCCACAATAATATTAATATTATGAAAATATTTAGAGGCAAACAACTTTAATTTATAACTAAGTTAATAGTATATTAGTATTAGTATAAAGTATCAATAATATTAATATATAATAGTATTAATATACCTATAGTATGAATATTATTATTATACCTATAATAGTATTAATATAGATATAATAGTGTAAATATATAGTGTTTATTTCTATTAAGCTACAATATATAGTATTAATATATATTATTATTATAGCTATAATAGTATTATTATTATTACTATACATATAATAATATTAATATTTAGTGTTTATTTATATTATAATTATTATCTTAAAATAGTATAAATAGTATATTCTAAAATATTACGTTACATATACTAAAATATTACGTTATTATATAGATATATTAATAACATACATATTAATATAATAATCTTTATAATATATATTATATTTAATAAAAATATTATGTTGTTATATATATATATATATATTATATTATTATACATATTAATATAATAATATATAATACAAAGAGGGTCGTCGTTTAATGGGTCAAAGAGGGTCATAGGGTGACCTATTACCCCCTTTGACCTATATGAACGATTCGAATATCTCCCTAGGGGTCCTAGGACCCCTAGGGACATATGTCATCATTTGACCACCTTTGACCCATATGAACGATTCGACTATATCCCTGGGGGTCCTAGTACCATTAGGGACATATGTCATCGTTTAATGGGTCAAAGAGGGTCATAGGTCACCCTATGACCCCCTTTGACCCATATGAACGATTTGAATATGTCCCTAAGGGTCCTAGGACCCCTAGGGACATATGTCATCGTTTAATGGGACAAAGGGGATCATAGGTCACCCTATGACCTCCTTTGACCCATATGAACAATTTGATTATGTCCCTACGAGTCCCAGGACCCCTAGGGACATATGTCATCATTTAATGGAACAAATAGGGTCATAGGTCACCCTATGACCCCCTTTGACCCATATTACCCATTCGAACATATCCCTAGGGGTCCTAGGAACCCTAGGGACATATGTCATCGTTTAATGGGTCAAAGGGGGTCATAGGTCACCCTATGACCTCATTTGACCCATATGAACGATTCGACTATGTCCTTAGGGGTCCTAGGACCCTTAGGGACATATGTCATCGTTTAAAAGGTAAAAAAGGGTCATAGGTCACCCTATGACCCCCTTTGACCCATATGAACAATTCGAATATGTCCCTAGGGGTCCTAGAACCCCCAAGGACATATGTCGTCGTTTAATGATTCAAAGGGAGTCATAGGTCACCCTACGACCTCCTTTGACCCATATGAACGATTCAACTATGTCCCTAGGAGTCTTAGGACCCTTGGGGACATATGTCATCATTTAATGGGTCAAAGAGGGTCATAGGTCACCCTATTACCCCATTTGACCCATATTACCCATTCAAATATGTCCCTAGGGGTCCTAGGACCCCTAGGGACATTTGTAGTCATTTAATAGGTCAAAGGGGGTCATAGGTCACCCTATGACCCCATCTGACCCATATGAATGATTTGACTATGTCCTTAGGGGACCTAGGACCCCTAGGGACATATGTCATCATTTAATGGGTCAAAGCGATTCATAGGTCATCCTATGACCCCCTTTGACCCATATGAATGATTCGACTATGTCCCTAGGGGTCCTAGGACCCCTAGGGACATATGTCATCGTTTAATGGGTCAAAGAGGGTCATAGGTCACCCTATGACCCCCTTTGACTCATATGAATGATTTGAATATGTCCCTAGGGGTCCTAGGACCCCTTAGGACATATGTCGTCGTCTAATGGGTCAAAGAGGATCATAGGTTACCCTATGACCCCATTTGACCCATATTACCCATTCGAATATGTCCTTAGGGGTCCTAGGACCCCTAGGGACATATGTAATCATTTAATGGGTCAAAGGGGGTCATAGGTCACCCTATGACCCCCTTTGACACATTAAACCATGACATATGTCCCTAAGGGTCCTAGGACCCCTAGGGACATATGTCGTCGTTTAATGGGTCAAAGGGGGTCATAGGTTACCCTATGACTCCCTTTTACCCATATGAATGATTCAAATATGTCCCTAGGGGTCCTAGGATCCTTAAGGAAATATGTCGTCATTTAATGGGTCAAAGAGAGTCAGAGGTCACTCTATGGACAACTTTGACCCTTATTACCCATTCGAATATGTCCCTTGGGGTCTGAGCACCCCTAGAGACATATGTTGTCATTTAATGGGTCAAAGAGGGTCATAGGTCACCCTATGACCCCCTTTGACCCATATTACCCATTTGAATATGTCCCTAAGGGTCCTAGGACCCCTAGAGACATATATCATCATTTAATAGGTCAAGAGGGCCATAGGTCACCCTATAACCCCCTTTGACCCATATTAACGATTCGAAGATGTCCGTAGGGGTCCTAGGACCCCTAACGACATATGTCATTGTTTAATGGTTCAAAGAGGGTCATAGGTTACCCTATGACCCCATTTGACCCATATTACCCATTCGAATATGTCCCTAGGGGTCGTAGGACCCCTAGGGAAATATGTCATCGTTTAATAGGTCAAAAGGGGTCATAGGTCACCCTATGACCCCCTTTGACCCATATGAACGATTCAAATTTGTCCCTAGGGGTCCTAGGACCCCTAAGGACATATGTCATCATTTAATGGGTCAAAAGGGGTCATAGGTCACCCTATGACCTCCTTTGACCCATATGAACAATTCGACTATGTTCCTAGGGGTTCTAGGACCCCTACGGACATATGTCATCATTTAATGGGTCAAAGAGGGTTGCAGGTCACCCTATGACCCCCATTGACCCATAATACCCATTCGAATACGTCCCTAGGGGTCTTAAGACCCCTAGAGACATATATTGCCATTAATGGGTCAAACCTATGACCCCCTTTGACCCATATGAACGATTTGAATATGTCCCTAGGGGTCCTAGGACCCCAGGGACATATGTCGTCATTTAATGGGTCAAAGGGGGTCATAGGTCACCCTATGACCTCCTTTGACCCATATGAACGATTCGACTATATCCCTAGGGGTCCTAAGACACCTAGGGACATATGTCGTCATTTAATGGATCAAAGGGGGTCATAGGTCACCCTATGAACCCCTTTCTCGCCATATTACCCATTCGAATATGTCCCTTGGGGTCCGAGGACACCTAGGAAAATATTCAAATCGTTCAAATGGGTCGAAGGGGGTCATAGGGTGACCTATGACCCCCTTTGGCCCATTAAACGAAGACATATGTCCCTAGGGGTCCTAGGACCCCTAGGGACATATGTTTTCGTTTAATGGGCCAAAGGGGGTCATAGGACCCCTAGGGACATATGTCATCGTTTAATGGATCAAAGAGAGTCATAGGTCACCCTATGACCCACTTTGACCCATATTACCCATTCGAATATGTCCCTTGAGGTCCGAGGACCCCTAGGGACATATGTAATCATTTAATGGGTCAAAGAGAGTCATAGCTCACCCTATGACCCCCTTTGACCCATATTACCCATTCGAATATGTCCATAGGGGTCCTAGGACCCTTAGAGACATATATCGTCATTTAATAGGTCAAGAGGGTCATAGGTCACCCTATGACCCTCTTTGACCCATATTAACGATTCGAATATGTCAGTAGGGGTCCTAGGACCCCTAGGGACATATGTCGTCGTTTAATAGTTCAATGAGCGTCATAGGTTACCCTATCACCCCATTTGACCCATATTACCCATTCGAATATGTCCTTAGGGGTCTTACGACCCCTAGGGACATCTGTCGTCGTTTAATGGGTCAAAAGGGATCATAGGTCACCCTATGCACCCCTTTGACCCATATGAACGATTCAAATTTGTCCCTAGGGGTCCTAGGACCCCTAGGGACATATGTCGTCGTTTAATGGGTCAAAAAGGGGTCATAGGTCACCCTATGACCTCCTTTGACCCATATGAACGATTCGACTATGTCCCTAGGGGTCCTAGGACCCCTAGGGACATATGTCGTCGTTTAATGAGTCAAAGAGGGTCATAGGTCACCGTATGACCCATTTTGACCCATATCAATGATTATATGTCATCGTTTAATGGGTCAAAGAGGGTCATAGGTCAACTTTTGACCCATTTTGACCCATATCAACGATTCGAATATGTCCCTACGGGTCCTAGGACCCCTAGGGACATATGTCATCGTTTAATGAGTCAAAGAGGGTCATAGGTCACCGTATGACCCCCTTTGACCCAGATTACCAATTCAAATATGTCCCTAGGGTCCTAGGACCCCTAGAGACATATATCGTCGTTTAATAGGTCAAGAGACCTATGACCCCCTTTGACCCATACTAACGATTCGAATATGTCCGTAGGGGTCCTAGGACCCCTAGGGACATATGTCGACATTTAATGGTTCAAAGAGGGTCATAGGATACCCCATGACCCCATTTGACCCATATTACCTATTCGAATATGTCCCTAGGGGTCCTAGGACCCTTGGGTCAAAAGGGGTCATAGGGCACCATATGACCCCGTTTGACCCATATGAACGATTCAAATTTCTCCCTATGGGTCCTAGGACCCCTAGGGACATATGTCATCTTTTAATGAGTCAAAAGGGGTCATAGGTCACCCTATGACCTCCTTTGACCCATATGAATGATTCGACTATGTCCCTAGGGGTCCTAGGACCCCCTAGGAATATATGTCATCGTTTAGTGGGTCAAAGAGGCTCATAGGTCACCCTATGACCCCCTTTGACCCATTATACCCATTCGAATATGTCCCTAGGGGTCCTAGGACTTCTAGAGACATATATCGTCGTTGAATGGGTCAAAGAGGGTCATAGGTCAGCTTATGACCCCCGTTGACCCATATAAACGATTCGAATATGTCCCTAAGAGTCCTAGGACCCCTAGGGACATATGTCATCGTTTAATGGGTCAAAGGGGGTCATAGGTCACCCTATGACCTCCTTTGACCCATATGAACGATTCGACTATGTCCCTAGGGGTCCTATGACACATAGGGACATATGTCGTTGTTTAATGGGTCAAAGGGGATCATAGGTCACCCTATGACCCCCTTTAACATATATTACCCATTCGAATATGTCCCTTGGGGTCCGAGGACACCTAGGGACATATGTTGTCATTTAATGGGTCAAAGGGGGTCATAGGGTGACCCATATGAACGATTCGACTATGACCCCTAGGGACATATGTCATCATTTAATGGGTCAAAAGGGTTCATAGGTCACCATATCACCTTCTTTGACCCATAATACCCATTCGAATATGTCCCTAGGGGTCCTAGAACCCCTAGAGACATATATCATCGTTTAATGGGTCAAAGAGGGTGATAGGTCACCCTATGACCCCCTTTGACCCATATGAACCATTTGAATATGTACCTAAGGGTACTAGGACGCCTTGTGACATATGTCGTCATTTAGTGGGTCAAAGAGGGTCATAAGTTACCCTATGATCCCATTTGACCCATATTACCCATTGAAATATGTCCCTACGGGTCCTAGGACCCCTAGGGACATATGTCGTCGTTTAATGGGTCAACCTATGACCCCCTTTGACCCATATGAATGATTCGAATATGTCCATAGGGGTACTAGGACCCCTAGGGACATATGTCATCGTTTAATGGGTCAAAGAGGGTCATAGGTCACCCTATGACCCCCTTTGACCCATATTACCCATTCAAATATGTCCCTTGGGGTTCGAGGACCCCTAGGGACATATGTCATCGTTTAATGGGTCAAATAAGGTCATAGGTCAACCTATGACCCCATTTGACCCATATTACCCATTCGAATATATCCCTAGAGATCTTAGGACCCCTAGAGACATATATCGTCGTTTAATGGGTCAAGACGGTCATAGGTCACCCTATGACCCCCTTTGACCAATATGAACGATTTAAATATGTCCGTAGGGGTCTGAGGACCCCTATGGACATATGTCATCGTTTAATGGGTCAAAGAGAGTCATAGGTTACCCTATGATCCCATTTAACCCATATTACCCATTAGGACCCCTAGGGACATATGTCGTCGTTTAATGGGTCAACAGGGGACATACGTCACCCTATGACTCCCTTTGACCTATATGAACGATTCAAATATGTCCCTAGGGGTCCTAGGACCCCTAGGGACATATGTCTTCGTTTAATGGGTTAAAGGGGGTCATAGGTCACCCTATGACGTCTTTTGACTCATATGAACGATTCGACTATGTCCCTATGGGTCCTAGGACCCCAAGGGACATATGTCATCGTTTAATGGGTCAAAGAGGGTCATAGGTCAGCCTATGACCCCTTTTGACTCATAATACCCATTCGAATATGTCCCTATGGGTCCTAGGACCCCTAGAGTCATATATCGTCGTTTAATGGGTCAAAGAGGGTCATACGTTACACTATGACCCCCTTTGACTCATATGAACAATTCGAATATGTCCCTAGGGGTCCTAGGACCCCTAGGGATATATGTTGTCGTTTAATGGGACAAAAGGGGTCATTGATCACCCTATGACCTCTTTTGACCCATATGAACGATTCGACTATGTCCCTAGGGGTCATAGGACCCATATGTCATTGTTTAATGGGTGAAAGAGGGTCAGAGGTCACCCTATCACCCCCTTAGACCCATATGAACGATTCAAATATGTCCTTATGGGTCCTAGGATCCCTAGTCGTCGTTTAATGGGTCAAAAGGGGTCATAGGTCACCCGATGACCCCCTTTGACCCATATGAACGATTCGAGTATGTCCCTAGAGGTCCTAGGACCCCTAGGGACATATGTCGTCATTTAATGGGTCAAAGAGGGTCATATGTCAGCCTATGACCCCCTTTGACCCATATTATCCATTCGAATATGTCCCTTGGGGTCCAGGGACTCCTAGAGACATATGTCATCATTTAATGGGTCAAAGGGGATCATAGGTCACCCTATGACCTTGTTTGACCCATATGAACGATTCGACTATGTTCTTAGGGGTCTTAGGACCCCTAGGGACATATGTCGTCGTTTAATGGTTAAAAGGTGGTCATATGTCACCTTATGACCTCCTTTGACCCATATGAACGATTCGACTATGTCCCTATGGGTCCTAAGACCCTTAGGAACATATGTCATCATTTAATGGGTCAAAGAGGGTCATAGGTCACCCTATGAACCCCTTTGACCCATAATACTCATTCGAATATGTCCCTAGGGGTCTTAAAACCCCTAGAGACATATATCGTCGTTTAATGGGTCAAAGAGGGTCATAGGTCACCGTATGACCCCCTTTGACCCATATTACCCATTCGAATATGTCCCTTGAGGTCCGAGGACCCCTAGGGACATATGTAATCATTTAAAGGGTCCTAAGTCCGAGGATCCCTTGAGGTCCCTTGTCGAATATCTCCCTTGAGGTCTGAGGACCCCTTTGACCCATATTAATGATTCAAATATGTCCATAGGGGTCCTAGGACCCCTAGGGACATATGTCATCTTTTAATGGGTCAATAAGGGTCATAGGTTACCTTATCACACCATTTGACCTATATCACCCATTCGTATATGTCCCTAGGGGTCTTAAGACCCCTAAGGACATTTGTTGTCGTTTAATGGGTCAAAAGGGGTCATAGGTCACCCTATGCACCCCTTTGACCCGTATGAATGATTCAAATTTGTCCTTAGGGGTCCTAGGACCCCTAGGGACATATGTCGTCGTTTAATGGGTCAAAAGGGGTCATAGGTCACCCTATGACCTCTTTTGACCGATATGAACGATTCGACTATGTCCCTAGGGGTCCTAGGACCCCTAAGGACATATGTCATCGTTTAATGGGTCAAAAAGGGTCATAAGTCAACCTTTGACCCTTTTTGACCCATATCAACGGTTCGAATATGTCCCTAGGGGTCCTAGGATCGCTTGGGACATATGTCGTCATTTAATGTGTCAAAGAGGATAGTAGGTTACCCTATGACCCCACTTGACCCATATTGCCCATTCGAATATGTCCCTAGGGGTACTAGGACCCCTAGGGACATATGTCGTGGTTTAATGGGTCAAAGGGGGTCATAGTTCGCCCTATGAACCCCTTTGACCCATATTACCCATTCCAATATGTCCTTTGGGGTCCGAGGACACTTAAGGAATTATGTCGTCATTTAATGGGTCAAAGGGGGTCATAGGGTGACCCATATGAACGATTCGACTATGTCCCTAGGGGTCCTAGGACCCCTAAGGATATATGTCATCGTTTAATGGGTCAAAGGGTGTCATAGTTCGCCCTATGACCCCCTTTGACCCATATTTCTCATTCGACTATGTCCCTTGGGGTCTGAGGACACTTAAAGAAATATGTCGTCATTTAATGGGTCAAAGGGGGTCATAGGGTGACCCATATGAACGATTCGACTATGTCCCTAGGGGTCCTAGGACCCATAGGGACATATGTCATCGTTTAATGGGTCAAAGAGGGTCATAGGGTGACCCATAATACCCATTCGAATATGTCCCTAGGGGTCTTAGAACCCCTAGACACATATATCATCATTTAATGAGTCAAAGAGGGTCATAGGTCACCCTATGACACCCTTTGACCCATATGAACGATTCGAATATGTCCCTAGGGGTACTAGGACGCTTTGAGACATATGTCATCATTTAATGGGTCAAAGAGGGTCATAGTTTACCCTATGACCCCATTTGACCCATATTACCCATTGAAAAATGTCCCTAGGGGTCCTAGGACCCCTAGGGACATATGTCGTCGTTTAATGGGTCAAAGGGGGTCATAGGTCATCCTATGACCCCCTTTGACCCATATGAATGATTCGAATATGTCCATAAGGGTCCTAGGACCCCTAGGGACATATGTCGTCGTTTAATGGGTCAAAGAGGGTCATAGGGTGACCTATGACCCCCTTTGACCCATATTACCCATTCGAATATGTCCCTTGAGGTTCGAGAACCCCTAGGGACATATGTCATCGTTTAAGGGGTCAAAGAGGCCCTATGATCCCCTTTGACCCATATTACCCATTCGAATATATCCCTAGGGGTCTTAGGACCCCTAGAGATATATATCGTCGTTTAATGGGTCAAGAGAGTCATAGGTCACCCTATGACCCCCTTTGACCCATATGAACAATTCGAATATGTTCGTAGGGGTCCAAGGACCCCTACGGACATATGTCATCGTTTAATGGGTCAAAGAAGGTCATAGGTTACCCTATGACCCTATTTAACCCATATTACCTATTAGGACCCGTAGGGACATATGTCGTCGTTTAATGGGTCAACGGAGGTCATACGTCACCCTATGACTCCCTTTGACCCATATGAACGATTTAAATATGTCCCTAGGGGTCCTAGGACCCCTGGGAACATATGTCATCATTTAATAGGTCAAAGGGGGTCATAGGTCAAACTATGGTGTTCTCTGACCCATATGAACGATTCGACTATGTCCCTAGGGGTCCTAGGACCCCTAGAGTCATATATCGTCGTTTAATGGGTCAAAAAGGGTCATACGTTACACTATGACCCCCTTTGACTCATATGAACGATTCGAATATGTCCCTAGGGGTCCTAGGACCTCTAGGGACATATGTCGTCGTTTAATGGGACAAAAGGGGTCATAGGTCATCCTATGACCTCCTTTGACCCATATGAACGATTCGACTATGTCCCTAGGGGTCATAGGACCCCTAGGGGCATATGTCACCGTTTAATGGGTCAAAGAGGGTCATAGGTCACCCTATGACCCCCTTTGACCCATATAACCGATTCAAATATGTCCTTAGGGCTCCTAGGACCCCTAGTCGTCGTTTATTGTGTGAAAGAGGGTCATAGGTCACCCTAGACATATGTCATCGTTTAATGGGTTAAAGAGGGTCATAGGTCAGCCTATGACCCCCTTTGACCCATACTACCCATTCAAATATGTCCCTTGGGGTCCAGGGACCCCTAGAGACATATGTCATCATTTAATAGGTCAAAGGGGGTCATAGGTCACCCTATGACCTCGTTTGACCCATATGAACGATTCGACTGTGTCCCTAGGGGTCTCTAAGACCCCTAGGGATATATTTTGCCGTTTAATGGGTCAAAGGAGGTCATAGGTCACCTTATGACCTCCTTTGACCCATATGAATGATTCGACTTTGTCCCTAGGGGTCCTAGGACCCTTAGCGACATATGTCATCATTTAATGGGTAAAAGAGGGTCATAGTTCACCCTATGACCCCCTTTGACCCATAATACCCATTCGAATATGTCCCTAGGGGTCTTAGGACCCCTAGAGACATATATCATCGTTTAATGGGTCAAAGAGGTGACCTATGACCCCCTTTGACCCATATTACCCATTCGAATGTGTCTTTTAAGGTCCGAGGACCCCTAGGGACATATGTCATCGTTTAATGGGTCAAAGAGAGTCATAGGTCACTCTATGACCCCCTTTGACCCACATTACCCATTCGAATATGTCCCTAGAAGTCCTAGGACCCCTAGAGACATATATCATCATTTAATAGGTCAAGAGGGTCATAGTTCACCCTATGACCTCCTTTGACCCATATTAACGATTCGAATATGTCCGTAGGGGTCTTAGGACCCCTAGAGACATATGTTGTCGTTTAATGGTTCAATGTGAGTCATAGGTTACCCTATCACCCCATTTGACCCATATCACCCATTCGAATATGTTTTAGGACCCCTAGGGACATCTGTCATCGTTTAATGGGTCAAAAGGGCTCATAGGTCACCCTATGACCTCCTTTGACCCATATGAACGATTCGACTATGTCGCTAGGCATCCTAGGACCCCTAGGGACATATGTCATCGTTTAACGGGTCAAAGAGGGTCATAGGTCAACCTTTGACCCCTTTTGACCCATATCAATGATTCGAATATGTCCCTAGGGGTCCTAGGACCCCTTGGGACATATGTCGTCATTTAATATGTCCCTAGGGGTCCTAGGACCCCTAGGGACATGTCGTCGTTTAATGGGTCAACGGAGGTCATAGGTCACACTATGACTCCCTTTGACCCATATGAATGATTCGAATATGTTCCTAGGGGTTCTAGGACCGCTAGGGACATATGTCGTCGTTTAATGGGTCAAAGAGGGTCATAGGTCACCATATGACCCACTTTGACCCATATTACCCATTCGAATATGTCCCTTGGGATCCAAGGACCCCTAGGGACATATGTCGTCGTTTCATGAGTCAAAGAGGGTCATAGGTCACCCTATCACCCCCTTTGACCCAGATTACCCATTTAAATATGTCCCGAGGTGTCCTAGGACCCCTAGAGACATATATCGTCGTTTAATAGGTCAAGAGGGTCATAGGTCACAGTATGACCCCCTTTGACCCATATTAACGATTTGAATATGTCCGTAGGAGTCCAAGGACCCCTAGGGACATATTCAAATGGGTAATATGGGTCAAAGGGGGTCATAGGGTAACCTATGACCATCTTTGAACCATTAAACGACGACATATGTCCCTAGGGGTCCTAGGAACCCTAGGGTCATATGTCATCATTTAATGGGTCAAAGGGGGTCATAGGTCTCCCTATGACCCCGTTTGACCCATACGAACAATTCAAATTTATCCCTATGGGTCCTAGGACCCCTAGGGACATATTTCATCGTTTAATGGGTCAAAAGGGGTCATAGGTCACCCTATGACCTCCTTTGACCCATATGAATGATTCGACTATGTCCGTAGGGGTCCTAGGACCCCTAGGGACATATGTCATCGTTTAATGGGTCAAAGAGGGTCATAGGTCACCCTATGACCCCCTTAGACCCATATGAACGATTCAAATACGTCCCTAAGGGTCCTAGGACCCCTAGTCGTCATTTAATAGGTCAAAGGGGGTCATAGGTTATCCTATGACCCCCTTTGACCCATATGAATGATTCGAATATGTCCCTAGGGGTCGTAGGACCCCTAGGGACATATGTTGTCGTTTAATGGGTCAAAGAGGGTCATAGGTCAACCTATGACCCCCTTTGACCCATATTACCCATTCGAATATGTCCCTTCGGTTCCAGCGACCCCTAGAGACAAATGTCATCATTTAATGAGTCAAAGGGGGTCATAGGTCACCCTATGACCTCGTTTGACCCATATGAATGATTCGATTATGTCCTTACGGGTCCTAGGACCCCTAGGGACATATGTCATCGTTTAATGGGTCAAAGGAGGTCATAGGTCACCTTATGACCTACTTTGACCCATATGAACGATTCGACTATGTCCCTAGGGGTCCTAGGACCCTTAGGGACATATGTCATCACTTAATGGGTCAAAGACCCTTTGACCCATAATACCCATTCGAATATGTCCCTAGGGGTCTTAAGACCCCTAGAGACATACATCGCCGTTTAATGGGTCAAAGAGGGTCATAAGTCACCCTATGACCCCCTTTGACCCATACGAACGATTCGAATATGTCCCTAGGGGTTATGTCGTCGTTTAATGGGTCAAAGAGGGTCATAGGTTACCCTATGACCAAATTTAACCCATATTACCCATTCGAATATGTCCCTAGGGGTCTTAGCACGCCTAGGGACATATGTCATCGTTTAATGGGTCAAAGGGGGTCATAGGTCACCCTATAACCCCCTTTGACCCATATGAATGATTCAAATATGTCACTAGGGATCCTAGGCCCCTTAGGAACATATGTTGTCATTTAATGGGCCAAAGAGGGTCATATTACCCATTCAAATATGTCCCTTGGGGTTCGAGGACCCTTAGGGACATATGTCATCGTTTAATGGGTCAAAGAGGGTCATAGGTCACCCTATGACCCCCTTTGACCCATATTACCCATTCGAATATATCCCTAAGAGTCTTAGGACCCCTAGAGACATATATCGTCGTTTAATGGGTCAAGAGGGTCATAGGTCACCCTATGACCCCCTTTGACCCATATGAAAGATTCGAATATGTCCGGAGGGGTCCAAGGACCCATAGGGACATATGTCATCGTTTAATGGGTCAAAGAGGACCTATGACCCCATTTAACCTATATTACCCATTATAATATGTCCCTAGGGGTCCTAGGACCCCTAGGGACATATATCGTCTTTTAATGGATCAACGAGGGTCATAGGTCACTCTATGACTTGCTTTGACCCATATGAACGATTCGAGTATGTCCGTAGGGGTCCTAGGACCCCTAGGGATATATGTCGTCTTTTAATGAGTCAAAGAGGGTCATAAGTTAGCCTATTATCCCCTTTGATTCATATTACCCATCTGAATATGTCCCTTGGGGTTCAGGGACCCCTAGGGACATATCTTAATGGGTCAAAGGGGGTCATAGGTGACCCTATGACCCTGTTTTACCCATATGAATGATTCTACTATGCCCCTAGGGGTCCTAGGACCCCTAGGGACATATGTCGTCGTTTAATGGGTCAAATGTGGTCATAGCTCACCTTATGACCTCCTTTGACCCATATGAACAATTCGACTATGTCCCTAGGTGTTCTAGGACCCTTAGGGACATATGTCATCATTTAATGGGTCAAATGACCTATGACCCCGTTTGACCCATATGAACGATTCAAATATGTCCCTAGGGGTCCTAGGACCCCTAGAGACATATGTCGTCATTTAATGGGTCAAAGAGGGTCATAGGTTACCGTATGACCCCATTTGACCCAGATTACCCATTTGAATATGTCCTTAGGGGTCCTAGGACCCCTAGGGACATATGTCGTCGTTTAATGGGTCAAAGGGGGTCATAGGTTACCCTATGACCCTCTTTGACCCATATGAACGATTCGAATATGTCTTTAGGGGTCTTAGGCCCCTTAGGAACATATGTCATCATTTAATGGGTCAAAGAGGGTCATAGGTCACCCTATGACCCGCTTTGACCCATATTACCCATTCGAATATGTCTCTTGGGGTTTGAGGACCCCTAGGGACATATGTCATCGTTTAATGGGTCAAAGAGGGTCATAGGTCACCCTATGACCCCCTTTGACCCATATTACCCATTCGAATATGTCCGTAGGGGTCCCAGGACCCCTAGACACATATATCGTCGTTTAATGGGTCAAGAGGTTCATAGGTCACCCTATGACCCCCTTTGTCCCATATGAACGATTTGTATATGTCCCTAGGGGTCCTAGGACCCCTAGGGATATATGTCATCATTTAATGGGTCAAAGAGGGTCATAGGTTACCCTATGACCCCATTTGACTCATATTACCGATTCAAATATGCCCCTAGGGGTCGTAGGACCCTTAGGGACATATGTCATCATTTAATGGGTCAAGGGGGTCATAGGTCACCCTATGACCCCCTTTGACCCATATGAATGATTTAAATATGTCCCTATGGGTCCTAGGACCCCTAGGGACATATGTCGTTGTTTAATGGGTTAAAGGGGGTCATAGGTCACCCTATGACCCCCTTTGACCCATATGAACGATTCGAATATGTCCTTAGGGGTCCGAGGACCCCTAGGGACATATGTCGTCATTTAATGAATCAAAGAGGGTCATAGGTCACCTTATGACACCCTTTGACCCATATTACCCATTCGAATATGTCCCTAGGGGTCCGAGGACCCCTAGGGACATATGTCATCATTTAATGGGTCAAAGAAGGTCATAGGTCACCCTATGACCCCCTGTGACCCATATTACCCATTTGAATATGTCCCTTGGGGTCCGAGGACCCCTAGGGACATATGTCATCGTTTAATGGGTCAAAGAGGGTCATAGGTCACCCTATGACCCCCTTTGTCCCATATTACCCATTCGAATATGTCCCTAGGGGTCTTAGGACCCCTAGAGACATATATCATCGTTTAATGGGTCAAGAGTGTCATAGGTCACCCTATGACCCCCTTTGACCCATATGAACGATTCAAATATGTCTCTAGGGGTCTAAAGACCCATAGGGACATATGTCGTCATTTAATGGGTCAAAAAGGGTCATAGGTTACCCTATGACCCCATTCGAATATGTCCCTAGGGGTCCTAGG
Organism: Cupressus sempervirens; assembly: GCA_028749045.1. Classification (NCBI taxonomy): domain Eukaryota; kingdom Viridiplantae; phylum Streptophyta; class Pinopsida; order Cupressales; family Cupressaceae; genus Cupressus; species Cupressus sempervirens. Next base: position 10,003,272 of record CM053788.1, read on the forward strand.
ACCCCTAGGGACATATGTCGTCATTTAATGGGTCAAAGGGGTCATAGGTCACCCTATGACCCATATGAACGATTCGACTATGTCCCTAGGGGCCCTAGGACCCTTAGGGACATATGTCATCGTTTAATGGGTCAAAAAGGGTCATAGGTCACCCTATGACCCCCTTTGACCCATAATACCCATTCGAATATGTCCCTAGGGGTTCTAGGACCCCTAGAGACATATATCATCATTTAGTAGGTCAAAGAGGGTCATAGGTCATCCTATGACCCCCTTTGACTCTTATATATTAATAATATACATATTAATATAATAATATATATATATATATATATATATACATATTACATTATTATATTTAATGAAAATATTACGTTATTATATAGATATATTAATAACATACATATTAATATAATAATATTTATAATATATATTAGATTTAATAAAAATATTGCGTTGTTGTACATATATTATATTATTATACATATTAATATAATAATATATAATACGTATTTTATATATATATATTACGTTATTATATTTAATAAAAATAATAATAATATATATTATATTTATAGATTGTAATAAGATTAACATAAGATATTATTATATATTACTAGATTATATCTTGTATTTTTACATTATGTTATTATATATATATATATATGCCTTTACATATTAATATATGTAAAATAATTTTAAAATAAAAAACTAGAACGTTTAAATTGAATTTCCCTCCAAAATTTAATTTTTTTTGAAATTTGACTACTGAGCCATATTGGATATCCGATCAGGCTTGGTATTTACCAAGCGTGCCCGGTCAACCCCAAAAACGTGTTTATAGAGAGTTTTAGTGATACTCAGACTTCGGGTAGCCGTCTGACAATGTTATTTTGATCGAAATTGAATGAAACGAAATGTGTTTTTTAATATCACTCTCTACATTCCATCAATATAATTTCTATCAAATTCTTACTTCGATAAGTATTTATTAGTTAATTATCAATGAAGATTATTTTAAAGTGTTGATTGACATACTGAATGAAAAATAGCTATAACTTTCAAACGGTATAACATTTTTTAAATCTAAAAATTGCGTCACATTCTATACTTCACCAAGTATAAGAAAAAATAAAATAAAATTGATCAAATTTTCTATTAGTTAGGGTGGTCAGACACGAGACTTTTTTTAATCCGAAAAAGTTTTGGTAGAAAATTCATATTTAATTATTTATTTGGAATAAAAATATCAAAAAATATGCGTCACATCCGGGCATGAGTCTAGTTTTCATATCTATAATTATATTAAAAAAATATTATGATTTGATTTTGATTAAGGTTGTCAGACATGCACCTACTTTTTATTTTCGCCCTGAAATTTTCTTAATACTGCATTAAAATTCAAACTTTTGACCAATCAATTATTTTTTTCTCCTGATAAGTCCTAGTAGTTTAGAAACTACATTCAATTTTGTACAAATTATTTTCTTACAACTTTTTGATATAAAGTCCATAACCACTTCAAAATTATGTGTCAAGTTGACATAAACCTGATTTGCTGATTTTTCACTGCCACTTAAGGCCATAGTTTGGTACACCATGATCCTGCACATACCCTCCTCACTTTACAACCTTTTCTTCAACACAATATGGTTTCTTCTAGGCTTTTATTTGTTTCCTTTCCCTACCGCACACATTTCCTATTCAATTGACATCAAAGGAATTGGTATCTGAAGCACACATATTCGAGTACAAGGATTGGAACATTATATGGGTATTAGAGTTGGTGATCTTGCCAGCCTTTTGATGACATTGGATGTCGCTGAGATCCCGATCAGTAAGAAGAATGGGTGAATCAAGCATTGAGATGATGCAACTTCTAAGAGAGCTGACAAGAGGACAACAACAAATCAATGAGACCTTGTTAAATGGACAACGACAGCTCAAGGAGACCTTGGCAAAGGGGCAAAGATCAAATTGGTGAGACCCTCTGGTTTTTGGCACAAGGAAGGTCAAATGGAGGACACAATGGGAATGGTGATAATTATTTCAATGAAAGGCTTCACACGGAGTGGTCACACACACGACCAATGATGTCGATATTTCCCTAACGATTGGAACAACCTAGGGAACAAGAGCCTACTTTCCTTGAGTTGTAAGATCAATTCTGTCAAGATTGGTTTGATGCTAGATTTGGTGCAAAATTATCCTTCAAGGATTATGTGGATTTGCAGATGAGATATTCTAGGAGATAGGGAAATTAAAATGATGACATTAGATGAAAGATTGGAAAGATAAACTTATCATGCTTTGATGGATCTAAGTATACATCAACACAAGCATGGGTTCAAAAGGTTGATACATTCTTCCAGCTCAACCCCATGCCTAAAGAAAAGGCAATCAAGTTTGCAACACTTCATTTGGAGGGAATCGCCCATGAATGGTTGGGGGGGGGAGGGGAGTGGGGGTTCACCAATTTTAGGAGTAGTTTGAGGCCAAATAAACTTCACAGATGGATCCAAAAGGCATCAAAACCCTCATTTCCATATAAAGTTTGTCCGGTTGAGAAAACGTTGATCTGGGAGGCAAAAGATTTTTGCTAGGCAGGGTTGTTCGACCTCTACACGCAGTTCGAGGAAAAAAAATTTAACATTTTGAAAAAAAAAATTGGCCATTTTAGGCCGCCACAATTAGCAAAAACTGTTGGTGGTCACCGAAACTGCTAGCGGCTGCAGTAAACTATTGGCGGTTACCTCCCATAGTCTCGCAGACCGCTACTACTTGGTGGTCGTGATGGCTCCACTGTCGCCTCCTACGAGAGGCTATTGCCAGCAATGCCACCTGCCCACTAGTGGCTTCGCTTCCCAACCTCAACTTCGCCTCCACCCATTGTGGCATGGTTTTTATTTTTATTTTTTATTTTAAAAAAAAATTGATGCATTTCTTGAGGCCTTGTTGGTTTTTTCTCCATAACTAGAGCATACAGATGTATTTTCTCAATCCAAAAAATGCGCCAAAAAGCTAGTTCCAAGATGGAGACATTGGTGAAGATTTTTTTTGGTTTTGATGCAGTTTGGTTGCCTATTTGGGTAGTCAAAGTTAGATGTTCAATTTTTCACTCTGGAGGGCATATCTTGAGCATCCCATCTCCGTTTTTCAAAAATGTTATATTTTTGGAAAGCTGGTTCTATCTAATTTTTAGAAATAATGTAATTTCTTCCAGATTCTACTCCATGCTCTTTTTATTAGGTTTTTGGTTTTTTTCTCTATGGTGGATATCTTGGTTGTTTCAGGTCCAACAAGAAGTTATAATGAAGCAGATCTAAAAACATTTTCAAATAAGAAAAATTCAAAATGGGAATGAGAATAGCAATTCCAATTATAAGTATTTTGGAGAATGGACAAATGCTCATTTACGGACAAAATGGAAATACGCATTCCTATTCCCAATTCTAATTTGGCGCACCAAACAGAGAATTAAAAATGAATTCTAATTTTTTATTCCTATTCTAATTGTATTCCAGCAACCAAACGAGCCCTTAGCTTTCTCTATTTACTAATTATTAAATAGCTTTCACCTTTAGGTTACCCTTTTTTGGGTTTCAATTTCCTTTTATAAGGATAGATCTCTCTATAATTATGAATCTTTTTGAATAATCTATTCTTCTTAAACATTAAACAATGACATTTGTCCCTAGGGGTCCTAGGACCCCTAGGGATATATTCGAATGGGTAATATGAGTCAAAGGAGGTCATAGGGTGACTTATGACCCTCTTTAACCCATTAAACGATGACATATGCCCCTAGGAGTCATAGGACCCCTAGGGACATATTCGAATCGTTCATATGGGTCAAAGGGGGTCATAGGGTGACCTATGACCCCCTTTGACCCATTAAACGACGACATATGTCCTTACGGGTCCTAAGACCCATAGGGACATAGTCGAATCGTTCATATGGGTCAAAGGGGGTCATAGAATGACCTATGACCCTGTTTGACCCATTAAACGACGATATATGTCTCTAGGGGTCCTAGGACCCCTAGGGACATATTCGAATGGGTAATATGGGACTAAGGGCGTCATAGGGTGACCTATGACCCTCTTTGACCCGTTAAACGAAGATGGACATATTCGAATGGGTAGTATGGGTCAAAGGGGGTCATAGGGTGACCTATCACCCTCTTTGACCCATTAAAAGATGACATATGTCCCTAGAGGTCGTAGGTCCCCTAAGGACATATTCGAATCGTTCATATTGGTCAAAGAGGGTCATAGGGTGACCTACTACCCTCTTTGACCCATTAAACGATGACATATGTCCCTAGGGGTCCTAGGATCCCTAGGGACATATTCAAATCGTTCATATGGGTCAAAAGACATCATAGGGTGACCTATGACCCTCTTTGACCCATTAAACGATGACATATGTCCCTAGGGGTCCTAGGTCCCCTAGGGACATAGTCGAATCATTCATATGAGTCAAAGGGGGTCATAGGATGACCTATGACCCCCTTTGACACATTAAATGATGACCTATGTCCCTAGGGGTCCTAGGACCCCTAAGCACATAGTCAAATCGTTCATATGGGTGAAAGGGGGTCATAGGGTGACCTATGACCCCCTTTGACCCATTAAATGATGACATATGTCCCTAGGCGTCCTAGGACCCCTAAGGACATAGTCGAATCATTTATATGGGTCAAAGGGGGTCATGGGGTGACCTATGACCCCTTTTGACACATTAAACGACATATGTCCCTAGGGCTTCTAGGACCCCTAGGGACATATTTGAATGGGTAATATGGGTCAAAGGGGGTCATAAGGTGACCTATGACCCTCTTTGACACATTCAACGACGACATATGTCCCTAGGGGTCCTAGGATCCCTAGGGATATTTTCGAATCGTTCATATAGGTCAAAGGGGGTCATAGGGTGACCTATAACCCCCTTTGACCCAATAAATGATGACATATATCCTTACGGGTCGTACGACCACTAGGGACATAGTCGAATCATTCATATCAATCCCCTATGACCCTCTTTGACGCATTAAACGACGATATATGTCTCTAGGCGTCCTAGGACCCCTAGGGACATATTCGAATGGGTAATATGGGTCAAAGGGGGTCATAGGGTGACCTATGACCGTCTTTGACCCATTAAACGATGCAATATGTCCCTAGGGGTCCTAAGACCCCTAGGGACATATTCGAATCGTTCATATGGGTCAAAGGAGGTCATAGGGTGACCTATGACCCCCTTTGACACATTAAATGATGACATATGTCCCTAAGGGTCCTAGGACCCCTAGAGACATATTTGAATCGTTCATATGGGTCAAAGGGTGTCATAGGGTGACCTATGACCCCCATTGACCCATTAAACGACGACATATGTCCCTAGGGGTCCTAGGACCCCTAAAGACATATTCGAATGGGTAATATGGGTCAAATGGGGTCATAGGGTAACCTATGACCCTCTTTGACCCGTTAAATGATGACATATGTCCCTAGGGGTCCTAGGACCCCTAGGGACATAGTCGAATCATTCATATGGGTCAAAGGCGGTCATTGGGTGGTGACCTATGACCCACTTTGACCCATTGAACGACGACATATGTCCCTAGGGGTCCTAGGACCTCTAGGGACATAGTTGAATTGTTCATATGGGTAAAAGGGGGTCATAGGGTGACCTATGACCCTCTTTGACCCATTAAACGATGATATATGTCTCTAGGGGTCCTATCACCCCTAGGGACATATTCGAATGGGTACTATGAGTCAAAGGGGATCATAGGGTGACCTATGACCCTTTTTGACCCATTAAATGATGACATATGTCCCTAGGGGTCCTAGGACCCCTTAGGACATATTCGAATCGTTCATATGGGTCAAAGGGGGTCAAATTAAATGATGACATATGTCCCTAGGGGTCCTAGGACCCCTAAGCACATAGTCAAATCGTTCATATGGGTGAAAGAGGGTCATAGGGTGACCTATGACCCCCTTTGACCCATTAAATGATGACATATGTCCCTAGGCGTCCTAGGACCCCTAAGGATATAGTCGAATGGTTCATATGGCTCAAAGGGAGTCATTGGGTGACCTATGACCCCTTTTGACCCATTAAACAATGACATATGTCCCTAGGGCTCCTAGGACCCCTAAGGACATATTCGAATGGGTAATATGGGTCAAAGGGGGTCATAAGGTGACCTATAACCCTCTTTGACCCATTCAACGACGACATATGTCCCTAGGTGTCCTAGGATCCCTAGGGACATATTCGAATCGTTCATATGGGTCAAAGGAGGTCATAGGGTGACCTATAACCCCCTTTGACCCATTAAATGACGACATATATCCTTACGGGTCTTACGACCGCTAGGGACATAATCGAATCGTTCATATCAGTCAAAAGGGGTCATAGGGTGACCTATGACCCTCTTTGACCCATTAAACGATGATATATGTCTTTAGGTGTCCTAGGACCCCTAGGGACATATTCGAATTGGTAATATGGGTCAAAGGGGGTCATAGGGTGACCTATGATCGTCTTTGACCCATTAAATGACGCGATATGTCCCTAGGGTTCCTAAGACCCCTAGGGACATATTTGAATCGTTCATATGGGTCAAAGGAGGTCATAGGGTGACCTATGACCCCCTTTGACCCATTAAATGATGAGTGACATATTCGAATCGTTCATATGGGTCAAAGGGTGTCATAGGGTGACCTATGACCCCCTTTGACCCATTAAACGACGACATATGTCCCTAGGAGTCCTAGGACCCCTAAGGACATATTCGAATGGGTCATATGGGTCAAATGGGGTCATAGGGTAACCTATGACCCTCATTGACCCATTAAACGACGACATATGTCCCTAGGGTTCCTAGGACCCCTAGGGACATATTCGAATGGTTCATATGAGTTAAAGGAGGTCATAAGGTGACCTATGACCCTCTTTGGCCCATTAAATGACGATATATGTCTCCAGGGGTCCTAGGACCCCTACGGACATATTGGAATGGGTATTATGGGTCAAAGGGGGTCATAGGGACCCTCGTTGACCCATTAAACGATGACATATGTCCCTAAGGGTCATAGGACCCCTAGGGACATAGTCGAATCGTTCATATGGGTCAAAGGAGATCATAGGGTGATCTATGACCCCCTTTGACCCATTACACGACGATATATGTCCCTAGGGGTCCTAGGACCACTAGGGACATAGTCGAATCATTCATATGGGTCAAAGGGGGTCATAGGTCTACCTATGACCCTCTTTGACCCATTAAACGATGATATATGTCTCCAGGGGTCCTAGGACCCCTAGGGACATATTTGAATGGGTAATATGGGTCAAAGGGGGTCATAGGGTGACCTATCACCCTCTTTGATCCATTAAACAACATATAACCCTAGGGGTCCTCGGACCCCTAGGGACATATTCGAATTGGTAATATGGGTCAAAGGGGGTCATTGGGTGTCCTATGACCCTCTTTGACCCATTAAACGATGACATATGTTCCTAGGGGTCCTAGGACCCCTAGGGACATATTTGAATCGTTCATATGGGTCAGAGGGCTTCATAGGGTGACCTATAACCCCCTTTGACCCATTAAACGATGACATATGTCCCTACGGGTCCTATGACCCCTAGGGACATAGTTGAATCGTTTATATGGGTCAAAGGGTGTCATAGGGCGACCTATGACCCTCTTTGACCCATTAAACAATGATATATGTCTCTAGGGGTCCTAGGACCCCTAGGGACATATTCAAATGGGTAATATCGATCAAAGGGGGTCATAGGTCACCCTATGACCCTCTTTGACCCATTAAACAACGACATATGTCCCTAGGAGTCCTAGGACTCCTAGGGACATATTCGAATTGTTCATATGGGTCAAAGGGCATCATAGGGTGACCTATGACCCACTTTGACACATTAAACGACGACATATGTCCCTAGGGGTCCTAGGACCCCTAGGGACATAGTCGAATCGTTCATATGGGTCAAAGGGGGTCATAGGGTGGTCACCTATGACCCACTTTGACCCATTAAACGATGACATATGTCCCTAGGGGTCCTAGGATCCCTAGGGACATAGTTGAATCGTTCATATGGGTCAAATGGGGTGATAGGGTGACCTATGACCCTCTTTGACCCACTAAACAATGATATATGTCTCTGGGGATCCTACGACGCCTAGGGACATATTCGAATGGGTACTATGGGTCAAAGGGGGTCATAGGGTGACCTATGACCCTCTTTGACCCATTAAACAATGACATATGTCCCTAGGGGTCCTAGGACCCCTAAGGACATATTCAAATCGTTCATATGGGTCAAAGGGGGTCATAGGGTGAAATGTCCCTTTTCTGATTTTTGTATGATATTTCCAACTTTTAATCAGATCTTTAAGATCAAACAACTAATATCACAAAGATCCTCCAAATTTCTCAAGAAACCCCAAATCGGGTATGCCAGAAATTGTGCCAAAAGCTTCACAGCTTCACCAATTATTAATAAATCTGAAAGTGGAAATTTTTATAGAAATTTCAGCAGCATAACAGCCTACAAAATGACATTTCTAGATCCGTACAACCTTTACACAACAGTTCTCAAATGTAGGACAAAAACTATGCTCATCGGGCTCCCGAAATTAACACAAAAATGCCCAGAAACACCACACAACACTAATAAACTATCTCAGAAGTTTAATCATGTTCCAATACATATATTCAACTCTATTTTAACAGCTTAAAGTCTGAAATACAGCAGCAACCAAAACTGATATGAAATGCTCAACTGAAAACACCAAACTCATGCAAAAAACACACCCAAAAACTCACAAATCTACACTGTTCAGCACAAAGGCAAACTCTGTATGAGCATGCACATGGAATGGCTTCAAACTCCCATCCTTAGCCTTGCTGGAAACCTGCAAACTCCCGTTCTTGGGTCTCCCTGGAAGCCTGCAAACTCCCGTTCTTGGGTCTCCTTCTCCACAGGTTTGGCAGCCTCTGAAGAATAACAAAGAAATCAGCAAAATCAAGTTCTGGAATGAGCCCAAAATGCCTCCAAACCCCTTAAAAGAGGGCATAACTGTAACTCACGTCCAAGAGAGGTTAATGAAACTTATTTTAATAATAATTTTCATTTATTAGTCCAACGGTTTCCAAAGATTAACCCCCTTTTTCTGAAACTTCACTTGCTTGGGCCTGCCTGCCTTAGCAAAGATTTTCTTTTTTAATTGTTTGAAAAGGGGACATGACAAGTCCTCCCCTCCCAATCATTGCTTGTCCTCAAGAAATGGCTGAACAATAAACCTATCAATCCACCTGGACCCCAAATGTAGTCATGAACTATACTACTACCATTTAACACAGGCTCTTGTAATATCCTCTGCAATATGACCAAGAGGAATCCATAATCAAATTGACAATTATAGCTCAACCGAACTCCGAAATCACCACTACCACAATCAAAAACCCATGAGGCACAAACTCTTAGAACATCAGAACCCAAGTAAAGTGGACAAATCAAACTACCAACACAGTAAATACCATCAACGCATCCCACTGGCCTATATGGAATGTACAATCCAACTCTGCAACAATGGTGAACCCTCTCGAATGAAACTGTACCAAGTATGGAGAATCCACACACTGTACAACTCCTGCAGTCAACACAACTCTGCAAATCATCGGCCACTATCTCATAACCATAACTCCCATACACTGCTGATGGTGAAAAGACATTACAAGATAAAGAGTAAGAAATGGAATCCAAACTAAATTTGTCTGCCATCAGCTCCTCAGCACAAGGATCAAATGCTAACTGATGTACATACTCTGCAATATAATGTTGATAAAAAAAACCAACCTCAGTCAACAACTCACCATGAAGAAGTGATACAACCCACTGTGACTGATCACCAGCTAAGTCAAGAGATGTCATAGCCAAAGGAGTAGAATCAATAACAACACCTACTAAAGCATCACTCCAAAACTCTTGCTCTAAGTCATGTATTATCAAGCTATCAACTACAGGACCTATCACCATGTTGTGCCCATCACAACTCTCATCCCGAGGCATCAAACTATTCCATAACTGATGATAAGCACTAGGAACCAAAGTAAATCTCTGTATCATCATCTCATCAACATGGTCATCAAAGGTAGATAGATGAGCATACCTCACAGTGTAATGTCGATAGAATGCACCAATCTCAGTCAGTGGCTCAGACTGCAATCCAGATGTAACTAACTACAATCAGTCATTAACCAAGTTGGAACTGACTACTACCTCTGAAGACATTGCGAAGGGAGTAGTATTACTAGTAGGAACCATGCCAACTATTAGCTCACCAACATCACACATGGTCTTTGATACAACATCTCTAATCTTCGTGCCATTAGTACTAGAGGTCACCACCATGTCAGGCACACCACAAAAATTTGCTACAGCACCTAACTCAATTGAACCTAACTCTAGTGGGAATGAACCTGATATACCAATGTTAGTATCAAGGATGGATGCATCCCCATCTCCACTGTCTCTAACAATCTCGGCCATGGACATCCTCGGATCACCAAACACCACAGCTTGTGACTGTATAGAATCAGGTAAAGACTGTAGTCGCTCTAACTCACCTCATCTTCCTTGGCCAACAATGCATCATATGTTGTACTGCCCCACTCCATAAGATAATCTCTGTCGGCTACTAACTGCATATAATTCTGTCTCAAAATCCGAATAGCCTCCCATAAAGAGTGGATCTCTGTCAAGGAAAGATAACTTCCTCCCTGCTCATCACTAGTAGGAGAACCCCATCCATAAACAACTGACGAGAAGCATCGGAATGTTGGCAGGTGATAGCAATGTCTTGGTCACTAACTCTCAACTGATTAGACACATGATGGCACTGGCTTGACTGTCTCCTACAAACCTCCTCTAATGCACTGTCTAAAGGAGTGTCCTCAAAGTTACTAGTCTCTACATTATTGCCATCCATATCCTGTGAATCAAATCTAAAGCTCATATCAACATACGGAGTATCAAAAACATTAGCATTGCTGTCCAACTCCTCTATACCCAAGGAAACTAAGTCTTCGAAACTGCCCACTGCATCCTTCTAGATGTCATCAATGCCAATACGATCCTGGGACTCATCTATACACACTGCCAAATATAAAATATCATCAACACATTCCAGCAAGTATGGCCGACTGGATATATGAAAAAAGCCCAACATTGGTGTATAAAAACTAATACCAACATCAGACAAGATACTGGCACAAGAAAAGACAACACCATGTAATCTGCTAATCAAATCCATGATAGCACCCAAATAAACACTGCTACCAAAAAGTGTTAAAGATCTCCAATCAACTGAATCCCAAATGCCAATATAACAATCTCGAGTCCATATCCGTAAACTAGAATCAACTGGTAACTCAAGCAAACTCCTCACCTGAGTAATATGACCAATACCAACTAACTCCACATACCTGTCATGATGCGATAATGAAGTCACACTACTATCTTTGTTCACCTTCAGCTGGCTGGACAAATCATGTGAAGTACTACCAGCCTCAACCTCATGTGATGAAGCATCTAACTGTGTCTGGTACTCTTTCTCAACAAAGTCATGAATGCTCAATGTCTGCTCATCTCTACCAGGTATCTCACCATCCTGCACAACAACATCCTCATAATCATCATCTGAACCCACTACACTGAAGTCATTGCCTGTTGTAACTATACCATCCTGAATACCTGTGGCATCACCCTTTGACGACCTGTAAACAATTGTCTCAATTTGAGTATCAAGTTGACCATTACTATCAATCTGTGTAATATCCCTTCCCACCACCTCCTGTGGTAGAGTAGAATATGAGACCTCTACCTGGCTATCAGCTAGTTTCTCAAACTCCTCATGCAAGTTCTTGGGAATTGTGTCATCTGTCCTGTGAGAAAATTTGCGAAATAGAAATCTAGTCAACTTATCCACCTTAGCTGGGTCAGATAACATGTCATTCATTATACGGTGGTACTCAACCAACTGTTTAGACATGTCATGGCTTATTTTCATAAGTTTATCTCGAATGTCTAAATAACCATCCTTTCTACTGTTTTGACTCTGGCTATCAATTGTCCAAGATCGTTTCCTATGAGACTCTGTACTATACCTGTCCATTCTGGATAAAGTAGAGTGTAACCCCAATAGGATATAACTTCTTCAAACACCAAGAACTAACATGCAAATGATTAGAAGTAGCATGCAACCATAAATTTTGACATGCAGCTGATTAGAAGCAACATGCAATCATAAATTATGACATGCAAGATTTGGGTAGTTCTCAAAACTGAAATGCAAGATCTGGGTAGTTGTCAAAACTGACCTGCAAACTTCTACAAACCCTCAGGCTGGCAAGATCATGGCTCTAATACCACTGAAATGTCCCTTTTCTGATTTTTGTATGATATTTCCAACCTTTAATCAGATCTTTAAGATCAAACAACTAATATCACAAAGATCCTCCAAATTTCTCAAGAAACCCCAAATCGGGTATGCCAGAAATTGTGTCAAAAGCTTCACAGCTTCACCAATTATTAATAAATCTGAAAGTGGAAATTTTTATAGAAATTTCAGCAGCATAACAACCTACAAAATGAAATTTCTAGATCCGTATAACATTTACACAACAATTCTCAAATGTAGGACAAAAACTATGCTCATCGGAATCCCGAAATTAACACAAAAATGCCCAGAAATACCACACAACACTAATAAACTATCTCAGAAGTTTAATCACGTCCCAATACATATATTCAGCTCTATTTTAACAGCTTAAAGTCTGAAATACAGCAGCAACCAAAAGTGATATGAAATGCTCAACTGAAAACACCAAACTCATGCAAAAAACACACCCAAAAACCCACAAATCTACACTGTTCAGCACAAAGGAAAACTCTGTATGAGCATGCACATGGAATGGCTTCAAACTCCCATCCTTAGCCTTCCTGGAAACCTGCAAACTCCCGTTCTTGGGTCTCCCTGGAAACCTACAAACTCCCGTTCTTGGGTCTCTTTCTCCACAGGTTTGGCAGCCTCTGAAGAATAACAAAGAAATCAGCAAAATCAAGTTCTGGAATGAGCCCAAAATGCCTCCAAACCCCTTAAAAGAGGGCATAACTATAACTCACATCCAAGAGAGGTTAATGAAACTTATTTTAATAATAATTTTCATTTATTAGTCCAACGGTTTCCAAAGATTAACCCCCTTTTTCTGAAACTTCACTTTCTTGGGCTTGCCTGCCTTAGCAAAGATTTTCTTTTTTAATTATTTGAAAAGGGGACATGACATAGGGTGACCTATGTCCCCCTTTGACACATTAAATGATGACCTATGTCTCTAGGGGTCCTAGGACCCCTAAGCACATAGTCAAATCATTCAAATGGGTCAAACCCTATGACCTCCTTTGACCCATTAAATGAGGACATATGTCCCTAGGCGTTCTAGGACCCCTAAGGACATATGTCCCTAGGCGTTCTAGGACCCCTAAGGACATAGTCAAATCATTCATATGGGTCAAAGGGGGTCATTGGGTGACCTATGACCCCCTTTGACCCATTAAACAACGACATATGTCCCTAGGGCTCCTAGGACCCCTAGGGAGATATTTGAATGGGTAATATGGGTCAAAGGAGGTCATGGGGTGTCTTATGACCCTCTTTGACCCATTCAATGATGACATATGTCCCTAGGGGTCCTAGGATCCCTAGGGACATATTCAAATCGTTCATATGGGTCAAAGGGGGTCATAGGGTGACCTACAACCCCCTTTGATCCATTAAATGACGAAATATATCCTTACGGGTCCTACGACTCCTAGGGACATAGTCGAATCGTTCATATCGGTCAAAAGGGGTCATAGGGTGACCTATGACCCTCTTTGACCTATTAAATAACGATATATGTCTCTAGGGGTCCTAGGACCCCTAAGGACATATTCGAATGGGTAATATGGGTCAAAGGGGGTCATAGGGTGACCTATGATCCTCTTTGACCCATTAAACGACGGCATATGTCCCTAGGGGTCCTAGGACCCCTAGGAACATATTCTAATCGTTCATATGGGTCAAAGGAGGTCATAGGGTGACCTATGACCCCCTTTGACCCATTAAATGATGACACATGTCCCTAGGGGTCCTAGGACCCCTAGGGACATATTCGAATCATTCATATGGGTCAAAGGGTGTCATAGGCTGACCTAATACCCATTTGAACCATTAAACAATGACATATGTCCCTAGGGGTCCTAGGACCCCTAAGGACATAGTTGAATGGGTAATATGGGTCAAATGGGGTTATAGGGTAACCTATAACCCTCATTGACCCATTAAATGACGACATATGTCCCTAGGGGTCCTAGGACCCCTAAGGACATATTCGAATCATTCATATGGGTTAAAGGGGGTCATAAAGTGACCTATGACCCTCTTTGGGCCATTAAATGACAATATATGTCTCCAGGGGTCCTAGGACCCCTATGGACATATTCGAATGGGTATTATGGGTCAAAGGGGGTCATAGGGACCCTCGTTGACCCATTAAACGATGACATATGTCCCTAGGGGTCCTAGGACCCCTAGGGACATAGTCGAATCGTTCATATGGGTCAAAGGAGATCATAGGGTGATCTATGACCCCCTTTGACCCATTAAACGACGAAATATGTCCCTAGGGGTCCTAGGACCCCTAGGGACATAGTCGAATCGTTCATATGGGTCATCGGTAGACCTATGACCCTATTTGACCCATTAAATGACAATATATGTCTCCAGGGGTCCTAGGACCCCTAGGGACATATTTGAATGGCTAATATGGGTCAAAGGGGGTCATAGGGTGACCTATAACCCTGTTTGACCCATTTAATGATGACATATGTCCCTAGGGATCCTAGGACCCCTAAGGACATATTCGAATCGTTCATATGGGTCAAAGGGTGTCATAGGGTGACCTATGACCCCCTTTGACCCATTAAACGATGACATATGTCCTTAGGGGTCCTAGGACCCCTAAGAGACATAGTCCAATCGTTCATATGGGTCAAAGGGGGTCACAGGGTGACCTATGACCCTCTTTGACTCATTAAACGACGATATATGTCTCTAGGGGTCCTAGGATCCTTAGGGACATATTCGAATGGGTATTATGGGTCAATGGGATCATAGGGTGCAACTATGACCCTCTTTGACCCATTAAACGATGACATATGTCCCTAGGGGTCCTAAGACTTCTAGGGACATATTCGAATGGGTAATATATGTCAAAGGGGGTCACAGGGTGACCTATGACCCTCTTTGACCCATTAAATGACGACATATGTCCCTAGGGTTCCTAGGACCCCTACGGACATATTCGAATCGTTCATATGGGTCAAAGGGGGTCATAGGGTGACCTATGACCCTCTTTGACCCATGAATGATGACATATGTCCCTAAGGGTCCTAGGACCCCTAGGGACATATTCGAATAGTTCATATGGGTCAAAGGGGGTCATAGGATGACCTATGACCCCCTTTGACCCATTAAATGACGACATATGTCCGTAGGGGTCCTAGAACCCTTAGGGACATATTCGAATGGGTAATATGGGTCAAATGGGGTCATTGGGTAACCTATGACCCTCTTTGACCCATTAAATGATGACATATGTCCCTAGGGGTCCTAGGACCCCTAAGGACATATTCTAATCGTTCATATGGGTCAAAGGGGGTTATAGGGTGACCTACGACTCTCTTTGACCCATTAAACGACGATATATGTCTCTAGGGGTCCTAGGACCCCTAGGGACATATTTGAATAGGTATTGTGGGTCAAAAGGGGTCATAGGGTGACCTATGACCCTCTTTGACCCATTAAACGATAACATATGTCCCT
The DNA here is from genome assembly GCA_028749045.1 of Cupressus sempervirens. NCBI lineage: Eukaryota > Viridiplantae > Streptophyta > Pinopsida > Cupressales > Cupressaceae > Cupressus > Cupressus sempervirens. Next base: position 10,019,237 of record CM053788.1, read on the forward strand.
AGGGGTCCTAGGACCCCGAGGGACATAGTCTTATCGTTCATATGGGTCAAAGGAGGTCATAGGGTGACCTATTACCCTCTTTGACCCATTAAACGATGACATATGTCTTTAGGGGTCCTAGGACCCCTTGGGACATAATCGAATCGTTCATATGGGTCAAAGGAGGTCATAGGGTGACCTATGAGCCCCTTTGACCCATTAAACGATGACATATGTCCCTAGGGGTCCTAGGACCCCTAGGGACATAGTCGAATCGTTCATATGGGTCAAAGGGGGTCGTAGGGTGACCTATGACCCCCTTTGACCCATTAAACGATGACATATGTCCCTAGGGGTCCTAGGACCCCTAGGGACATAGTCGAATCGTTCATATGGGTCAAAGGGCGTCGTAGGGTGACCTATGACCCCCTTTGACCCATTAAATGACGACATATGTCCCTAGGGGTCCTAGGACCCCTAGGGACATAGTCGAATCATTCATATGGGTCAAAGGGGGTCGTAGGGTGACCTATGACCCCCTTTGACAGATTAAATGACGACATATGTCCCTAGGGATCCTAGGACCCCTAGGGACATATTGGAATGGGTAATATGGGTCAAAGGGGGTCATAGGGTGACTTATGACCCTCTTTGACCCATTAAACGATGACATATGTCCCTAGGGGTCATAGGACGCCTAGGGATATATTCGAATCGTTCATATGGGTCAAATGGGGTCATAGGGTGACCTATGACCCCCTTTGACCCATTAAATGATGACATATGTCCTTACGGGTCCTACGACCCCTAGGGACATAGTCGAATCGTTCATATGGGTCAAAGGGGGTCATAGGGTGACCTATGACTCTGTTTGACCCATTAAACGATGATATATGTCTCTAGGGGTCCTAGGACCCCTAGGGACATATTGGTATTGGTAATATGGGTCAAAGGGGGTCATAGGGTGATCTATGACCCTCTTTGACCCATTAAACGACGATATATGTCTGTAAGGGTCCTACGACCCCTAGGGACATATTCGAATGGGTAATATGGGTCAAAGGGGGTCATAGGGTGACCTATGACCCTCTTTGATCCATTAAACGACGACATATGTCCTTAGGTGTCCTCGGACCCCTAGGGACATATTCGAATGGGTAATATGGGTCAAAGGGGGTGATAGGGTGACCTATGACCCTCTTTGACCCATTAAACGATGACATATGTCTCTAGGGGTCCTAGGACCCCTAGGGACATATTCAAATCGTTCATATGGGTCAGAGGGGGTCATAGGGTGATCTATAACCCCCTTTGCCCCATTAAACGACAACATATGTCCCTACGGGTCCTACGACCCCTAGGGACATAGTCGAATCTTTCATATGGGTCAAAGGGGGTCATAGGTCACCCATTAAATGACGATATATGTCTCTAGGGGTCCTAGGACCCCTAGTGACATATTCGAATGGGTAATATGGGTCAAAGGGGGTCATAGGGTGACCTATGACCCTCTTTGACCCATTAAACGATGACATATGTCCCTAGGGGTCCTAGGACCCCTAGGGACATATTCGAATCGTTCATATGGTTCAAAGGTGGTCATAGGGTGACCTATGACCCTCTTTGACCCATTAAACGATGACATATGTCCCTAGGGGTCCTAGGACCCCTAGGGACATATTCAAATCGTTCATATGGGTCAAAGGGGGTCATATGGTGACCTATGACCCCCTTTGACCCGTTAAACGACGACATATGTCCCTAGGGGTCCTAGGACCCCTAGGGACATATGCGAATGGGTAATATGGGTCAAATGGGGTCATAGGGTAACCTATGACCCTCTTTGACCCATTAAACGATGACATATGTCCCTAGGGGTCCTAGGACCCCTAGGGACATATTTGAATCATTCATATGTGTCAAAGGGGGTCATATGGTGACCTATGACCCTTTTTGACCCATTAAACGATGATATATGTCTCGAGGAGTCCTAGGACCCCTAGGGACATATTCGAATGGGTATTATGGGTCAATTGGGGTCATAGGGTGACCTATGACTCTCTTTGACCCATTAAAAAATGACATATGTCCCTAGGGGCCCCAGGACCCCTAGGGACATAGTCGAATCATTCATATGGGTCAAAGGAGGTCATAGGGTGACCTATGACCCCCTTTGACCCTTTAAATGATGACATATGTCCCTAGGGGTCATAGGACCCCTAGGGACATAGTCGAATCGTTCATATGGGTCAACCCTATGACCCGATTTGACCCATTAAACGATGATATATGTCTCTAGGGGTCCTAGGACCCCTAAGGACATATTTGAATGGGTAATATGGGTCAAAGGGTGTCATAGGGTGACCTATGACCCTCTTTGACCCATTAAACGACGACATATGTCCCTAGGGGTCCTAGGACCCCTAGGGACATATTCAAATTGTTCATATGGGTCAAAGTGGGTCATAGGGTGACCTATGACCCCCTTTGACCCATTAAACGATGACATATGTCCCTAGGGGTCCTAGGACCCCTAGGGATATATTCGAATCGTTCATATGGGTCAACCACTCAGAATAAGACTTTTCCAGTGCCAGGGACGTTTAAAATAAATATTGAATTCATATGGAATTTGTTTTGTATAATTGAAAGTTCTTTAATTCATTGTGTCATTGTTTTGGGTTACTTCTTATATGGTTATTTTTAGAAAGCTCTTAAATTAGCACTAATATGCATTGAAGAATGATTAAAGGAATATGAATTGAGGAATACCCACATTCATAGTGATGAAGATCTCTCGGGTTCAAGAATAAATGAACATTTATTCCTACTACTTTAGTGAATCTCAGGAGTTTTGTTTTTAACGTTCAACTAAATCGTCTCATATATTCAAACTTTCAATTTCTCCACTTGCTAAAATTTTCAAATAAATCCTTGAAATATGCGCATCAATAATATGAATCATATAATATTTAAAAACCATTACTCATATAATATGAATCAATAATAAAATTTTGAACTGTAATATACCATTTATTAATAATGAACATATGAAAATAGACCAGTGTATCCATAGACAAAGAACTCAAATATATATCAAAATACATGGATCCATATACAAAGTGTGGCTGATCATGCCATCAAAATGTGTATAATATCAATGTTTTTATATACAATGTGGCATATGCCATCTCAAAATGTCTCATGATGAATCCTACGATAACTATACTATCCTAGGGTGCTGGTGGATGATCAAAATGCAGCCTTTTCTCTGCACTAGGTGGATCCGATGCCTCCTACATAAACAAAAATGGAAAACCCAAAGTTAGACTACTAAATTTATATGATTCTTTGTATCTAAAATTTAATTACTCAAATGAATAATGATATTTTTTGTAATGAAAATTTATACTATCAAAATTTCATAATAAATACCTCTCTCATCGACCTCTGCACCTGTCAAGAGTCCTCTCATATGCCCTTGGCAATGCTTCTACCTCTCTGATTGTGGGCTGTATATGTTCAAATACGTTTGTCAAATGAATCTACAATTTAAAATACAACATTATAATTCATAGCATGCTAAATTATAACATATTTAATCATGAATTGAAACTACAACTTACTATTGTAAACTCCTCCTCAGGAAAGAGTGGTCGCGTCATCAAATCTACATAACTCTCCCGTCGGACCTCATGTGTACTAGGAGTCTCCTATGAGATACAAAATAGTAGTTGTTAATATCATGTAAATCAGTTTTGAATTTATTTATGAAGATAAGGATAATAAAAAATAAATGATACTTATACATATAGTGGGGCTTTGAGTGCGAATGGAAATCGCTGATGGTCTACGATGTGGAATTTGTACATGGTCATCACTACTAGCCACACTCTATATACAATAAATAATGTAATTAAATGAGATTATCACAAACATGTTACAAGAACGCATCGATATTTAATCAAATAGAAAGTAGCTAATTACCTTTCCTTTGTCAATGTGCGCTGGCTCACCCTTCGCACTTTGTCCCCCTGGGACAGCTACTACCTGCAAGATAAAAGAAAGTTTAGCAACCATATATGCTACAATATCAAATAAAAAGAAAATGCAAACACAAAATAATGTACCATAGATGTCTCAAGGCCAAATGAAATGGTCGAGAGCGTGGCATCATCAATTTGTCTGAGCTCCTCCTCGGTCATCAACTAAACATGAATGAAGATCACATACATATAAAAGTCAATATGGCTTAAAAATTAAAATTACTCTATTATAAAAATTAATTTTAAATCGCATATATGTCATAACAAAAAAATGTATGCACGTACCGACACTAAAGGATTCCATGTAGAGGCATTGCCCTCCTCTCTCGCATCAGGGTCTGTAGCCTCTGCAGGTGTGTCTGGTGTATCTTCGCCTACTACAAAATGATACCCATGAAGATCACCTATGGGACCCAGGAAAATATTCTTGCATGTAATGCAAATGTGAGGCACACAAACGTGTGATGAGCTAGCCGATGATGAACTGGCACCAGCATCATCAACACGAGGAGGCATGACTAACCTAGCCTGAGATATCATTAGGCTACTCATCCTATGAATGGCTCTGATGGTCTGAGAGCTAGCCTCTGTCATAATATCTGGATGCTACACTCGAGGAGGAGGGGAGATATTAGTGGGGGGGACAAAAGTGCCAGCTTTCTTCCGCTAGGAAGAGGGTCTATCCTGAGGAGCTCCTAGTCCTAAGCCCATGTTGGGCTTCATGCTCCAATAGTTCACCTTAAGTTTCTACACAAATTCTGCATATAATTTTTTAAGGAAATAAAATGGTATGTCTAAATTGCCATGTGGAGGGATATCAAAGACCATCCACCAACGATCCCAAAAGTTTTCACGTATGGCATCATTTTTGCACCATTTAAGGATAGTTTGGATTTTTTTGGGTTGACTGGTAAACCCGTTTTCGGGTTTGCAAAAAGGCTAGCCAAAACTTCTTTGGTTATGTTGAGGGCTGCAATCTCATCATAGTCCAAACCATCATCAAACATCGCATGCATTTCATCACGCTAATGAAGAGCGACATTTTGTTGGTTTGTAAAGGTTTTAATGTTATCCACTATGGTGTTTAATGTGGATAACATAAGAGCCAATGCGGGTACATTATTATATGTTCTCTACAAACCTCTCAACTCGGTGAGATTCTCATTTATCAAATCCTCTATTCGAGGAGGGTTTTGAGGGGGTAGAGGATCATTTGGTGGATGGTTTTGTGGGGGTACTGGATCGTTTGGTGGGGGATTATGAGGAATATTATCTTGTGCCTCAATGTCATCATTTTGATTAGCCATTCCTATTGAATTGCAAAACATAATATTTATTAAAAAAAAACCTTAATTTTAACCAATTCTTTAAAAAAACCCTAGATTCAACTAAAACAAACAAAATTATGTTAAAATCTATTCAATTTAGATTTAAAATGAATTAAAAAAAAAAAAAAAAAACTTACTTGGATATCTGATATCCGATTCTAAATCCGGTATCCGATGTTGAAGCCGATATCGGTCTCAAAATGCATAATACACAGCCGCGGGTCTGTGTTTTTCTTTTAATTACTACTGGCAAATATCGGATATCCGATATTGAAAGTCTCACACACAACAATGCAAATCACTTTCAATAACTTAATAAAAAACATATGATATATTATATTATGTTTTAAATTATGTTATATTATTATAATATAATATTATTATATTATATTATATTATTATAATTTATATATTATATTATATAATAATAATATTATTATAATGTATTATATTATTATAATTTATAATATATTATACTTTTTATCATATATTATATTATATTATTGTAATGTATTATCTTATATTATATTACATTATTATAATTTATAATATATTATACTTTTTATTATATATTATAGTATAATATTGTTATAATATAATAATAATATTATTATTATTATTATATTATATTATATTATAATGCATTTAATTATTATAATACATTATGTATTATAATATAATATAATATTATAATGTAGTATATTATTATAATTTATAATATATTAGACTTTTTATTATATTTTATATTATAAAATATTACTTTATTATTATTATATTATATATATATATAATATATCATTACTATATATTATAATATTAAATATTATATTATATTATATTATTATTATTATAGTATAATATTGTTTTAATATAATATTATTATTATATATTATATTATAATGTATAATATAATATTATAATGTATAATATAATATAATATAATATTATATTATGTTATAATGTATTGTATTATATTATACTATTATAAGTAATATTTTTTATATTAAAATCGTAAAAATCAGATATCCGATAAGGGTTACCTTCCAAGTTTGGTACCTGGTTAGGTGAAAAAAAGTCAGAGCAGATTTTGAAGCGCTTTTAGATGTCTTCAAACTCTAATTTTTCACATCGCCACTTTTTGGCACACCATGATCTTGCACATACCCATGAAGGGGTTCTCACAACTTAGTGCACCACTAACAGACCTAACAAAAAAAGGATCTTTTCATTGGGATATGAAGGCACAACACACTTTTGAGAAGTTGAAGGAAGTCATGAGTTCATGCCCACCTACCTGATTTCAATTTGCCCTTCATCTTGGAGTGTGATTCTTCAAGAGAAGGTATTGGGACGGTGTTGATGCAAAACTGTCACCCCATTGCATTCAAGAGTCAAAAACTCTCAAAAGTAGAACAATTGTACTCCATCTATGATAAAGAGATGCTCTCAATCATGCATGCACTAACAAAGTTTCATTAGTATCTTGTTGGAGCAAAATTTGTGGTGCGGATAGATCACAATAGCTTGAGATATTTTTTAGAGCAAACAGATTTAAATGAATGGCAATAGAAATGGGTAAGAAAAATCTAAGCTTTTGACTTTGATATTGAGTATGTGAAGGGAAAACATAATGTAGTAGCTAATGCTCTATCAAGAAGGCCTACAATATGCTCGCTGTCTAAAATTTCCGTAGATTGGAAGGAACACCTATTGGTTGAATACTCCAAGAACATATTTACCTACTAGTTGATGGATGGTCAAGTACAAGATGATAGGTATAAGGTGGTAGATGATATTATCTACTACAAGGGTAGGATTTATCTAGTGCCCAAGTCCAAAATCAAGGAAAGAATTCTAAAGGAGATGCATGATTCACCGTTGGCTAGACATCCAAGATACCTAAAAAGCTACAGGCAAATCTAAGAACATTTTGCATGGAAGGGCCTCAAGAATGATGTCTTACAATATGTACGGGAATGCCCTACTTGTCAGCAAAATAAATCTTAACACACCCTACCTGTCGAACTTCTCCAACCATCGCCAATCCCTGATCAAAAGTGGGAAAATATTTCAATAGATTTCATCATTAGGCTACCCAAAGTTCAGGGGAAGGATTGCATCTTTGTCATGGTTGATTGTTTCACCAAGTATGCCCATTGCTTTTCCATTTCCACCAGGTACTAAGCATCACAATTGGCTGAGTTGTTCTTTCGTGAGGTTTTTTGTTTACATGGTCTCCCACAAAATATAGTAAATGATAGAGATAGTCATTTCCTTAGCATTTTTAGAATGGATTATTTAGGCTAGCAGGAACGAATTTTTCACCAAGTACGAGCTACCATCCACAGTCAAATGGATAGATAGAGATTGTGAACAAATGGTTGGAGGGCTATTTGAGGAATTATGTTTTAGCATAGTAGAAGGCATGGGTGTGTTGGTTACATCTAGGTAAGCATTGTTACAACACTACCTATCACATGTCAATAGGCATGCCACCCTTCAATGAATTGTATGGTTATGAACCTTCATCATTCATGGATTTGGCATTGGGAGACAGTCGTACACCAAGGGCTAAATATTGGCTAGAGGAGAGTTTAGATATCATGAGATCTCTCAAGGAAAATCTACAAAGGGATCAAAATCAATAGAAGATATTTTCAAACCGATGTCAAATCGAGAGAAGTTTTCAGGTGGGTGATCTGGTATACCTTTGACTTCAACCATATAAATAATCCTCCCTAAGGTCGTTTGGTAAGGAGAACTTAAAACCATGCTTTTTTAGACCATACAAAGTGGTTCGAAAGGTAAGAGAAGTTGCCTATGAATTGGAGCTTCCTGAACGGAGTTGAATCCATAATTTTTTCATGTGTCATCACAGAAGAAGGCTATTGGACAATGTATCATAGTGTTGAAGGAATTGCCTCCCATTGATGAAGAAGGGAAATTAATTTTAGAGCCATCAGAGATCATAGATGTTTGAGAGAAGAAGCTTAGGTCCTATACCATTAAGGAGTTTCTTATGCGATGGAAGGATTTTCTTGTCAAGGATGCCACCTGGGAAGGCGAGCAAATTCTAGAGCATCCATGTTTGCAAATGCTTGACGGAAAACAATTTTTGGGTAGGGAGGACTGTAATGTCCCAAATATTATTAAATAATAATATTTTGTATGTGGCTGAGAATCAATTTTTTTAATCTCTCGGGCCCACTATTTTTTTTTTTTAGTCCTTGTCGGCTTATTGCCATTTTGTAATCCTTCGGGAAGTTTCCCCAAAGCCCTTTATAAGGCCTTCTTATAAGTTGTTTTAGGCATGCAACTGTATTATGAATTCATGTTGGATTTCTCTATTGTTCATCATTTCGAAAGTGAAAGACCTTCCCTATTTGATTTTGTCTGATTTCAATGGGATTTAACCCTCACACTATTTCGTCGCTTATAATACTTTGCTCGGATCTCAAAGCACTATCGTATTGTGAATTCAATCACTTTGCTTAATTTGATCAACTCTCTAGTATCTATATTAGCCAATTTTAATCTCTTTATTTATCTGCTCTCTATTGTCACACTGTTAATACCCACCCCCCCCCCCCCCCCCCCCCCCCCCCCCCCCACCTTACATACACTCCAGTCTCATACATCAATAGTGTGATCCCCTTCAGGCATCCGTCTACTCACCACATAAACCTTCCATACGACCCTAGTATTCTTCCCCATGTACGATCATCCTTTCCCGCCATATGGCCATTTCCATCCTGCGCTATACGCCCAAGTAGATTTCTATTGTACAACCCTCTGCTCCATCATATGGCCCCACTACTTTCGTCATCGTACGAACACCTTGTCACTGCACTAGCATTGGACTCTGTACGGCCTGCAATTTGGTCACCATACATCACTTTACCCCCCACCATATGGCATTTTAGTTGTCTCATCCATACAGCCTTTTCTTCATCCTCACCGTACGGCCTTTACTTCAACATAGTATGGTTTCTTCTAGGCTTTTAGTTTTTTCCTTTCCCTACTGCACACATTGCCTATTCAATTGACATCAAAGGAATTGGTATCCAAATCACACATATTCGAGTACGAGGATTGGAACATTACATTATTTCAATCTTAATACTAACAATACTCAAAGATATATTAAATTCATTTTATGATATATCAAAATTTATGTTTGATTGAACAATTAAAGAATAATAACATCTACAAGACATCACATTTTGATAATAAGATGTATAATAAAAAGGAGATGTATGAATAAATTTAAAAATATTTAATAATAATAAAAAATTTCTATTTATTTATTTATTATTTATCTAATATTATATAAAATAGTAATATTTTTTCATTTGTACAATATTTTTATTCTATATTTGGATGAAACAAGTTCTTTGAGTTTGGTCTTTTCATGCAATTATTCTAACTTATAAAGATCAATTTTATCTGCTCTAAGTGTTTGTTCTCCTTTATCACTATTGCAAGTATCTTCATTTGCAATAGGGGTATTGAGAATTAGAGAAGCCTCTTCTATTAGACTAAATCTAGACCCATCAAAGCTATGAAAACCTCTAATACCATCTATTTTTTGGTGTATCTAGGAAATTGCAAGTTAGTATGTCTTGTTCACATAATTCACAAGTGAGAAAGTTACTCTCAAAGACATCATCTACATTTGTCCACTCACTCACTAGACTTGGATTAGAACAAGAATATGAATATGAAATAGTAACATTAAACATTATAGAAGCTTCTTCTATGGACTAAACCTGAATCCATGAAAACTATAAAACCCACTTTTGGATCTCTTTGGTGTAGATACATGGGTCATGACCAAATTGTGTGACAGAAATCCATCAGGGAGCAAATTGAAATCAAACAAGTCTTGCTCATTTATATCAAAATTGAAAAAATTATTGTCATCTACAAAAAAATGAATTAGAATTGTTGTTTATCACCTTCATTGACATCTTCTTCAACTTGGCAGAAACCTTTTCTCCAGCATTGCTTTTAAAGCGTGAAGTATTTACAAATGTTCAAAATATTTTTAAATGTTGCAGAGCTATCATGTAAAATTTTGATATAATGATGGTGAATTTTTGGTTGCCATGTGTAAAGACTACCTCTGCAAAACCAATGTCACATCAGCAAATCCCCATGAAATGCAAAAAAATTCAACAAGAGTTAAGGTCCTTTGAATATTGATCAGTCAACATTAATTCTCAATTATTATTAAATATAATAATAAAAGAAATACATATACCAGATACTAGATACCAAATACACATAAGGACAAAAATATTGTAGGAGTGCTTTACCACCCTACCACAAAGCTGTTAAGCTCCCCTAGAATCTTTCCTAACATGAAAGATATCAAAATTAAGAATTAGAATTGTTGTTTGTCACCTTCATTGACATCTTCCTCAACTCGGCAGAAATATTTTCTCCAGCATTGCTTCAACTATGAAGCATTTACAAATGTTTTCTTAAAGGCCTTATCCTTCACATATATAGAATTCTTGGTTGAACAAGACATCTTAACTTTAGGATTCACTTCTCCAGCCAATACAACCCTTTTCTGTTTATTAATGAAAACCAAATTAGACTTGTCTTCCAAAACTTTTTACTCTCTTCCTTTAGCCCTTACATTTTTGCCACATTTTCTATCATTCTCTTTGCTATTCATAATCCAATCTTTTTTCAGATTGAGTTTTCTCACTGGTTCAACTACAATCATCTTGGAATATCTACACAAGGACATTATAATATCTACACAAAGACATTGTAGAGGCTAAAAATGAAATTTCATTTACAAGAGCCCAAAATTTCTATATTTCCCTTACAATGGGAATGGTGTAAGTTCTTTGCAATTTTAATAGTTCACAGTGGCTGACCTTGTATTCTTTCCTCAGATGCACCAAGTTTACATTAAAAATATTTCTATCTTTTCTGTTTCCCACAGTAAAATACTTGTACTACCCTGAGAGCCCTCTTTTAAAAAATATCTTATGTAAATGTGGCAGAGTTTTCATGTAAAATTTTGATATAATGATGGTGAATTTGCATTTTCCATGTGTAAAGACTACAAAACCAAAAACAATATCACATCATCTTCATACAATGCAGAAAAATCCAACGAGAGTCAAGGTCCTTTGAATATTGATCAATCAACATTATTTCTCAATTAATACTAGATACCAAATACACATAAGGGAGAGAATGTTGTAGGAGTTCTTTACCACCCTACCACAAAGTTGTTGAGCTCCCTGGGAAAGATACCCAACTAGACATCAAGAAAGACTAACCAAGCAAAACCAAAGAGGAGGTAATTGAACTGTGTGGTTAAAAGAAATCATGTCCATCTCGCCAATATATATATATATAACATTCTTTCAATTTTCCCAAGTACATAGATAACCATAATAACCACCATATTTCACAATGAAGTACAATGTTCATCCACCATTATTACTCCTCTCTTAGAAAATCCTAAAAATAGTTGGTCATTATGGAACATAATTGAACATAATCATTTCCAAGATACCATTCCTTGAGCTCAAGAATGCGAATATAAAACATAAAATAAAACATATTTCAATGCATGATTTCAATAGTTTTAATATGTGCCCATTAGTTTGCACCTACGCATGGTAATCATTACTAAAAATATTATTTCTCAACTAACCAAACAAAAATAAAGTACATTAAGTTCAATTTATAATGATCAATGTACTCATTTATGTGCATTATAAAGGATCACATCTTCAATGCTTCTACTATATATAGTGAAGTAAATGGAACAAAAATAAAAGACATTAAAAAAATAGGGAAAAAAAATATAACACCTTTCTAATCAATCATGAATTTGAGTAGATAAAGGTTGTTTAGAATTGAATGCATTAGAAATTTCCTAAATCACAATCTAGATGCAAAACTTCACAATCTTAAACAATAGAAGATGCAAGTTATAGACACTTCATTTAAGAAAACAAAACATGTATTATATCAATAGTTCTCAAAGTGTCTACATTTAAAACTATTGTTTTTCACTAAACCAGAAGTGGTGGTCACAGTTTGGGGAACCTGGTAAGTCCATTCATACAAAAAATGATAGCTTGAATATGACATATCAACTCCTCATTATTTTCGCATGTACCAAAATATAAATTATTGTTGGTTTAGTAGTAAAGATGCTCTATGCATCTAGAGATATATTTATCTTAATTCATTGGCAATTAACACCGAATGATTACATAATACGTATAGTTTTTGAGATTTGGGTTTAAGCAGCGAGATTGAGAATCAAAGTGGAGCTATAAACGGAATACAAATGAGATTGTAAGCTTTAGACATATTCAAAGATAGGAAGAGATCTTTCAATAATTGCAAAAGTAAATATGAAACTGATATTATGAATATTGTATCAGTTATATTGACCTGAATATTGAGTTTAATAACCATCTGAATAAAATTATGGATCTTGGAGTTATATGTCTAATACGAATCAAGGATTAAAATGACTTGCATGTGTTGTTCCTGATATCTTCACAATCGTGAGTGGTATCTTTCTTCTTAGTCATTTAATGTGCCATTAGACCTTATTTTGTCTACATATTCTCATAGACTAACATTGAAGCATTGAGAAATCAAAGACTTTTGTTCTTGTTTTGATTTGAAAAGAAACCAAAATTTAGTAAATAGGTCATTGCAAAGACCCGATATATTACATCTAAAAAATTAATCGATGGCGGCATGCATAATAATATATTTGTTAAATCCTAAATTCCGAAAGCCTATAGTTAAGCTTTCACCAATGCTACGCTAATTGGCTTATAGGGAAGATTGACCAAACTCTTAATTTAAGAGATAAAAGACAATACACAATATAGAGACAAGAGACAGGATATATCCACCACAAACATCCACACTGAAAGCAGAATAAATATATTATTCAGTCTTTGTAGCTTTCAGCTTACATATATAGGGCTTTGCTCTTATATTTATACAATAGTCTTCAATAGAAGACAAAGAGACAAATAGGAAGAATATGAAATGAACAGACATGATAGTTAGACTTCACATCCAACGCAAACAATGGAAAAGACTGCCCATTTCCGCAAACCATCAAATCTTGAGAGAGTACGGTGAGAGTTCATACTCACAGAATGAATACAAAGCTATTTTCATCCGAGGAATTATATAGAAGGTTTTTTGGCAAAGCCACAGTATAGGAATGTTTATACATGCAGTCTACAGAGGTAGTATTCAAGTATGCTGCCCAAAACAAGTACATCAATGTTCAACATGCAAGGCCAATACATTCAATTACTTAAACTTAACAAACATATCAATATTTTCTCTCACATTCAATTAAATGTTCAGATATGAATCAAAAGAATGAATGAATTAATGCATGAATGGGAACCTGGTTTGCACTTATTTGAAGTTAATGGTGCCTTTGTTTTCTTGCCCAAACACCACCATAATCAACAAAATTTAGTATGTTCTCTGATCCAAATCTTATCAAAGATTATTTCCACAATGTCAAGCATCAGTAATGAAGTCCTCTGATCAAGAAAGAGGCGGATGGAAGCCCCCCCCCCCCCCCACAACAAAAAAGGTTGTTAGCCTTTTTCTGGAAAATAGCTCTCCCACTCTGTTAAAAACATTTTGTAACCACTGCTCCCCTTTTAATCCCACTAATCATCTTATAATAACCCAAAAATTCAAGAATAATTGTTCCTCCATTTTTAACACTTACATTTCAGAATTAATTTCATGCAATAATTTTTATAAAGAGTAACTTTGTTTTTGATGAATCCATGTGGCAATATGAATACGCAAATGTTTGGTAACTGGCAGAGTGGGTTGTGATACCATGGTGCAAACCATTGTTACCAAATATAATTAACTTCAAATATATGTATTTTAAATGCCCTAGTTAGAAATTTGCAGATTTTGTCCGTTGGATAATGTATGTAGTACTTATAATTTAGAGTATGTATAAATTACTATTATCTATGATGAGTAGAGGAGTGATGCCAAGAAGTAAAATTGTTGAACAAATCAATTTATTTTGAACCAAAGACTATGAAAGAGGCTATTGTGATCAAAATTGGATGAAAACTATGAAAGACAAACTACATCAAATTGAGAGACATGAGAATTGGTTTCATGATCATTTGATAAGAATATAATTGAAACAAAAAAGCTAGTAATTGCATAATTAGACATTGAGATAAGGTATAATTTAATAATGAAGATATGAGATTGAAAATTTTAGTACTTGGCTTTGAGTATGATTTTTGAAATTAAGAAGCAATCAAAATGGAGGCTGGCCCAAAACAAAAACAAAAAAATTGTTTGAAGATCAATTGGTATTTACTACCACAAGATCACCCCACTCCCTCTCTAAATTTCAAAAAATAATCCATAAACCTTAAAGTGAACTAAATGCTACAATCAACAATGAGAGTCTTAACAATATACATAAACATGGACATCAAATAAATATTGGCCCTATGATCAGTCCAATGATAAAAAACAAAAGGGGTCCGAAAGGCTCAGAAGATAACTAAGTAACATAATAAACAAAACAAAATAGTAGAGGAACCATCACTGGTTCCTCAAATTTTTCGGTAGCAGGTGAAGCCAGTTGTCAGCCAGGAAGTCATATAGGGCATGGTTTGTCTCCACATCCTTATCCTTAGAACCTAGTCTTTATTGGTTTGCATTAGGTAGAATGTAGTGGCCATTGAATGCATGACACAAACTGAGAAATTAGCAACCCTATCAGAAGTTTCCTCTAGGTCATCATTCTATTTAATTAACTCCACAATGGACTTTTCCAATTTCTTCATCACTTGATACCCTTGCTCTATGTTCTCATTTTTAGTCGTAGTTTCTTAATATTGAGTGTGGTCTCCCCCCTGCATCGCATCCTTAAGCTCATATTCTTCCTCAGTACTTTCCACATGGGCTTGGCTACCTAGAGTACCCATCTTCACTAATGAGGTGATCATGCCATGTTCAACACTCTTAGACTTTCCAGAATCTAGAGTAACAATTTTAAACATTTTTGAAACCTTGGAAGGAAAAGAGATGGCTTCTTCCATATCTTTAGTTTTATCCCCACTTTCTATTTCTTCTTCTTATTCACCATAGTTTCTTCTAGTGGCCTTACATTTGGGATGAGGACCATACTTTTTCCTGCAGTTGTCTAGTTTAGGTATGGCAAGGTTAGTCGAGAGTTTTTTCTCTCTTAGCCTCTTACTTATGGTTCTGGTTTTTTAACATCCAAGACTCCAATTTTCTCCTCATTGTGTTTCCTGGCCGTGGCCATGGGGTCCTCTTTGGAGGTGGGCTTGGAGGGGAGACGAGCTTTGGGCAATAACACAATCCTCACATTTTTTCCTTATATTCCAAACACAATCCTCCATAGAGTGTAACAAGAGAAAAGGAAAAGAAATGCATTCTTTTTTTTTGAAAATGGTAGTAATAACAAACCTCAACTCTTTCCCCTAGGGTAACATAGCGCATGATAATATAGCAGACCATCCATGGTTGTGGAAGCTTCTTGTGAGCAAAACCACCTTGGAAGTGTACTAGGGTTTCATTAGAGTGGAAGAAACTCCTAAGGTTTGCATCATCTTTAACTCTAGGTTTCCTCCTCCATGACATCCCTTCCAAAGAGAAGCAAGTGGCATTGGCTATCAATTCTTTAGTGACCTCAAAAGTGACCTTGTTGATGGTAACCCAATGCTCTGTCCAGAAGTTGAAAAATTGACAGATAATCATTTCATCATGGTCCTTAGTGCTTTCCATAAACAGAATAAATCTACCCTCTTTCAGATAGGACCATGCCACTTTGTCATCCCTAACTATTTTCTCAATTCTTGACAATTCAAGTCTCAAATTCACCCCTTTCATTACCTCATCATCATCCAAGTCTACAACCAACTTATCATCTCCATCATTAAGCTCGACCACCATTTTATCCACACAACTGATTAGATTTTTAGTAAAAACCAAAGACAAACCCTTGCAAATCATGTAATATATTTTATAGCTAAGAGAGCCCCAAATGAATAAAGGCCTTTTGAGAATCATAGTGATTAAGTTAATCTTAAGTGTTCTCATCACCAAATCTTTGTAACATCTCATTACCTCCTAGTCTTGAGATTTGGAAACCCATCTTGGGTGACGTGAAAATCCTCACCAAATTTTATTTGGAGTATCAACTTTCCTCTACCCATTAATAATGATTACCATCTCTCTACTAGAACTAGTATCATAACTAAAGGCCTGTTCTAAAATCATCGACATCATAGAACACCAAACTAAAATACTAGGATAGTCAATAATCTTAACTAAACCCATCATAGAAGGAAAACCCTTGTCATACACCAGGTTGTACATCATTTTTTAAATGACTCTTTATGAATGAGCAATTTGATTGCTATGGGAAGATCATGCTCATCCCACCAAACTTGATCATTAATAATTCCATGTTCATATCCTGCCACCTAGTTCCCTTCCCTCTAAACATGTTGTATCCTAATGTCATCAAGCATTTTTAGGATATACTGAGTATCCCTGATGATCGATGCAACATTCCAGGTCATCTTATTCTCCTGCTTAGTAGCTTTCATGACTATAATAGACTCTCCCTCCATAATCAAATTTTGAATTCCCATGCTCTTAGCTAACTCAAACCCCCACAAAAGCCCAAAACATTTCCTAGATTATCCTATGATACCAACACCTTGAGAATTTCAGATTATTCCTCCCACAACCGCTCCCTCCTCTCGTTTAGATCCATCAAAATTCAACTTCAATGGGAGTGGTGGCTGCCATTTAGTTTGCATCCTCTGGCTTATCTTAGAATTATCTATTCCCTCAATAATTTGATTAATGCCCCACACTCTCACCCAAGCCCGCTCATCGCAAGTCAAGGGGTGGGGAGGAGGTTTCCACTTCCATATCAGGGCCCTCTCTCTTATTACACATATGGAAGCCAAAAGTCTTGAGGTTATCAATGGTGAGAACACTATTATGTATGATTGACCACCAGAAGAAGTTGATTTTGGTTAGTTAGGGTGGCATTTTCCCACTCCAGATTTCCCATATCACCTACTAGAGAAGTAAAAGTAGATTTCACACTAAATTCCCCATTGAGTTTTTGTCCCATATTATTTTGTTCTGCTCTAGGAAGGAAGGGATATGGATCTCCTTCAGTTGGGTGTTAAATTCTTTAGCTAACGCTTTGTTCATCCCATCTAAGTTATGTGTGTTGAATGTCTTCCATTCATTATTTTTGATGTAATGTTTCACCATTTCTTGTAGCTCAATCTTCCCCCTTCGTTTTAAAGTGGTGGAATTTTTTTCTTCTAAAGGACCTTCCCCCATCCACCCATTCTTCTAGAATCTCATCTGGTTACCATATCCCAAGGTCCATCGTATGCCACATTTCAAATGTTTCCTTATCTTTGTGATGCTATTCTATATCTTCAAATCAGTTGGAAAATTTTCACTAGAAAGAGTCTAGGAAAAAGGCCAGGAATTGAAATACTTAGCACTTTTAATGTGGCACCAAGAGGCAGACTTTTGTGCCAACCTCCATCTAACCTTCATCACAAGAGCTTTATTGAGGTCTCCGATTCCTCTAAGGTTTTCTCGTGTAGGAAGAACCATTTACCACCATTAATGAGCAAATTGAGGCCTGATATTGGGTAGTATGTTTTCTTCTGAATGTTGGGTTTGAGTATGTTTTGACCATGTTTAGCATCTTATATTAGCCATTAATTGATAAATATTTATTTAATTGACTTATCTATTTTCATTTTATTTTATTATTAAATTAAATTTATATTTATATGTATATTCTTTTTCATTTACATTTATTCAATTTTCAAAGAGGGGGTTAATTCTTTTCACTTGGATCTTTGATACACATCATTTTTATTCTTATTGCTAAACTAATTGATTAATTATAATCTTATATTCACTATTGATATGTGTACCCTTCACATGTCTAACTACTCTCTTGTATAATTTTATTGAATCCAAAAGACTTACCAAAAGGTCCAACTAACTTTTCATAAAGATATTACCCTAAGATCATGTATAACAAATTTGATCTAAAGTTCTTTTCATCTCAAATCTTCATTTTGATTCAACCTCTTCATCCTAGCCATTTCATAAAGATGTGACCCTAATTTCTTTCTAACCCTAACAATTTTTTAAAAAATGAAACGTTCCACTTAAATTAATATAATCTAAAGCTCTAATCATCATTCAATCTTAACCATCCATTACCAAATCTATATTTCACCATTGATTTTCATATTCCACATTTTATATATTAGAAAATTTTCATTTCGTTTGAAAATAGCCTTTCATCATATCATTTCTATCTGTATATAATATCCTCATCATATCAAATCCACTATTACGCTGTTGGTTTAAGAAATTCATCAAAGAAGCAAATCAGAGAGAGCAAAGTTACATTCTACTTCAGCTCATCAGTGGCATCGCAATACTTTGAGGTTTGACTTCTATACACTATCTTTTGTCATTTGTGACTTAATTTTATTTTCATCAACATTTACATAATCCATTATTTTTTCTCAGAGCAACACCACCTCTCAAATACTCCAGAGATTACAAAAGAAAAGCTATGGCTGATGGAAGAAATGGACTAGAGCTAAAGTTCCCTTGAAGCAAGTAGTGCATTGTGCACTTGTCTGTAAAAGATGGAAATTATTTTGGACGGAAGTTCTTTTCGACTTCCTTACCCAGCCTTAATTTTTTGTCAAATGATTTCATGGTATATTTGAGCCTCTTCAAACGGCAAGTTGAATTCCCACAACAATTTTTTTTTATGTCAGATTTATATCTTTGAATGCCAAAACTTTCCTTCTCGGAAATTGATCCAAAACTGTTTTGTTGGTTTTACTTGTAAAACGTTAACCTGAATGGCAAAATCATGTAATTGGGATTATGTCCAATGTTGAAGGATTGAACTGCATTTCTTATTATAATATTTGATTTTTGTATGCTTTCCTGACTTTGTCATGCCTTAAATCTAGAGATCTCGACATCTTCTTGACTTGGGAAACTTAAATTCTAGATATCTCCAAAACCCTAAACCTTATTTCCTATTTTACCATCTTTAGCTCTCTACAAACTGTACATTGATCAATTTTGAAAAATTGGAAAATCATAGATTTTTTTTAAAATTTTAGCATTTGATGTTAATAATTTGTATTGTTTGTAATTGAAAACAACAAAAAAAAAAGAAGTTAATTACTATTTTTCGTAAATCTGAAAAAAAAAAAAATTAACTTTATTTTATTTTTAGTAAATTTTGTCTGGAGATTAGTCTGTCCCCTTAGACTTTACATGACTATTTAATTCCACAGACTGGGACTCTGCAATTTGTAAGATTAAACATAAATCTACATAAACCAAACTTCTCTTGCTGCAAAGGGATTTATTTGATGGGTGGTGGTGAAAAGGAACACAAACTTATTTAATGTTTGTGTTTACAGATTATTTTTATTAGTTTTGAAGTAAAGGCAAAGGATTACGCACCAAATTTTATATAAACTTATTAAGCGAACACCAAGTTCTAGTCATTCATATTATATTTTCTTCACACCACTTTCTGTTAACTAAGGTATTTTTAATTTTTCTGATCTTACCATTCATTGTTTTTGCTGTACTTATGTTTTGTTTCTGCACAAATTACAAAATATTCATTCAGCTAAAAGTTTCTACCGTCAAATCATCGATATGTTTATTTAAATCAGTTCAATACTTTCCTTATTTCTAATTATGTTTGCATTTGACAATGGTGATGGATGAAACAATTTATTTATATAATAAATAAAATTTGGCAACTTTTCAGCTTCGATGGTCTGTGGCCTGTTAATCCATTTTATACAGTATCTGTGGAAGATATAAGTATAGGAATATTTTTTCACCGGCAGTACAATGTGAAGAGGTGATCAACAATGGTACCATCAACACAGATAAATGGTTCATTAGGGTTGTAATAAAATAATGGAAAATTATATGCACTTATGTTAATTTGTTCAGTCTAGAGTTTTAAGGTTGTGGAAGTCGGTCAGGTTGTGATCATCACATTATAGTCAAGATTCCTTTCCCAATTAATACAATTTTAATTTTAAAATATCAAAAAAAATTAGCGGTTGTCAACAGGTTTTGGTCTCTTGCTAAAATTGTTTAATTTCGAATATATCTATATGAAATCAAGTTCTTACTAAATGCAAATTCTGACGCCATACAAAATAAAACACAGATTGTACGCTTATGAATAAATATTTGAATTGTAAGCAAAAGCTTATATAGAACACATCGAACACGGGCACCAAGATGATCAAAATGTATGAATGATCTGGTAGAAGTATAAAAATCATTACATGCAAAATTACTAATGTCCGCATATTATACATACAAGCTGGAAGAAACACTTTAGAAACTAGGGGGCAGAAACTTAAGACAAACAAAAGATTTTATATATTAATAAAAACATTACATACTATGAGATCTTCTGCTCTTCTCTAGTCCATGATTTTCTGAACAGTTTCTCATTTCATAATATTTGTTGTTAGATATGTTCTGTTTCTGGAGGTCTCCATAACAATCTAGAATTTTCAAAATATCAAACAGGTCTAGTGTCTCTCTCGGCTTTTTCTTTTCTTTTTCTCAGGATTTTGTGTTGTTTAGCTAATAGTTTTTTCTGTTAGACATGGTTACTAGGGTCCTTGTAATTTCTGGACACAGTTTAAAAATTGTTGTGTTTAATATGGTTTTCCTTAATGGTCAGTATTCTAAGACTCAATTAAATTTAAGATTATCAGTTGTGTTTTGGTTGATAAATTAAACTATGATACTCTTAGTGTTTTACTTTGTTTTTTATTAATTTTTATTCTCTGATAGGGGTCTGGTCATTTCTGGTGCTTGGCTAATGGCCCAGGGTAAAGAAGTTATGGTTTTTCCAAGGGCCCAGGGTAAAGAAGTTATGGTTTTTACATGTTGTTATTCGGGTTGAGGACCCTTATCCAAACAATGTTTGGTCAACTCAACTCTAAACTTTCTTCAATGCAAGTCTACTTGGTAGTTGGAATTATAATCTTCAAAAATTTCCTCTTAATCATAATTACCATTAATTCATCAATGATTAAGACTTCTTCAAATTCTTTTTTTATATATATTTTTATTATTTTTATTAATATAACTTCTTCAATTATATGAAAGTCTCTTAAGCTATCTCCACAATATGTAATTCTCTTTCTAAACAATGATTTCTTTTGATTCAGAATATTTTTAATCTTTGTAAATATTAGAATATTTTTAATTGTAAATATTTTTAATATATAAATTTTGTATATACATAAGTTATTCATTCGTTCACTCTAGATTGTACAAAATTTATTATAGCCCAAAACTCACTGCTCTTGGTCAACCCACTGTCTTCTGTTACCCCCAAGAAAACCCCCATCCTTGAGGTTAGTCCCAAAAGAACTAGCAAATGCCTCTAGCTAGAAAAATTTAAGTCCCCCCAAGCATGATTCAAGTATTGAATCTACCGAAAGTGATGTTAAACCTACCAAAAAGAAGTGACTCCCTTAGGATAAGAAGCCTATCCCCAGCCCCCTTAGCCTCTCTCATATTTCTGACACCCTCAAAGCTACCCTGGCTAGAAGTGGGGGAAGACATCACCTCCCCGAAGGCTAGACTGGATAGGCTTGGAAAAAAATGAGGGATACGATAGACAACCACATTGGTATCTGCAAGAAATTTGACACTTTGGTGGAATTCTCCACCAAAGTCATGCATTCCGTAGCCACCTCCCTTTACTTTTTGAAGGTGAATAAAGATGAGAAGGACCTGGGCAAGGAAAGTGACACAACCAGATCCATTTATGGGTTCTTGGCAGAAGACTGGTTGAAGACGATCCTAGACAAAACTAGACAAGGTAGAGGGAGAGGACGTGAATAAGGATGTGCCAAAGGAGAAGAAGGATGAGGATCCTTGGAAGAATGAGGGTAGCTAGCCCTAGATCTGGTGTTTTTTTTGTTTTGTTTTTATGTTGTTGGTTTTACATTATATGCTTATAACGATATGTGGGATTGATAGCAACAATTTGCCAGAGTGTTGTTGGTATATGTTTTGGATTTTTCATGCTGCTAGTTTCAAGGCTAGTACTATTTTTTTTTTTGATGAATAGTCCTTTTCAATTAATAAAATTTACTAAGATTACAATTCACAAAAAAGGGGCCAGGGGATACAGGATCACCCCGCGAATGAGTTCAAATGGCCGAAGCTGGAATAAACAACATGGCCTCAGCCAGAAACTATAAACTATTCATAAAATTAAAAAAAACACTTTTAAGTTGTCAAGGCAGTACCAATAGAGGGAGGAGGATCATCTTTATCAGGAAATCCCCACGCATCAGTGGGATTGTGACGCAGACTGGGAACAGTCCAGCTATCAGTAGCATCAGCAAGGTTTGGGGTAGTCGCAGTCTCCGCATCCTTCTTGTCTAGCCGCGGAGGAGAAATTGCCAAGGCCAACCGAGAAAACTTGCCAAAGTGCGCCCGTCTAGGGGGAGGAGCTGAAGACCGGCTAGAAGCCTGCCCAGGGGGGGAGCCGGGGACTAGCCAGAACCACCACGTGGTGGGAAAGTGGAGCAACGCCTCCAATTGCCATGACCACCGTGGGAGAGCGATGGCGGGGACCCTGGGAGCGCAACGTGTGTGAATGGCAACCAGAGGACTGGCGTCAGGAACAGCGACCACGAGACAGGGAGGCATCGGCCGAGGCATCTGGAGGCACTCTCGCAATGGTGCAAGGAGCATTGCCCCAATGATTTAACAATTCCTGTAAGTGTGCAACCTCCAGGGCAACTTTATTAGCTTGCACCTGTATCTGTATAATGACATTGTTACAAATGCATGCCTTAGTGTACATTGCAATGTTAACATCCAAAAAATTGTGAGTGAATAAAATTGCATTCCTATCTTTCCATAGAGAAAACAAAATTTCCATCCTGAAAGTATGCCAAATCTGGGAGAACTTCTGAGAAAATCTAGGGGAATCACCCAACAGGATCATGTGCCATGAAAAAGGTTCGGGCCTAAAAGGCTTGAAAAAATCATGAATCCAGTGCCAATAATTCTGAGCACGCTTGCAAAACCAAAAAATATGTAAAAACGACTCAGGTTGGCCATAGAAGGGGCATCTGGGATTAGGAACCCCAATGTGCTTGAGCCAAGGCCCTAGGGGAAAACCTTGGAAGGCAAGGCACCAAGAAAAGTGTGCAATCTTAGGTTCTGTAATGGCACTCCAAATGGTGTCGAACCATTTTTTCCATTGAGAAAGTGAAGAATGCAAATGCCACCGTTGATTAAGCGTGTCCACCATCGGAAGGTGGGGCGAAAGCCATCTGTATCCCATATTGGGCTTATAATTGGTAAATGGAGTGGCAGGAAACCACTTCCAATCATACCACCAAGGACGAACAGACTGAATCTCCACTTTATGAAGTAAGTGCACAGGGATGGAAGACAACAGGTCATAAGTTTGGCGATCAGCACGAACAAGGTGATATTGAACTTGCATATCCTCCCATGACCTGAAATTCATGGCGACTCTTGAAAAAATGTCCTTGGTAGTGCGGATGCCATGTTTAAAGAAACGCAGAGCACTGGCACCTTGAGTCTTGGCAAGAGGAGTACCTTGGAAGGCAAATAGGGGAGACCACCAAATGTTCTGTTGATTTAAGGAGAGCCCATTGCGAAACTCATCACCAGCCCAACGAAGCCAAGGTTTAACAACTTCCCAGGCTTTCCAGATGCTCTTAATAACAAAAGAGCCCTGTATGACCACTAGTTCACGCATAGTGAGAAGGGTCTGAAAACCAATCCCCTTCCACGCCAGTCTGTTAGCAGGGAAGCCTGAAGAGATGCAATTCCTAACAAGAATTTTCCAGGCTTCATCTCTAGAAATAGCTCTGATAATCCATTTAGCACAGAGGGAAAGGCCCTGCTTTCGAGTGGAAAGTAGGCCGAGACCCCCAGATTCCCTTGGGAGACAACAAAAATCTCAAGTAACTCTATGAAAATCATGATGGTCAGAACCAGAGGCCCAAAGAAAATCTCTGAGCAAATATTCTAATTTGAGATAGGAAGCTTTGGAGGGAGCCCAACAAGAAGAATAATACGCATGGGTGACAGCCAAAATCTTAAAACAAATCTTGAATTTACCAGTAAGAGAAAGCGGCTTAGTGATCCAATAATCAAGCTTTTTGTTAATCTTTGTAAGCACAGCATTCCAAAGTTCCACAGGGGAAGCCTGGAAAGCAAAGGGAATGCCAAGAAAGCGAAAGATTTCTCCATGAGTAACCCATTTCCATTGGAATTGTCTAAACCAAGGTGGAGCTAGCAAAAAAGACTGTTGGTAGCAGAGCGTTTTATGCCATTGAATGGCAGAGCCAGAGGCTTGACAAAAAGTGTCCAGACAAATTAAAGCATTTTTTATGTTTTCTTCATCTTCAAGAAGAGTAAGAAAAGAATCGTCAGCAAAATGCCCATTGACTAACTGGGAGGAATAATCAGGCAAGGAAATGCCACGGACCAGTCCTGAAGACACAGAGTGAGCAAGTAAATAACCAAAACCTTCAGCAGCAAGGACATAAAGCGCTGGAGCTAGCGGACAACCTTGTATGATGGAACGAAAAAGTCCAAAAGCTTTAGATTGTGAATTATTGATGGTGATGCAAGCATTAGCATCACCAAAGAGCATCTCCACGGACTAAAGAAAATTGGGACCAAAACCTAGAGCCTGAAGCATAGCCAAAATAAAAGGCCATTCAATGCGATCATAGGCTTTAGTAAAATCTATCTTTAAAAAGATAGCCTGCTTCTTGGACTTACGAGCCCATTCCATACCTTCCCAGATAGCAATGATGTTGTCAAGAATATACTTGGATTTGATGAAGCCAGTTTGTTTAGGCCGCACAATTAGAGGAAGCATATGGTGGATTTTGAGAGAGAGCGCCTTAGCAACGATCTTATAAGACACATTCAGGAGGGTGATGGGCCTCTAGTTGTAGATGTCCTCAAGATCACCAGCTTTAGGTATGAATTTAATATTGCCTTTATTTATGATCGCTCCTAAGCTTTTAGAATGGTATGCTTCAAGATAGACTTTGTGCAGATCAGGACCAATTTGCTCCCAAAGCTGTTTGTAAAATTCACAGGGAAATCCATCACACCCAGGGGATTTTTCATCTGCCATGGAGTAAACTGCCTCTTTAAGGTCTCGGAGGGAAAGAAGTTGCTCATAGAAAGCGCGTTGCTCAACCGTGAGGTGGTTTGGAGTAACAGTAATACACTTTCTGAGAGCCTCCTCCTGAGCAATCGAATGGCCCTGCGAAGCAAAGACATTCTCATAGTGAAGAACAAAAGCTTGCAGGATGTCAGGCAGACTAGAAAGAACATCAGTTCCCTGTTTTATCTTTTTAATCCCAACATTGGTATGACGGGCTCGGAGAGCCTGGAAGAACTCCTTCGAGGCTTTGTCGCCAACCTCCAACCAGTGGAGATAGGCTTTGATTTGAGCTCCTCGAGCAGCATAGTTATCAGCAATTTGCTTTTCATGGCAAAGCTTGGCAAGCTGAAATTGAAGATCCACATCAAAGGGGTTGAAGGTGAGAGCTTCAGAGGCTTTTTTGAGGGCAAGGGTGTTGGCTTCATAAGACCATTTTCTAAAAATTGCCAGCTGACGCCCGTAGATGCGCAAAAATTGAGCCATTCTAGTAATGGCGTCATTCCACCATTGAATCCAACCTCGATGGAAATGTGGACGTGGTTCTAAATTCTAGACACGTTGTATGTGGGAGATGGTGGAAGCATGCAACAACACAGACGTGTTGAGGAAGAATTGAGACTTGGCCACTTTGGGGACAGTTGTTTGCCAAAAAATGTCAAAATAAATGGGATAGTGGTCTGACAACGTCACATCTATAAGGGGAATGACAAGTAGATCACGATCTTCAGAAAAGGAAAAAAAAGATTGCGCCGAGATCATAGCACAATCAAGACGTTTCAATATGCAGTCAGGACCAGCTCGAAAATTGGACCAAGTGTGCCAGGCCCCACTATCAGGACGACGGCTAGTATTGGGATCAAAAAGGCCCAATTTATGACACATGTAAAACTAGGCTTCTCTTTCCCCAGCTGTCCAACGGAAAGGCAGAATGCCATCTTTGTCAGAGGCCACTTCAACCATATTGAAGTCCCCACACAGGACCCAAGTAGTTGGCGGCAAGTTGTCAGCAAGCCAAACCCACATTTGTGCCCTTTCCACAGCATCATTGGAAGCATAATCATTAATGACTCCAAAAGAATGATTGTTAATGGAAAGAAAAAGCCAAATATTACGATGAGTGGGGTCAGAACCGTGCGAGATAAAAGCAGAATGAAGGCGAGGTGACAGGAGAGTAACTACACCACCTCGGCCAACTTCATGCTGAGAAGAAAACATGACGCTATCCTGCCAAATGACGCGGCATGCAGCAGAAAGCATGAAACCAAAAATCTTAACTTCTTGCAGGCAAAGAAAATCTAAATTCCCAAGTCCATGACGGGTATCCCAGACATAGTACTTTTTGGGGAGGTCTGTAAGACCTCGAACATTCCAAGAGAGGAATTTCATGAGAAATCTTCCATACCATCCTCGTCCTCCAAAGAGGAGTAACTATTCTGCAAAAAGGTAGAAACCGGGTGGAAGTCAGACGGGAAATCCTCTGAACTTACAACCTATCATTTTACCCTTGATATCTCCACACGTCCAGGAGGACTGCGAGAACGCCTTGTTGCTGGTGGTACTATGGAAGAGACTGCAAGAGGAGAATGAGCCCCAGCCAAGGATGAGGCCCTGGCAGCCGCCTTAATCCCCTGCGAACCAGCAGGGTTTGAAACCTGTGAAATTGGAACAAGTGTAATAGAAGTCGCTGGCATCTCCACACTAGCAGGCGCTGACACTTCGGTGGAAACAGGAGGAATCGCGGTAACTGCCGCATAGGATGGCTTGGGGGCCAAAGGATTCAAGGCAGACTTGCCCTTGCGCCCAACAGTAACCCATTCTTCTTTTTTTCCTTCGACCTATTTGACAGGCATCGCTTTAGGCTGGGGTTTGACCCTAGGCGTAGCCAAAGAGCAATCCCTGATCTTATGTTCTGCAGACTGGCACTTATAATAGGTGTTAGGTAGGTTCAAGTAAAGCACCTTCTGTGAGAAGGTTTGAGCGCCAATATGGATTTCCACAGAATCCTTGAGATCTTTAGAAAGATGAACTTCAATGCAAACACGCCGATGAGGGCAAGCATTAAAAAATTTCTCTGGCTCCTTGGTAAGAACTTTTCCAAGGGCTTGGGCAATAGACTCAATAAAAGGCCAGCAGGGGAAGGGTAGACCTGGGAATTCGACCCAAACAGGAACCCTAAGCTTTTTATCATCTAAGACAGAGAAGTCTCGGAACCATTTCTGAAAAACAAGCAGAGAGGAATGCACAGACCAAGGGCTGTTGGTAAAAATCGCGTCAGCTTGCAACGAGTTAGCAAAGCGAAATAAAAAAAGCCTTTGGTAAGGTTTTGCACAGTGTCAAGGCGGACTCCATGAGGAGTCCAACTTTTGTTGACCCATTCTCTGAGCATAGCTTCAGGGGGAGTCCTACCAAAAAAATACCCTATCAAGGTATGTTTTTCTAACCAGTCACATGCAGCATCAAATTCTTACAAAGGAAGGACAATATCCGGATTACCTCATGGAAGACCTTCGGGACAAACTTGCGCGGGCGTTTGTTCGATGGCGGCGCCATGGCAGTCCGAAGCAGCAGTGTGAATACTAGAAACAACTGGTTCACCACTGGCCGGAGCCATTATATCCTAACCTAAAGCTCCCGCAGTAAATGTGGTATGACAAGTGCCGATAGAAGGGGAGTGCAAGCGAAGGGTCGTATGCAAAAAACTGAGAGTTCGCATGAAGCAAGAAAACCCTAGCAGAGCGAATTTTGATCTTCAATCTTCGGTACTATTAATAGTTGTGAATATTATATATTTTTTGAAGTTTAAAGTTAATATCGGTGGGAGGTAACCTATGGTTGACTTTTCAGCCTTTTGTACCTCAGGGTCAGCCCCCTATCTTTTTATCTGCTATTTAATACTTCAAAAACATATATAAGTTATTTCTTGCTAACTAGATTCATAGGTCCATTCACAATCTGTTTTTATACTATTTGTTATAAATTCATTCTTACATTTCAACACATCTTTTGGAAATGATTTCGTAAACTACAAATTTTACATAGATGCAAATTTCAACACTTCTTTACTGTGACCTTGTCACTTACAATGAGAACATTGAATTTATTTCTTTCTTTGAACTGATCTGTTTTAAAATATATCATATTGGACATCATTGTCAAGTTGACTATATCCAAGGCCTTCATATTTTGACCTCATTATAGAAGCAATAGGCTCTCTAATTTCTTTCTCATTTTCCCTTCCCAATTCCTTACAGCCATGAGACTTCCAAAGACATTGCCATTTAATTTTTTAAATTCTTTATCACAAACACATTTACAGTTACTTATAATCCTCATAATCATTTGTGCCACATGATACATCAAATACAGATGGTTTTAAATTCAGACTTTATTTTCTTAATTCTTCTCAGCAACCATATTCCTCTTTACATATTGAAATTTTATTCATTTGTAAACTATTTGGCTTTTAAGTTTCATAACTTTATATGCTAAATGCTCATATCTTTCCTTAATAATTTACAATTTACAATTTGTTTCTCTTTCTTAAAAATATGTCATATATTGAACATTTATCTTCTTACATTCTTTCAATTCTTTTTCCAAATCATTTATTTACCCCATTCCTTTTTCCCTTTAATTATGTTTCTTCAAAACTATACACTTCTAAATCTCTTAGATAAACTTCAATATGAACAATAGTGACACCTTATGATTTTATCAATATTCACTTTCAATCTCTTAAACAATAAATATAAACAATAGTAAATTAGCGTCTTCTTTCTCTTTCTAAACTGTGATGGCCTAACGCTTCCTTTGTCCTTTCAATAGTGGCTAAAATGCTCTTACTTTCAATTTGCAAACTTTACCATCCATCACTTTAGACATAAAAATTGTAAAACAAATTTAAATTGAATGCTTTAAACAATATTTATCATCGACATCATTGGCTTCAGATTGAATATACTTGGATTTTTCTTAGGCACGTCAACTTAATGACAAACTGTTACATTGCCGACGTGATCCTCTGCTAATACAAAGCTTGTGAGTACACTTTCTGCAGTTAAGACACACTGAACAGCTCAAAAACAATTGAAGAAAATCCTTCCCTCTTGAGAAAATTTGCAGATTTAAGATCTTTTAACATGCAATTATCACATCATGTCTTGCAGGCTTGTGTAGCAACATGTCTACTCTCCTCAGAGAGCTCTGAAATATTCAAATCCGGTATATTAGGTCTAAGAGAATTTTTTATATGAAGAAGGAATTGTTTGTACTTATAATAAAATCATCGAAGAAGAGAAAATGTATTTTTATCCATTGTCACAGTCAACATGGGATCAATACTAATGAGTTTGAAGAATATTTTACCTCCAATATAGATCCCAGTTCCTTGATTTGTGTTTTTACTTGCAGTTGTTCTTTTTCCAATAGAAAAGAAGATCTAATTAGAACTTATTAAAATGAAGAAAAAGAGAAACGAAGTTC
Source organism: Cupressus sempervirens (assembly GCA_028749045.1). Taxonomy (NCBI): domain Eukaryota; kingdom Viridiplantae; phylum Streptophyta; class Pinopsida; order Cupressales; family Cupressaceae; genus Cupressus; species Cupressus sempervirens. The sequence continues at coordinate 10,049,434 of CM053788.1, forward strand.
AATTTTTTGGATGAAATAAATTGATGCAGTTTTTATAAAATCAGAAACGAAACAATTTCGTGAAATGGAAGCTCACCTTTAATGCGCTATTGGGTTCTTTTAGTTTGGATGAAACGGGTTCTTTGAGTTTGGTCTTTTCATGCAGTTGTTCTGATTTAAGATCAATTTTATCTGCTCTAAGTGTTTGTCCTCCTTTATTACTATTGCAAGCATCTTCGTTTGCAATAGGGCTATTGAGAATTAGAAAAGCCTCTTCAATTGGACTAAACCTAGACCCATCAAAGCTATGAAAACCTTCAACACCATCTATTTTTGGTGTATCTAGGAAATTGTAAGTAGTATGTCTTGTTCACATAATTCACAAGTGAGAAAGTTACTCTCAAAAACATCATCTACATTTTCTGATTCACTCACGAGACTTGGACTAGAACAAGAATATGAATCTGAAATAGTGTCATTGAGCATTATAGAAGTTTCTTATATGGGACTAAACCTTGATCCATTGAAACTATAAAACCCACTTTCGGATCTCTTTGGTGTAGACACAGGTGTCATGACCAATTTGTGTAGCAGAACTCCATGAGGGAGCAAATTGAAATCAAGCAACTCTTGCTCACTTATATCAAAATTGAAAATGTTGTTGTCATCTATAAAAAATGAACTAGAATTGTTGTTTGTCACCTTTTCTACTGCATTGCTTTTCAAATGTGAAGCATTTACACATGTTTTCTTAGAGCCCTTATCCTTGAAAGAGATTGAATTCTCAGTTAAACAAGAGGGCCTCACTTTAGAATTCACTTCTCCAGCCAATGATGCCCTTTTTTGTTTATTAAGATTTGGCGAGCCTTGCAGCTTGGTTTCTCTAATGGAAACCAAGTTAGATTTGTCTTCCAAAACTTTTGACGTTATTCTTCTTTGATATTGAGACTCTCTTCATTTCGCCCTAACATTCTTACCACATTTTCCATCATTCTCTTTGCTATTCATAATCCCATCTTTCTTCAGATAGAGCTTCCTCGCTGCTTCAGCTGCAATCATCTTGGAGTATCTACACAAAGACATTACAGAGGCTACAAATGAAATCTCACTTATAGGAGCCCAAAATTTCTAAATTTCCCCGACAAGGGGAATGGTGGGAGCTCTTTGCAATTTTAATAACACAGTGGATGACCTTGTATTCTTTCCTCAGATGCACAAGTTTGCATTAAAAATATTTCTATGTTTTCTGTTTCCTACAGTAAAATACTTGTACTATCCTGAGAGCCCTCTTTTAGAAAATATCTTCTGTAAATGTTGCAGAGCTGTCATGTAAAATTCTAACATAATGACGGTGAATTCCCGTCTGCCATGGCGCAAACCATGGTTGCCAAATATAATTAACTTCAAATATTTTAAATGTCCTAGTTGGAAAAGATTTGGAAACGTCTTTAATTTAGACATAGAAGTAAAACAATCTTTACGGAAATCTCTGGCAGAGTAGTGCAGAACCAACTGTCACGGAAACATTGAGCAAGGAGACATGAAAAGTATTCAGCAGAATTTTAGGGAATATATCTAGAGCTGTAGTCCTTTGGACATATGATGATGTACATAGAATATTGTATGGTCTTTTTGTAAGAACTATGTCGTACTTAAAATTTGCTACCTCAACAAATTTTGAAAAGAGTGGAAGAGAACCAATCATAACAAAGTGGAAAAGTCAAATTATTTATCCATTAACAATTACTTTATTAACATAACATAATTATTATGGTGCTGATCTGAAATTTTACATCTTTAAATTTATTCGAAGAATGTTCAAAATTACATCATGATGGTGATGATAAATCATCACATGAAATGTTGGAAATCTGATTAACATACAAGACCTAGTTGCTGGTCCAACATACATCAATTACAATGAATATATATATATATAAATCAGTTTCTAGAATTTACATTGTGCTCATATACAATTACATAGTTCAGTTCATCTCAAGGATGAAACAGTACAATAAAAACTAAGTTAACCTTTCCTGTTGTGTTCTTCAGCGTAACCTGTCTCCAAAGCCGCAAGACGTCATCCATCTACTATTTGAGATGGGATTGTGGCCGAGGCACTTTTACCTCACCAACCATGGAGTGATTACTCCCCCGAGATTCTTCCTGACATAAAGAATACCCCGACCCTAGCACAAGAAGTCTAGCTTCCCAGAATAAGATAGATCGGATGGATAAAACTACACATCTACACATGTAGTAAAACCAAATAAGCATAGTCACACACACATGCATTATCTGGACCACATAATTAAATGTGAAAAATAAATAGCTTGGCCAAGCACTTACAAAGCCAGATTTAACAGTAGAAGAAACAAGAACAACATGTATCCATTCTACAAAACTGGCAGATAGAAGAAACTAAACATGAAGTATCCATTCTATCTTTCCCATTATTGCTACATTGCACCCAGCCTTGAGGCCCCGTTTGGTTGCTGGAAGATGAGGGCCAAAATCGGGTTATCAAGGGCAAAACCAGGTTTTGCAAAAAAAAATTGTTGTTTGGTTTGTTAAAATTATAACCCGGTTTTCAATTTCATCTTCCAATTTTGGTCAAAAATTGGAAGAAGTTTCTTCCAGTAAAAAGGTGGAATTCGAAATTAAAACCAAGTTTTGAATTTTATGACAGTTTTTTTAATAATATTGTGGGGTCCACAATATATTCATCTTCCGTGTCAACCAAACGGACCATTGGCTTTCCAAACCACAAAACCAGGTTTTCGAAAACCTGGTTATAAGATAACCTGGTTATGTCAAAAATTCATCTTCCCCAACCAAACGGAGCCTGAAGGAAATACACGTTACATGCCGATTTACAACAAGCTGATCAAACTATATCTGAATTGAATAAAATACATAACGCATATGTTCAATTCTATCCTTATGTACAGTCTATGCCGGAATGAATATTGTTGCATATGAAAACACTTAACATGTATGTCCATTCTTTCCTTATGATTCAGCCAATCACAAAATATTGAAATGAAACTAGTGCAACTGTAAAGAACACGTAAGATCACCCTATTCATTTGTTACGTTTAGACACATCAATGCTGAATTGAATACTATAAAGCTTCAGACAACCAACAGCAATGCATCTATCGCTAAGTGGGAAGAATGTGGAAATACTCTGTCATACAGCATTAGATTAATAACCCCAATCAGCAATACAGGGGTGGTCTGGACTTAAGGCGTTCTGGGCAGATGGATCAAGAAATATATATGTTGAGGTCTGCTTATTGTTGGAAAGAATTGGAAACAATTTCATTGGCTGCAAATTCAAGTCAACAACTCGTTTTCAATGCCCAACAAATTCCTATTTCTTAGGAAATACAAGTCTCAGTTTCTGAAATTTGCTAACAATTTCAATAGAAATGGCATGATTATAGGAAAGTAAATGTGGTTTTTACCCAAATACAATGGACAGGGGCTGTACCTATGTCTCTCTTGCTCCATAAAAGAAAACAGTTATCAACGTTAGAGCCAAGTCCTTATAAGATGTCGGGTATTCTATACTGAGTTACACTTTGGATCACTAATCTGGATACACAGATTCAGAAAAAATCACATAATTCACATCTTCTAATTAAGCTGCAAATGGATGCAGCAGATGAAATATTGGTTAATTATACTCAATATAAAAACTGTTAAAAAGATAATGTATTTTTTTGGTATTCTGAAAATGTTAAATCTTGGCTCGAATTCAACCCAAATGGTAGAATCCTTGCTCTTAGCTTGGTATGCCAGTGGAATGTTTTTGGGTAGAGTTTTGAGAGAAGGAACCGGTTCACTAAATCCCACTCTTAAATGCTTAGTTCATATGGTGCCTAATTTGGTCCCAGAACATTAGTGATTTGCTCCATTTCAATTTAACGGTATATGTTTCAAAATAACAGTAATCTTAGTTTGTTCATGTTAGGGTCTTGATGGCACATAGTTATTCACTCATTCGAAATTACGCAAGGTTCATGCAGAAATACAAGTAATATTATGATTCAAGCGGAGCATAGGTTATCATACGCGTTTTCCATCAAACTAAGCAAGATTGACCCTATCCTGAAATAAGATTGCATGCATTGGTAGAGAGTTCACATTCAGATGTTCAATACTGTATTAAAGATGTAAAGATCTTAATAACACAAGGAAATCTGTGTGCAAAGAGTCTGGGAAGATAAACAAGATGTGAGAGCAAAGAAAAACCTCAAATTCGCTGGTTATGCTGAGCTTCCCGAGACTATTCCAGCTGCCGCTGCCTTCCTTGTTTCCCCAAACCCTTCTTGAAGGTTTTTAAAAGAATAAAAACATTTTAAACAATTTTGTTTATGAGCGCGCGTGCACATATATATTCTTCTAAATTCCTATTCCATCAAAATAGAACTTTTATTTGTATATCACAATAACATGTTAACAAAACATCTTTTATTAAACCAATCAAATGAAACATCTAATTCATTTTGAACTTTCAAAGTTAGCTTTAGTAAATGTAACAAAAGAAAAAAACATGAAATTCTATGTGATGTGTGTGTGTGGCAGCACAACATCCAATGCATCTCCTTTCGAGAGGCTAGTCCTCTCTACCTCAACCACACTCTCATCGTAACGATCCCTGTATCCACTCAGACACTCGCAACCAACAATGAGTCAGTATCATCATAATCAATATATCAAATCTTAATTACATCATCAATAAGAAATAAATACATTAGCATAATCACATTGCTATTAAATCACAACATTTAAGAACACATCTTATGGCATCTTCGTCATAACATGATAGATCATGTATTAAAATAATTCATTTAATTTTGATATAATCTAAGATGTTAACTTTCATTTATCTTAAATTAAGATTGAACCATCTTTGACCAAGTCAGCATTTGACTATTCACCACATAAACAAGAAAAAGAAAATTATTCAAAGTCAAGATGTGACACTTTTATATGACTTGTGGGATAAAAATGCTCTGTAGAGTATTGGAAGAGTTTTGGATTGGATTGCATTGGAAATGGATAAATGCATCTAGGATAACAATATTTATTAGTCTCTAAGCAAGGAGCTTATGTTTTTGTTTGCCCCTGGCTATTTATTTTTGTGCAGATTAATGCAGAAGACTAAGGTTTGAAAAATAAATAAATAAAATATGACAGCCTATTTCAAAGTTTCTAATTGGTCTAACCAAATTTCCTGAGGTTTATGTCCACTTTCATAAATAAAAAAATTAACAAAATATGAAATTCCATGTTGGTGGTCTCTAACTGCAAAGTAAAGGATGCTTATGGCCTGCGTTATCCAAGCCAACGGTGATGCTCCTAGCCAGCTGTGCTATCTCCAATGGGTGGTTCAGTTTACAAATGATAGAAGCGATTGACATTTTTTCTAGGCTTCAATGCACTTTGCAGGCAGCATGGAAAACATTACACTTAGAGAAAACATTACACTTAGAGTATGTTAATATGACAATTCGTACATATTAAGGCTAGGAAAAAATAAAAATAAAAAATCAATTCATCCATCCATTTCTAATGGTCATTGCATATTTTGTACAAATTCTAATGAAATAAGAGACAGAGCTTTGATTTATCTAATTTACAATTTTTAAGACGGCAAACATTGTTTTTATTTTTATTAGAATATGCTTGTGAGTGTTGAAGCATTGTAGGTGAAAATTTGCTTTTACGGGTGATCTTGTATTCCCGGCCTTTTTTTGTAAATTGTAATTTTAATATATTATTTATTAATAGAAAAGGATTATTCATTAAAAAAAAATTGCCTTTGCCCACAACTAGTTTGGCTGAAATTATGTGGCTCCCATAAAATATAGTTAAAAAATTATTCTTTCTTTGAAATCCTTCACTTAAATTTATTATTTAAATATTAAAGTAAATTAATAAAATTAATTTACTTTCTAATTCAATTTTTAGTGTATGTTTATACAATAATCTTGATCAAAGATTTAAATTATTTTGAAAAAGCTTTCTTCATAAATATGTTATGTTATATTTATTCATTGACGTTGTCATTCTTTATCGTTCTATTATTAAAATCAAATTAATTAATACATTCAATAATTATTTCACATTATATTTTTAACATTGCTATGTTAAATTGATTAAACATTATCACTCATTAAATTTATTTTTGATAAAAAAACAACAAAAAACTAGGGGGTTGGCCCTTTACAATAGTGGACAACCATCAAAAACCTGCTGACAACCCACACATGACCAATTGGCAACAAGCACATAACTAAACAATCTCCCTAACAATTCATATCAAACAACCAAAACACCCACATTATGAAGAAGAAGAAGCCCATTCCCAAATCCACCACCAATTTCATCTCTATCTTTTCCACCACCACAATGAGACATTCCCCTAATGGTTCATATCAAAAATAGTATACCAACATATAACATTATTAGTATTCCTACTTTTAAAACCAGCAAAGTTTAACATATTAACAAACTGCATGTAGGTGGTCATTGCATTGTAGCACCTACAACCCAAAAACAAGTTTAGTATAAAAAACAAAACCATCGACAATAGATGGGGAGAGACCAGAAAGTCATTAACTAGCCCCCTTTTTCTTTCCCTTCCTAGCCATGAGAACCTTGGCCTAGTCATCAGTGAGGAAGCTATAAAGAAGCTTCATGTCCTCCTTTCCAAGGTTCTCCTCCTCCAAGTTATTAGCCAACAGCTGAAGAGTGATAGCCATTGTGTGCATCACTTTGAGGGTGAACTTTGAGAAAAGGTTGAATCCCTCTTCCATCGCCATGCACCTATACATTAGCTCCTTCTATTCCTTGCAGGTTATAGGTTTATTCTCCTTGGCTTCCAGCTTTAGGGTCCTACTACAATTCTCCAGTGTGTTCTGCTTAACCTACACTTTAAAAATGTTAATATGGCCTTTCAGGTTCTCTTGGCTCTCTTTACTAAATAGGGAGGAAATAGTGTGGGGTGAGGTATTGGTCCTACTGGGGTGCTCCTGGTTGACAGTGAAAGGCAAAGTGATGGTGGTAGAGACATGTGTGGGGTCGAGGGAGGGGTCCTTAATAGTGTTTTCTATCTCAAAGTTCCAGGTAACATCAAGGATATCATCCCATTTCTCCACATCTTTATTTGTTTCCTCTTTTCCCTTATCCATACCATCTCCCAAGTTTGTGTCACTCTCATCAGAGTTGGTATCTTCCTAAGCCTCTTCTTGAGACTAACTAGCCATTTGTTTGTATTGACCCTAGGTCTTAGCAATTCTTCTTGACCTTCTTCTACTACCATAAATTTCCTCATTCGAGTCACCAATTTCAACCTCCACCCTCTTGTCCATTTTAATTCTTTTGTTGGGCTCTGATTCAAGGGTTAGAATTCTATTTTTCCTTCTCTTAGCAAGGGTTTGGCTAAGAGAGAGATGAAGAGTAGGGCCTTTCCTTCCACTATTAAATTCCAAATGCAGGGGGGCCCCAGAGGGGAGGATGTTATCGATGACAATCACATGAGGAGGGCAGAGTGCCAAGTGAAATTGGAAGAGGTGGAACATGAGCCCTTGGTGGAGAATGGTGAATTTTTTTCCTTTTTTCTTATTTTCTCTAACATCAATAACAGTGTCCTCAAGGGCATGCAACAGGAAGAAAGGAATATTAACAAATTCTCTATTGCGAAAATGGTTAAACAGAGGGAAATGATAAAAGTAATACACACTATGCCTACCCTCCAGCATCAAATACTTCATTATCATCAAACAGACATCATCCCAGGGCTTTAGAAGTTTGTCTCTCCTAAAGCCTCCTCGATATCGGTTAGGAGAATCATTCTCTGTGAAGAAACTGGACAGGTTCACGTCATCCACCACCTTCATAATTTTTTGCCATTTCCTACCCTTCATCTCTAAACTTGTTGCCATAGTAGTAGATTCTTCATTCACCTGAAAAGAAATTCCATTAATGGTCACTCATCTATCCTTCCAGGTTGCAATAAACTATTGCAAACAATTTTCATCGTATCCCATCATGGCCTGCATATAGGGGACAAACCCTCCTCCCTTAAGAAAAATCCAAGTGGCCTACCTCTTGGAGAAGTCCTCCAACTTAGTGGGCTCCAATATATTTAGGTCCCCACCCATTGCAACATTCTCCTCAACCAAATCTCCTTCCACAATCTCAGTAATTCTCATTTGCACCCAAAAAATTGCCAAGGCAAGCCTAAAAATAGAACAACTAGTGGATAAAAGCTTTCATTTTTTGTTCTTCACTCATTAAATTTCTTATACTTGCACTTATATTTAATATTTCATAACATTAAAAAATTATAATGTTTCACTAATAACAAATTCATGTACCCTTAAAATGCTTCATGTGAATTATGTTAAATAGTTTACTTCTTTTTAGCAATAGCCACATTAAAAATTAGAAATTGGTATATGAATGACTTGACTAGGGTTTTGGCTCTGCTAGGGTTTCTTACTTCATGCGAACTTGTAATTTTCTTGTGTACAGTTCTGTGTTTGAGCTTTCCTTCTGTAGTCTCCACTTGTCACACTGCATTTACTGTGGGAGCTTTTAGGCTAGGATATAATGGCCCTGGCCAGCAGTGAACCAGTTTTTCTAGTGTTCACACTGCTATTTCGGATGGCCATGGCGCTACCACAGAACAAACACCCTCGCAAGTTTGTTCCAAAGGTTTTTCACGAGGTAATTCTGATAGTATCCTTCCTTTACAAGAATTTGATGTTGCATGTGATTGGTTAGAACAACATACTATATATGCTACTTTAGTATGTTAGAAACACTAAATTAAAACAATCTAAAGCATTTGCATACTAATTTAACATAACTTCATGAGAGACAAAGTGAAGTTCTCAAATGAGAATATGAGCCATGGATAGGCTCTCTCAATGAGGATGATCACTTGATGTAGAGGTGTGTCTAATAGCTAAGATGGCTTGATTATGTATGTATGCTCAAATGCTCAAATGGGCTTCAATGGAGAATTTTTGATAGATTTTGGTGAATGGATTTGATGTAAAAATGGCTTCTCAAAATGGCATTATGGCTTTAATTTCTAGATTGTGTTAAAATAGCTTGGGAGAGGATTCCTTAAATAGGCAAAGGGCTTGAGGGATCAAGAGCTAGGATGCAAGGATGGGAAAAAGCTTATGGAAGTTTTAGATTGAATGAGAGGAAAGCACATGGATTGTGCTTCCTTACAGCCAATCAAGGAGTGACACATGTCACAGAGGCATTGGTTAGAGCAAGAGGGGTTGAGGGGTCAACAAAGGAGGCTCAAAGCTCATAAAGAACCTCATAATGACTTGTAAGAGCAATGAATGGGCTTGTAAGAGTTATTTATGGCTTTGTGGGCTTCATAAAGTTTTATGGTTGGGATATTTGTGAAAAAGTTGAGATATTTTGACTTGGGTTGGATTAAGAAAGTCTTAAGCTTGACTTAGGAATGTGCAAATGATTGAGACTTGGATTAGGCTTGGGTTAAGATTAGATTAGGCTTGTTAGAGATGGGCAAGTGGATGGCATTTAATGAGGGTGGGTGAAGGAGGAGATATTTGTTGGCTTTGGCTTGGGTTAGCAAGTCTTAACCCATGTTTAGGGAATGTGACAAGGTTAGGGGGGGGATTAGGATTTGGGTCAAAGATAAGGATTGACATCTTCTAGAAGAGTCTAGGCTTTGGATGAGGATGAAGACTTTCTAGAAGAGTCTAGAACTTTCTACGATGAGGATAAATAAAGTTTTTAGAAAATAAATAAAGTTTTATTTATTTCAAGGGTTTGGATTGAGGAGATATTTATTAAAATATTTTTAATAAACATGAGGATTAACATTTAATCTTAATTAAATATTTTGAATTGGGATTAGGGGTAGGAAATGAAGGGATTAGCCTTTAATCAAAATTAAAGAAGGATTAGAAGATTTTGGAAGAGGTTAGTGGTCTTAAGAAAATTGGCCAAGTTTTGGGCAAAAAATAAATAAATTATTTATTTTGAGATTTTTGGTCAATTTATTAATTAAATAATTAATAAATAAGGAAATAATGTTTAAATAAGATTTAAACATTTTTGGGAGGGATTGCTTAATTAAATATTTTTAATTAAGATAAAGGGATTTAATGGCATAAAAATAAATAAATTAATTAAATAATTAATTAATAAATGATGATGTCATCAGAAACTTTTTTTCAAAAAATAAAAATATTTTATTTTCTAAAGGATTTTTTAGGTGTCTACATTTTGCCCCTCTTTGATGTGATGCTGCAAGTGGCATGGCATCAAAGATAAGAAAATAAGATGCCCAAGGCTAGAGTAGAAGAGGAGAGAATGGACTGTGAGATGCCCCCTCAAGAAGGCAGCGGGGAGAGAAAGCAAGGCTCGACAGCTTCTTGAAAAGTACAAGAATCTTGGCAGGTGGGAGGACGAAGAGTGGCTTAAGAGAAGATGTTTAGTTAGCTCAAACTCTCACTATGGGAGAATGATAAAGGAGAATCAGATGCACAAGAGAAAGCAAGCTTAAGACTTTAGGGAAGATGGAGGATGAAGGAGCAGAGCGCTATAAAAAGGAATCCAAGATAGGGAGAAGGATGAGGGGATTATAAAGCTAATGCAATAGGATTTCAAAGAGTCAGATTGGCAGAAGATGGGTTTCGAAGATCCCTAGGACTAGGATTGTGGATCTTGAAAGATGAGACTTGGTGGATTGATTGAATTGGTGGATCCCTAAGACTAGGATTGTGGATCCCTAAAGCTAAAAGTGAAGATTGATTCAAAGAGATACTGATGCATAAGCTAGGGTAGGAGAGACAGATGCTGGATATGGATGAGAGATAATGGAGATGAAGGGAATTCATTAAAGCTTTTTGAGCAGGGGGATACTTCAAATAGAAGTACCACCATGTAGTTGAGCATTAGATTTGCTATAGGACTGTTGGTTAATTGCCAAGGGTACCAAGAACATCAAGGCTTTTTCACCAACTATCCAAAGGACTGACGGACTTGACTCAAAACCAACACGCAAGGATTTCCCAAGTAGCACACATGAATCCTAGAGGAAGTAGCGTGGAACTGACACTGGGTTACCCACAAGCAGAAAAGAAAAACAAACAAAAAACCTGATTAAAACCTTATTCTCAGATTGCCCCATTCGTAGTATACCATGATATGGAAGATCGTGGTAACCTTGAGGAGGGAACAAAAAGATTGCTTGGAAAAGATACTTCAAGACCCAAACGGAAGATTCCAAATCAAAAGAAAGCAAAAATCCAAAAGAGAACCATTTGCTAACAAGATGGGTAGGACGAGGTACTAATGGACCAAGATCAGACATGAGGAAAGCTATATCCTACAAGGATCTATCGGAGAGCACCTAAGCTAATGGATTTGGATGAGTGATGCACTTGGCAAGCTAAACTGAGAAGGATAACACTTTGATGACAAGAGATCTAGCTAAAGGATGCATTGGAATAACTAACCAAGATTTGTGCGATGTGTGCAAGACGTTGATCAAGGATGAACTGACATGAAAGCTGGATCGATACAATGGTACTAAGTTGAAGAGGATGTACAAGCTAACGGACCAAGATATGTTACAAATGTACAAGTTGTTTTGGACAAGATTGGATATACAAGCTATGATACAAGGTATGATACAAGCATTGGATACAAGATTATTTACAAGCTGTATAGGAGCTCTGGATGATAAGATAGCGGGATGGCTCAAGTTGGTGCAAGATGTAGAAGCTAAGGTTGAGGTGATAGCAGAAGATATGGATTTGGCAGGATGCATCCAATGATGATGATAGATGTGCAACCAAGGATGGGGACAATGCTAAGGTTGGTGGTAGTTGAGCTGATAGATGGCGCTAGAGTGATGGCTAATGAGAGGATGACATTGGATTTGCATGAGGATAGCATAGAGCGAGATACCAATGACAAGGGAGGATGGACAAGACAAGATCTCCAAGGAATACAGTGCCCCCAGTTAGAAGATGACATGCGGAAGGAGGTCTTACGATGGATGTGATAGGATTGAAGCTAGGATGGAAAAGATGAAGGTGCTAGGGAGATGGATGATAGCTGGGATGATGGGGTGAGGTTGCAGAAGATAAGTGGATAGTGATATATAAAAGCTAGAGGATGAAAGATAGGTGGATAAATTGGAAGATGGAGCTGGATGGCAAGATGTGACTAAAAGCATGAGGATGATAGGCTAATCTAGGGATGGCTGGATTACGCATGACGCTTGTTTGCCAAGTTTTCATCATGGTACTTGTCCAAGGTGCTTGAATTGCTAAGTTTTCACCAGTGGACGCTTTATTTTTATTTTCTTTTTTGAATTTTTGACTTTGGACTTAACTGGAATGATTTTGTCTTTCTTCAGCTATTTTTGGCTTTTTTGGGATTTTTCATTGGCTGTTGGAATGTTCAATTTTGTTGCTAGCTGTTGGTACACCGGATGTGTGATTTATGCAATAGATCAGATTAGATGGGATTGATGGTAGAAGATGGAGGGATAAAAAGGTTGGAAAGGAGCATGAGATGGGGATGCCTGCAGGATCAACATTGGCACATGTTGGGACGGGTGTGAAAAGAGCATATGGGGAATAGATGGTAGGTGCGGGCTTGATGGAGGATTTGTGGAAGCGTGCTTGGGGATATAGGCACCCAAGATGGAGTTAGGAGATGGGGGACACGAGTCATTAGATGGGGGATTAGAAATGGTGGATGCCATTATGCATTGGGTTTCAACATTTTTCTTTGGGATCCACATGGTTTTGGATTTTCTTTTCATAGGCTTTTGCATTGTTTTGCATTCTTTGATTGGATTTTTCCTTTTTGGAGTATGTCTTTTAGAATAGACATATGATTTCCTAGGATGTGGATTTTTAGCTTTATGCATTTTGAAGTTGGCATTCACATTGTTGTGGTAAGCTTTGAGAAGATGGTTATGAGAAGCTTTGCGATATAGAGAGGATATGTAGGAGCTTATAGTGGGAGGATTATGGATGATAGGTAGAGAGATGTGCCTTTGTTGATCCTGAATAGGAATGAAAGGAGTGGGATTTTTATGCTAGATAATAGGAGGATGGCTGATAGTAGATTTTGGTACATAGGGACCCAAAATGGATTTAGCAGATGAAGGGGGGATATGGTAGGTTGTTTTGGGTTGCAAAGATGGTGGAGGGGGGATGCCATAAGATTTTTTGAAGGAGTGATAGGAGACTGGCATGGTGGGCCTAGAGATAGGCTTGGTTTGGGGATGGTGTGTACTAACACTTTTAGATGGTGAGCCTTTGGATACATATCCAAGACCATGAAATCCTAGATTCTTTTGTGCAATAATAGGCTTTCTGATTCCTTGCTCTTGTGGTCCTATACCTTGACCTTGATAATGCCATCAATTGAGCATTTGAACGAACTGAGGAAACTTTTTGCTTGTAGAAAATGGTAGAAGTACCTTATTAGATGTATTGCAACGGGGAGATATTGTTCTTAATTCTTCTGCTGAGAGGGGGCCACCATGGATGAATGTAAGTGAACCAAGAGGGTAGATTATAGATGGTGGAATAGCTTGGATAGGTGGTAAGATGGAAGCATGGAGCAGAGGAGATGGTAGGATAGGATCTTGATTTAGCTGATGGGATGAAAAGATATTTTGCAGTAGAGGAGGTATGGCTTGAGGTTTTGCAGATGGAGGGGATGGTGACTTCACTATGGATGGAAGACATGGTATGATGATATCTTTGTTTATGCTTTGGGGGATGTCAACATGCTTTTGGCCAGGATCTTGATAGGATTGGATTGGAGTGGATGGTGCGATAGGAGGTGAAGGGATGGATTCTTCAAAGGCAGCAGATGGATAGATGGGAGATTCGGTAGTGGAGATGGGTGAGTAGAAGACGGATGGATAAGGGTCATTACGGGAGATTTGGGAAATGCTTGGAGGTGATGTGGATAGGATTTGGAGGGATTTGACAAGTGGTGGGATTTTGATGCTTGCGGGAAGTGGAAAGATTTTAAGTAATTTGATGGATGGCATGGGGATGATAGCTATGGGAGATGGAGGTGATATTATAGATGGGGAAGCTTCATTACTGACTATTTCACATGGTTGGATTAGATGACATGGCTTATTGACTGTTGGAGGTGACTTTTCTTGTATTTCCTCTAGGAGATTCTTGGGAGACTCATGTGTCGAAGGTGGAGGTGGTGGATTGATAGGAATAGTTGGTGTGATGGGGTTGGAAGATTGGAAGCTTGGTTGATTGGGTGATGGAGGGGAAGCTAGGATATGAGATGGCATGACTAGATAGTTTGGAGGAATGCTTGGATTCTGGGGGATGGTTGGCGGAAGGCATCTAAGGCTCTCAAGAAACCTGTCATAGTCAACAAGATTTTCATCATCATTGGAATAGGATGTAGCAGGAAAAAGGACAATGTGACCAAACTCATCATGATAGGGTTGGGATTTCATGTTTTGATGATGAGTTGGATGGGGATGGGGTCTTGCATATGGATGAACACGGAAGCTCATGATTGGATTTGGATTAAGCACAGATTTTGGATTGGCTGATGAAAGATTTCCTAGGGAGAATCAAAGCTGCATGACAGACCTAAGGAGGATTGGCTGGAGATTTTTGGCTTTCCTATCGATGGAAGATTTCAAGGGTATGCTATCAAAAAGTGAGATTTTTGCTTTCCTATGTGTAGGATTGGTGGCTTTTGGTGTCAACTTGAGGATAGACAAATGATCCTATGGGCATAACATGAGATTAACCACTTGTGAATCCCAACCTTTAGCTTAAGGTGATGAGGGATGACAAGTGACAAGGCTAGATTACCCTAGACAAAGCTCTGTCAAAGGGATAACCTTGGGGAGATTGAGGGATTTGGATAGATTGATTGGATAGCAAACTCTGGTAGAGTAACAACAGTTCCTTAAAGGCTTGGGTGATTTTGGATTGGGTTGCTAGCTAGCTAGGGGGATGATTTGGATGGACTTTGGATTTGGGATTGTTCTAAAGCAAAGAACTAGATAGATTCGGTTGCTGTAGGGGAGCTTGGATGATTTTCTGATGAGGCAGTGACGACGCTAAGTATGCCTTGAGCTAGGAGATTTCTACTTTTCTGGGATTTTGACCAAAGCTGGCAAACATTCATTTAAAAGCTATGAACAAACAAGCAAAATTTTTTTTGGAGCAAGCACGTCAAACACACCAACATCCTAGGAAGCTTTCTACAAGGATAAAATTTGGTTTAGCTAGGGAGTCCTCGATATACGCAAGGTACGTGAGGCCCAAATCCATAGATGAAACCAAAAAGATGTCACACAGCCGAGAGGAGCAGGAACCCACTTCTCCTCTTTCACTTCTCAAGGGTATAAAGTTCCTTGAGGCTTAGCCTGAGTGACAAAATTTTGATCCCAAGAGAAGTGTCTTTGGATTCACCTCCCGATCTTTATACTCCACCGAAACGCTGGAGTTGAGGTCATCCCGAGGGGTGATGAAATCCCCAAGCAGGCCTCTTAAAACTTAAACAAGATTTTGGATCCTAATATTATGCACCCAAGATGGCCTCGAAAGACGACAAGGGGAGAGAAGACTTGGATGATCTTGGGCTAAAAGACAGAGTTCTTTTCCAACTGACGCTTAAGTTTTCTGATCTAGACTTTTTGAAAACACATGTGATTAAGATGCAAAGGTTCAATTCCAATTTGAACTATGCCAACAAAAGAAAGCGATTGAAGAATGAATACACCAAGAAGATTTAGGGTCAACAAAAAGTAAACTCGCGCACCTAAAGGCCCTCCACGTCAAGTATCGATTAATTTCCTTTAAGGCATTCAAGAGTTGGTGTTTGTTCGTTTTAAGGCCAAAACAAAGATGTGTGTAAATCTTGATTTCAAGCGCGGGCTTGGAGGCCCTCCACATCAAGATTTGTTCAATTTTTATGCCCAAATGAAGTGTTAGCGAGAATAATGTGCATTCAAGAAATTTTCTATCTTAGAAAAACCAATAAAAACTCAAGTGAGTGGAATTTGATTTTTGTGGAGCACTTAACACCTTCTTAGGTAGACCCATCCCCATATATGGCACTGATATTGCAACCAATGGTTACAATGATGGGTGCTTAAAAAGGGTGAGTCCAACAACAAATTCACTCAAAGTGTCTTTATTTGTTTTTATAACTTAGAAAGTCTCTAAAATGTGGATTCTTTTTATGCCCCAAAAGATGATTATTTGATCTATGGCATTCAAGATTGGATTTGTTGTTTTAATCATGCATTCATAAAAAAAAAAAAAAACTTGATTTTAATCCATGACACTCAAGAGTGATTTTAGCAACATGCATTCAGAGACAAGTGATTAAACATTCAAGTTTTTTCCTTTTAGCATTCAAGATTGAGATTTTGCATGTTGTTTTAAGAACTTTGAAGTGCTTTGTTTTAACCTTAGATCATTCGAGATTGTTTTGGACTCAAAAGTGAAAATGACTCTTTGGACTTTGATTTTCATTCAAGATTTTTTGTTCTAGTTTGCATGTTTTAAGGCCAAAAATGATATTCCTAGATTGTTTTGATGCATGAAAAACCTAAGAAAAATTCAAGATTTTGCAACAAGACATTTGTCTGGAACAAATAACAAAGCTTTTAGGACAATTTTGGCAACCATTTAGGACTCTTAGTTTTCATGAGATTTTTAAAAGAATTTTAAAATATTTGCAAATGAGGTTCATTTTATCGTTGATTGATGCTTTGAGTTTGATTTAGATTTTAGTGTGCACTTAGTGTTGATTTTGAACATTTTGAAATGAAAACTTGAAGTTCTTTTTAAATTCCCAAAAATGAAGTGTTCCTAACTTTGCATGAATGCATCTAAAACCTTGATGTTGCAAGGATGCAAATGATTGGATTGGTTTAGTTTCATTTGTTAAAAGAATTTTCTTTTTGCAAATTTTTAGTTTTTAATGGATTTAAGTATGATTTGGGGGTTTATTCTAAGCACTTAAAAAAAAGTGCGTATGATTTTGCTTCCTTAAAAAAAAAGGCCAAGATCCCTCAAGAAGAAGAAGTAGACGGAATAGAAGAAGAATATAGACAAGAAGAGGAAGAAGAATTCCAAGTGCTTCGTCCACCTATAAGCTTGAAAATTTTGTAAACACTATGAGATAGACTATGAGTTCCTTTGTCTTCTTCATGCTCATGTGGACCTACAAAACCAATTTATACAATCCTACCAATCACAAAAACAAGCAAAATTAGCCAAAATTAGCAAATGACATACAAAACTTGACTAAAAAAGCTAATGAAGATGATCCATGCGGGGTCCCATTGGGCATATCAAAATGTATATGCTACTTTAGTATGTTAGAAACACTAAATTAAAACAATCTAAAGCATTTGCATACTAATTTAACATAACTTCATGAGAGACAAAGTGAAGTCCTCAAATGAGAATATGAGCCATGGATAGGCTCTCTCAATGAGGATGATCACTTGATGTAGAGGTGTGTCTAATAGCTAAGATGGCTTGATTATGTATGTATGCTCAAATGCTCAAATTGGCTTCAATGGAGGATTTTTGATAGATTTTGGTGAATGGATTTGATGTAAAAATGGCTTCTCAAAATGGCATTATGACTCTACTTTCTAGATTGTGTTAAAATGGCTTGGGAGAGGATTCCTTAAATAGGCAAAGGGCTTGAGGGATCAAGGGTTAGGATGCAAGGATGGAAAAAAGCTTATGGAAGGTTTAGATTGAATGAGAGGAGAGCACATGGATTGTGATTCCTTATAGCCAATCAAGGAGTGACACATGTCACAAAGTCATTGGTTAGAGAAAGAGGGGTTGAGGGGTCAACAAAGGAGGCTCAAAGCTCATAAAGACCCTCATAATGGCTTGTAAGAGCAATGAATGGGCTTGTAAGAGTCATTTATTGCTTTGTGGGCTTCATAAAGTTTTATGGTTGGGATATTTGTGAGAGAGTTGAGATATTTTGACTTGGGTTGGATTAAGAATGTCTTAAGCTTGACTTAGGAATGTGCAAATAATTAAAGCTTGGATTAGGCTTGGGTTAAGATTAGATTAGGCTTGTTAGAGATGGGCAAGTGGATGACATTTAATGAGGGTGGGTGAAGGAGGAGATATTTGTTGGCTTTGGCTTGGGTTAGCAAGTCTTAACCCATGTTTAGGGAATGTGACAAGTTTAGGGGGGGGATTAGGATTAGGGTCAAAGATAAGGATTGACATCTTCTAGAAGAGTCTAGGCTTTGGATGAGGATGAAGACTTTTTAGAAGAGTCTAGAACTTCCTAGGATGAGGATAAATAAGGTTTTTAGGAAATAAATAAAGTTTTATTTATTTCAAGGGTTTGGGTTGAGGAAATATTTATTAAAATATTTTTAATAAACATGAGGATTAATATTTAATCTTAATTAAATATTTTGAGTTGGGATTAGGGGTAGGAAATGATGGGATTAGCCTTTAATCAAAATTAAAGAAGGATTAGAAGATTTTGGAAGAGGTTAGTGGTCTTAAGGAAATTGGCCAAGTTCTGGGCAAAAAATAAATAAATAATTTATTTTGGAATTTTTGGTCAATTTATTAATTAAATAATTAATAAATAAGAAAATAATGTTTAAATAAGATTTAAACATTTTTGGAAGGGATTCCTTAATTAAATATTTTTAATTAAGATAAAGGGATTTAATGACATAAAAATGAATTAATTAATTAATAAATGATGATGTCATTAGGGACTTTTTTTCAGAAAATAAAAATATTTTATTTTCTAAAGGATTTTTTAGGTGTCTACACATACCTTGATAGGATAATTTTTGGGTAGGACTCCTCCTGAAGCTATGCTTTGAGAATGGGTTAACAAGTACTGGACTCCTCATGGAGTCTGCCTTGACGCTATGCAAAATTGTACCAAGGTTTTTTTTTATTTCACTTCACTAACCCATCGCAGGCAGACATGATTTTTAACAACAAACCTTGGTCTATGCATTCCTCCCTGCTTGTTTTTCAAAAATGGTTGCGAGACTTCACAGTCTCTAATGATAACAAGCTTAGGGTTCCTATGTGGGTCGAGTTCCCAAGTTTACCCTTGTTATGTTGGCCTTTCATTGATTCCATTGCTAAAACCCTTGGCAAAGTTGTCACAAAGGAGCCTAAGAAATTTTTTAATGCTTGCCCACAGAGACGTGTTTGCGTCAAGGTTGATATTTCCAAGAATCTTAAAGATTTTTTGGAAATCCAAATTGAGGCTCAAACCTTCTCTCAGAAGGTCCTCTATTTGAACCTCCCCAATGCCTGTTATAGGTACCAATCCATGGAACACAAGATCAGGGATTTCCCTTTAGCTACGCCTAGGGTTAAGCCCATGCCTAAGGAAGCACCTACCAAGCCAGTCAAAGGGAAAAAAGAAGGGAAAAACAAAGAATGGGTTACTGTTGAGGGCAAGGGAAAGGCTACCTTGAATCCCTTCCCCCCTAAACAGTCCTACGCAGTAGTCATCGTGACTCCTTCTCTCCCCATAGGAGTGTCAATTCCTACCAACATAGGGATGCAAGCAATTTCCATAGCACCAATTTCGGGGGTTTCAAACCCTACTGGTACACAGGGGATGAAGGTGGCCACCACAGCTTCTACCTCGGTTGTGGTTCGTACCCCTCTTGTTGCTTCTTCCATAGTGCCACAAGCAATGCGACATTCTCGAAGTCCTCCTAGACGTGTGGAGATACCAAAGGTGAAATGATCGGCTATAAGTTTAGAGAATTTTCTTTCTGACTTCCACCAGGTTTCTACCTTCTTGCAGAATAGGTACTTCTCTCTTGAGGACGAGGATGATATGGAAGAATTTTCATGAATTTTTTATCATGGAATGTTAGAGGTCTCACAGACCTCTCTAGAAAGTACTATGTCTGGGATACCTATCATAGACTTGGTAACTTAGATTTTCTCTATCTGCAAGAAGTTAAGATTTTTTGTTTCATGCTCTCTTCTGTATGCTAAATAATTTGGTAGGATGGAGTTATGTTTTCCTCTCAGCATGAAGCTGGCTGATGTGGTGTAGTTACTCTCTTGTCACTTCGTCTTCATTCTGCTATTATTTAACACAATTCTAACCCCACGCATAGAATTATTTGCCTTTTGCTTTCCATTAACAATCATTCTTTTGGATTCATTAATGTTTATGCTTCCAATGATGCTATGGAAAGATCCCAAATGTGGAGCTGGCTAGCTGACAACTTGCCTCTAGCAACTTGGCTTATGTGTGGTGACTTCAATATGGTTGAGGTGGCCTCTAACAAGATAACATTCTTCCCTTTCACTGGATAGTTGAGGAAAGGGAAGCCTGGTACTACATGCACAATAAATTGGGCCTTTTTTATCCCAATATTAACCACCGCTAGGATAGTGGGATTTGGCACACTTGGTCCAACTTTCGAGCTAGCTCTGACCACATATTAAAGCATCTCGATCATGCCATGATTACTGCACAACATTTTTTTTCTCTTTTTATGATGATTGAGATTTACCTATCATTCCCTTGCTAGATGTGACATTATCTAACCACTATCCCATTTATTTTGCCATTTCATGGCAAACAACTATCCTAAAAGTTGCCAACTCTCAGTTCTTCCTCAACATGTCTATGTTGATGCATGCTTCCACCATCGCACATATCCTACGTGTCTGAAATTTGGAGCCATGTCCACATTCTTAGAAGGGATGGATTCAATGGTGGAATGATGCCATTTCTATAACTACTCATTTTTTGCACATTTATGGGCGCTAGTTGGCAGTTTTCAAAAAATGGTCATATGAAGCCAACACTTTTGCACTCAAAAAACCCTCAGAGGCTCTCACCCTTAATCCATTTGATGTGGATTTGCAAATTTAGCATGCCAAACTTTGTCATGACAAACAAGTTTCTCATAACTATGCCACTCGAGGAGCCCAAATCAAAGCTTGTCTCCATTGGCTAGAGGTTGGCGATAGAGCTTCGAAGGAGTTCTTTCAAGCTCTTCAAACCCATCATACCAATGTTGGGATTAAAAAGATCAAAAAAGGAACTATTGTTCTTTCTAGTCTCCTTGACATCCAACACGCATTTGTTCATCACTACAAGAACGTTTTTGCTTTGCATGGAAATTTGGTTGCTCAGGAGGAAGCTCTTAGAAAGTGTATCTATGTTACTCCAAACCGCCTAGCAATTGAGCAATGTGCTTTCTATGAGAAACTTATTTCCCTCCAAGACCTTAAAGAGGTGGTCTACTCCATGGCTGATGAAAAATCCCCTGGCTGTGATGGGTTTCTCTATGAATTTTACGAACACCTCTGGGAGCATATAGGTCATGAACTGCACAAAGTTTATCTCAAAGCCTATTATATTAAAAGCTTAGGAGCCATTATAAATAAAGGAAATATCAAATTCATACCTAAAGTTGGTGATCTAGAGGACATTTGCAATTGGAGGCCCATTCCCCTTTTGAATGTGTCTTATAAGATTATTGCCAAAGCACTCTCTCTCAAAATCTAGCCCATGTTGCCTTTAATTGTGTGCCCTGAGAAAACTAAATTTATTAAGTCCAAATACATTCTTGACAACATTATTGTTGTCTTGGAAGGCATGGAATGGGCTCACAGGTCCAACTAGAAGGCCATCTTTCTAAAGATTGATTTTGGCAAAGCATATGATCGCATTGAATGGCCCTTTATTTTGGCTATACTCTAGGCTCTGGGTTTTGGTCCCAACTTTTTACAGTCTATGGAGATGCTCTTTGGCAATGCTAATGCTTGTATTACCATCAATAATTCACAATCAGAGGCTTTTGGCCTTTTTTTCTCAATCAGGCAAGGTTGCCCTTTGGCTCCAACACTTTATGTCCTTGTTGCTAAAGGTTTTGGCTATTTGCTAGCTCATTTTGTGTCTTCTAAACTAGTTCATGGCATTTCCTTGCCCGAATCCTCTTCTCAGTTAGTCAATGGCCACTTTGTGGATTATTCCTTTCTCACTCTTTTAGAGGATGAAGAAAAAATCAACAATGCTTTAAGTTTCCTGGACACCTTTTGTCAAGCCTCTAGATTTGCCATTCAATGGCATAAAATGCTCTGCTTCTACCAGTCATTCTTGCTAGCTCCACCTTGGCTCAATTAGTTTGAATGGAAATGGGTTACGCATGGGGAGATTTTCTACTTTCTGGGCATTCATTTTGCTTTCCAAGCTTCAACTGTTGAACTTTGGAAAGTTGTGCTTGCCAAGATCACCAAGAAGCTTGATTATTGGATCAAAAAACCGCTCTCCCTTGCTACCAAATTCCAAATTTTCTTGAAGGTTCTTACAGCTACTCATTTTTATTATTCTTCTTGTTGGGATCCCTCCAAAGCTTCCTATCAGAAATTGGAAAGATTGCTCAAGGATTTTCTCTGGGCTTCTGGTTCAGATCATCATGGGTTTCACAAAGTTTCCTGGGATTTTTTTTGTCTTCTCTGGTGGTCTTGGCCTGCTTTCCACTCAGAAACAAGGCCTTGCACTTTGTGCTAAATGGATTATTTTTTCTATCACTAGAGATGAAGCCTGGAAGATTTTGGTTTTACATAGCATATCTTCCAGCTTTCCTGTCAATAGGCCTACTTGGAAGGGGATTGGTTTCCACACCCTTTTCATCATGCGTGAGCCAGTGACCATACAGGGCTCATTTGTCATCAAGAGCATACGGAAATCCTAGGAAGCTATTAAGCCTTGGCTTCAATGGGCTAGAAATGAGTTTTGCAATGGTCTCTCCTTGAATCAACAGAACATTTGGTAGTCTCCCATGTTTTCCATTCAGGGTACTCCCCTTGCTAAGACTCAAGGTGCTAGTGCTCTGTATTTTTTCAAATGGAGCATCAGAACTCCCAAGGACCTCTTCTCAAGGGTTTCCATGAGTTTTAGGTCTTGGGAAGATATGCAAGTACAATACTACCTTATCTGTTTAGATCAACAGACTTTTGACCTATTACTCTCTTCAATTCCAGTTCACTTAATTCATAAAGTGGGTATTCAGTCTGTTCAAACTTGGTGGCATGATTGTAAGTAGTATCCTATCACTCCATTTTCCAATTATAAGCCAAGTCTAGGCTATCAATGGGCCCCATCTCCCTGTGGTGGACACGCTCAACCAGAGATGGCATTTACAATCTTCTCTTCCTCAATGGAGAAAATTCTTTGATACCATTTTGAGTGCTATAATAGAACCCAAGATTGCCCATTTTTCTTGGTGGCTTACCTTCCAAGGTCTTCCCCTGGGGTCTCAGCTCAAATATATTGGTTTTCCAAATCCTAGATGCCCTTTTTATGGACAACCAGAGTCTTTCTTGCATATCTTTTGGTTTTGTAGGCGTGCCCAAAATTATTGGCACTAGATTCATGATTTTTTCAAGCCATTCAGGCCTAAACCTTTTTCTTGGCACATGATTTTGTTGGGTGATTCTCCTATAATCCCTCTAAAATTCATCCAGATTTGACATACTTTAAGAATGGAAATTTTGTTCACTCGGTGAAAAGATAGGAATGTTGTTCTTTTCACACACAACTTTTTGGATATTAATATTGCAATGTACACTAAGGCATGCATTTGTAATAATGTAATTATGTAGATTCAGGTGCAAGCTAACAATGTTTCACTTGAGGTAGCTCACTTGCAGGAGTTGTTGAACCACTGGGGCAATGCCCCCTGCACTATTGCCAGAGTTCCTCCTAATGCCTCAGTAGAAACCTTGATGCCTCGTGGCCACCGTTCGTAGTGCCATTCCTCAGGTCGCCATTCACACACCTCGTTCTCCAAAGCTTCTCGCCACCACTCTCCCAGTGGTGGTGATGGTCGATGGAGGTGCAGCTCAGCTTCCCCACCCCTTGGTGGTTCTAATTGGTCCTCGGATCCTCCTCCTAGTGCTTGTCGAGCATTTTCTAGAAAATGGCCTCGCTTGGATCTGGCAATTTCTCCTTCGCGGCCAGAGTTCAAAGATATAGAGGCTGCCACTGATCCTCCTACTGCTGCTACTGAAGATAGCTGGACTATTCCTAGCACGCCCCTTAACCCCAAAGATTATTGGGGCTTCCATGATAGAGATGAACCACCACCCTCAGCTGGCACTACTTTGGCCGCCTGAGGTTGCCTTATTTTTTATATTTTTTTTAGGAATAGTGTTTCATTCTGGCTGCGGCCGTATGTTTTTCTCTGGCTGCAGCCATGTGTTTTTGCTCTAGCTACAGCCGTGTGAACTCATTCGCAAGGTGATCTTGTATCCCTCGGCCCTTTTTTGTGAATTGTATTCTTAGTATATTTTTATTAATAGAAAATGACTATTCATCAAAATTAGAAATTTATCATAACAATGAAAGTTTCAATGACAATAACAAATTTCATGCTTTTCCCAAAAGGTTTAAACTCAGAACTCTTGGAAAACTTGAATAAAAAACACTCCAATCTCATATCCAAAAGGCAGGGACTATAGCTCGTAAAGAGCTATTGTTAATTGTGCTTTCAAAAGTAATGTAGTTAAGAGTAGAGAGTGGTGAATAAATGTATTTTCTTGGTAGTAGTTCGTCACAACATTATTTTAAAGGGTTTAGGAGGGAGTCTATTTTACAATTAATTAATTTTAAAATAATATTTTGAGATGGTTGTTATAGTTAAATATAGGGTAACATATGTGTTCATAACATATCAAAGAATCTTCTTATTTTCAAAAAGTATTGTCCCAAATATTAATGATTTTAATCTGTCCTCTTAGAAAGGGTCTTTACTTTAGTTTATACAAACATTTTGGAAATAGGCAAAATTTCATAGTAAATAATTGAAGGCATGTGAAATTATGAGATCATGCAACTTCATAAGTAAGATTCTACTCAAGAATGATGTAAAACATGCTCCAAATTTTAATTGAACAAATTCCCCTAGTGGTTGTTTGAATCATAAGAAACATAACCACATTTCTTTAATATTGCAAATTTCTTGAATTATCATTGCATTTCTGAAACTAAGTTTTGCGTGTCAATCTCTCTTAAAGAATCACTAATAGTATTCTTATTTTCCACTAAGGACAAGGAAAATCATACAAATAGTCATAATCCTTTCTAGATTATAAATATAGAAGCATACATTGAGATAAAATTACAAGTAATTGTGAGCTAAAATCAAAGGCATTCCACTTGATAGTACTTTACTAGTTTTTTAAAATATGACACACTTTTTTAGGAAATAAAACTTTTTTAGGACTGATTTTGATTTACTTAAAGTATTAGTGCATGTCAAAAAAGTAATAAGCCCTACATATACTATAATAATTAAAAAATACAACACAACCTCAAGGCAAATCATACAAGTAGTCATAATCCTTTCTAGATTATAAATCTAGAAGCATACATTTAGATAAAATTACAAGTAAATGTGACTGAAATCAAAGACATTCTAGTTGATAATACTTTACTAGTTTTTTAAAATATGACACCATTTTCTAGGAAATAAAACTTTTTTCACCTATGACTTTGATTTACTTAAAGTATTAGTGCATGTCAAAAAAGCAATAACCCTTGCATATGCTATAATAATTACAAAGTACAACTCAAGGAAGATAAAATAATGGAAATAGAATAGTTCAAACATCCAAATATGTACTCTAAACAAAACCTTATAGCTTCATCACCTACTTTCAAACCCTTGCACAAGACAACTTGACACTTGCTCAACAAAAGCTCGTGTTATATATTGTTACAACTTTAGTAGATTTAGTACTCATCTAACTATTTATTAAGTAGAATAATGTAATATTAAATGGTCACCTTGTACTTTATTTATAATTAATAAAATAGACCTTAACAAAACTTAGTTTGAATTAATTTTAGTGGTCAGCTTCTCTGCTCTGCAACTTTCCTACCTATTGGAGTTTTTTGAATCTTGCAATTATGGCATCCAAGGTGGGCACCTCTCACCTGGACCCTAGGCCTCCAGATTTGTTCTTAATTCTCAACTCATGGTCTGCATAAGTGCATTCTCTTATTTTAGGTCACATTGGCATTCCCCAACCCACTTGCTCTGCATCAGGGGCTCCTAGAGATGATCTATCTTTCATCAGCTCCTCCACTCCCAAGGTGGATTCTAGCTTTTCAAACACAAATTTGCCTAAAATATGGATCAATGTCGTGTGAGGATCTAAGGCAATTGTGCTTGGGGATCTTTCAAAGGTGGTTTTGGGGGCTAAGGGCCTAAAAAAATTTCTCTTAGGCTCCTTGGATGAGAGTATCTCCTCTTCCTTCAATCTTTGCTTGGTGGGATAGTTTCTTGTATTCTAACCAATGATAGTGATGGTCATAAAGTGGTGTGGTCACTAGAAACTAAATGACAATCTCATGGTGTCTTTAATTCAAAGAGGGATTTTTCTCTTTAAGTTCATGTTGGAGGGAGATGTGAACCTGGTCTAGTTAGGCACTTGGAGCTATGGAATTATGGCCTCATGTTGGCTAGATAGAAACCTTGATTTGACCCCACCATCAACCTTCAACACTTGGTTCCTATTTGGGTACCTCTTCCAAGGCTTCCACTTGAATTCTGGGATGAATTAGTTCTTGTTGGGGTTGGAAACTCATTTGGTCACTTCATCACTTTGGATGAGGTGACTAGAACCAAGTCTAGGCTGGTCTTTGCGATGACCTTGGTTAATATTTCCATCTACCCACCTCTCCCCACATCAATCTCCCTCAATTCCAAATGGGGAAAGAAGTCTTTGAAATTGGTTTACGAGAATGCTACCCCATTTTTCCATAGGTGCTTAAAATCTGGTCAACTTGACCCTTACTATGAACTTATATCCTAGAAAATAAGGAGAAAGTGTCTTCCTCAAGTATTTCCACTATTGGGGGAAACAAGGTGGAGAGTACTTTTGGTGCCTCCTTGGTTGTGGAGATACAAAAGTTGGGTACTAAACCTGTGGGAACTAGGGAAGGGCAAAACAAATGGATTACTTATCATGTCTCCCTAGTAGAAAGTTTGCAAGAGACAAAGTCTTACCCTATGGGAATAGAGCTTTACCAATCCATGATAGCCTCAATACCCCAAAGATGTCATCCAAACTGGGATGGGGTGAGAATGGGTTGGAATAAGGTGAAATTTTTGATAAACCCATGGAGGTGGTGCTTAATATAAATGTTAAGGAAGTAGAAGTTTTGTCGATACTAGCAACATCAAGGTTGGACAACCTTATCAAATAGCTTTAGGGATAATCTAACATAGGTTCCCCTAGTACTACGATGAAGGTTTTTGACGGCTTGACATAAAATTTCCAAACTATGGACTCATTGGAGGTACATGCTTCAAATGACAATAAAGGGTGGGAAGAACCAAAAAGAAGGACTTGAGAAAACCTGAAAGTGAATGTTGGAAGCGAGGTAAGGTGGGAAGACATAATGGTATAATAACTAGATCAAAGGTGATATATCTAGAGATTGCTAATAGAAGGCAAATGACCTTGGAAGGATCCCAAAAGAGAAGGAATAAATGAAGGTCTTACCTTGAAACATAAGCAGTTTGAACAACTCCAAAAATAGTTCATGATTAAACAAATAATTCTTTAGAATAAGGTTGACATCTTACTTCTTTAGGAAGTTAAGATGAAGTTTGATGATTTCATTCGTATTATGAATTGTCTCTAGTCTAGAGCTAGTTTACATTATATGGAGGCCAATGGGGCTTTGGGAGGAACTTCTATCATGTGGAATCAAAGCAAATTTTCTAATAAGGTTATCTCTTTGTCACATAACTTTTTGGCTATCATGTTTGAGTACCATGATCTTTGTTGGCTACTCCTCAATGTCTATGCCCTAAGCTCTTAGAGTGGGAGAGCGTTAGTTTGGGAGGACATCTCAAACATATTTTCTACCACATCTAATGTCAAGGAACTTTACGTGGGTGATTTCAATACCCCCCCTCTTTTCTTTTGACAAGTATATTAAATTGGTTGACTTTAGTGATATTATGCAAGGCCTTTGCTAGCTCCATTACTAGGAATGATCTATTAGATCTAGAGATCCCGGGTGCTAAGTTCACTTGGTCTAATAATAGGAGGGGCCATGACCTTATTGAAGTTAAACTGGATAGACTATTATGATTTGTGAGGTGGGAAATCTCCTCATTCTCTACTCTGCATGCTCTTCCTTGTATCACTTCTGACCACTCCCTTATTCTATTGGTTTGGAATGAGAACACCTGGAAAGGTCTTCAACCTTTTGTTATGAAGTTATGTGGAAATCTCACTTAAAATTTTAGATAAAAGTTATTAGTGGTGGGGTATTAAGGTGGAAGGAATGACTATGTTCAGGATGAAAAAGAAATTGGAAAATGTCTAAAGGGAGGTTACTAGAGGGAGAAAATCCTCACTCAAAAACATCTTTATATGAAAGGAGGTCATTGAAGAAAATCTAAAATGGTTGTAGGAGGATATAAAAAATAGTGGTGCAATGACTGATGATTATTTGGAGGGGGAGAACTAAAGAAATAAATGGAGGGAGAGCATCAACAGGGAGGAAATATTTTGGAAGAAACACTCTAGAGTCAAGTGGCTCTCAAAGGGAGATAGAAATACATCCTTCTTCTATAGATATTCTTCTTCCCATCGCAAGAGAAACACCATCATGACCCTCATAGATGGGAATGATGCTACTTTATCTAAACTCGAGGATCTTGGAGGGTTAGTTGTCCAATTATTTGAAGACTCGCTAGCTATTTATAATGGTAATAGTGATAGGGATGATAGAGACAAGATTATTAGCACCCTCCCTACTATTCTTTGCAATAATGATAATGAGGAGATTCTTTACCCTATTACTAAGGAGGAGAAGGAATTGATTTTCTCTATGAAGGCTTAAATGAAGGCTTAAAAGGCATCAAGCCTTGATGGTTTTCCACCTGCATTCTTCCAATTCTTTTGGGATCTTATCAAAGTGAGTACTACCAAAGGGTATGTGCACCAAGTTATGGTGCCAAAAACATGACACATAAAGTTTTTTTTAATTTTCAAAAGTGTGTGCGCACTATAGCACGTACACACTTTTGAAAAGTAAGAAACTTTATAAATGGGTTGTAAACTCGCGTCCCATTTTATTCTTTTTGCATTTCTCCTCACAGCGTGCACGTGAATTGAAGAAAATGAAGAATTTTGTCACCTGCCTCCTCAAAATGCCTCCTCATCACCAAAGTTCAAGATCAAGATCACGTCGTATGTTTTCTACTCTCTTTTTTGCATTGTTTTGTAAGTTTTTACATTATTTTGTAGGTTTTTTTCAATTTTGCTTTAAATATGTTTATTTATTTAGATTGAAATTGATTTCTTATCAGGAAATGTTTATAATGAACTGCCAAATCCCCAGCCAGATCAACAAAATCAAAATGAAAACCCTCCACAAGATCCAAATCAAAACCCTCCACAACAAGAGCAAGAAATTCCTCAACCTGAACCGATTGGAAGACCTCCTCCTGGCACCCAAGACAACATAATGAATGAAATAGAAAGAGGGAAAAATGAATTAGAAGCATTGATTGGTAGGTTGAAAGCTTGTGGACAAACCAATCCGATGAGAGCACAATTGGCATCCTCCCTTAAGTCCATTATGACCCATGTAGCTTATTTTAGTGGTCAATTGGATATTTGGTGTGTTAACAGGGATAAAAAAAGAAGATATTATGCAAAAAAATTATCGTATGAAGATGTAAGAAAAGAACAAAAACCAAAAGGTAGCATTTGTGCATTGTTTAAAAAGCTTGGACAACAAGACACTATTATACATATAACTAAAAGGTTCCCCATCCATTGGTGCATACATGATGGTATTAGAAATAACTTTTGGGATAGATGGTGGATGGTCTTTGATGCCCCTCCCTACAATAATCACGAGGCTCCAATGTATTTTTTAAAGAAAATGTATTGTGAATTTGCAGTTGGGGAGATCCCCAATTATTTTGATACATTAGAATCTTAAGGTAGAGGTGGGGGGTCATCATTTGAGAGGTCAAGGGCATGTCGTGAACCTAATGTAGTTAGGGCACCTATTGTCAAGCCACAGGGTGAGCATGTGATTATTTCTTCAGTTGTGAAGGAACATGTAGAGACCAGCACTCTAGGGACTATTAATGATTTGACACAAACCCTCATTCATTTCATGAGTTCATTAGTTGAGGAGGAGCCTTCTATGTGTCACGGTCACATGTGCACATCATATGGATCCTTATGCACATTTGGCAGTCATGCTGGAGACAGTATGGATGATGGGCTAGTCACTGATGAGTTCTTGAGTGACAAATTTGGCATCGACACACAGGTAAATTACAATTATAATAAACTAATTTGATCACATTTTGTATGTATAGTGAATGACTAATTAATTAGCATCTATTGACATTGTTCAAAATTTAGGGTAAGAGTGTCGGCAGCCCTAGTATAGATTCCCCAACCCCATTTTTCGTCTCGTCGATGAGTCGAGAGGTATGTATAAATTTAATAATTTAAATTAATACATATCTTTATTAAGTAATCATATGAAGGATTGACAAAAAAATAATTATGCATATGCATTAGTTCTTTATTGGACCATCAACATTCACAAGGGACTCCGAGCCTAGGCGCAATATGAGCTTTGTAGAGGTACATTTGTTTCATGTTAATTTAATCCATTTGATTATATTTGTTTCATGTTTCATGTTACATGTAAATTGTATTATATGACATGCAGTTGTTGACGTTGGAGACTCCTCATCTTCACTAGTCCATTGATCATGGAGTTGCTGCAACAATGCCTAGTTTAGAGCCATTGACCAAGGTATGAAAGAATTTTCTTGGTTTTAGTTCTTCTTTATAATAGTTAGTATCAAAATTTCTAATGTTATTTATAAGTGATTATATTGATTGAATTGTTGTAGGGCCTTATTACACCCGATCATTCGTGAGCCTTTGAGGTAGATGTACAGAGTAACTATTTGATGGTGGTAAGAAAATAATTAATTTTGTGTGTACATATATTTGATTTCAATATATAATAATTATTTATTCTTATCTACTTTATTTGTATCAGCTCAAGTTAGAGAAGAGCCTAAACAAGAGGACGAGCGAGCATGTGAGGAAGACCCCATCATCCCCATTATCTCCCTCCACATGACGATTGAAGACCTCTAGGGATTTGTCTCCTTCCCCTTGTGCGAAGGAGAAGATATAGTTGATAGACACACATGTATAGGCATTAGTGGACATATATGTTAGATTTTATGTCAGTAGACATATTCAATATACATTTGATGTATATATGACATTTTATATTTGATGTATGACATATATTTAATGCATGACATTATTAGACTTAAGACATTATTGGTTAGAATAGGAAGCTTCATGTCTTGCCTAAACTTGTTAATGTTAACTAATAATTCCTCTAAAAAATTTGCGTTGAAAAATGAGATTATTGTTAAAAATCTTGTATAATAGAACCATCATTTACATATGCTTTTCTTTCTTAATTCTAGCAAAATATTTTTGCCAAGAAAAAATAGGAATTAACCAAATAAAATAAATAGCAACCACATAGCTTTATAGAATTATTAGACCTCCTTGGTTTGAAGAAATGGATTTCATTGGCTAACAATATTAGTCAAAAACAAGGATAGTGTGAGGATCATTTAAGATAGACTTAAATTAGGGGAGTTATATCAACCATAAGATAGGCTTAAATTATTGCAATTGCAAGCTCAAACTAAATTAGAGTGATAGCACTCATAAGGTGACCTAAAACTATTGCAGCTCTAGGTTTCATCTTAGGTACATTAGAAAACACCATAAATACACTACTAAGATTCAAAAGATAAGTCTACTCATCATACACTATTTATAATTATATTTAAAATATTGGTTATCCAACAATATATTAATTGTTTGTGTTAAGTTGTTTGCCACTACCAGGTAGTTATAAGTGTCAGCTAGTTGGAGGTTGGGTTTGTCTTGGCAACTACCAAGTCTTTTAATATATCGTTTATCATCAAGGAAGGTAGCATGGTGTAGTGGGATGAACTATACACCTTGAGAAACCATCTTTGTTGTTCTCTATAATAATTTCATGATAGAATACAGACATATTTTACTCCTATATCTATTGTGTGCTATCATCTTTATTATTATGTCATGTATTTAATTTATAAGATATAGCACTAAACAATAAGCATCTAAAATAATCACCATTAAGTTGTTAAACATGATCATCAAATAGTAATCATAATGCATGATGTTGTATTCCTTTGTGCCTAACGATAAGAAGTAAAGTATCTCCTATCTATTTATCTAAAGTAACTCAAGTTCCTGCAACTTACATTAGATCTAGATTGCAACAATAACACTGAAAAAAAAAATTCCTCTTCACCCAATTTTGAATTTTCTTGCAATTTTGAAATTTAAGATTCTTAAGGATTGTATAAAGATAACCCATACCTTCAAAAAGTTAACAATGCATTTTTTTAGTAGAAACCCTCAAAATTAGAAGATCATGTTAAAGTTTAAGCACTCTAACCATTGAATACACATTTCAAGAAGTAACTCAAAGCATAAGGTACTTAATAATGAAACATGCAATGTATATCATTGAGCTAGGAAGGATGGATTTCTTCACTTTGACCACTTTTGTTGAACTGAATATAGATGGTATGGTCTAGGCTAATACTGGGAGTCTCCTTTTCTATGAGGTACACATCAACAAAGTTTATTGCTTGAATGATAAACATAAAGTGCAGCAATAACAATCTTGACATTGTTTGATAATATAGTTTGCAAATCAACAAAAAAACAATTATAATGTGTGGTAAGAAGCTCCATTAATACTTAACTAGCTTTTGGTAGTCTTCTTGCAATGAGGAATGATCAATTTATTTCTATCCTGGGACTTCTTCACTTATTGGAATCTAAACATAGAGCATATGGCATTTTGCAGAGAATGGGAAGAGACATATACCAACTTCTCCAGAAGAATTAACAATCTCTGGATCGTTCCTTGATCTTATTACTGATATGAAGGTGAATCTGTATGATGCCAAGACATTTTCTTTGAAGATGAAAGAAATGGTATGTTTTAAATTATTCTATGTTATTTTTGGAGGTTTTCACATGTGCTTTATTTGTCAAGTTCTTGTTCTCTCATACCTCAATTTGTTTCTATCTTTGGACCTCTACTGTATTTTTTTTAAACACATAACCAATCATCACTCATTTTGAACCATGAAGGAATTCAAACTCTAAACTATGAAGGAATTCCTTTCTATTGTAGGGTCTGCTCTAGGACTGGACATATTGCTATGTGTTGTCCTGCAGAATTGAAGAAATTAAAGAAAAGACCTTCTTGGTGGTCTGGGGTTTTGTTCTCTTATGCATTCTAATATTGACATTAATGACCTAGACCCGTTGATTTATGAATTTCTCTAAATTTATCTTGCATCTAAATTCTTTTCTAATATCCCTCTTTGGGTCAGGCTCCTGAATCTTCCCCTTCACCTGTGGCTGATTCAATTCTGTAAGTTGTGGGAGATGTCGTTGGTGACTTCCAAATGGTGGATTCTAAATCATTTGATATTTTTCATACCACTTATGCTCACATCCTCGTGGTGGTTGATTCTTTGAAGGGCCTCCCTAAGAAGATCAAACTTGACACCCCTGATGGTTCATGGATTCAAAATCTACAATATGAAGGAATTCCTTTCCATTATAGGGTCTACTCTGGGACTAGACATATTGTTGCGTGATGTCCTGCAGAATTAAGGAAATCAAAGAAAAGACCTTCTTGGTGGTCTTGTCATTTTTTTTAGCATTACTCTGTCCTCAAAGACTCTGCTTGTAAGGATTTGTTTGTGGTTGCTAATCGTGCCAATAGCTCTGCTCTATTTGACCAGGCTTTTGGTATGTTGTTGGATGTGGTTGTCGTGGTAGCCCCTACCTCTGCAGGTCGAGTTCGTTCCCTACAAAGAATCACCATCCAACAATAACTTCTTTTGGATTCACTCGTTCTTGCAACTCATACATATTACGATGGTAATCAATATCCACTGCAATCTGTTGTATTGGATAAAGTGATTATCCATGGCAATGAAATCTCCACCCTTGTTTTGAGCTCTCCACCCTCTCTCACACACAACTCTCCACAATTAAAACAAATGGGAAATGATTTATGTCATGTTTTATTTATTTATTGTTTATATCTAAAATCAACTTCACATTGTGTTGTAACTCTACCATAGGCGTTTGATCCTCAAGAGTTTTCATTTCAACATTTTAACATTCAAGTTTTCAAGTTTCCTCTTCATTATACAGTCCTTTCCACCCTAAAAACCACTTTGTTACTTCGTTAAAATCACGACTTGAATAAAGCCAATGATAAAAAAAATCCCATATTCTAGAATGCAAAAAATAAAATAATAAAACTCGCTCAACTTGTGCTAACTAACTTAGCTCAAGATCTTGCACAAAAATAATGCAGATCGAGAAAAATGGGCAAGAAATTTTAGAAAAACATATCATAGCAGATATTTTTAGAAAGAAACAAGCCATAACCTAGTTAAATTGGTCTAATTGTTGATTAGTTGGGTTGATTAAAAATTCCTATAGAACTATCATCAGATTATGTACAATAAAATGAATAATCAACTATTCCCAGCTAGCAGGAGTTTTCCAATGTGATAAAATTGCATATGTAGATATATGTATGTATGTATGTATGTATGTATATATGTACATATATATGTATGTATGTATATATGTACGTATGTATGTATGTATGTATGTATGTATGTGTATATGTATGTATGTATGTATATATGTATGTATGTATGTATGTATGTATGTATGTATGTATGTATGTATATAAACATCTTGGCACAATAGAAAAATAATAAAACTTACTCAACAAGTAGCATGGTCATAGGTATTGTCACAAGCTTTTAAAAATAGCTATATAAGGAGTGACTTAGGACATATATAGGTTAACATTACATTAACGGTAAATAACAACACAAAGGGTGCACCAGGGTATTACAATATTATAATTATAGAAAATCACCTAATTCACCTGAGTGGGTGTATGATGGCGAAGTGATGTATTAGGTGAGTAAAGCTCACCAGTGGTTATAGGAATACAACTATATCAAAACAATTAGAAACCAGAACTACATATTCGTTAGAGTGAGTAGTTCAAGGGTCTTGATTCTGTGGATACAGGTATGCAAGTAGCCTAGTAGGAAGAGTATGCCTCCAATGTGCAAACACCTTAGACATAGTTAGGTAGCACTTATCTATTTTAACATATTGAATTTTAACTCATGAGGCTTATATTTTAAGACATTATATGTACCTAGTGTACTTGGCTTTTGAAAATAGAAGCCTAAACTTTGTGTTTCTACATTAACTTGACTGGTCTATTTAGAGCCATTGATTATTGTCACAAGCTTTTAAACATAACTATATAAGGAGTGAGTTAGGATGTATATAGGTTAACCTTACATTAACTGTAAACTACAACTCAAAGGTTGCACCAAGGTATTACAACATTGTAATGATAGAAAACCGCCTAATTTGCCCAAGCGGGTGTATGATGGAAAAGATTTGTATTAGGTGAGTAAAGGAATACAACTACATCAAAACAATTAGAAACCAAGACTATATATTCGTTAGAGTGAGTAGTTTGAGGGTCTTGATCCCGTGGATACGGGTATGTAGTTAGCCTGGTAGGTGAAGTATGTCTCTAGTGTGGAGATGCCTTGGACATAGTTAGGTAGCACTTAACCATGTATGTATGTATGTATGTATGTATGTATGGGTGTATGGATGTAACTATTCTCTACTTAACAGTGCCATCCACATGGGGGGGGGCAAGGGGGCGGTGCAGTTAAGCTTGCACCTTCTGCAATACTTCATTTCCATTATTTACGCTATTTGAATCAAAGGTATATAACTTTATCACTTGTAACTATAATTTTCAAATAATAAAAACCACAATAGTTTCTTATAATTTGATGTTTCTCTTTGTAAGTTTATAAAATTAAAGTTCAAAAATTAATTTCATTTATGTACATCTTTTCAAAATTTGACATTTCTCCTTTTCCTGACTCATGGTCCAACAATAATTTTTCAAAACACACATTGACCATGAGTAGGAGATTGAGCCCAAAATTTGTAAAAATGATTGTGCCAAAAGGGCTAAAAAACGTTATTGGTGCATGATAATCATCTTTTTACATTCTTTTTAGCACATTTATTCTTACATTTTATGATTTTTTGTTAGAAAAAAAATCCAAACTAATCAGGTAGGTGGTCCAAAATTAAATAATAATTGGTTGAGGCATGTTTAAATACCTTATTTCACATGTTATTGAATGTTATGTGTTTATGTGCTACTATTAATGAATGTTAAAGGATAAAATAATATTATATGTTAGATTTGGACATTATGAGATTATTTTATGGATGCTCATAAAATTGTTTTTACTTCATGTGATAATGAATGAATTCTATATTTTATTAATGAATGAATGTGAGATCCATCTCTTCTTAGGTACTCTTTCTAGGTTGTTTTACTAGTTCTTAAGCCCAAAATAGATAAATCATGATTTGAAATGCAAACTTGGGTGCTTGACTTAATGAATGAGAACACCAAGTGAAAGACCTTATATGATGAAGGATTGTATGTTTTCCTACATATTTGACCACATAGCAGTGCATTTCAAGTTCACATACATTCTTAAGTAGACATTTGTGACCACTAGTTGTGTGACGGATCCATTCAAAAATATGTAGAAGCAAAAAAGGTAATGATGAACATTATTGACGACTTGTTTGCCAAGAGCATACACAAGTTCCTCAAGGTGACTTCACATTATTAAATTTTAATGTTTGCTACCACCACTGCTGTTCCTCCATATCCTACACAAATAAAAAATGTTGCCTCCAACATTGTAACCATATGATAAATGCGAATAACACATGCTTGAGCCATAACCTAGTTAAATTGGTCTAGTTGTTGATTAGCTAGGTTGATTACAAATTCCTGCAGAACTATCATTAGATTAGGTACAATAAAATGAATAATCTATCATTCCTACCAGGTAGGATCAAATACAGTTTTCCAAGGTGATAAAATTGCATATGCAAATGTATCACTTGAATGCCAGGAATGAAGCACATTCCCCAATTTATAACGAATGGTTCGATATAAAGGTTCTATATGCTAGCCCAACAATGAAAGCCAACGATGTAACCATGTATGTATTGGCACGCTCTCTCTGTGAGAATCCCAAGTATCTACTATCGTCATTAATTTGGGCATCACTATATGATCTAGAATGTAAAAAAGTATTGAGGCCAGTAGTAACTTCTCCCATGTCTCTAGAAAATGTAGCATAGGTTCAAGGTCCCTTGGCTCCCAAAAATTTATAACAGCTATTCTCACTGCTAGAAGAATAACTTTAGTTAAGAGTTGAGTGTAAGGAGTTGAAGAAGCAAGTTCTTCTTCTGTGTATGTAAATACCATAATCACGAGGCTCATTCTCTTGCAGAAGCCATAACCTAGTTAAATATATGTATATATACAAGCCATGACCCAGTTAAATGGGTCTAGTTGTTGATTACCTTGGTTGATTACAAATTCCTCTAGAATTATCAACATATTAGATACAATAAAAGGAACAATCAACATTATTTTTGTGCAAGATCTTGAGCTAAGTCACTTAGTACAGGTTGAGTGATTTTTATTGTTTAATTATTTGGATTCTAGAATATGTATGCAATTGGATCAGTTTTTGTATTGTGCAAAGATGTAATAAACACCTTTAAAAAGATCTCTCTCTATACATACATACATCCATGTACATGCATGTATATATGTATATGTATGTATGTATGTATATGTATGCATTCATGTATGTATATATCATGTGGAGGTCTAGGATTTCATTGCCCTGCCCTTGTGATCGAGCTGCATTTTGTTACCGTGCCCTTGTGATCTCTGCATATCATTGGCATGCCCTTTTGATCTCTGCATCTTCCTCATTTTATTGTACCTAATATGATGATTGTTCTATAGGAATTTTTTGTCGTGCCCTTCCAAGTGTCTACTATCATTGTTAATTTGGACATCACTATATGATCTAGAATGTTATGAAGTACTAAAGTCAGTAGTAACTTCTCCCATGTCTACAAAAAATTTAGCATAGGTTCAGGGTCCCTTGGCTCCCAAAAATTTCTAGCAGCTATTCTCACTACTGGAAGAATAACTTCAGTGAAGAGTTGAGTGTAACAAGTTAAAGAAGTAAGTTCTACTTCTGTGTAAATGCCATAATCATGAGGTTCATTCCCTTGTAGAAGCCATAATCCAATTAAATATATGCATATATTAACCTCGATAATCAACAACTCTAGACCCATTTAACTAGGTTATGGCTTGTTTCTTTCTAAAAACATCTGCCATGATATGGTTTTGTAAAATTTCTTACGAACTCTACCCATTTTCTGGTTTGCATTATTTTTGTGGAAGA
Source organism: Cupressus sempervirens (assembly GCA_028749045.1). NCBI lineage: Eukaryota > Viridiplantae > Streptophyta > Pinopsida > Cupressales > Cupressaceae > Cupressus > Cupressus sempervirens. The sequence continues at coordinate 10,088,060 of CM053788.1, forward strand.
TCTTTAGGTAAGTCACTTAGCACCTTAAAAAAGATCTCTCTGTATATACATGTATGTATGTATGTATGTATGTATTGATGTATGTATGTATGTATGTATGTATACAAAGAGATCTTGGCACAATAGAAAAACAATCAAACTCACTCAATAGGTATCATGTACACAAATGTGGTGGCAATGCCTATTGGTAAGTAGATTCCTCTTTTTCTCTCTCATTTTTCATGTGTTTATTTCACTTGAACTATTATTTCTTAGGGAGTATTTTCTAATATTGGATTTATTTTATGTAGGAGGCAATGAGGACATTCCTAGATGTACTCATTTGATGAATTGCTCGTGAGCAATGAAGATGGACTTGCCCTGACAGTAGCAGGAGGTGATGCGGACATTCCAAGTACTTTAATGATTGATCCTTTCTTAAGGATTTTAGTTATTAATGGGGAATTTAGATGTTGGTGGGGGGGGGGGCAAATGAGTTTCCACCTTCACATGGTTGGCCCTAATTAGTAGATAATATTAAACTATTTTGGAAACCAAGTGAAGTTCAACAATAACCTATGATTGTATGACAACTAATTGTGTGAATCTCTTGGTTTCAAGAAATGTAGAAGAATGCCATAGTTGAATTATGCAATGTCAATTCATATTCATACGACATCAAGCAGAGTTGAAAAACACAATAGGTTTGCATTTTTGTTAAAGGTATTTAATTGGGTATTTTAAGTTATAGACCATCACAAACATTGTTCATGATGATGGTCTATAATTTAAAAAACTTAATAGACCTATTAAATAAATGTAATCATGTTGTGTTTTATCAGCTCTACATGTTGTCCATGCATCTGAATGTAGTTGCATGTGCATTCTCGATTCAGAGTGGCAAAATATTATTTTGGATGTGATGGAAACATGACATGCACCAGAAGATGGAAAAATGATGTCACTTTTACAAGTCTAGAACCTTTCTTGTACTTTAAATATTGATCCTTTCTTAAATATTTTAGATGTTAACGGGGAATTTAGATGTTAGGGGGATAGGGAGGGAAAATGAGCCTCCACTTTCATGTGGTTGGCCCTGCTTAGTAGAGAATATTAAACTATTCTTGAAACCAAGTGAATTTCAACATTAACCTATCATTGTATGACAACTAACTATGTGAATATATTGGTTTTAGGCAATGCAGAAGGACTCCATAGTTCAGTATAAAATCTCAATTCTTATGCATACGACATCAAGTGGAGCCAAAAAAGCCCAACAAGTTTGTATACAAAACACAGTTCCACATGCATTCTCAATTCAAAGTGGCCAAATCTTATTTTGGATGCGATGGAAAAATGACATGCACCAAAAGATGGGAAAATTATGTCACTTTTTCAAGTCTAGAACCTTTTTTTGTACTTTAAACATTGATCATTTCTTAAAGATTTTAGATGTTAATAGAGAATTTAGATGTTGGGTACGGCCCCGGGGGGAGGTGGGGGGAGGGAGGGGTAAATGAGCTTCCACCTTCATGTGGTTGGCCTAGATTAGTAGAGAATATCAAATCCCAATTAACATGCTTATCTCCAACCAAATATCTCAGCAAGTTACCCAAGCCTTTGTTCACAACTCCAATTTTTCTATTTGTTTGTAGATGAAATGTAGAACTAAAATTTAGCTTTCTATCCAACTTCTTCCAAATTGTCCTCCATAAATAACTAGTAAACTTAGTTTCTCTATCAGAGACAATAGTCATAGGCAATCCATGCAATCTCAACACTTCATTAAAGAATAATTTAACCACATGTAGTAGATCAAATGTCTTCTTACAAGGTATGAAATGAGTCATTTTATAAAATCTCCTAACTACTACTAGAATAGAATCATTACCTCTCACAGTTCTGGATAAGTCAAGCACAAAGTCCATATTTATATCTTTCCAAGGCTTGTTTGGTACAAGAAAAGGTGAATACAATCCCAATTTCTGACTAGTTCCTTTTGTTGTTTGAAAAATTCTACAACTTCTAACCATTTTCTGTACATCCTTATAATTTTGAGGCCAATAATACCTAGTAGAAATCATATTTACTATTTTATCAATCTTAAAGTGTCTATCAAGTCCTCCACCATGTTTCTCCTTCATGATATTTTCTCGCATAGATCATCTAGGTATGCACAACTGAATTCCTTTGATATCTTATCTATGAAGCAATTGAAAAATATATTCTAAATATCACATTCCTTTTACTGCAAAGCTCTTATGAATTTTAAATTAAGAAAATCATTGAAATCCATATAAAATATGATAGTCAATGTGATGAATGAAAAGGAGATCACCTATAGTCTAGATTTCCCTATTCATGCCTCACATTGGAATAGGAAACCACCTCAAGAAAAATCAAACCAATGTTACCTAGTGCTAGGTTCAGGATAATACAATATTTTTCCTTTTGATTTTTCTATTCATTTGTTGCTTAGAAGTAGAAAAATATGAAAGAGAATAGTATGTAAATTGACTAAATGAAACAAGAAATATTTTAGTCAAAGTAGAAGTAGATATAGAAAGAAATAAGGATAAATTTAAATGTGAATAGTATTAAAATAGGAGAAAAGGGGACTTGAATCTAAATTCTTGATAGGAAGTTCCCAAAATTGGTCATACCTAATTTTATGGGATGTATCTAATAATGGGCTAAACTTCATTGCTTTTTAAAGGGTAGAAATAGGCTAGGCCAATGCATACCTAGGATTTTCTACCAAAATAAGTAGCAAATTGAGTATCTTAGTTTTGAGATGCCACAAAAGAAATATTTTTAAAGTAATCTACATCTACAAATTTGAGAAAGGTGCATGCAAGTATCTATTTAGGTGTTATCTTTTGCCAACCTCCCATTTTAATGATTTCAAACTCCATGGATATCCAAATATAAAAGGGATAATGTTTGTAGTACTCATAAATATAGAGTATGCATAAATTACTATGAGCTAAGATGCATATAGGAGTGTTGCCAAGAAGTAAAATTGTTGAACAATAAGGCAATCTATGCTTAAACTTAGAAATTGAACCAAAGACTATAAAAGAGGCCATTGTGATCAAACTGGATGAAAACTATGAAAGAGGAACTACATCAAACTGAGAAGGATGAGACATCAGAATTGGTCTAATGATCATTTGATAATAATATAATTGAAACAAATGGTTAGTAATTGCATAATTAGGCATTGATATAATGTCTGCTTTAATAATGGAGATATGAGATTGAAAATGTTAGTACTTGGGTTTGAGTATGTTTTGATCATATTTAGCAACTTATTTTAGGAATTAATTTATAAATATTTATTTAATTGACTTATCTATTTTCATTTTATTTTATTATTAAATTAAATATATATTTTGATTTTAATTTTAATTCTTTTTCATTTATATTTATTCAATTTTTAAGGAGGGAATTAATTCTTTGCACTTGGATCTATGATATACACCATCTTTATTCTTATTACTAAATTATTTAATTAATTATAATTGTATATTCACCATTATAGGTGTACCCTTCACATGTCTAACTACTATCTTGTATAATTTTATTGAATCCAAACACTTACCAAAAGGTCAAACTAACTTTTCATAAGGATGTTACCCTAATTTCTATTTCAACACTAGCTTTTTTGATCTAAAGCTCTTTTAGTCTCAAGCCCTTATTTTGATTCAACCTCTTCATCCTAGCCATTTCATATAGATATTACCCTAATTTCTTTCTAACCCAAACCATTATTCTTCAAAATGGCACCTTCCACTTAAATAAATCTCTAATCATCATTCAATCTTAACCATCCATTACCAAATCTATATTTGACCATTGATTTTCATATTCCACATTTTATATATTATTAGAAATTTTTCATTTCATTTTAAAATACCCTTTCATCTAACCTTCTCGTGGGAAAATCTATATAAGTTTCATCTATATATAATATCCTCATCAGATCAAATCCACCATTAAATTCATCAAAGAAGCAAATCAAATAGAGCAAAGTTACATTCTACTTCAGCTGACCAAAATGGCATCGCAATACTTTGACGTTTGTCTTACTCAATTTTATTTTAATCAAAATTTACATAATCCATTATTTTTTCTTAGAGCAACACCTTCTCTCAAATACTCCAGAGATTACAAAAGAAAAGTTATGGCTGATCTCCCAGATAGCTTGCTGCTCATTATTCTTAGCGAAGTTCCCTTGAAGCAAGTAGTGCGTTGTGCATTTGTCTGTGAAAGATGGAAATTATTTTGGACGGAAGTTCTTTTCGACTTCCTTACCCAACCTTAATTGTTTGTCAAATGATTCCATAGTATTTTCGTCATTCAAGTCGTCTTGAAATTTTCTTAAGATCTATGGGTGGATTCACGGCAAGTTGAATTCCCACATCAATTTTTTTTAATGTAGATTTATATCTTTGAACGCCAAAACTTTTCTTCTCAGAAATTGATTCAACTGTTAAAGGTTATCATAAAATTTATACAACAATCGATTCATTTCATTTCACATTAGTCTGGCAAAAAAAAAAAAGCAATAGACGTCACGTCCTACGGAAATATGATAAAAGTTTTCCCAGCTTCCATGCAAGGCATTGAAAAGCACAGAATTGCCGATGGGCTAGTTAAGTATTCGGACGGGTGGTGGACGCTGGTACGAAACACGTTCTAATTTGCTATTTAGACGGCGCGAAGTTATTGAGCTTTTACGTACGCAAACTCTGTCCATTCTACTCTGGGAAATCGTCCTACGATTTGTTGCCTCCCGCTTTTTTCGATATGCTGGTATTTCCCCATTTCTTTGTTTAGTGTTCGCTTTGCGAGAGAGATCGCTGTCACAGAAAATAGCTTCGTCGTCAGAGTGTTCTTCTTCTGCGGCTACCGAGTCATCGTCGGATGGTGAGAAAATGGCTACCCCGCGATGAACGAAAGAGGTGAAAAGAAGCTCATCAGAACCCTCTTCCTCAGTGAAGCGCCCATTAAGGGAGCCCCAAGAAGAAGGGGCCAGCAAACCACCCTCCTCAAAGAAGAGGAAGAGAGCGGCGCAGGGAGAGAGTAGTAGTAGGAGTAGGAGCAAGGATAAAGAAGCCAAAAATTCCGCAAAGAAAGGCGCCGCTGTTTAGAGTAAATAGTCTGCCGAGAAAAGCCTGTTGGCTGGCGTCTCTGGTGATTTTGCACAACAAGGTGATGGGCAAGTTGCTGTGTTGCATATTGTCGAAGCACTGGGGCTCTGCGATTTGTAAACAAGTTATTGAAGTTTAAGTATAAATCTACAGAAATCAAACTTCTCTTACCGCATAGGGATTTATTTGATGGGTGGTGGTTGATGCAGGGGCATCACAAGATTCGAGACTTTTCAGATATTTGAGATCATACATGCATTATAAGTGTTTATTTTCATAAGATGAATGTAATCGGTCGAGTAAGAGTGTTTATTATGGTTGAGATAGATGATAGTATTTTGATTTAATATATGTTTGGTATTATCATGGAGTTGATACTAATCTAGTGTCTTTTATAGTTTTGAAACTTATTCTAATCGGTATTGTAAAACCATTAGAGGAAGTAGATTAAGTTGGGAAAAGGAAGTTAAAAGTTAGTTTTAAATTTAGTTGTCATGCTGTCTTGTTTTGAAGATCTTTATATTCAAGAATCCGAGAGTAGTAGTGGGACAGCGGAGAGTCTGAGCAGAATGGAGGGGAAAGATCAATGTAGTCAATGTAATACAAAGAATGAATAAATTTAACATTTTGTATCTACATTCAATTTTCTCTTTGACTGTTTGGATTTAAGAATATTATGTATTGTAATGGAAGCCTCTGTTATTTGCTGTTGGTTTTGAAGATCTATATTTTTTATTGGATTCATTAACCTTCCACTGTGCTCTCCGCATCATATTGGTATCAGAATGAGAAGATCTGGTGACTAAGGTGTGTTCTATGGCATTGAATAGCCTAAAAAGGTCTTGATGATATGATGTTTGGAGAGTTGAAATCTAGTCTGAGATGCTAAGTGCTTGGTGCGACATAGGAGTAGATGCATCCTTCTATGTGTTCCAAAGTGGTGGCATTGGGATTGAGGGATCTTAGATTGGGTTTCTTGGTAAGAAAAGATGGCTTTGACGAGGAGTGAAAGAGCACTGATTAAGGCATTAAAGGAGTACTTGTATGGTGACAAAAAGGAGAGAGAAGAAAGAGAAAGAAAGAAGAAGGAAGAAGAAGCAAGAAAAAAAGAAATAGAATGGATGAGACAAGAGGAGTTGAGAGGCCTAAGAAGGGTTTTGGAAGAAAAAGAAGAAAAAAGTTACAAGAATCTTAGAGAAGAGTTAGATAAGAGTATTGCAAAGTGGGAGAGTATAGCATTGCTTTTGGAGCAAGCAGTAGATGAAGATGAAGTTGTTGATGACGACAAGGATAAAGAAGTGGTACACATTCCATTGGAAGGGCATGTACCACAAATGAATGCTAGTGTAGAGAGTGAGAGTGAGAGTGAACAACAAGAGGTTGTTGAACCTTGTGAGGAAAAGGTTCTTGCGGATGAGGGAGAGTTGGTGATAGGTATGGTTGAAGAAATAAATTGCCCGGATGATGGAGATGTTGACAAAAATGATCAAGATGAAATGGACATAGTCCAAGGATTGCAGGCTAAGGAGAAGACTATTAATGACAAGGATGAAGTATTTGTTGATCACTGTGATGCTCTAGAGATATATAAACAGGAAGAAGATCAGATTGTGTATCAAGTTGATTGGTATTTTTATGCAGGTGATATGCGGCTAGCAAATGTATTTGTTCTAGGATGCAATGAAGATACCATGAAGGATATTCATTATATAGGTTGGAATTAGCATGTTGTGGCGAGCGACATCAATTCGGTCATTCTTATGGTGACATTATTACCTCCATGCAATTGGAAAACCCGAAAGAAAAACACAGCAATTCAATGGGAGTATGATGCAGGGGCATCACAAGATTCGAGACTTTTCAAATATTTGAGATCATACATGCATTATAAGTGTTTATTTTCATAAGATGAATGTAATCGGTCGAGTAAGAGTGTTTATTATGGTTGAGATAGATGATAGTATTTTGATTTAATATATGTTTGGTATTATCATGAAGTTGATACTATTCTAGTGTCTTTTATAGTTTTGAAACTTACTCTAATCGGTATTGTAAAACCATTAGAGGAAGTAGATTAAGTTGGGAAAGGGAATTTAAAAATTAGTTTAAAATTTAGTTGTCGTATTGTCTTGTTTTGAAAATCTTTATATTCAAGAACCCGAGAGTAGTAGTGGGACAACGGAGAGTCCGAGCAGAATGGAGGGGAAAGATCAATGTAGTCAATGTAATACAAAGAATGAATAAATAACATTTTGTATCTACATTCGATTTTCTCTTTGACTATTTGGATTTAAGAATATTATGTATTGTAATGGAAGCCTCTGTTACTTGTTGTTGGTTTTGAAGATCTATATTTGTGATTGGATTCATTAACCTTCCACTATGCTCTCTGCATCAGTGGTGAAAAGGAATTTATCTAATGTTAGTGGGTGATCCCACAATAATGGGTTCCACTTTTTGACCAATTTTGACACTGAAATCAATATTTTTGCAACAAACGTCACGTTCAAGTGACTATATCTCCAAAACTATAAATAATTTCAAGATGACATAAACTAGTGATTTTGAGTACTTTGTTCCTACTTTGTAACCATATTTTTTAATCTAAAAAAAACAATTATTTATGTCAAATTTTTTTATCTCCTCCGAAAAGTGGTACATAATAAAATTCAATATTTTAAAAAGTGACAGTCCGTTTGACACACATAACTTTTTTTCTAGAAATGATAATGAAGTAATTCTTTCGACGTTAGATTTGTAACATCAATATCCAGAGGATGCATTTGGTTTGATTTATTTTGGTTGAATATTTTATAGTTTATGAAGTTTTGAAGTGACATGAACCATAATTCAGACATACATTCCGTTTGACACAAATAATTTGAAATCAATTTATCATAAACCATTTTTTTTTTGAATAGAAAGGCATCTTAATAAGCGAGTTCCTCCATATTTTTCAAAAAAAAATTGACCTAGTTTACTAATTTTCTCGAGGTGTCAAAGTCGGTTGATGTTCAATCGGTAATGAACCTATAATGAGTTAAACTCATATTCGAAAGTCTTAATGATTAAATTATGTATTAAAATTATAGTCGTTGGAAAACTTGCTCCGAGAAACACATTTTGACATTTTTTATTTTACAGTAGGAGATCATTCTCCTGCAATTATGGAAGTCAAAAGAGCAAATATATATATATATATATTTGAAAAACAAGTGAAAATTTTTGTAATTTTGTATATTCGCGCGAACATGGCGTTCGCACGAACATGTTTACCATGTTTGCGCGAACGTATGTTTGCGCGAACATGTGCCATAAAATTTTGTCACCGCCGAAAAAGTTTGGGCCCGAAAATATGTAATTCACCGTGTTCGTGCGAACACCCAAAAAAATCAAAAAAGTTTCCATTTGTCTTTTTATTTACCATTTGTATAACTATTTGCCATCAACCTAACGATGTGCATTTTGTTTCTTTGCCATGAACTTCATTCGCAAAATCGAAAGCATCAATTTGGTAAAAATATTGTACATTTAAATTATTTATTTATTTCTTTCATTAATGAAGTTGTTTGACGGATGCATTGAAGTTAAATTAAAAATTAGTAACATATTAATGGTGTTAAAAAATGTATATTCTTATTGTGTTACTAATGGTCTCCTTGCAGCATGTGGCAATTGTGGAATAAAGACATGATCGTAACAAACAACTAATGCTTGTTTTGCAGGACGTTGTCGAGGACCATTGTGTGTTTGTCAAAACCATGTGTGTGGATTTATTAGATTAAATAACACTTCATTTGTGCTTAAAATGAACTTTTTATTTTCTATATGGTGTGTCTACAGTGTTTAAATCCCTAAGAGTTGCATTGGACGTATCCTCTCCCCTCACCATTCGTAGATCTTGGGTGTAAGAGAAATCCATGTAACTTTTATAGGAGGCTTGCCTTGGACCAAGATACTCGATATTGGGTATGCCAAGGGACGACCTCAGAGCGATAACGGGCCAAAAGCCAGGTCAACGTTCCAGCCGCTATATAAAACTCGATTATAGTGAAAGTCGTGTCGGCGGTATTGTTGAGTGATAGCTCTTCTCCAATACCTTTATGGTGCGTCAAACCCCAATTCTCAGGGCTAGTAGACCTTTTGAGGAAGTTTATCACTCACTTGCTAAATGGAATACCCTTACTAAAAACCATGTTTTAGTGGCCAAAATCTTTTATATCCACTAGATCAAGGGGTCACCCATGCCTATGAAGACATCCTACATTCTTGTGGTCCTTAGTAGAGACAACAGTCCCTTGGGAAGTCATGTCCCTTGAGACACGGATCTTGGTAGCCCCAAGAAGTGAGTGTGCTGTAAGGGGGAGCCTGTGATGCCAAGGTCCTAAGTTGTCCGCTCTAGATAAGCGCGGTTGAACTTTGGTTCAAGTAGGAATTCAATGGATACAGTCCTAAAGCCTAGGTTGTGGTGTGATTTTTCACTTTTAACAATAGCTATTCTTGTCTTAATGTGTCTTGCATGTGTGTAAAACATAATCAAGATAAAAGCTAACATTCAAATTTACACCTTGGAAACTTGCAAAACCTTGTCAAAACATTAAACATTGTCAAAACCTTGTCAAGATTTCACCTAAGTTTAAAAAACCTTATGTATACCTCTATCATTAGCATAATCATATTCCTAAATGTCATTTTTTACTTACCCTAGTGGTATAACCCCCTCATATTGCATTGTGCAAACCCTAGCATCATTTTCACTATCAAACCCTATCAAATTTTCCATCAACCAACTTGTCTTCTTGATCACCTATCCTCATTTTACATTACCTAAATGTCATTATCAACCCTAGGAAACCATCCCTTGCATAGTCCACTTTGTGTACAACTACCTTTAGCATCTTTACCAAGTCCAAAACATAACTCTAACTTTCATTTTGCATATCATATTCTTCATCTTGCATACCTTCAAAACGACACCTTGCATTTGCACTTGCATAACATCCCTAGGACATTTGCACTTTGCATATCAAAACCCTATGTCATTTAACATTTCCTCACATTGCGTAACATCTCTAAACATTTAAAAATCTCAAAAACACTCATATCTTGCATACCCACATCTTAATTATCAAGTTTTGACCTCTTTTACCAACTGCAACCCTGTTTTACCAACTGCACACTTCATGGGTGAAGTTGGTAGTTTCAGGGTGCAGTTGATAATTTTAGGGTGCAGTTGGTGTTTCATTCTAAGTTCAAGAACCCTAATTTGCACTTCCACACCTTGCATTGCATCCAAAGACCTTAGGAAACACTCTAAATTATTCAAAACACTCAAAATTTGCATTTTAGGCACCTTGCAACTCTATTTTACCAACTGCAACCTTTTTTTATCAACTACACACTTCAAGTGTGCAGTTGGTAGTCTAGGTACGCATTTGAGAGGCATAAAGTTCATTTAAGTTTCCCTCCACTGCATCTACATGCTGAGGTATCATGCCAGCACTCACTAGGACACAACCTTTGGAGTTATCAAATGCAATAATGGCACCTATAAGGTCTCATCAAGAATCAACCATCGAAATCATCTAAGGTACATTTGAACACATCAATGTTAATCCCTTGTTTGACGAGATACCACCAATTCCTAAATATCCCAAAAGGACGTTAAGACTTGATTTTAGGACTCACATCATTTGGAGCTACATCATTTGGAGAAGAAAGAAGGACATGAGAGCTACAAATGAAAGAGGGGATTTCTAACATTATGTTTGCTTCTTTTGATAGCCGATGCCATTGTCTTTTATGCAGCAATTTATTCTTGAAGAATATTTATTATAATGTTTATTCTTGAAGAATGTTTGTGACTCACAGCTTTTACTCATATTATAATGAAGAATATTTATGCGTTGTTGCAGATGACTGCATTTTATTGATTTCTATCAAACAATTTAAAAGTACCAACAGTGACAGACAAATCTATTCAGTAGTTTTTTTATCTAGTTATTGCACAAAATTTATCTTGAGGCAAGGGATAAATTATTATTATTTTTAATTGTATAATAGGAAACAAGAAAGGAAGGCAAAACAAATATGCAAGAAAAAGATCTGATGAAGCAGAACAAAGAAATATTCAGAAGAATGTGGCACGTTATCATTGAATTAAACAAGGACAAAGAAATGTTGAAGAAGGCTCAACAGAAGTAGAAGTAGTGCATATGGGAGAGAGGTCAGGAACACTCCCTACGAAATCTCAAACAATGAATGTTGAAGAAGGTTCAAGATCAGTCCCTACAGAGGTTCAAATAACAGAAGTCGGAGAAGGTTCAGAATCTTTCCCTATTGAATCTCAAACAATGGATGTTGGAGAAGGCTCAAGATCGATCCCTGTAGAAATTCCAGTAACAAAAATCAGAGAAGGATCGAGATCAGGTGTAGGAACTGGTATGGATGAACTCTTAAATATTGTTCAATCTATAAAGTATGGTATTTCTCATAAGAATTTAGATCATTTACTTAAAATGGATGTAGATAAATTGAGAAAACTTGCAGCTAGTGTTCAACCATTAAGTTTGTCTAAGAGAAGGTCAATGAAGAAGAAGATAAGAGAAATTATGACTCAATTTGATAATACTGAAACACTTGAACAAGCTCAGTTGTTTTCACTTTAGCTTACACAAAAAAAGTTGCAAGAGGCATTGAAATTGTTAGATGTAAACACAACATCAAAGAAGAGAAGATTTTCTAGCATGCAAACTAATTTGATTGAAAATGTTAAACAAGGTTTGAGAAACATAGGAAAACACTCTCGAACTAAAGATAAGTCTCTGGCAAGAAAAGTGATGTTGATGTCTGTTGTAAGTAAAAATATGTCTCAAACTAGACAAATATCTTCAATTTTGTCTGAAATGGGTTTTAGTAGGAAAACAATGAGACAATATGTTAAGAGAAGATTAATTGTGGATGACAGTACTACAGAGGGCAACTGGGAAATCATGTGTAGAGCACCTCATTCTGATAGAATTGAAGAGTTATTAAAAAAATTAGTCATATCATTTTGGATTGATAACACTCGTCCTTCATCAAATAGTAGAGATGTTATCAGGCATAAGATTGCACCTAGTCAATATGAACATCATACAAAACATTGGTTGGACACAACACAGCATGAGTTATATGTGTCATTTTGTAATGAACACCCTAATGTAAAATTTGGGCAAACATTGTTTGAAAAATTGAAGCTATACTTTGTGAGGTCAAACAAAGTCTTTGAAACTTGTTGTTGTCATCATCATATTGAGTTTGATCTCCACTATCAGGTATTTCGAAAGTTTATAGAAGACACATATGGTTTTCATGCTACTCCTCCTAGTAGGAGAAGTGAGTTTATATCATCCATTTTGTGTGACAACATAGATGATCCAACTGGTAAAATAAATTGCATCAAAGGATTATGTGAAACATGTGGTGAATTGGCTCTATTTCCTTTGAAAACTGAAAATATTGATGTAACAAAAATATTGAATTGCAAAATTTACAAGTATGTCAAGAATGAAACAAAGTTGGGGAAAGAAACAAAAAGGTTAGAATATGTTGAAGAGGAGTTGCTTGTTCTAACATTTATGGACAGATTTAAGAAATTGATTCAACCTTATATTTTTCATGCATTTTTTGCAAAGTGGCAAGCACAACAATTTCAAACTTTGAGAGATAATTTTCCACTTGGAACAATTGTATCAGTTGTTGATTTTGCAGAGAACTATTCATTTGTTCATCAGAAAGAAATTCAATCAGATTATTACTTTAATAAGCAGGTCACTATTATGGTACATGTTTTTTATAGACATGCACAGTTAGATTTGGATGGTGTTCAAAGTATAGTTCAAGCACGAGTAATTATAAAGGAATATCATTTTTATATAAGTGACGATAAAGAACATGACATTCACTATGTAGAACATTGCTTCAATACTTTCTTTTCTTATTTGAAAGAAAGAAACATAAATGTTGATAAACATCATGTTTGGTCTGATGGATGTGCCGCGTAGTTTAAATCATCTAGACCATTTTATGCATTGTATAGATATCATCGCAATGAGAATATAGAACACATATGGAATTTCTTTAAGAGTGGCCATGGAAAAGGTGAACATGTTGGTGCTGGAGCTTGCATCAAACGTGTTTTGCGAAAGTATCAAATGAATTATTAGGGATTTCGTGTAAATGATGCACATGATGTTGTTGAATGGTGTAAGACTCATTTTGCATTAGATGAGGTCGGGACATCATCAACAATGAGTCGACAGACACCATATAGAGTCTTTTGGGAGATAACAGTTATGGATGTTTACGTCTGTTTAACTTTTATGCACAATTAAATTATAAAATTTTATTGTTAAGTTTTATTTTTGAATTCATTGAAGTTTAATTTAATTTTTCTATATTTTCAATTTAACGAACTTTCAGGTATCAATAGAAAAAACATGCATGGTTGCAAGAGGATAGAAAAGACACGTTCTTTGCATTCAGTCATGAGTATAGATAATTGTAATTGGACATTGAAGACAAGAGAATACTCATGTTTTTGTGACAGTTGCATTGATGAAAACTATGAAGAATGCATCAATCAGACACATAGATATACAGGTGCATGGATTTCGGTACCACTTGATGTTACGGATACATTTGATAAAGAAGATGAAAATTTTGATGACATTCCATCGATTTCTAATGATTATAATCATATCTCTGGATTGGTAAAAGTGGGTGAGTATCGTAAAAATTAATCTCAAATTTTTATTTAATTATCGATTTCAACTGTCTTATATATATTGTACACATGCATTCATGTATACTTGTTATGTAGGAGATGTCTTTGCAGTGATTGCTGAGCCTGAAAATCATGAATGTGTCAGTTATTATTTATTGCGATGTACTACAAAGAGGACAAAGTTATATGACCCTGAAGAAAGTGATGGAATGTTGTTCCCATAGGTAAATTATACATATACATGTACATGCACATATATATTTAAATAAATAAATATATCTAGGTAACTTCATATCTGTCAAATTTTAAAACACTTAAATTTTTGGTACAGGTTCTATTGTGATAGAGGGAACATATTTGAAGCAAGAAAAAATAGTCCAACATAGAATACACTTTGTTGATTATCAACCTGACAACAAAGTTTTACAATACAACCACCTAGTCGTTGCTATAGGGCTTTGTCTACATCCAGTCAAACTTAAGCGTATACGTCGCAAGTGGAGACTAGACAGTGAAGATCATGAAAAAATATTGCATGTTATAAGTGTACATCATGGTTGATTAGACCTTTGAGATTTATTTTATAACAATCTGAATATCAACTTTGGTGAAATGTGTTTTCAATTGTACTATGGTGAAATTGTGAATATCAACTTTGGTGAAATTGTGTTTTTAATCTGAATATCTGAGTTTCAGTTATCATTAGTTTATTTAAAAACTATAATATTAATTGTACTATGGATGAATTTAAACTATTGAATTATCCATGTTAAAATTCTTAAATATCAACTTCTTTTCAAACTATTGAATTTCATCTTGAATTAAATGTGTTTAGATTAATTGTACAATCATAAGTTCTTAATTTTCATTAATTTATTAAAAAATTATATAATTTAATAATTTAAATTAATTGTACCATGGATGAATTTAATAATACTTCACCTTAAAAAGTTCCAAGGAAATTCAAGTAGTTGCAAACAATAAATATGGTGATTTTGTATCATTGTAAAACAAAACGCATACTTTCTAAGCCCACGGAGGTCCTCCAAAAATTATAATTAAAAACCATCCGTTAAAGAAGATTAGAAACATTATTATTACGATAAGTTTCCACGGCAAACCACTTTAGAGTCAGTTCAAAGAAATTCGTTGGACAACTGAAAATTGAACTCTCATTAAAAAAAAAGGTATTTTCTGATTGTAGACCTTTATAAAATTAATTTGAAAATGAAAAAAAATTAGTATTCTTAGTTAGGGTATGTAATCTTTTGATTTGACAATTTAAAATCAGTAGAGAACATTCTGTTCTGGTTAAAATCCTTTTCCATTTTTCAAGTAGTCTATTAACGTTGAGTTATTTACAAAAAAAATGAGCCTACACATTGATCAGGAAAAATTATTAGCTGAGGCTTTTGAGTGCATTATTTCTCTCACTTCCATCACTATGTGAGGAAACTCATAATTTAAAATAGATACAACACAACTTAAATGTATTCCAAATCGATGAAGAGCAATTTCTGCTCCACCAATACCAAAAAACAGAGAAAGTTCTCTGACACCATCAGGATATAATGCTTTCAAGATTGATAAATGATATGCAACTGTATCTGTTTGGAATGAATTACCCAAACAACACAAGCGGTCAGTCGAACAAGAAGTTCCACGAGTATGATCTCTATCAAATTTTAATATAAGCTCTATCTCGTGGAGCTCTAGAGGGATGAGGTCACTTGGCCCCACCCATACCAAATTCCACTCTTCACACTTTTGAAGTATATATTTCTGCGCACTATCTTGCAGTTGCCCTCGTGCATTCTGAATCATAATTCTCAATTGATCAATAAGGACAGTGCCACATTGTCTTGAGTCTATGGAATTTTTTTTTGTCATTTGATCCCATGAAGGCCAATACGTTTTTATTTTTGGAAGTTCTTCCTAAATAGTCATGGGGGGAAAGGTTTTGCTTGAAATCGCTCTTCTATTGGAAGGTTTTGCACATACCCTCTTGCTCTTCTGGAAGCTGAAAAGAACATTGAGTCCACCAACTCTGGTTCAACACTATTAAATTGTTCGGCTATTGTCTTCCAAATATCCTTCAATGCAAAAGCATCATTCTCATAGTAGAAGAAATGTGGCCCTTGCATGAACACATTGATTTCCTTTGAACGCTGGCTAATAGGTTTCCCAGGAACTCCAAAACCAATTAGTTCCTTGGGACACAAATTAGGGATTGCATCACATACTTCAAACATTGCTTGCTTGTCTTGCATACCCTCTATGTATTTTTATACTTCAACACTTTCATTATCTATGTTACAATTTCGAACTTACACAATTTCATTATCTATGTTACAATTCTTAAATATCAACCTTTTTTGAAACTATTGAATTTCATCTTGAATTAAATGTGTTTTTAATTGTATGATCATAAGTTCTTAATTATCAAATTTAGTTTATTAAAAATTATATAATTTAATAATTTAAATTAATTGTACCATGGATGAATTTAATAATTTAAATTCATTTATCAACTTGTTTTCAAACTAGATTGAATTTCATGAGTGAAAATTAAAGTATGTGTTTTTAAAATTGTAAGATTATAAGTTTATAGTTATCATTTAGGTCACTTTATTAAAAACTATATATTTTAATGTTACTTTATTACATCTACGATCATGTACTCTTAAAGTTTAAATTATTTTAAATTAATATATTTTCTAAATATTATATTTTGTAAAAGTTCTCTAAAATAATGTATTGGCTTACCTAATTAACATATTTTTATCCACATAAAACTAATATTTATCTTTAGCGGGTTAGTAATTGATTATCAAATTTAGTTTATTAAAAAATTATATAATATAATAATTTAAATTAATTGTACCATGGATGAATTTAATAATTTAAATTCATTTATCAACTTGTTTTCAAACTAGATTGAATTTCATAAGTGAAAATTAAAGTATGTGTTTTTAAAATTGTAAGATTATAAGTTCATAGTTATCATTTAAGTCAGTTTATTAAAAAACTATATATTTTAATGTTACTTTATTACATCTATGGTTATGTACTCTTAAAGTTTAAATTAGTTTAAATTAATATATTTTTTTAATATTATATTTTGTAAAATTTCTCTAAAATAATGTATTGGCTTACCTAATTAACATATTTTTATCCACATAAAACTAATATTTATCTTTAGCAAGTTAGTAATTGATAATTTAAGAAATATGTATCTTTCTAACTTCGTACTAATTGATAATTGATATACATGTACACATGTGTCTCAAGATTATGTTCTATAGCTATAACACAAAAAAATACACATATGTACACATATACACATCTCAAGAATAAACATCTACAGATCTAATATATCTCTATGTATTTGAAATGCAAACTGTAAATCTCGAATAAATATATGTATGTAGAAAAATATAAAAATTCATATATACATACATGTGATGGTATCTAACACTGAAATACTCAATAATCAAATAAATAGTGAAAGTACATGCATGTCATCAAGGAACTGAAATACACGTGTACATGCAAACTGGACCTCCAATATATATGCATCAAAAAATATATAAATAAGATCTACTACTAGAAGGACCCCTTAAGACGCATATGAATAGAACGACCCTCTGATTGAGTCTCTTGTACATCCTCTTGCCGAGGTGCATCAACCAAGCCCTGCAAATATATATACATATATACATACATGTGTTATAGTTCTATCTTTAAAACATATATATGCATACGTGCATCATGTACATATACATTCAAATTAAATACAAATTTGCATATATATAGATATATATCTAGTTTTCAAAATATTTAAATAGCTTTAAACAAACTATTTAAAACTCAAGTACCTGAGCACTACCAGGTGCCTCAATAGAATCATCTTTCTCATGTATATGATGCCCTGAACCAACAGTATGTGTAACCATGTGCTCAGCGACCTGTGCCTATATGATTTATTATGAGTTAAAGATTAAATTAAATATCTACATATATATCTGAACTAAATTTTTTAATAAATGAACATATTTTTTAATTTCATATATATTTAAAATTAAAAATAAATTATATATGTACCTAGGTCTCCCGAGGTGGAGGATGATCAACAGACTCCATCATATCATCTACTGATGCACCTGAGCCTGAAACTCCATGTCCAACTGCTAGTAAATCTGAGTGAAGTGGACTGTGTAACTGGCTGGGTACATTTGGTGTAGAATCAGTGCTGCTAGGTTCGAATAATAGGTCCATGTATGATGAAATACCCAGGGTCGAACTAGTATCAATCTCAGATAGGCCTCACAACTGCTCACCAAAATCATCAAGGCCCTCAGTTGTGATATGGACATCTCCAACTCGTATGCTCGAGTCATCTGTAGAGTGTCATGAGTTTGGTGCTAAATGTTGTGAGCTGTGCACAGGTGTATCATCTGTCACTAGTGTGGCGGCCTGTGTCTATGGAACTGTGTCGGGGCTCTAATGCTGTCTAACAACATCCATCACAACGTGTACTGGAATCCTCTGTGTATTAGAAATATAGCTAATAAAGTGCAACATATCCTCCAAAAAATACAGTTCCATATCCATATGTGTCTACTGTCCTGAAAGACCACGAATATCGCCTGGCAGTGGTAGCCCAGCAACTCTATATGCATCATCAAAGGAGGCACCTGAAGTGCTACTAGATGCCTGTGAAGATGGTCGACCAAGTGGACGAGGATGTCAACTATGAAGATAACGACCAATAGAATCTGATGTGATACTAGCCGCCACAGATGCAATGTGTCGAATAGTGTCAATTGCTTCCCTCTAGGAAGCAATGACGACTCTATCTGCAGTAGGCGCATGTGTAGGAATCACAGGAGGCATCCTCGGTCCAACAAACTGTCTAAGATCTGCAGGTGGTAGATGATCTACACTGCGGTACTGGTCACGATCTGCGATCTGACCACACCCCTGTCCGCAATAATCATGAATATCCAAGTAGTTGACATTGAGCCCTATACGAAACTTAGCGTACAACTGTTGTGCAAAATAAAGGGGTATTTGGTCGTTATTAGGATAACGACCATATGCAGCTAAAAATCGCGGATAGATCATGGTAGCAATAATAGGGTCTCTACATCGTGTGACTCTATAGCCTCTCACCCTACCCCGTGTCCCCTCATAAGCTGGAAATAGCTCTCTCTGGATGATGTCTTTGGGGGCTACCCTCTTGATGTCATCAAATGATGCATCTCTTGAAACCTCAGCCCTAAGCTCCCTAGATATGGAAGCTAATATGGCAGGATTAAATGAATGGTGACCTCTAAACCTACCTGTCAAATCTTGTAAACTCCCACATATCGTAGTACATATGTCTCTATAAAGACTATCATCAGAGGTCAATATAGAGTGTTGTAGTCTAGTAACCTCATGCTCTGAAAATGCAAATAATGCATCGATATCGATGCGTGGAGGTGGTGCAGCAGGACCTCCAGCAAGAGTTGCAGGTGTAGCCTGACCTAAAACATGAGCTGCACCAGGAGCTAGAACATAAGCTGCACAACGAGCCCTATGTTGAGGTACATGAGGAGCATCACCAGAAGCTGCAGCACAAGCCACACCACGAGCTACACGAGGAGCCATATTAAAAACTGCATCAGGTGTTGCAACAAGAACTGCATCAACCTGTGCCGCAGTAGGAACTACATCAGGTGTCGCACCAGAAGCCGCATCAAGCATATCGTGTGAAGCCATATTTGTAGAAATGTATGAAGAGCTAAATTTCCTGTTGTACATAATTTTTTATTTTTAATATTAAAAATTATACACATGTAATTAAACATACATCACACATCATGGACCTAGATAATTTGTAACACATCCAGACCTAGATTAATTTGCATATAAGTATAAAATGACTTTAAAGTTGAGAGTTTGGTTATGGTTAGAGTTAATTTTTTGTTCTAAGATTTTATTATACTTTGGCGGGTATTATTAGAGAATTCAATTAAAGGGTACCTAATAAATTATTTATATTACTCTTAAATGATAATGTTTCGAGGTTTAGGTTTCAAGTTGGGTTACATATATATCATTTAAAACAAGGGTCATACTTCATGTATGTACATGTGTTTGAATGTATGTGCATGTATCTCAAATGTAATTTTTAACAATTTAGGATTAGGGTCAACTTGTTTTAATTTTATGTAAGTTAGGCTTCAATTAGGTTTTCAAATAGGGGTTTTAGTGTAATTAGCCTCAATTTTAGGGTAAGATTTAAGACCTTATGACACTGTCAGGGTTTACACGAACTTAAATAATTTCTAGCATTAAATTTAGGGGTTAATATTAAAGTCCATGGTTAAGAATTTAGGATAAGGGAACTTAGCATATGAAGTTTAGGATTTGGTTCAAGATTATGATTTAGGGTATTTATTATCATTTATAATATTGGGTTTAGAAATTAAATTTTAAGATCAAGGTTAGGGTTAGGGTTTGGATAATGGTTAGGGTTAGGGTTTGGTTAGGTTAGGGTTAGGGTTTGGATGTACATGTATGTTATATTCATACCTAGATATGCAAATTAATCTACATTCTTATATATGTATAATTTAGGATCTCCCCTTAAGACATGTCATTGAATTATATAGTGAATTATATACTTCTAATTATTAAGACATTAAAAAAAATAACATATGTACATTTAAACATGAATATTGAAAACATATGTATGTACATCTATATCTACCACATGAACATATTTACATGTACATTTATGAAATAAAATATACATTTTAATCTACATTCTTATGTATAATTTAGGATCTCCCCTTAAGACGTGTTATTAAATATAGTTAATTACAATTAGTTATAAGATAAATTAAGATCAATAGTTAACATATACACAAATTATACATATAAAAATGTGAATTTATTAAAAATATGTACATACATCTACTTTTAACCATGAACAAATATACATGTACATCTATGTTCAAAATAAAAAATTATAGATTTTAATCTATATTTTTACATGTACAATTTAGGATCTAGACCCTTAAGATATGTCATTTAATTAAACTTCTAAGATTAAGACATTAAAGTGAATTTGACATATATACATTTAACATTAACACACACACAACACACAACACACACACACACATATATATTTTAATGTTTTTTAAATTTGTTTTCTAAAATTTTGTAATGTTTTCCTAATTTTTTTAAAAATATTTTTTCTAATGTTTTTCTAAATTTATTTTCTAAATTTTATATTACTCTAAATTTTCTAATATTTTTCTAATATGTTTTTAAATTTGTTTTCTAAAAACATTTTTCTAATGTTTTTTCTAAATTTGTTTTTTTAAATTTATATTAAATTATCAATTTTCTAATGTTTTTGTAATGTTTTTTCTAAATTTATTTTCTAAATTTTATATTAAATTCTAAATTTTCTAATGTTTTTGCAATTTTTTTTTTAATTGTTTTCTAAATTTTATATTATAAATTTTCTAATGTTTTTTTTTTTTAAATTTTAATATTTTTTTTTAAATTTTATATTAAATTATAAATTCTCTAATATTTTTGTAATGTTTTTTTCTAAATTTTTTTTCTAAATTTTGTAATATTTTTGCAATTTTTTTTTCTAAATTTTCTAATTTTTTTAATGTTTTTTCTAAATTTTCTAATTTTTTTAATGTTTTTTTAAAATTTTCTAATTTTTTAAACTATTTTTTATAAATTTGTTTTCTAAATTTTATATTAAATTAAAAATTTTCTAATTTTTTAATAATTTTTTTCTAAATTTAATATTAAATTATAAATTCTATAATGTTTTTGTAATGTTTTTTCTAAATTTGTTTTCTAATTTTTTCCTTAAATTTTATATTATATTTTTTTTACTATTTTTTCTAATGTTTTCTAATGTTTTCTAATGTTTTCTATATAATATTTTTCTATTTTCTAAATTAATATAAATAAACAATAAAAATATTAAATTAACATTTAGATATGTTTTCAAAACTATTAAAAATGTAAATAACATTCAAATATGTTTTCAAAACTATTAAAAACGTAAATAACATTCAAATATGTTTTAAAAACAAAAAAAAAATGCATTCAAAACATTAAAATCTACTTTGATAATATTAAAAAACTTCAAAAATGTTGAAAACATTAAATTAATATTATTTTGACATACCCAATAATGAAGAGGAGAACGAAAACAAGAAGATGATGTTGACGAAAGTTTCTCAAGCCATACGTTCGCCCGAATGCTCAATCAACAATACTCATCGTAAAAATGAGGTTGGAAAATTGAAAAAAAATGTTTTTAAGCATCGAAAATCGGCTCACTACACGTTCGCGCGAACATGTACCTAGCGCATGTTCACGCGAATATACCCTGACATGTTCGTGCGAACATGCGCTAGGTACATATTCGCACGAACATGTCTAATGTGTTCGCCCGAACGTATGGCGAATAGAGATGCAAAAATTTGTCAACTTTTTCAAGTTTCTTCGTCCCACCAAAATGGAACCCATTATTGTGGGTTCACCCTAGTGTTTACATATTATATTAATTAGTTTAAATTGTTCAGCGCCAAATTATTCATATTATATTTTACTCGCACCACTTTCTCTTAACTAAGGTATATTAATTTTTCTAATCTTAACATTCATTGTTTTTGCTTTACTTATGTTTTGTTTCTACATAAATTACAAAATATTCAGCAAAAAGTTTCTACCGTCAAATCATTGATATGTTTATTTAAACAAGTTCAATACTTCATTATTAGTTCCTGCCTATAGCAGGTAACTTATGCTCTCGCTTAGTCCATTGTATTAATAGCTGCACCAATCAGATTTTAGATTTCATTCATATAGTAATGTTTGCAAAAGGTTTTGTAATTTGCATGATTTTTTGGAATTGAAAAATACAATTTTTTGAAAACCTAAAAGGCAATGAAAAAATTTATTTTTCTTCAACAAAAATACAACTATTTTTTTCAACACCTTGCAAGCATTAATTGCAACTTTATCTTTTCTTTTCTTCTGACAAGTGGATAAATTTTATTAAAAAATAATCATTTTCCTAACACCTCATGAATGCATTAATTTCAATTTTACCTTTTCCACATTTATGACTAGTGGACAAACTTTTTTTTAAAAAGACAATCACTTTTAATTGATGTTTATTTTTGTAATTTGTAAAATGCTATTAAATATAGATATTTTAATCAAGTACAGGTATTTTAATCAAATATAGTCATTTTAACTCTTTTAAATTGTCAATTTTCAAAAATTATTTTTTATATAGCTTAATTTCATATTTATTAGTTCCTGCCTACGGCAGGTAACTTATGCTTTCGCTCGGTCCATTGTATTAATAGCTGCACCAATCAGATTTTAGATTTCATTAATATAGTAATGTTTGCAAAAGGTTTTGTAATTTGCATGATTTTTTGGAATTGAAAAATATAATTTTTTGAAAACCTTATTGGCTCATGAGGAAAAAGGCAATGAAAAAATTTATTTTTCTTCAACAAAAATACAACTATTTTTTTCAACACCTCTGCAAGCATTAATTGCAACTTTATCTTTTCTTTTCTTGTGACAAGTGGATAAATTTTATTAAAAAATAATCATTTTCCTAACACCTCATGAATGCATTAATTTCAATTTTACCTTTTCCACATTTGTGACTAGTGGACAAACTTTTTTTTAAAAAGACAATCACTTTTAATTGATGTTTATTTTTGTAATTTGTAAAATGCTATTAAATATAGATATTTTAATCAAGTATAGGTATTTTAATCAAATATAATCATTTTAACTCTTTTAAATTGTCAATTTCCAAAAATTATTTTTTATATAGCTTAATTTCATATTTATTTTAATTTTAATTTATATATAAGTTTAAATTAGAATTTAGTTTCTTTTATTTTGACATATCTAAACCAATGCTTTTAATAGACTTATTGTTTTTTTTTATTTTTATATATAATTTTTATTATATTGATATTTTTAATTTATATTTTAAAATACATAATACTAATTTTGTATCAATTTTAATAAAGTTCAAATTGTTTAGCTTTGTATATTATCAACTTTATTTATGATAAGTGTGTTTGGTTTTTTTAAAGCATAAATGTTATTTTTAAATTAATTTATGTTTATTTATTTTATGCATTAGATTTAAGCTTAAGAATATTGTCCACCTTCTTCAATTAGATGAATTTATCGCTTAAACAAGATATATCAAATAATTTCATCATTAAAATTAATCAATTTAACTCTTTTTTTTTAAAATTATATAATTTTATCTATATCTTATATATAATTAGTTCATAAATATCTTTGGTCTCATAAATGTTCTTTACGATGTCATCTAATTTTAATTTACCATGATACTATAATATTGATTTATATATTCTTTTACTATTTTAATTAATATATATCATTGCAATTATATAATTTAATAATATACTGACTATACTCTGTAATTTAATTTAGCTTATAATATTCTATTTGTCATTACTATTTATTTGTTATTTTATTAAACTAGATACATTATATTTTAACCAAAACCTACTTCAATCAACCATAAAATCACGAAGGCAGGAACTTTGGCGCTTGCGCCCCTTGTTTCTAATTATGTTTGCATTGACGATAGTGATGGATTAGACAGTTTATTTATATAATAATAAATAGTTGATAACTTTTCAGCTTTGATGGTCTATGCCTTGTTAGTTTCATTTTATACATTATTTGTGCAAGATAAAGTATACGAATATTATTTCACTAGCGGTAAAATGTGAAGAGTTGATCAACAATGGTACCATCAACACAGATAAATGGTGCATTAGGGTTGTAATAAAATAATGGAAAATTATATACATCCAATGTGAACCAATAATAGTGAAAGTTAAATTCAATTTAAAAGAAGTTGCACTTTTGTTAATTTGTTCAGTCTAGAGTTTTAAGGTTGTGGAAGTTGGTCAGGCTGTGACCATCACATTATAGTCAACTTTCCCTTCTCAATTAATAAATTTTTTGTTTTTTTATATATCAAAAGTTTTTTGGTTGTCAATAGGTTTTGGTTTGTTGATAAAATTGTATAATAATATAAGTTGTTAGATATGTTTTGTTTGTAGAGGTCTTCATAACAATCTAGAATTTTCAAATTATCAAACAAGCCTTTGCTTTTCTTTTTGTTCATGTTTCTTTGTTGTTTAGTTAATAGGTTTTTTTTGCTAATATGATTACTATGGTTCTGGTTGTAATTTCAGGACACAGTTTAAAAATTGTTATGTTTAATATGGTTCTCCTTAATGATCAATATTGTAAAACTGAGATTATCAACTGTGTTTTGGTTGATAAATTATTTTTTGATACTTTTAAGTACTTTACTTTGTTTCTATTAAGATTTATTCTCTAGTGGTGCTCTAGTTGTTTTAGTTAGAGATGGTCTTTTCTTTAGCTTGGGGTTTTTCTATATTGTTATTCGAGTTTAGAACCCTTATTCTACCTCCTTTAATAAAAACAATCTCAAATTCAGCATACATTCTAAGAAATAAAAAGAAAATGTAGTATACAACTATATTCAGATGCTATCTAGTCTGGTGGAGGCAATCCAAACAATTTTTTGTCACAAGTCTATATTTTGGTAGTTGGAATAATAATCTTCAACATCTCCTCTTAATCATAATTACCATCAATTTATCAAGGATTAAGACTTCTTCAAATTCCTTTTTTAATATATTTTAAAATTATTTTTATTAATATAATTTCTTCAATTATATGACAGTCTCTTAAGCTCAAGATCTTTTTGCATCTTCACAATATGTAATTGTCTTTCTAGACAATGATTTCTTTTGATTGAAAATATTTTTAATATTTTTAATTATTCAAATCTTTTTTGATATAAAAATATTTAATATAAATTTTCTACAATCTTTTGAACATATGTAAGTTTTTTCTTTCTTGCCAACTAGATTCATAGGTCCGTCCACAATCCAATTTTATACAACTTGTCATAAATTCAATCTTACATTCTTTGTTCAACACATCTTTTGGAAATGATTTCATAAACATCAAATTTTACATGGATGCAAATCTCAACACTTCTTCAATGTGACCTTCTCACTTACAATGAAAAAATTGAATTTTTTTCTTTCTTTGAACTAATTTGTTTAATATATATCATATTGGACATCACGGCTCTCTAATTTCTTTCTCATATTTTCCATCCCAATCCCTTACAGCCATTGGATTTCCAAACACATTAAAATTTTATTTCTTAAATTCTTCATCAAAAACACATTTACACCTACCTATAATCCACATAATCATTTGTGCAACATGATACATCACATACAAATGGTTTTAAAATATATCATAGTGGACATCATTCTCAGGTTTATTATATCCAAGGCCTTCATATTTTGGCCTCATTATAGGATCAATAGGCTTTCTCATTTCATTCTCATGTTTTCCCTTCCCAATCCCTTACAACCATGGGATTTGCAAACACATTGATATTTTGTTTCTTAAATTCTCTATCAAAAACACATTTACACCTACCTATAATCCACATAACCATTTGTGCCACATGATAGATCACATACAGATGGTTTTAAATTTAGAACTTCATCTTCTTAATTCTTCTTTGAATATTGAAATTTTATTCATTTGTAAACTATTTGATTTTTGTAGTCTCTTAACTTTTTTTGCTAAATGCTCCCTTTTTTTTTCTTGTACAAGTTTACAGTTTTCTATTTGTTTCTTTCTTTTTTAAAAAAATTGGACATTTTTTTCTTACATTCTTTTATTTCTTCTTCCAAATTATTTATTTTCCTTTTATTTACCCCATTCCCTTTTCCTATTGCAACAAAATTTTATCTTACCTCACTTATACCCTTGACTATATGTTTCTTCAAAACTACCACAGGCTTCTTAATCTCTTAGATAAACTTCAATATGGACAATAGTGACACATTATAATTTTATCAATATCCACCTTCAATCTCTTGAACAATAAATATAAAAAATAGTAAATTAGTCTATCTTCTTTCCCTTTCTGAATTGTGATGGCCAAATGCTTCCTTTGAATGACATTCTTCAAATCTTTCCTTTCAATGGTGGCTAAAATTTTCTTACTTTCAATTTGCAAACTTTACTATCAATCACTTTCTTTGTCTACATTTCTTTTTTCTTCAACTCTTACAAAAACTTCTCTCTACTAATTTTAGTCTCAAATCTTTGAAGAAAGTGAGACACCTAGTATCTTCTTCCTTGCTAAAAATTTGGAAAAAATAACCATTCTTAACACTCTATTTTTTCAAGCAATGATTTTTCTTGCTGGAAGATTCATCTCTTCCTAACAATTGCAACTTGATCCCCCAGTATAAACATCTTACATTAATAATTGTCTCTTAAACAAAATGTGTTAAATAATTAATATTGATTCATTTATTTAAAGATTATATTTTCTTTAATATATGATGTTTAAGAATGATCAACTTAATCCATTACAACAAGCTCTTTTCTTTTACTTGATTGACTTAATTTCCTATAACAATATTATTTCCCACCTCTTTTACATTCTCTTTTATCTAATTCTTCAAAATCCTTTGTATCTTCCAACAATTATGCACATTACACTCTTGGGCCATTAATATGACACTCTCTTCACTCATTGACTTTTTCTACATCTTTTTCTGTAATCTCCCTGCTCTGATAAAGGGACTAGAGGGAGTACAAATTGAAGACACAAGATTTTATATATTGACATAAAATATTACATACAATAAGAACTTTGACTCTTTTCTACCCCATGACTTCCTGACTAGTTTCTCAGCTCAAAAAATAACATGTTACATATGTTTTGTTTATGGAGGTCTTTAGTCTAATCTAGAATTCTAAATACATTCTAAGAAACACCTAGAAAAGAAATATAAAATTATATTTTGTGTTACCTATGAGAAGATTTAGATGCTACAGTAGGTAGACTGAAGGCAATCCACACAAATCTCTATCATTATGCACTTTTGTCTGACAATGTGGCATTCACATAATGAGTTAAGGGACTGTATTGCAAGATGGTGGAGGGAGCCAGTGGAAGGCATGGCTATGTTCCAAATTGCTAGAAAACTTGACAGAACAAGAAAAGAGGTGAGAGAATGGAGTAATTCCTCTTTCGAAAACTTATCCAAAGAAAAGAAGGCCACTAAAAAATCTTAGAATCTTTCCAAAATCAACTTGCACAAAGCGATACATATGAGCATCACTAGGAGGAGAGAGAGTGTAGAGACAAATGGAAAACCCTCCTTAATAGGGAGGAAGTCGAATCCAAGGTACAATGGGTGGAGGAGGGAGACAAAAATAGAATGTTCTTCCACACATTGGCCTCAAGAAGGAAAAAGAGAAACACTATCAACATGTTGCTGAATGATAATGATCAGGAAATCATTGAAGTTTAATAGATAGAAGAAAAAGTCAACTCCTACTTCCATAAAATGTACAACCCTATATTTACCCAGGCTGACAATATTTTACAAACTGATATATTGAGATCGTTTCAAACAATGATTAATAACCAAATGAATTAGGAGATAATGAGCAAGGTCAAGGAGGAGGAAGTCAAAATGCTTGTTTTCAGTATGAATCAGTATAAAGTCCCTAGGCCTGATGGCTTCCCTCCTACTTTTTTTCAAGAATTTTGGGACATTGTTAAATATGTCATCATCCACATTGATGGGGACTTCGTAAGAATGGGAAATGTGTTGAATGAACTAAACAAGACCTTCATTGTTCTCATCGCCAAGACTGAGGACCCTCAAGGACTAGGAGACTTTAGACACATCAGCCTTTGCAACACTATTTATAATGTTCTGGTAAAGGTTATGGTGAATCACATCAAGCCCCTCCTAGACAAATTCATTGGCCCATGCTAGAATGGGTTTGTGCTTGCGAGGAAAATTCTAGATGTGATTATAAGCACCCATGAGGTGATTCATTCTATGTAAAAATATAAGATCCTAGGTATGGCCCTTAAACTAGACATTTCCAAAGCCTATGATAAATTCATGTGGGATTTCCTCTTTTCTATACTTGACAGAGTTGGTTTCAGTGAGAAGGTTAGTAGTATTATTAAAAATGTTGTTGCCTTTGTTACTTTCTCGATGCTTGTTAATGGAATTTCTGGCAACATCTTTTCCTCCTCCTAGAGATTGCATCAAGGTGACCCCCTATTTTCCTAAATTTTTATTATTGTGGCAGAAGTTTTAAGTAGAAATTTAGTTTCTTTAA
This sequence comes from Cupressus sempervirens, assembly GCA_028749045.1. Taxonomy (NCBI): domain Eukaryota; kingdom Viridiplantae; phylum Streptophyta; class Pinopsida; order Cupressales; family Cupressaceae; genus Cupressus; species Cupressus sempervirens. The sequence continues at coordinate 10,117,289 of CM053788.1, forward strand.
CTAACTATGGCATTAAGGGCATTAAACCAGCTTCCTGGTCCCCCCTATAAGTTATCCAACAATTTGTAGATGACACTTTCTTACTTGGCATCTCATCCATTCATGGAGCCAAAGAATGGAAGAACACTCTAAACCATTATGCAATGATATTTGGGCAATGCATTAATTATCCAAAAAGAAAAGTCTATTTCTTCAACACCATTACTAGTTTAAGGGAGAAGGTGACTAATATTCTTGGCTGCCAGGAACCTTCCCTCCCTGACACTTATCTTGGCCTACTGCTTACCATAAAGGAAATCCCCAACCAATATTGGAATGGTCTGGTTGAACGCTTTCAATGGAAGCTAGCAAGCTGGAAGGGACTCCAGCTTCTCTCTGCCTCTCTACAAGGTATCTTGATGTATTTCATCTCCATCTTCAAAATCCCTAGTAGATTCAGAGATATTCTTGAGAAAATCTAGCAAAATTCTTTATGGTCCGGTACTGAAGAGAAGACTAGAATGAGCTTGGTGAGCTAGGAGAAAGTTTTTCACCCAAAAGCTCTTAGACGTTTGAATTTAAGAAGAATTGGCCACTTGAATAGGGCTCTCTTAACAAAAATTGGTTGGAATTTAGTGAACTACCATGGAAGTTGGTGTAACATAATATCGGCTAAATATCTTAGAGGTTTGTCTCCTTACCAATTCCTTTGAGCTCAGACTCTCCCCAAAGGGTCCAAGATCTAGAATAATGTTTTTAATACCCAAAAGATACTAAGGAAAGGGTGTCACTAGATTTTGGAAAATGGTAATTCTATTGACTTCTAATGACAGGCCACACCACCCGTACCAACTCACAACCAAAAATGCAATAATATGGAGACAAGAGAGATGACAAAATGCTTCATAAAACTTCCATTAATACTTGAAATCCATTAGAAGAGATTACATTTGAAGAGCTTACAATGCAAGAACTTCTATTTCTCCAACTTCCATTAGAAGAGCTTCCATTTCTTGAACTTGATTACAAATGATAATAGGCCTTTCTTAAGTAGGCACTTCTAACCCAAGACATTACAAACACAACCAATGTGGGATAAAAGGTAAATACAACTATCTTTAAATAAATATTAAATTCCCACCCAAATACAACTAAGCACCCAACAAATATTAAATACATGATTTATCCAAAACCTTCTAGAATTTCCACCTACACACCTCGATTAATGGAATGACAACTATTTTTCTGATTTTTCTATTTTATGCCACCTATGCACCTCGAAAATAAAAATCCTCTTTTTTATTTTTTATTATTTCTCCTCTAATTTTCGTCACTTTCTCTCTCCTCTAGAATTTTTTTTTTTTTTTTTTCCTTTTTTTTTTTTCCTCTCTTTTTTTTTTGTTCTAATAATTTAATTTTCTCATGTAAGATGCTCCTGCATCAGACTCCCTTGGTAGATAGAAAAGTGTGTCTCACACTTTGATGTCAAAAGAAAGATATAGAACCATCTTCATCTTCACCACAAGCTTCTACCTCAATAGGGACAAGAAAACCAACATACAAATCTTCCACATTTTATTTATTTTTTTTGCTGATGCATGATGCTCCTACATCCGACTCCCATGGTAGGAAAAATTTTGTGAATATGGATTCACAAAATGAAGTAGCCACTGTTGAAAGTTTTTTTTCTTTTCCTCCAACACATAGCTGGAACAAGTATCCGATGCCGATATATTTCCTTCTTTCTTCTTTTCCAACACCTAGTCAGAACAACTGTTTGCTGCTGAAAATACTCCTTCGCAATGAACTCTATCCAAGTATAACTCTCATCCTCATCCAATCTTGTTGAATTAATCACACCTGTAATAAATCCAACAACACCATACCAATCTTCCTTTGCATACCACACATGACTAACAAGATCCTCATGCAAACCATCATCAATATCTTTTAAACTCATATCAAAGACAACATCCCATGATTCATAAGAATTTACCTGTTTGACATCTTCATTTTCGCTTGCCTCTTTTATGTCATCAACAATGCACGTAACTACTCCACTTGCTTGATCTCCAACTAAGGCACTATATTCTTCCTCCATTGCTGCAATCTTCAAATCATCTTGATCTATTTCAGGTTCATAAATCTTGCCATCTTCATGCTCTTCCTCTTCTCTTTCATCTTCTTCAACTTTAGGTTCACAAATAATATCCTCTACATCCTCTTGCTCTTCTTTTGTACCACATGTCTCATACTCCACTGGATCCTCCTTCTTTTCCACATCCAAGGAATTATCAACATCTCTTTTCTGGTGACATGCTCTTCATTTCCGCAACTCAGCTTCTAATTCATTCACTTGATTTCGCAAATCAACTAGCAATGATTGTTGATTTCTTGCTCTAAATTTCTCAAGTCGAGGAATCCTCAGAATCCATCCAATCACAAAAGTCATCTTCTTCTTTCTCTTCTCCATAATCAAGTCTTTAGAAGACAAATCTCATGCAACACAAGAACCTCATGCAAACTGTCTCACAGTCGGCGATCTATCTACACAATAAAGAACTTCTTGACAAACTTCACCCACTCAAGGTCCTGGTGCAAACTGCCTCATGTTCGGCGATCTGTCCGTACACTCAAGAACTCCTGCTCTGATACCACTGATGACGGGCCACACCACCCGTACCAACTCACAACCAAAAATGCAATAATATGGAGACAAGAGAGATGACAAAATGCTTCATAAAACTTCCATTAATACTTGAAATCCATTAAAAGAGATTACATTTGAAGAGCTTACAATACAAGAACTTCTATTTCTCCAACTTCCATTAGAAGAGCTTCCATTTCTTGAACTTGATTACAAATGATAATAGGTCTTTCTTAAATAGGCACTTATAACCCAAGACATTACAAACACAACCAATGTGGGATAAAAGGTAAATACAACTATCTTTAAATAAATATTAAATTCCCACCCAAATACAACTAAGCACCCAACAAATATTAAATACATGATTTATCCAAAACCTTCTAGAATTTCCACCTACACACCTCGATTAATGGAATGACAACTATTTTTCTTATTTTTCTATTTTATGCCACCTATGCACCTCGAAAATAAAAATCCTCTTTTTTATTTTTTATTATTTCTCCTCTAATTTTCGTCACTTTCTCTCTCCTCCAGAATTTTTTTTTTTTTTCCCTTTTTTTTTTCCTCTTTTTTTTTTTTTTTTTTTTGTTCTAATAATTTAATTTTCTCATGTAAGATGCTCCTGCATCAACTTCTAGGAGGATCAATGGCTTCATGAGAAACCCCTCATGTAAACTAAATTTTTACCTCTGAGTGAGGGTTATACTCGATTGTATGGCCCCTAGACCCAAAATTTATCACCCCTAACAGACAATGGATTACCTTCTAGAACCTTGAGCCCAGGTAGTTGGGCCTTGCTCGTGAGCTGCAAGACCTCCTACACAACTAGAGGATTCCTTTTGCCCCTATGGAGGACTCCTTAGTTTGGAAACTCACACCTTTTGGGGAGTTCACAGTTAAGTTTTCTTACCTTTGTGACCTGGGGGGGAAGTGGCACAAGCTGATTGGCAAAAAAGTTTGGCACCCTTGGATCCTTCCCAAGATAAACTTCTTTTGGTTGAGCGCCTTGCATGGGTCGATTCTCACTATTGATAACTTCTAGCATAGAGGGTACCAACTCACTAATTTCTGCATTTTATGTCTCCATGAAACTGAATGTGTTACTCACTTGCCTATTCACTGCCCATTTACCATGCAAGTTTGGAGGGAGGTTCTTGCTTTATGGGATGTTCATTGGTGCATGGATAGAGATCTGAAACAATTCGTTCATTAGGATAACCTGGGTGACCACACATACCTCAAAAAATTATCGATGATTCTTCCCCCATACATTTCATGGAATATTTGGAAGGAAAGGAACAATAGGATTTTTAGGTAGCAATCCACTACCAGTCAGGGGTGGCCCAAATCACGGGTAGCCCAAATCACTATCAAGCTTCTAAAAGAATGCAATAGGGTTTGGTGGTGGAAGCCCCCTCCAACCCCTGGGCGACCTTGATATGAAATGGGCTTTGACTTGGAATGTTAACCCAATTGTGGCTTAATTTGACAATTCCAAAGTTTTGGCTAGAAAGAAGACTGTGTGGCATCCCCTTCTAACTCCTAGTTGAAGCTAAACTTTCATTGTTTAACTGTGATAGGTAGAACAGTTGGGAGAGGTATCCCTCACAATAGTATGGGAAATATGGTTTTCTCCTACATTGGTAACTGTGGAAGGGGCTCTAACAATGAAGCTAAAGTACTAGTTCTTCTTTGGGGGTTGAGAATTGCAAAAGCTTAGGGGGTCAATAAGCTAGTTATTGGGGGAGACCTAATGTTAATCATTAACACTACTAAGGGAGAAGGTAGAAGCAATTGGTTGATTAAACTTATAATAGAGGAAATCTGAAGGTTGACGAAAGATTTCCAAGAGACCCACATTGCCCATATATTTTGCGAGGGAAATGGCGTAGCAGATGGGCTAGCTAAATTTGGCCATGATGTCATGTGCTTTGTGGAATGGGATGAAGTTAGAATGATTCCATCATCAACTCATGTTGTGATGGCAAGGGAGCCTACCTTCATGAATACCATGTGAATAACCAAAATGGTTGGTAGGTATCTGTTTCTCCATGTGGGCATATGAATAGGAAAGGGAGTTTTTCACATGATTGTTTACTGATTTGCATTGTGATTTCAGCTACTATGAACATTAATTACTGCCAAAAAAGGATGTAGAGGGCAGATTTGGAAAGATGTAGTAATGATCAAAATGACAAGTTAATGAATTCCCGCACAAGATACAACTAATTTTATTTTTTTTGGGAAACATTGTGGTCTTATGATTTTCATGCAATGCCTTTTTATTTTATTTATTGAGGTTCTCCAATTTATATCTAGCTACATCAAAACCTACAACAAGGCTATGTCATCTAGTGAATTAGTGGTTTAGCTGGGTGACAATATGGGAAATAATGATCAAATTGAACCGGTGGATGTGGAAGATAGCATTTTTGTAGCAGCGAGGTGACAATGGTGTACTTTCAAGAAGGTAGCCTTTTATAGTATATGGAGGGTACAAAAAAGCATGATGACGTTATATTGATGCAATTCTTGTAGACTTGGAAGGATGGGAAGGTGACTGTCAATGGCATGAACTTTTATATTTCAAAAGAAACCATTGTGAGGACTGATGAATTTTGATGGAAGGAAAGAACTGGCAGAGGCAAGTAAAGATCAATGAGGAAGCTAGCCTATGAGAATTCTTCAAAGGCAAGGAAGAACCATAGAGAATGTGCATTAGGTTTTCTAAGGTTGCCCTTCCTAAGCCCTAAGACGTCATCTGCTATTCTATTATTTGGTACATCACCTTGGAGGACCGTTTTTAGGTACTATATTACTACCATTTCCCTATCCTAAATCATTTTAGGAATCTAGACTAAATCTCCTTCCCTTTTCTGTTATTGGATTCATTGGAGGATGGTATTCTTAAGGCAAGGAGAAAACATGAGGGTAAAACCTTCTACTTCATCCACCATGGGTTGATGAATAAACTTTATACCCAACATCTTGCCCTGAATCCACCTCTTTTGATTAACCCCCTCGCCTCTATCACCCCCAAGCCTCCCTTGACCCTAGCCCTAGCCCTAGCTATAGGAAGTTCAAGACAACCCCTGCCCCTAATTTCAAAATTATCCTAGAGGATAAAATAAGCCCAACTGAGTCAAATTTAGACATTAGGTAGGGTATGCAAAGTGCTACAATGTTTAGCAAACACCTCCAAATGGAAACATTTAAGTCACCCCCCATGCATGATTCTAGCTCTGATTCTTCTGAAAGTGATGTCAAACCTACTAGAAAGAAGAGAATGCCTCAGGACAAAAAACCTACCGCAAGCCCTATAAGTTCCTCCCATGTCTCGAACACGCTTGAGGCTACCCCAGCTAGGAGTGGGGGGATGCTATTACCTCTTCGAGAAAAGAAATGCCCAAAGGTGTTTGAAAGAAGGGCAAGCATAGCCATAGCAAGGTGATACTAAAAAGGCTAGAGAATTCCATGATGGACCTGGCTGACAACCATACTACTATCTGCTAGAGGTTTGAAACCTTGGTGGAGTTTTCCACCAAGGTCATGCACTCCACGGTCACCACCATTTATTTTCTGTAGGCAAACATAGAGGAGAAGGACCTAGGAAAAGTCATTGAGACCACTCGATCCATCTATGAGTTCCTAGCTAAGGAATGGTCAAAAACCATCCTAGACAAACTGATTAAAGTAGAAGGTGAGGACGATGACAAGGATGTGCCTAAGAAGAAGGATAACCATGGGCTTGAAAAGGGCAGCTAGCCCTATTTCTTTTTATTTTTTTGCTTTGAACTTGGTACCCCACGGGGTCTTTATGTTTATGTAATTTAAGAGGACTCATAGTAGAAATTTTTGTATGGGCTGCTATGTTATTTTATAGTCTATTATGCATATCAAGTTAAAGGCTGCTAGTACTGTTAAGCTGACTATGAACATATATATTTTTTTGAAGTTTAAAGTTGGTATTGATTAGTTGATTTGGAAGGTTACCTTTTTTTACTTCAGGGTCAACCCCCCTTCTCGTTGGTTGCTATCAATTACTTTAAAAACTCAACTCAACTCTCGTGAAAGCTAAGGAAATTGACTTTCTTCAATGCAAGTCTTGCTAAGCATATAGAAAGTTTGTAAGCTGACTATTTATAGAAGTTTGCAACTCTCGTGAAAGCTAAGTAAATTGGATTTTTTTAATTATTTCAATCTTAATACTGACAATACTTTATCTTATATGTATATTAGACCATACTCATAGATATATTTAATTCATTTTATGATATATCAAAATTCATCTTTGATTGAAAAATTAAAGAATGGTAACATCTACAAGACATCACATTTTGATAATAAGATGTATGATAAAAATGAGATGTGTGCATAAATTTAAAATTATTTAATAATAATAAAATTATTCTATTTATTTATTTACTATTTATATAATAATATATAAAATAGTAATATTTTAATTTTTTTTCATTGCACCGTATTCATATTCTATATTTATTTATGATAAGCAAATAAAACAAAAAGTAAATAAATTTTATTTTGATTTACTTTGCAAACAAAGATAATCATTAATTATGCAAGCATCATCACTTTAATTAAAATTTACTTTACAGAAGTATTATTCCTATCTATAATATATACTAATCAAATTTAAAAGAAGTTAGATAATACTTGACATTAGTAATATAAAATCTAGATAATACTTGTTATTAGGAATATTCTTCAATGTCTAAGCTATTAAAATAGTAATTGTCAAATCACTTTAGACATAAAAATTGTAAAACAAAATTAGAATAAATGTTTTAAACAATATTTATCATCGACATCAGTGTCTTCAGATTGAATACTTAAGATTTTTCTTTGGCATATCAATTTGATGACAATCTATTACATAACTGACATGATCCTCTGCTGATACAAAGCTTGAAGAAAATCCTTCCCTCCTGAGAAAATTTGCAGATTTAAGATCTCCTAACATGCAATTATCACATCATCATGTCTTGCAGGCTTGTGTAGCAACATGTCCACTCTCCTCAGAGAACTCTGAAATATTAAATTCCAATATATCAAATCTAAAAGAATTATATATATGAACAAGGAATTGTTGGCACATATAATAAAATCATTTAAGAAAGAGAAAATGTATTTTTATCGACAGTCACAGTCAACCTCCAATATGCATCCCAATTCCTTGATTTGTCTTTTTACTTCGAGTAGTTCTGTTTTCAACTGAGATAATAAACAAGACATGTTAGAAAAGAAGATCTAATTAGAACTTATTATAAAGAAGAAGAGAAACAAAATTCAATTTTTTGGATGAACCTTCATACAATGATGCAATTTTTAATTAAATCAGATGAAACAATTTAGTGAAATGGAAGCTCACCTTTAACACGCTATTGGGTTCTTTTAGTTTGGATGAAACAGGTTCTTTGAGTTTGGTCTTTTCATGCAATTATTCTGATCTATAAAGATCAATTTTATCTGCTCTAAGTGTTTGTTCTCCTTTATCACTATTGCAATAGGGGTATTGAGATTAGAGAATTAGGGTATTGAGAATTAGAGAAGCCTCTTCTGTTGGACTAAATATATACCCATCAAAGCTATGAAAACCTCCAACACCATCTTTTTTTTTTGGTGTCTCTGGGAAATTGCAAGTTAGTATGTCTTGTTCACATAATTCACAAGTGAGAAAGTTACTCTCAAAAACATCATCTACATTTGTCCACTCACTCACTAGACTTGGATTAGAACAAGAATATGAATCTAACATAGTGCCATTAAGCATTATAGAAGCTTCTTCTATGGACTAAACCTGGATCCATCAAAACTATAAAACCCACTTTCGAATCTCTTTGGTGTAGATACACGTGTCATGACCAATTTGTGTGACAGAAATCCATCAAGAAGCAAATTGAAATCAAGCAAATCTTGCTCATTTATATCAAAATTGAGAAAATTATTGTCATCTGTAAAAAAAAATGAATTAGAATAGTTGTTTGTCACCTTCATTGAATCTTCCTCAACTTGGCAGAAACCTTTTCTCCAGCATTGCTTTTAAACTGTGAAGCATTTACAAATGTTTTCTTAGAAGCATTATCCTTCACAGATATTGAATTTTTGGTTGAACAAGAGGGCTTAACTTTAGGATTCACTTCTCTAGCTAATACATCCCTTTTCTGTTTATTAATGGAAACCAAGTTAGACTTGTCTTCCAAAACTTTTGACTATCTTCCTTTGGCCCTTACATTTTTGCCACATTTTCCATCATTCTCTTACCTATTCATAACCCTTTTCTTTTCAGATTGAGCTTCCTCACTGGTTCAGCTATAATCATCTTGGAATATCTACACAAAGACATTATAGTGGCTACAAATGGAATCTCACTTATGAGAGTCCAAAATTTCTATATTTCCCTTATGATGGGAATGGTGTAGGCTCTTTGTAATTTTAATAGTTCACATTGGATGACCTTGTATTCTTTCCTCAAATGCACCAAGTTTGCATTAACAATATTTCTATGTTTTATGTTTCCTAATATCTTGAGAGCTCTCTTTTTAAAAATATTTTGTGAATGTCGTAGAGCTATCATGTAAAATTATAATATAATGATGGTGAATTTGCATCTACTATGTGTAAAGATTGTCCTTGCAGAACCAATGTCACATCAACAAATCTTCATGAAATGTAAAAAAAATAACAAGAGTCAAGATCCTTTGAATATTAACTAGTCAACATTAATTTTCAATTATCATTAAATATAAAAGAAATACATATACCAGATATTAGATACCAAATACACATAAGGGCGAGAATATTGTAGGAGTGCTTTACCACCCTACCACGAAGCTATTAAGCTCCCCCAAAATCTTTCCTAACATGAAAGATATCAAAATTGAGAAAATTATTGTCATCTATAAAAAAAAATGAATTAGAATTGTTGATTCTCACCTTCATTGACATCTTCCTCAACTTGGCATAAATCTTTTCTCCAACGCTACTTCAATTGTGAAACATTTACAAATATTTTTTTAGAGACCTCATCCTTCACAAATATTGAATTCTTGGTTGAACAAGAGGGGTTAACTTTAGGATTCACTTCTCTAGCCAATGCAACCTTAATTATTTATTAATGGAAACCAAGTTAGACTTGCCTTCTAAAATTTTTGACTCTCTTCCTTTGGCCCTTACATTTTTACCACATTTTCCATCATTCTCTTTTCTATTCATAATCCCATCTTTTTTAGATTGAGCTTCCTCACTAGTTTAGCTACAATCATCTTGGAATATCTATACAAAGACATTACAATATCTACACAAAGACATTATAGAGGGTACAAATGAAATCTCACTTATAAAAGCCCAAAATTTCAATATTTCCCTTACAATGGGAATGGTGTAAGTTCTTTGCAATTTTAATAATTCATAGTGGATGACCTTGTATTTTTTCCTCAGATGCACCAATTTTGCATTAAAAATATTTATATGTTTTCTGTTTCCTACGATAAAATACTTGTACTACCCTGATAGCTCTCTTTTAAAAAAATATCTTTTGTAAATTTCATAGAGCTATCATGTAAAATTTTGATATAATGATGGTAAATTTGCATTTGCCATGTGCAGAGACTGCCAATTCCATTAAATGCAAAAAAAATCAACAAGAGTCAAGGTCTTTTGAATATTGACCAGTTACATTAATTCTCAATTATCATTAAATTTAAAATAAATACATATACTAGATACTAGTTACTAAATACACATAAGGGCAAGAATATTGTAAGAGTGCTTTACCACCCTACCACGAAGTTGTTAAGCTTCCCTAGAATCTTTCCTAACATGAAAGATACCCAGCCCGACATGGAGAAAGACTAACCAAGAAAAACCAAAGTGGAGGTAATGGAACTGTGTGGTTAAAAAAAATCATGTCCATCTCACCCAAAAAAATATATAGGTAACATTCTTTCAATTTCCTGAAGTACATAGTTAATTATAATAACCACCATATTTCACAATGAAGTACAATGGGCATCCATCATTACTACTTCTCTCTTGGAAAAATCCTAAAAATAGTTGGTCATTATGGAACATTATTAAACATAATCATTTCCAAGATCCTATTTCTTAAGCTGAAGAATGCCAATACAAAACATAAAATAAAACATATTTCAATGCATGATTTCAATAGTTTTAATGCATGCACTTCAATTTGCACCTACGCATGGTAATCATTGCCCTATTCCTTTTCATTGAAGGGTTTGCTTCAGGACCGGTCATGTTGTTGCACGCTACTTGGTGAAAGTTAGGAAATCAAGGAAAAGACGCTCTTAGTGGTCTAGGGATTTGGTTCAACATTGTTGAGTCCTTAAAGATGTTGATCTTAAGGATGTCCCCCAATCTGTGGGTGCTGAGGGTGAGAGTTTCCTTGCCTCAGCTGGTCTAGATATTGATTCATTGGTGGATATGGCAAAAATAGGTAAGATTTTCCCTACTTCAGTTGGTCCATATCTTGATTCATTGGAGGATATGGGAGCAACAGGCTCCCCTTCCTCTTTGTTTCAGGTTTTGTAGGTCAATGGTTCAGAAGAGATCTTACCTACTTCTCCGGTTGGGTCAGATGGCAAGGTTTTGGTTTGGGAGAAGGAAGCTTCTCGGGTGGAGGAAGGTTGGACAAAGGTTAAAGGCAAGAAATACAAACATTCCCAACATTCCTTGAACTAGTCTTCTTAGATCTCAATCTTTTGGTGGTACGAGGTCTTAATTGATTTGAGCTATAATTAGTGGCAAAAACACACTGTGTAAAGGTTTCAGGCACCTTTCAAAACTTGTTTTCTTTTATTAAAAACAAGAGAAAAGGAAAACAAATGCATTTTTTTTTCAATTCAAATGGTTCATAATAGGGAAATGGCAGTAATACAAACCTCAACTCTATCCTCCAAGGTAACATAGTGAATGATAAAATAGTAGACCATATTCCATGGTTCTTGAAGCTTCTTGTGAGAAAAGCCACTTTGAAGTATATTGGGGCTTCATCAGAGTGGAAGAAACTCTTGAGGGTCACTTTGTCTTTAACTCCAAGTTGCCTCCTCTATGATATACCTTCCAAAGAGAGACAAGTGGTATTGGCTATCAGTTCTTCTGTGACCTAAAAAGTGACCCCATTGATGGTGACCTAATGCTTTGTCCAGGAGTTGACAAATTATTAGGTAACCATTTCATCATGGCCCTTAATGCTTTCCATAAACATAATAAATTTGCCATCTTTCAGATAGGACCATGCTACCATTTCATCCTTAACAATCTTCTCAACTCTTGATGGTTCAAGTCTCAAATTCACCGCTTCCATTACTTCATCATCATCGAAGTCTACAACCAACTTCTCATCTCCATCATTAAGCTCAGCAACCATTTTCTCCACATGGCTAATCAGATTTGAAACCTATAATGAACCCAAATTAGGGGTCCATCATTTTTCTCCGGATGGGTTTGATAATTTCTGTCTGATTTCCGTATCATGCTTATATCTGAGACTCGACACCTGTTGATCCAGTCAGTGCTGAATTAGATTTCACCTACTATATCATTCACTGATCTGTGCATGGTCCATTATAGCCAACTATTGATCTTCGTTACCATGAGATTTAGATTCTCAATTAATATTACCACAATTCTTCATTACAGTTGACTGTGTGATATATTTGACAGCCATTCGACCTTTATACCTTGTTGTTATGCTTGTGCAATATTCTCATAACGCCTACTCCAACTACGATTACTCCCACAATGTCTTTGGATCTGCAGTCACCGTCAACCTTGTATTGATCGCTTATCATTAGTTTTTGGTCACTATGCTTCATGACTTTTTTTGTGAATGGTATTTTCCATGTCTTCTCTTACCAAAATAGAACTTCATCATATATACTGCTATATTTTGATGGGTGTGTCTCCAAGATGTGATGGGTTGATATAGTACTCATCAATGCTTAATTAATTATGTATTATATTATGTTTATTAGATTTATATTAAAATATTTATAATGCCATTGGTTAGGCCTATTAATGTATGTATATTACTAAATATTTATTATTATTATTAGGAATAATATTAATTTATATTATTATGAATGATATAAATAATTAAGTAGAATAAATAGATTATAAACATTTATCTATATAGTTTATCAATTAAAAGGGGTTCGATTCTAGACTTGAATAATATCATATATTATGATATTATTAATATCATTATTTCTAATATTATAGTATATTCGCTTTGTATAATATTTAAGTAATATGTTATTTGTTTATTTATTTATATTTGTATTATAAATGATATCATAATAGTAGTCTTGAGTATGTTCATCTCATTATGAAATTATTATTGTTATTTGATATTACATATAATTAATAATATATATTCTTATAGATTATTTTATTATCATATTATATTAAATATATCAAAATATACGTACTTATATCATATATTTATCTATCTTATAATATATATTATAAAATTATTATCTATTTGATATTATTTATAATTAATATCTTTGTAATTATTATATGTTATTATAACATATTAAATATGTGTTATGTAAATATAATATCATATTGTGTTATCACTTGAATTAATTCTTGAATTATTATTTATATCTATAATATTATATTGATTAGTTCATTAATCAATTATCAATATTATATATTCAAATGTGATAATTATAATCTTCATTATAATATTTATTATTATCTATTTATTATTATTCTTAATTATTATCATTATATAATATGTTATTCAAATATGCATATATCCTTAAATGTGGGGTCATGACAAAACCCTTGCAAATCATGCAATAGATTCGATAGCTAAGAGAGCCCCAAATTAATAAAGGCCTTTTTGAAAATCGTAGCAATTAAGTTAATCTTAATTGTTCATATCACCAAATCTTTGCGACATCTCATTACCTCCCAAACTCGAGATTTGGAAACCCATCTTGGGTGACATGAAAAATATCCCCAAATTTTATTTGGAGTATCAACTTTCCTCTTCCCATTACGAACAATGATTACCATCTCTCCGCTAGAAATAGTGCCATAACTAAAGACCTCTTCTAAACTCATGACCATCATAGAACACGTTACACTAAAATAGTAGGATATTTAATAATCTTAATTAAACCCATCATCGAAGGACAAACCTTGTCGTACATCAGGTTGTACATCATTATTTAAATGACTCTTTATGAATGAGCAATTTGATTGTCATGGGAAGATCCTACTCATCCCACCAAACTTGATCATTAATAATTTCATGTTCATATCCCACCAAGCTCTCTGCCACTTGGTTCCCTTCCCTGTAAACATGTTGTATCCTAATGTTATTAAGACTTTTTAGGATACATTGGGCATCCCTGATGATAGATGTGGCATTCTAGCTCATCTTATTCCTTTGCCTAGCAACTTTCATGACTATAATACAGTGTCCCTCCACAATAAAATTTTGAATTCCCATGCTCTTAGCTAATTCACCCCCCCAAAAAAGCCCAAAAGCCTCAACCTCATTGCTTGAGACACTTCCACATTTCCTAGAGTATCCTCTAACACCAACACCTAGAGAATTTCAGATTATTACTCCCTCAATGACTCCCTCCTCTTGCTTAGATCCATCAAAATTCAACTTTAACCAATTGGGGGGGGGGGTGGTTTCCATTTAGGTTGTATCTTCTATCTTATCTTAGAGTTATCTATTTCCTCAATAATTTTTTTAATGGCCCATACTCTCACCCATGCCCACTCATCATAGGTCGAGGGGTGGTGAGGAGGTTTCCACTTCCATAATAGGGTCCCCTAGCTTATTACACGTCTGGAAGCCACACATCTTGAGGCTATCGATGGTGAGAACACTATTATGTATGACCAACCACCATAAGAAGTTGATTTTGGGTAGAAAGTGAGGATAGAAAACATTTTTCCACTACAGATTTCCCATATCACCAACTAGGGAAGTAAAAGAAGATTTCACGCTAAATTTCCCATATGAGTTTTTGTCCCATATTATTTTGTCCTTTTCCAAGAAGGAAGGGATATGGATCCCCTTTAGTTGGATGTTAAATTCTTTAGCTAACGCTCTATTCATCCCATCTAAGTTATGTGTGTTGAATGTCTTCCATTCATTATTTTGGATGTAGTGTTTCACCATTTCTCCTAGCCCAATTTCCCTCTTCCTTTTAAAGTAGTGGAATTTTTTTTTCTTCTAAAGGACCTTCCTCATCCATCCATCATTCCAGAATCTGATCTGGCTACCATCTCCCAAGGTCCATCGTATGCCCCATTTTAAATCTTTCCTTATCTTTGTGATGTTATTCCATATCTTCAAACCAGTTGACAAATCTTCACCAGAAAGAGTCTAGAAAAAAGGTCAAGAATTCAAATACTTATCACTTTTATCACAAGACCTTTATCATAAGAGCTTTATTGAGGTCTCCAATTCTTGTAAGGTTTTATCGTGTAGGAAGAACCATTTACCACCATTAATGAGCATATTGAAGCTTGATATTGGGTAGCATGTTTTCTTCTGAATGTTGGGTTTGAGTATGTTTTGACCATGTTTAGCATCTTATGTTAGCCATTAATTGATAAATATTTATTTAATTGACTTATCTATTTTCATTTTATTTTATTATTAAATTAGATATATATTTTAATTTAAATTCTTTTTCATTTACATTTATTGAATTTACAAAGAGGGGTTTAATTATTTTCACTTGGATCTATGGTACACATCATCTTTATTCTTATTACTAAATTAATTGATTAATTATAATCTGATATTCACTATTGATAGGTGTACCGTTCACATGTCTAACTACTATCTTGTACCATTTTATTGAATCCAAACACTTACCAAAATGTCAAAATAACTTTCCATAAGGATGCTATCCTAAGGTTGCATATAACAAATTAGATCTAAAGCTCTTTTCATCTCAAGTCCTCATTTAGATTCAACCTCTTCATCCTAGCTATTTCATTAAGATGTTACCCTAATTTCTTTCTAACCCTAGCCATTGTTCTTCAAATGAGCTCTTTTCATCTAAGTCCTCATTTAGATTCAACCTCTTCATCCTAGCTATTTCATTAAGATGTTACCCTAATTTCTTTCTAACCCTAGCCATTGTTCTTCAAATGACAGGTTCCACTCAAATAAATATAATCTAAAGCTCTAATCGTAATTCAATCTTAACCACCTATTACCAAATCTATATTTGACCATTGCTTCACATATCCCACATTTTATATATTAATACCCTTTCATCATAACCTTCTCGTGCGAAAATCTATATCAGTTCCATACATATATAATATCCTTATCAGATCAAATCCACCATTACGCTGGTGGTTTAAGAAATTCATGAAAGAAGCAAATCAGATAGAGCAAAGTTACATTCTACTTCAGCTCATCAAAGGCATCGCAATACTTTGAGGTTTAACCATTTTACACTATCTTCTGTCATTTCTGTCTTACTCAATTTTATTTTCATCAACATTTACATAATCCATTATTTTTTCTCTCAAATACTCCAAAGATTACAAAAGAAAAGTTATGGCTAATGGAAGAAATGGACTAGAGCTAAATGATCTCCCAGATAGCTTGCTGCTTATTATTCTTAGCAAAGTTCCCTTAAATTATTGTCAAATGATTTCATGGTATATTTGAGCGTCATTCAAGTCCTCTTCAAATTTTCCCATTTGAATTCCCACATCAATTTTTTAATGTCAGATTTATATCTTTGAATGCCAAAACTTTTCTTCTCAGAAATCGATCCAACTGTCTTGTTTTTGTTGGTTTTACTTGTCTTAAATCATTGAGATTTTGAGAATGCCAACCTGAATGGCAAAATCGTAAATGCTATTTTACCACCTTTAGACTTTATATGACTATGTAATTCCACGCACTAGGGCTCTGTGATTTGTAAACAAGTTATTGAAGTTTAAGGAGAAATATACAGAAATCAAACTACTCTTACCGCAAAGGAATTTATTTGATGGGTGATGGAGAAAAGGAACACAGACTTATTGAATGTTTGTGTTTACAGATTATTTTTATTAGTTTTGAAGTAAAGGCGAAGGATTATGCAACAAATTTTATATAAACTTATTCAGCGAAGACCAAGTTTTAATCATTCATATTATATTTTCTTCACACCACTTTCTCTTAACTAAGGTATTTTAATTTTTCTGATCTTACCATTCATTGTTTTTGCTATACTTATGTTTTGTTTCTGCATAAATGACAAAATATTCGGCAAAAATTTTCTACCGTCAAATCATTGATATGTTTATTTAAATCAATTCAATACTTCATTATTTCTAATTATTTTTGTATTGACGATGGTGATGGATGAAACAGTTTACTATATCAAAGTTCTCCGCCACCTGATTCCCCTGCTCTGTGTTCTCATTTTTAGCCATAGCTTCTTCCTACTGAGTGTGGTCTCTCCACTGTGCCACATCCTTAACCTCCTATTCTCCCCTGGTGCTTTCCGCATGGGCTTGGCTACCCGGAGTACCCATCTTAACTAATGAGGTGACGGTGCTATTTTTGACATTCTCAGACTTTCCAGAATCCAGAGTAACAATTTTAAACATGTCTAAAACCTTGGAAGGAAAAGGGATGGCTTCCTCCATAACTTTAGTTTTATCCTCACTTTCCATTTCTTCTTCTTCCCATTCCCTGTAGTTCCTTCTAGTGGCCTTACATTTGGGACAAGGCCCAAAAAAATTCCCGGAGCTATCTAGTTTAGGTATGGTAGGGTTGGTCGAGGGTTTTTTTCTCTCTCAGCCACTTACTTATGCTTACACTTTTTTCAACATCTAGTAATTCAATTTTCTCCTCCTTGTGTTTATTGGTCGTGGGGTCTTCTTTAGAGGTGGGTTTAGTGGAGGGAGATGACCTTTGGGAAATTATTTTCAGAGGAGAAGGGCTAATGTTCAAAATTTGAGGGTGGAGGCCTTTATAAAGTTTTAAAAAGATAGAACATCAAGGCTTGATTGTAGATTGTGAAATTTTTCCCTCCTCGCATTTTTTCCTTATATCTATTCCAAACATAATCCTTCATAGAGTGTAATAAGAGAAAAAGGAAAAGAAATGCACTCTTCTTTTTTTGGAATTGGTTCAGAATAGGGAAATGGTAGTAATAACAAACCTTGACTCTATCCTCCAAGGTAACATAGCACATGATAATATAGCAAACCATATTCCATGGTTTTTTAAAGCTTCTTGTGAGAAAAACTACGTTGGAAGCATACTGAGGCTTCATTAGAGAGAAAGAAACTTGTCAGGCTCACTTTTTCTTTTAACTATAGGTTGCCTCCTCCATGATTTCCCTTGCAAAGAGAGGCTAGTGGCATTGGCTATCGATTCTTCTGTGACCTCAAAAGTGACCCCCTTGATGGTGACCCAAAAAAATTTCTAGGATTTGACAAATTGCTAGGTAACCATTTCATCATGGCTCTTAATGCTTTTCATAAACAGAATAAATCTCCTCTCTTTCATATAGGACTATATGCCACTTTATTGTCCTTAACAATCTTCTCAATTCTTGATGGTTCAAGTCTCGAATTCACCCCTTCCATTAGCTTTTCATCATTCAAGTCTATAACCAACTTCTCATCTCTATCATTAAGCCCAACTGCCATTTTCTCCACATGACTGATCAAATTTTTGGCAAAAACTAGAGACAAACCCTTGCAAATCCTATAATAGATTTTAAAGCTAAGAGAACCCCAAATGAATAAAGGCCTCTTGAGAATCGTAGCAATTAAGCTAATCTTAAGTGTCTAGATCACCAAATCTCTATAACATCTCATTACCTCCCAGTCTCAAGATTTGGAAACCCATCTTGGGTGACATGAAAAATCTCCCAAATTTTGTCTGGAGTATCAACTTTCCTTTGTCCATTACAAATAATGATTACCATCTCTCTACTAGAAATAGTGTCATAACTAAAGGCCTCTTCTAAAATCATGGCCATTATAGAAAACCCAACTAAAATAGTAGGATAGTTAATAATATTAACTAAACTCATCATGGAAGGATAACCCTTGTCATATGCGAGGTTGTACATCATTATTTAAATGACTCTTTATGACCGAGTGATTTGAACACCGTAGGGAGATCGTGCTCATCCCATGAAACTTGATCTTTAATAATTACATGTTTGTATCTCGTCAAGTTTTCCCCCACCTAGTTCCCTTCCCTGTAAACATGTTGTATCTTGACATTATTAAGACTTTTCAGGATACATCGGGCATCCCTTATGATCAATGCGGCATTCCATCTCATCTTAATCTCCCCCTTAGCAACTTTCATGACTATCATAGAGTCTTGCTCCACAATCAAATTTTGAATTCCCATGCTCTTAGCTAACTCAACCCCCACAAAAGCCCAAGTGCATCACCCTCATTGCTTGAGACACATCCATATTTCCTAGAGTGTCCTCTAATACCAACGCATAGATAATTTCAAATTATTCCTCCCACAATGGCTCCATCTTCTTGCTTAGATAAATCAAAATTCAACTTCAATCAGTTTGTGGGGGGTGTCTTCCATTTAGTTTGCATCCTCTGGCTTATCTTAGAATTATATATTCCCTCAATAATTTGATTAATGCCCCACACTCTCACCCAATCCTTCTCATCATAGGTTGGAGGTGTGGAGGAGGTTTCCACTTCCATATTAGGGCCCCCTCACTTATTACACATCTAGAAGCCACACATCTTGAGGTTATCAATGGTGAGAACACTGTTGTGTATGATCGACCACCAGAAGAAGTTTATTTTGGGTAGAAAGTGAGGGTGACAAACATTTTCCACTCCATATTTCTCATATCACCAACTTCGTAAGTATAAGAAGATTTCACGCTAAATTCCCCATTTGAGTTTTTGTCCCATATTATTTTGTCCTCCTCGAGGAAGGAAGGGATATGGATCCCCTTCGATCGGATGTTAAATTCTTTAGCTAATGCTCTATTCATCCCATCTAAGTTATCTGTGTTGAATTTCTTCCATTCATTATTTTGGATGTAGTGTTTCACCATTTCTCCTATCCCAATCACCCCCATTCCTTTTAAAGTGGTAAAAAGATGTTTCTCCTAAAGGACCTTACACCATCTATCTATCCTTCTAGAATCTGATCTAGTTACCATCTCGCAAGGTCTATTGTATGCCCCATTTTAATTTTTTCCTTATCTTTGTGATATTACTCCATATCTTTGAACCAATTGGCAAATCTTTACAATAAAGATTCTGGAAAAAAGTTTGGGAATTCAAATACTTAGCACTTTGAATGTGGCACCAAATGGTAGACTTTTGTGCTAACCTCCATCTAACCTTCATCATGAGAGCTTTATTGATGTCTCCAATCCTTTTAAGGTTCAAACCTCTTTGGGATTTTAGCTTACAAACTTTTTCCCAGCTAACCAAGCTTAGCTTCTTCTTTTCCTTTGTGCCCAGCCATAAGAAGTTACATTGTATCTTCTTGATAATATCTTTGAATTTACTAGATATATTAAATAAGGATAAGAAGTAAATTGAGATACCTTACAAGGAAGCCAAGAGTAATTAAAGCTTACCAGCATTTCTTAAGACCTTCCCCTTCCAACCTTCTAGCTTCCTCTGCATCCTTTCTACCACCATATTCCAAAATTATGGGGTCACTTCCTTGATAGTGAGGGGGAGACCTAGATAAGTGTCAAGGAGGGAGGCAACTTGACATTCCATTTCCTTGGTAATTCTTTATTAAATAGCCATCTGTTTATTACAAAAATATAATTTACTTTTCTAATAATTTATATGTTGTCATGACACTTCAACATATACATTTAGAGTCCTTTTCTAGACCCTCAGCTCACTTATGGAGGATATTTAATAAAAAAAGGTATCATGAACAAATTGTTGGAGAACCTTAGGAAGAAAAGTCATAGCAAGCTTAATC
Organism: Cupressus sempervirens; assembly: GCA_028749045.1. Lineage (NCBI taxonomy): Eukaryota > Viridiplantae > Streptophyta > Pinopsida > Cupressales > Cupressaceae > Cupressus > Cupressus sempervirens. The sequence goes on from CM053788.1 coordinate 10,137,907, forward strand.
GACTTAATATGACATCATACCACCAATTCTAGAATATTCTTTTATTTGTTGTCTGATAGGGATTATATTCTTAAGGTTGTTAAGATTTACGTAGCATAGTCAAATAGGAAAAAGGATGAGATTGAGGATCTCAACAGGATGCTTAAGTATGTTTGGGAGGAACTGAGTGAAACTCATTTTTCTCTAGAGGGAGTAGAAAATCAAATCAAGCTCATGGAACACTTCCAAGAACATGAGAATAGAATGAGGCAAGAGTTCTTCCAGGAATTCATTGAAGAACTTGAGAACATTCAGTGGATGTATGACTTGGATAGCTGCCCCAAACAATTAAGTAGAAAAACTTTATAACACTTTCAACTTGTTGACAACCCCTTGTTTGAAGTTGTTGCTGATTGGATGTCCAACAATCCTCTTTTTTTGTTAAATGAGGGATCATCTCTTGTTTTCCATGAAGAGGAAGAGTTTGATTTCAGATTTTGGGATCCTGGCTTAGATCCTAGCAGTGAATCTAGATCTCAGCTTGGAAATGATGAATCAACTTCTATTTCTTATCTTTTGATCAGCCCCAACATATTTTCTTATTTCACCCCATTCAGGAGTTGGGTGAATTTTCTTCATCAGCCTTTGAATAGTTCTCGATGGAGTAGTTATGTGAGGTTTTTCATTAGATTCTTAGCATATTTCATATTCATAACACCTATGTGCTTGGGAATTCTCCTCGTTTATGCCAAAAATAGAATTTTGATGTCCATGTGATGGTGGTTTAAGCTTTTGAGCTACTCATTTCTTATTTCATCCATTGAGGTCAGATCTTCACATTCTACTAGATTATACATGGACCCTAGATATATTTCAATCTCATCATAGCAATGAGGTAGTGTAACAAAATTTGGGATTCAGGTGTTGGCAAAGTGTATCTATGGTTGGAAAAAATAATTATTGTGGTCCTATTCAATTTGAGGTTGAATATGGTGATGATTAGTGTTGATCAATTTACAGGTGTTGAGTTTTTTTAGAGAGTTAAATGGGATCTAGGGATCTGGTTGAGAGATAGATTGCAAAGAGTCATCTAGCTTTGCAGTGTGGCTGGAATTGTTTTTAGTTTGGACTAAAGGGTTGCCTGCAAACTTCTATGGGATCCTAGTACCGATTTCTTGGGGACAAGTAATTTTATGGAGGGGATATTTGTAATGTTCCCTTTTGTGACATTAGAAATATTGAAGTCTTATTATATATAATATTAAAATTGACTCTGAGACATAGACTCAAAATATTAAAAGGTCAATTTAATGTTATACAAAGGACAAAGGGTTAAGGAGGAACAAGATGAAATGCCTTATGGAAGTTGAAGAGCCACAAGAGAATAAGATAAAATCTAGAGAGGAGCCGAAGAGTCTTGTTTTGGGTATTAAAAGGGCAAAGAGGCTCATGGTTGGGCATGCTTGGTTTTATGACTCAGTTTAGTTTTCTCTCTTGTCAGCTTTCAGTTTGTTTGAGGACGTAGCCGCTCGTGCTGGCAGACAGTGGACGCAAACCCATTGTCCTAAGAAACATCGGTTCAGGTATTTCATTTGTACTTACAGGTTCTTATTCTAGCATTCCAATCTAACTATTAATCTATTTTTAAGATTGGGTTTTTTGTACTAGTTATTGTATTTCTGTTGTAAAATGCAATAACGTATTTTAAGGAGTTATAACAGTTGTTGGTTTTATCTTACTGGTTTGTAACACAAGATTATATGCGCGACACTTTGGATAATATTATGAAATAATGGGTTATATTCTTGTGGAGAATTCCTTGGGCATTACTATAGCATTGTATTCCATTTTTCCTATATCTAAGTTAAATGTTATATCTGAGAAAGGTTGAATAAATCCCTATTAGAATTTCTACTGGTTTTTGAGTGTACTAGAAATTATCTACAAATTTTTATTGATTATATTGTTAAAATAGAAATCTACAAATATCTAGCTCAAGATATTACATGAAATAATCTAAATATTAGTGTGGAAAGCCCAATAAAAATTGGTGAAAACTTTATTACAAAGGAAAATGTTTCTATTAAAAGGCCTAAAAGTGTAGCCAAAATTGCTAATATCAATGTGGTAATATTTTTTTTTGGAGAATCTTACTATTCTACTAATAAATAACTTAAATATATATCTCACAAAATCTAGGAGGAAAATATTCTATTGCATGTTTATAATATTTGCTTGGGCATAACAAAATATTACCCAAGAAATAGTCTTAGTTAGGACTAATCAAAGAAGTTTTCACATCCAACATAGTGAATAATTTATGCTTAAAAAGATAATAATACATTAAATAGGTCAAGATCAACCACAATTGAAGTAATATAGCTAGAAAACTAAATATCATTGCCAATATCAAGATTATTAAAAAAATTTAACATGTTATCCTTTGGGGATAGACATTAAAACATTATTCAAATCAACAACAAGATACTAGAGACCATATACAACCTTTACACAATATCTCTTGAAGACATTAAACATCAAATACTAGTGCAAAAGAACATTTTTATTGAATTGGTAAAGGGTGTGTAAACCAAGGAGTTATATTAATTTAACACAATAAATAATACAAACATAAACACAAACACATGAAATTCATCCTATAGGTCTATACAATATCCTAAACATCTTCCCAAAACTACAAGGTCGTACTAGTCATCTTGGTAAAATGTAGAGCATTTTAGTAAGAAGGCTAAGAGGCTTTTATTATGATAGGATTTGATTTGGAGTTCAACCTTTATAAAAACATTTTGGAACATATCATGTCCAAGAAACTTGATAGCATATACTTAACATAGTAAATCTCATTCAAAAACATAAATCATACAACCGTATAATATAGTGTGGTGAAATGGAGAGTAAAATACTATCTAAAAGATGCATTGATTCAATAAACCCAATAACATCCATACTATGTAGACAATAACCAAAGTGACTACATCAAATACCATTGAGCTGTTTTACAACCCTCTTACCAAGCCATAATGTGCTCATGTTAATATGTATATGTATGTACTTACATAGATATATATGTATGTATGTATGTATGTACATATATACATAGATATATATGTATGTATGTATGTATGTACATATATACATAGATATATATCTATGTATGTATGTATGTATGTATATGTGTGTGTGTGCGTGTGTGTGTGTGTGTGTGTGTGTATATATATGTATATATGTATATATGTGTATATATGTGTGTGTGTTTTAATATATATGTATGTATACATCATATATACATACATAAATATATATACATATGTATATATATATATGTATCTATGTATATACATACATATATATATATATATATATATATATATGTATGTATGTATATACATACATATGTATATGTATGTATATATGTATACATATATATACATTTATATATGTATATATATACACATATACATAGATATACATATATGTATATGTATGTATACGTGTATATATATGTAATATGCATAGATGATGCAATGCTAGTAGGGCAAGGAAGTCAATCAAAGATCGAATCCAATCACCTAAAAGCTTGTATAGATTACAAATGAAAGAAAACATAGAATTGCAAAAAAGAGATAATAGAACTCATAGATTTACTTATTGATTGCATAGCTCACATGATAAAATATATGTAACAGCATCCAACATGCCCAACAATGAGGCCTTTCAACTTACAACCAATAAATTACAACATTAGAGTCCAAGACTCACCATCTCTAGGTGCTTCTACTATCTTCTCCCCTTTCTTCTATCCTTCCTCCCTACATCCAATCCAAGTTCTTATATATCCATCTAGAGCACAAGTTGGCCAGTCAGGCATTTAATTACAATATAGGTCCTACCTTAGAAGAGTACACCAAAACCTAAGCAATGGGAATCAATTGTTCACTTACACTTAAGAATAGGTCCAAATACAAATAAGGCATCAGCTCCAAATAATGCAAGATGCCATGTCATCAAAGAAAATTGGACAAAAAAATAACATGCCACAATGAATGAAATCATGAGAAACAAAGACCGAAGAAAATAGCACAGAACTCGAGGCACATGCCATAAAATCTTATGTACTCTTAGGATAAGGATCTAAAATAGGTCCTCAACATCATGGACCAACCACACTCAACTCAAAACCAAAAGAAACAATGACTACTTCACAGAAAATAGAATGGCAAAAAAAAAAAAAATCAATATTTTTGGTTGATGCAAGCTTTCTCATTGACCCAAGATGCTCCTAAATTAGACACCTGGGGTAAGTAAAGAACTAATTTCCACATCAAGAAATCTTGATACTCTAGCTTGAATCATAAAGATCCAACTTAGCTTGTGTTATCCATGAGTTGTCTTTAACTGGTTAATCCTTGCATTGAACTAGATACTCCATCTAGTATTTTCCTTTGGTAATCTTACTTATTCTGCTATCCAAAATCTTCTGAATGTTGTATATCTTCCTTTTGGGAGAATGATAAAGGGGGTTCCCCTTAATACCACAATAAACAAGAGAAATAGGAGAACACCACAAATTGAGAGAACAAAATATGGGCTTCTTATTATTATCACAAATGTAGACTTATAAAATTACAATATGAAAATGCACATGGGAACCTTCCTTACAATGATCTGCAAGACAAAGCTGTGACTATCACCCAAAACTACCCTAAATAACCTACATGTCTTCCTTATATAGGTACTTTTAACTAGCTTGGAAGGTTCTAAACACTAATCCCTAACCCTTGAGGCTGACCAACCTCATAGTATATTATTCCATTACACTATATTACATAGGATCAACTCAAGAGAATTTAAAATTACATTTTCAAATGAGTCCACATGTGTAGACCATAACTAGGAAATCATTGAGCTGATGGGCTAGTATATCCCTATTCCAAAATCCTCATCTAGTAATCTATAGTGACTAAATGAAAGCATCCATCAATTTCTTGGTTTTGCCTCGTTTTGGAGCTATTTAGGCCTTCATTGTTGGACCTAAATTTTGGATAGCCAAAATTCATACCAAAAATTTACCCTAAGTGCATCAATACATATGATTTGAAAATAAAACTCATCTAGCAGGCTGATATGTCAAAGATGAATCTCCACATATCAGATTAGAACAATCTAAGCACATAATATCAACTTACTAAAATTAGTAAGCTCCCAACAAATAACAACTCTATACAACAATAAACCTTATTAAAAATACAAAAAATGGGAAACTAGAAATAGAAATATTTTTGGGTGATGCAAGATTGTCCTTACACACAACATGCTCTTGCATCAAACACCCAAGGTATTTTTAGAAGTGACCCTATCACATTTTAGGTAGTTGGGAGAAAACCAACAAAGTCAACCTCCTCCCATGCTAGCCATGATTAATCCTCCACTAACCTCTGGCCTTTCCATTTGACCTAATAGTCTTCATATGTTATATTCTTTGTGCTTCTTCCCTCACGACTGTCCAATATCTCCTCAATCTCCTTTGTATTTGAAGTGGATGTTGGAATACTCCATAGTTCTTTTGCAACTGTATCTCCATCACCTCCTTCATAATATTATGTCAAATCTAAAATGTTAAACACTAGTGAAATATTCAATTCAATTGGCAACTCTACTTCATATAGGCATTTCCAAAATCATGCCTTTTCACTATATTTCAGGGTCCAAACTTCTTAATTTTTATCTTATTATATGTAACTACTATAAAATGCTTGTTTCTCAAATGAACTATGACTTCATCTCCAATATGAAATTCCTTATACCTCTTTTTCACATATGGCTAAGCCTTGTACTATGTATTCATCTTAATAATGTGCATCGTCACCTCCTTATGGATGTTCTTTAAATGTTCAACAAAATCTCCCACTTTAGCACTACTTATCTCTCATTTATCCAACTACCTCAATTTAGAAGCATTTTTGGGACTGCTCCCATGCTACTCCCATAAACAATCTGGAATGGTGATTTACCATTACTCCTTTTGATATAATTATTATATGAAAATTTTGCTTTTGCTGAAATCATATCCCAACCTTTTGGCTTATCTCCAACCAAGCATCTCAACAAATTCCCCAGACTTTGGTTCACAACTTTTGTTTGTCCACCAACATGTGGATGATGGGATGAACTGAACTTACAATCTTTCTTCAACTTCTTCCAGAATGTATGCCAAAAATACACAACAAACTTGGTATCTCGATCAATATCTATACTATTTGACAAACCATGTAGTCTCACCACTTCTTTGAAAAACAACTCTGTCACATGAACAACATCACTAGTCTTCTTGCAGGTAATGAAATGTACCATTTTTAAAAATTTATCAACCACCACAAATATTGAATCATGCCCTCATTTTTTTTTTGGTAAACCAAGAATTAAATCCATGCAGACATTTTCCCATGGCTTCTCAGGTATAGGTAATGGCTAATACAACCCTATATTTTTCTTCACTCCTTTTTCCATCTGATATACTCTATAACTCTTTAGAAGCTCCTTTGCATCTTGCTGAAACTATGGCTAATAAGAATTTCAGCAACCAAAGCAATGGTTTTGTCTCTACCAAAGTGTCTAGCCAATCCTCCACTATATTTCTCCTTAATGAAATTCTCTCATAGAACTTTTGAGAGTGCATAACTAGCTCCCTTTAAATAGCATACCATCCTGGATTATGAAATCCAACCACTTTGTCCTATCAAATGTAACAAGTTTTGTATAAACTTTTCAAGGCTTACCAAAATTAGGATCCTCTTGATATAATTTCTTGAGTTCCTCAAACCCAACCACCTCAATTTGCATTTTTGTCAGCAAAATTTGTCTCCTACTCAAAGAATCTACAACTCGGTTAGACTTTCCACTCCTCTATTTCAAAAAAAATGTATAACTCTAAAAAAACTCAACCTATTTCAAATACCTCTGCTTCAATTTTCCTTAGCTATTTAAATATTGCAAAGCTTGATGATCACTATACAAAACAAACCCCTTAGGAAGAAGATAGTGTCCCCACTTCCTTAATGCCTGAACTATAGCATAAAATTATTGACCATAAACATAATTGTCATGTCCCCTTTTCAAATAATTAAAAAAGAAAATCTTTGCTAAGGCAGGTGGGCCCAAGAAAGTGAAGTTTCGGAAAAAGGGGGTTAATCTTTGGAAACTGTTGGACTAATAAATGAAAATTATTATTAAAATAAGTTTCATTAACCTCTCTTGGACGTGAGTTACAGTTATGCCCTCTTTTAAAGGGTTTGGAGGCATTTTGGGGCTCATTCCAGAACTTGATTTTTGCTCATTCTTTGTTATTCTTCAGAGGTTGCCAAACCTGTGGAGAAGGAGACCCAAGAACGAGAGTTTGCAGGTTTCCAGGGAGACCCAAGAATGGGAGTTTGCAGGTTTCTAGGAAGGCTAAGGATGGGATTTTGAAGCCATTCCATGTGCATGCTCATACAGAGTTTGCCTTTGTGCTGAACAGTGCAGATTTGTGAGTTTTCGGGTGTGTTTTTGTAGGAGTCTGGTGTTTACAGTTGAGTATTTCATATCAGTTTGGGTTGCTGCTGTATATCAGACTTTTAAATGTTAAAATAGAGCTGAATATATATATTGGGACGTGATTAAATTTTTGGGATAGATTATTAGTGTTTTGTGGTGTTTTCGGGCATATTTTGTGCTATTTCGGGAGCCCGATGAGCATAGTTTTGGTCCTACATTTTCGAGCTGTTGTGTAAAGGCTATACGGATCTGGAAATGTCAATTTGTAGGCTGTTATGCTGCTGAAAGTTCTGTAAAAATTTCCATTTTCAGATTTATTAATAATTTGTGAAGTTGTGAAGCTTTTAGCACCATTTTCAGCATACCCGATTTGGGGTTTCTTGAGAAATTGGGTGGATCTTTGTGATAGCAGTTGTTTGATTTTGAAAATCTGATTAGAGGTGTGAAATACCATATAAAATCAGAAAAGGGGACATTACAGTGGTATCAGAGCCATGATCTTGCCACCCTGAGGGTTTGTAGAAGTTTGCAGGTCAGTTTTGACAACTACCCAGATCTTGCATTTCAGTTTTGAGAACTACCCAAATCTTGCATGTCATAATTTATGGTTGCATGTTGCTTCTAATCAGCTACATGTCAAAATTTATGGTTGAATGCTACTTCTAATCATTTTCATGTTAGTTCTTGGTGAATTTGGTGGTTGTAGAAGTTTGCATTTCAGTTTTGACAACTACCTAGATCTTGCATGTCAGTTTTGTCAACTACCCAGATCTTGCATGTCATAATTTGGTGGTTGCATGTTGCTTTTAATCAGTTGCATGTCAAAATATATGGTTGCATGCTACTTCTAATCATTTTCATGTTAGTTCTTGGTGAATTTGGTGGTTGTAGAAGTTTGCATGTCAGTTTTGACAACTACCCAGATCTTGCATGTCATAATTTGGTGGTTGCATGTTGCTTCTAATCAGTTGCCTATCCAAATCTATGGTTGCATGGTACTTCTAATCATTTGCATGTTAGTTCTTGGTGTTTGAAGAAGTTATATCCTATTGGGGTTACACTCTACTTTATCCAGAATGGACAGGTATAGTACAGAGTCTCAGAGGACACAATCTTGGACAATTGATAACCAGAGTCAAAATAGTAGAAAGGATGGTTATTTAGACATTCGAGATAAACTTATGAAAATAAGCCATGACATGTCTGAACAGTTGGTTGAGCACCACCGTATAATGAATGATATGTTATCTGACCCAGCTAAGGTGGATAAGTTGACTGGATTTCTATTTGGCATATTTTCTCACAGGACAGATGACACAATTCCCAAGAAGTTGCATGAGGAGTTTGAGAAACTAGCTGATAGCCAGGTAGAGGTCTTAGATTCTACTCTGCCACAGGAGGTGGTGGGAAAGGATATCACACAGATTGATAGTAACAGTCAACTTGATACTCAAATTGAGACAATTGTTTACAGGTCGTCAAAGGGTGATGCCACAGGTATTCAAGATGGTATAGTTACAACAGGCAGTGACTACAGTGTAGTGGGTTCAGATGATGATTATGAGGATGTTGTTGTGCAGGATGGTGAGATACCTGGTAGAGATGAGCAGACATTTTTGCTGAGAAAGAGTACCAGGCACAGTTAGATGCTTCATCACATGAGGTTGAGGCTGGTAGTACTTCACATGATTTGTCCAGCCAACTGAAGGTGAACCAAGATAGTATTGTGACTTCATTATCTCATCATGACAGGTATGTGGAGTTAGTTGGTATTGGTCATATTACTCAGGTGAGGAGTTTGCTTGAGTTACTAGTTGATTATAATTTACGGATATGGACTCGAGATTGTTATATTGGCATTTGGGATTCAGTTGACTGGAGATCTTTAACACTTTTTGGTAGCAGTGTTTGTTTGGGTGCTATCATGGATTTGATTAGCAGATTACACGGTGTTGTCTTTTCTTGTGCCAGTATCTTGTTTGATGTTGGTATTAGTTTTTATACACCAATGTTGGGCTTTGTTCATATATCCAGTCGACCATACTTGCTGGAATGTGTTGATGATATTTCATATTTGGCAGTGTGTATAGATGAGTCCCAGGATCATATTGGCATTGATGACATCCAGGAGGATGCAGCGGGCAGTTTTGAAGACTTAGTTTCCTTGGGTACAGAGGAGTTGGACAGCAATGCTAATGTTTTTGATACTCCGTATGTTGATATGAGCTTTAGATTTGATTCATAGGATATGGATGGTAATACTCTAGAGACTAGTAACTTTGAGGACACTCCTTCAGACAGTGCATCAGAGCAGGTTTGTAGGAGATAGTCAAGCCAGTGCCATCATGTGTCTAATCAGTTGAGAGTTAGTGACCAAGACATTGCTATCACTTGCCAACATTTCGATGCTACTCGTCAGTTGTTAGCAGTTTATGGATGGGGTTCTCCTACTAGTGATGAGCAGGGAGGAAGTTATCTTTCCTTGACAGAGATCCACTCTTTATGGGAGGCTATTCGGATTTTGAGACAAAATTATATGCAGTTGGTAGCCGACAGAGATTATCTTATGGAGTGGGGCAGTACAGCATATGATGCATTGTTGGCCAAGGAAGATGAGGTGAGTGAGCTTACTGAGTAGCTTGAGGTGACTTCTGAGATTCTTGAGAGTACACAGTTGGCTCTCAAGGAGTCACAGTTTCATTTGGCTAAGGTGACCATGGAGTTAGAGCGACTACAGTCTTTACCTAATTCTATACAGTCACAAGCTGTGGTGTTTGGTGATCCGAGGATGTCCATGGCCGAGATTGTTAGAGACAGTGGAGATGGGGATGCATCCATCCTTGATACTAACATTGGCATATCAGGTTCATTCCCACTAGAGTCAGGTTCAATTGAGTTGGGTGCTGTAGCAGATTTTTGTGGTGTGCCTGACATGGTGGTGACCTCTAGTACTAATGGCACGAAGACTAGAGATGTTGTATCAAAGACCATGTGTGACGTTGGTGAGCTGATAGTTGGCATGGTTCCTACTAGTAATACTACTCCCTTCGTAATGTATTCAGAGGTAGTAGTCAGTTCCAACTTGGTTAATGATCGATTGCAGTTAGTTACATCTGGATTGCAGTCTGAGCCACTGACTGAGATTGGTGCATTCTATCGGCATTACACTGTGAGGTATGTTCATCTATCTACCTTTGATGACCATGTTGATGAGATGATGATACAGAGATGTACTTTGGTTCCTAGTGCTTATCATCAGTTATGGGATAGTTTGATGCCTCGGGATGAGAGTTGTGATGGGCATGACATGGTGATAGGTCCTGCAATTGATAGGTTGATAATACATGACTTAGAGCAGGAGTTTTGGAGTGATGATTTAGCAGGTGTTGTTATTGATTCTACTCCTTTGGCTATGACATCTCTTGACTTAGCTGGTGATCAGTCACAGTGGGTTGTATCACTTCTTCATGGTGAGCTATTGACTGAGGTTGGTTTTTTTTATCAACATTATATTGCAGGGTATGTACATCATTTAGTATTTGATCCTTGTGCTGAGGAGTTGATGGCAGACAAATTTGGTTTGGATTCCATTTCTTACTCTTTATCTTGTAATGTCTTTTCACCATTAGCACTGTATGGGAGTTATGGTTATGAGATAGTGGCCGATGATTTGCAGAGTTGTGTTGACTGTAGGAGTTGTACAGTGTGTGGATTCTCCATACTTGGTACAGTTTCATTCGAGAGGGTTCACCATTGTTGCAGACTTGGATTATACATTCCATATAGGCCAGTGGGATGCGTTGATGGCATTTACTATGTTGGTAGTTTGATTTGTCCACTTTACTTGGGTTCTGATGTTCTAAGAGTTTGTGCCTCATGGGTTTTTGATTGTGGTAGTGGTGATTTCGGAGTTTGGTTGAGCTATAATTTTCAATTTGATTATGGATTCCTCTTGGTCATATTGCAGAGGATATTACAGGAGCCTGTGTTAATTGGTAGTAGTATAGTTCATGACTACATTTGGGATCCAGGTGGATTGATTGGTTTATTGTTCAGCCATTGCTTGAGGACAAGCAATGATTGGGAGGGGAGGACTTGTCATGTCCCCTTTTCAAATAATTAAAAAAGAAAATCTTTGCTAAGGCAGGCGGGCCCAAGAAAGTGAAGTTTCGGAAAAAGGGGGTTAATCTTTGGAAACTGTTGGACTAATAAATGAAAATTATTATTAAAATAAGTTTCATTAACCTCTCTTGGACGTGAGTTACAGTTATGCCCTCTTTTAAAGGGTTTGGAGGCATTTTGGGGCTCATTCCAGAACTTGATTTTTGCTCATTCTTTGTTATTCTTCAGAGGCTGCCAAACCTGTGGAGAAGGAGACCCAAGAACGGGAGTTTGCAGGTTTCCAGGGAGACCCAAGAACGGGAGTTTGCAGGTTTCTAGGAAGGCTAAGGATGGGAGTTTGAAGCCATTCCATGTGCATGCTCATACAGAGTTTGCCTTTGTGCTGAACAGTGCAGATTTGTGAGTTTTCGGGTGTGTTTTTGTAGGAGTCTGGTGTTTACAGTTGAGTATTTCATATCAGTTTGGGTTGCTGCTGTATATCAGACTTTTAAATGTTAAAATAGAGCTGAATATATATATTGGGACGTGATTAAATTTCTGGGATAGATTATTAGTGTTTTGTGGTGTTTTCGGGCATATTTTGTGCTATTTCGGGAGCCCGATGAGCATAGTTTTGGTCCTACATTTTCGAGCTGTTGTGTAAAGGCTATACGGATCTAGAAATGTCAATTTGTAGGCTGTTATGCTGCTGAAAGTTCTGTAAAAATTTCCATTTTCAGATTTATTAATAATTTGTGAAGTTGTGAAGCTTTTAGCACTATTTTCAGCATACCCGATTTGGGGTTTCTTGAGAAATTGGGTGGATCTTTGTGATAGCAGTTGTTTGATTTTGAAAATCTGATTAGAGGTGTGAAATACCATATCAAATCAGAAAAGGGGACATTACAATAATACATTAGTTTGGTATCTTTCAATTTATCACTAAAATAAGCAACAAGTCTACCTTCTTAACTCAAAACATCTCCTATTGTAGTACCACTAGCATCACAGTCTAATTAAAACACCTTGTTCAAATGTGGAAGTGCTAAAAATAGGCTGCTCTATAACTTTGTGTTTCAATAGATTAAAATTCTTATATATTCCTATAGTTTGCTTAAATGCTTTCCTATCTCCTCTCATTGTTTTAGTCAAAGGCCCACAAATATTGCTAAAACCTCCAATAATTTTTTTGTAAAAACTAGCCAGAAAATTAAAATATCTTACCTATGTTTCACTCTTTAGAGGAGGCCATTCGAGGATAGCTTTTACCTTCTCAAGGTCCATTTTTAAACGTTTTATTGATACACAAATCCCAAATTTACACCAACTCCTTCACAAAACTAGACTTCTTCAAATTTATCAACAACTTCCCCCCCCCCCTCAAATTGTCAAACATTATGAAAGTGCATAAAATGTGTAAGGATTAACCTCAAATAGAAATAACAGTTACATGCAAATATAACCAATATCATAAAATAGTAGATCACACATAAGAGGACAAAAGACATTAAGATTTAATGTGGTTCACCCAATCTTTGAGCTATGTCTACCAACACTAAGTTCAATATTATTATGATCCAGTGAATACAACCTGATTACAATTTGTAATCCCTTACAGCTGAATATCACCACAAGAACCAATTTTTGCATCACACACTATGAAAATCCCTAACCCTAACCCTTTTTATACAATCTTTTTGCCGCTTACAAAATTAGGGCTAGAATAATAGAAGAATAGTAGTTGATGCCTTTTATAATATAAGGTCATTTTTGGCTTTGCGGGCATTGCACCTAAAAACCCCTATGTGGGCATTGCCCCTTGACCCCACCCTATACTGCAACAGGGAGAGCACCTGGGGTGTTGCCCTAGGACCCTGCAGGGGTGCTACCCCCAAAGCCCCATAGAATTAATCTAGAGGGAAATCGTACCAAATAAACCTTTGAGTCTAATTAGGCTCCACATCACAATAGTCTCCCACTTGGAGACTGATCATCTCACTACTAAACCTGTAACTCCCACTAGAATATTAAACCACCCTAGACTTTGCTATGCTTTTAGTCTATTCAATCTAGAAGACTAACCAAAATTGAAGAGGGGTTCATCTTCTCCCTTGTCACTACCTTTGTAAAATATATATACTAGATTATCATTTGTATGTATCTTCTATAGCTTTAATTGTCCATCATCCAAAACTAACCAAATAAAATGGCACCACAACTGTATGTGTTTTGTCTTGAATGCAGAGCTGAATTCTTCACAAGATGAATGGCACTCTGACTATTTGTAAAAAAATAATTATCCTTCTAAGGGTGTCCCAATTCTTCCAAGAAGAATTGAAGCATTATCATCTCGTTGGCTGCCTTTGTAGCAACAACATACTCTACCTTTGTAGTGGATAAAGCATTAACCTGTTGTAATCGAGAAACCCAACTCACTGCTGCCCCACCAATAGTAAATACTATGTAACCTATAGTACTCTATCTGGTATCAATATCCCCTACCAAATATAAGTCAATATATCCTTGTAAACTAGTAGTAGGGCCCCCAAAGTGTAAACACTTACTTGATGTGCCTCTCAAATATCTAAGAATCCATTTAACTACATTCCAATGCTCAATTCGTGGATGACTCATATACCTACTAATAACTCCCACTACATGTGTAATATCTAGCCTTGTACATACCATAACATACATCAAGCTTCTTACAGCTGAAGCATAAGGTACCTTAGACATCATATCCTCCTCTTCTTGTATCTTAGGAAACATCTCCTTAGGCAACTTCAAATGACAAGGTAAAGGTGTGATGATAACTTTAGCATTCTCCATAGAGAAACGTTGCAACACCTTCTCATTATAATCAGCTTGAGATAATGTCAAATTTTTTTGTTCCTATCTCTGCAAATATTCATACCAAGGATTTCTTTTGTTGCCCCCAAATCCTTCATAGAAAATGCATGTGCTAACTGTCATTTCAGCCCCTTAATATGATCTATTTTAGACCTTGCTACAAGCATATCGTCAACATATAAACATAAAATAATGTAGTTGTCATCATTTGACCTCTTTAAATAAACACAATGATCTAAATGACACTTGTTATATCCATGCTCATGCATAAACCTATCAAATTTTAGATACCATTACCGAGGTGCTTGTTTCAAGCCATATAAACTTTTCTTCAATCTGCACACTAAGTTCTCCTTACCTTTGACCTCAAATCTCTATGGTTGTTCCATATATATCTCTTCATCCAAATCAGTATTAAGGAAAGTTGTTTTAACATCAAGCTGCTCTAAATAGAAATTTTCAATAGCCATAATATTTAAAACAATGTGAATAGAAGCCATTTTAACAACATGAGAGAATATCTCATCACATTTTTTTTAATTGCAAATCCTTTTACAACTAACCTAGCTTTAAATCATTTCTTACCTCCATCCTCTTCTTTTAACCTATAAACCCATTTATTCTGTAAAGCCTTTTTACCTGCAGGCAACTTACATAAATCCCATGTCTTATTTTTTAGCAAAGAGTCCATTTTTTCTTTCATTGCAGACTCCCACTAAATCTTTGTATCCACCTGTAAAACTTCATTAGAACTTTCAAGTTCACCAACATTAGTAAGCAAAATAGAATACAAGGAAGGAGAAAATCTTTTTGGAGGTCGACTCATCCTTGTTGAGTGACTAACATTCACTGGGGTGTGTGTTATTTGTTGTTGCAATTGTTTCACATCATGAGGAACTATTGGAACATCAGCTTTTGGAGTATCATTGAGCACTACATAATCATTTTCTTTCTTGTCATGTTGCTGCAACATATCTTTGTACAACATTTTCTCATTGAATATGACATCCCTACTTCTTAAAATCTTACAATTTTCAAAATCCCAAAGCCTATAACCAAATTCATTAATGCCATATCCAAAAAATACACATTTTTTTTACTTAACTTCTATCTTGGTTCGATTTTCAAAATCTATATGAGAAAATGCTTCACAACCGAAGGTTTTAAGAAAAAATAACTCACCTTCTTACCAATCCATGCTTCCTCTAGAATACCACAACCCAAAGAAGTATTGATAGCCTCCACCCACATGTGTAAATGCAACCCAGCATGCAACGTCATGTTGCTTGCACGCTCCATTATAGTCCTGTTCATGCGTTCAGCCACTCCATTTTCCTATGGAGTCCTTGGAGCAATTTTTTGTCTATGAATACCATTAGCGGAGTAATAATCTTCAAATTCATGACTACAATACTCACTACCATTATCAAATTTGAGACATTTAAATTTCTTTTGAGTCTCATTTTCAACCAAGCATTTCCATTTCTTAAAAGTTTGAAATGCATCAGATTTTTGTCTAAGGAAATAAACCCATTCTTTTCTAGTTGCATCATTAATAAATGTAGCATAATAATGAGAGCCACCAAGGGAAGATGCCTGAACTGGTCCCATACATCTGTATGCACAAGCTCTAATCTCTCACTTCTCTTTTCCTTCCTAGTCTTCACAAAACTCACACTCTTTTGTTTTCCATACACACAACTTTCACAGAAATCCATATTGACACATTTTAAACCTGGTAAAACTTTCTTTGAATGAAGTACTTTCATACCTTTCTCGCTCATGTGCCCAAGTCTATTGTGCCATAGTGCCATATCAAAATCTATAGCAATGATTTGTTCTCCCTGATCAACTACAATAAATGTTCCTAAACATTCATTTTTCTCTGAAACAATCAAAGTAGAAGGAACAATATAACCTATACAAAGATATAATGTACCTACTTTCACACCTTTTTCTATTACAAAGGAACCTTTTGAAACCTTCCAATTTTTATCATTAAAAGTAACTACATAACCCTCATCACCAAGTTGCCCTGCTATAATTAAATTTCTACTCAGCCTTGGAACATGTCTTACCTCATATTGTAGCCAATGATTCCTATTTTCCAACTTAATCTTAACTTTTCCTTTTCAAAAAATCTGACAAGGTTCATTATCCCCCAAATAAACAAGCCCAAAAATCCCCTTGGACATAATCAATAAAATAACCTCTCTAAGGTGTAGCATGAAATGAAGCACTAGAATCTAAAACCCATCAATCATCAATACTTTCTAAAGACAGAAGCAAAGCATCCTCTTCGAATTTGTTACTTACCACATTTGCCTCCTTGTTTCCAATTGGCTTATCTCCTTCATTATTCTTTCAAGTCCAACAACCTTTCTTCTTATGCCCTATTTTACCACAATACCAGCAATCTCTTGATCCTTTGGATTAAGACCTCTTCCCCTTTGACTTTCTTCTTGATTTTCCATGATTTTCAAAATTATTTCCTCTCTTAGTCATTTTGCCTCTACTTTGTGCATTCAAAGCACTTCCTAATGTAGATCCACCTGAGGATTTCCTACGAATTTTCTCACTCAAAATATCACCAATCACATCATCAAATTTTAGGGTATTAGATCCAGAGATAGAATTACTCACAACCATTACCAAGCCATTCCAGCTTTTAGGCAAAGAACACAAAATCAATAGAGCCCTAATTTCTTCATCAAAATTAATACACATAGAAGATAACTGACTAATAATGATATTAAACTCATTTAAATGATCTAAAATAGATCCATCTTTTTCCATTTTCATATTAAATTATAAATGTTTCATGATAAATACTTTATTTGAAGCGGAGGGCTTTTCATACAATTTTACTAGGGTTTCCATCAATTCTTTCGTCGTCTTCACTTTTGTAATATTAAATGTCACTGATGCTACCAAGCATAATCAAATGCTTCTAGGTGCCTTTCTTTCTAAAATCTCTCAATCCTCATCTAACATAGTTCCTTGTTTCTTGGATTTGTCTTCCAATGGCTTCCATAAATCCTTCTGATAAAGATAGTCTTCCATTTGCATCTTCCATAACTAAAAGTTCTGCCCATTAAACTTATCCACCTTTAGCTTACCCTTATCTACCATATCTCTCGCTCAACCATGAGACCTTCCTGTAGAGGATCGCTAAAAAAATGACAACAGTCTAGCTAAAAAAAATGATGACCATCTAGCTTTGATACAACTTGTTAGGATTAACCTCAGATAGAAATAATAGTTACATGCAAATATAACCAATATCATAAAATAGTAGGTCACATATAAGAGAACACAAGACACCAAGATTTAACATGGTTCTCCATTCTCCATTCTTCTTATGTTCCAATACTACTGGTACAACACATGGACTTAGACTCTCTCAAATTAATCATTTTTGCAACAAATCATGTACTTGTTTGTTGAACTCTTCACTTTTTGTTGGTGTCATTCTGTGTGATGTCTTTTTTGACAAATTGGCTCCTAGAATCAAGTCCATATGGTGACTAATCTTCCTTACCAAGGGAAATCCATCAAGTACATTATTTGACACAATATCAAGAAACTTTCCCAACAAATCTATAACTTGGTAGGTACCTCCTCTACTTCTTCTTTACCATATTTTGGGATTACAACAAAACACACACATATGCTCATGCCTCACACCCTTGAGAAAATCCTTTTGATTAACAAAACATATTCTAGCAGTACTACATATATTTTCTTCTTTCTCCTTCAATAGCTTCAACTTATGTTTCACTCCATCCTTTCTTAGAGTGTAGGTTTTTGCAAAATATGACTATCAAACTTCCACCAAAATGTCTATCAAAATTCCACAACCTAACTAGAAACATATAATGTATGTCCATAGGTATGATATCACACATCACCTCATCTTGGTAGCTTACAATCTTGAACTTCACTAAAAATTTCCCTTTGACAATGACCTTGTGGTCATCCTACACCTAGGTTATACGGTATGGGCGTAGCTGTTTTTAACTCTTGAGATTTAACTTTATGACCATGTTTTTTGACAACAGCTTGTCAGTGCTTCCACCATAAATGGTCACATCACAACACTTATCTTCACATTTGCACCTTGTGTGAAATAAGCTCCGCCTTTGATTGGGTTTATTCTCACCACTCAACGAGACTCTTTAGTTAACTAGGACTTCTCCTCTTTTAGAATCTTTAGAATGTGATGATTTTGCATCTTCATCAACATATTTCACCACTTTATTGGCCTTAAGTTTCTTTATCATTGGACTTCCTTAGCATTGGGAACACTCAAATTCTCTATGCCCTTCTCCCTTCTCCGTAGTGAAAACATTTTCCACAAAAACCTGCTCTTCTAGATCCTTTCCCTCTTCCTCTTCCTCTCTGATCTCTATTGACCTAATCATGGAAACAATTGGAATTGCTTCCCCTTTTACAAAATATGGGCTTCTTATTAATTCTACAAATGTAGAATTATAGAATTACAATATGAAAACCCACATGGGTGCCTTCCTTAAAATGGTCTACAAGATAAAGCTGCAACTATCACCTAGAACTACCCTAGATTCTCTACGAGTCTTCCTTATATAGACAATTTTAAGTTCTTATGAAGGTTATAGACACTAAGCTCTAATCCTTGAGGCTAACCAATCTCATATTATATTATTCCATTACACTTTATTATATATGATCAACTAAAGACAATTAAAAATTACATTTTCATATGGGTCCACATCTGGTGACCCTAATTAGCAAATTGTTGAGATGATGGGCTATTATAACTCTATTTGGAAATCCTCAGCTAGTGATCTATAATAGCTAATCATCCAAGCATTCATCAATTAAAGTTTCACCTCATTTTGGAGCCATTTAGGCCTTCATCATTGGAGTTGAAGTTTGGATAGCCAAAATTCATATCGAAAATCTCAACTAATTGTATCAATACATATGATATAACAATAAAACTCATTCAATGAGATGATATGCTAGAGATGAACCTCCACATATGAGATTAGAATAATTTGAGCATATAACATCAACTTAATAAAACTAGTAAGCTCCCACAAATAGAAACTTTATACAAGAATAACCCTTATTAAAAACACAAAAACTAGAAAACTAAAAATAGAAATATTTTTGGGTGATGCAAGATTTCCCTTACACCCAAGATTCTCTTCCATCAGATAATCTAGGTTATCTTTTAATTCTTCATGTGATTCAAAATAATGAAAGATGTCTACAATATTAAATAGTCATGAAATATCCATGTCTTATGATAATTCAACTTCAAAAGCATTTCTATTGTAAAACTTCCTCAAAAAATTATAAGGACCAAACTTCTTCATCTTCATCTTGCTATAAGTAGCAACTAGAATGGTGTTCTTCTTCAAATGAACCATAAATTCATCACCAGTCTCAGAATATTTATGCCTTCTTCCTTTGTCTTCCCTCTATTTATAGTTTTGATTACTAGTTTGCAAAATTTTCTTATCTCGTCATGTAAAGTCTTCATGAAATATGCAAATTCCTCTACTTTAACACTTCTCTTTAACTCATTATTCAAATCTCTCAATTCAGTTTTTCCATATGTTTGTGGGTGCAGTGTAGAACTAAACTTTAGCTCTGTATCCAACTTCTTCTAAAGTGTCCTCCATAAATAACCAGTAAGAGACAATAGTCATAGGAAATCCATGCAATCTCAACACTTCTTTAAAGAATAATTTAACCACATGTACTACATCAAATATCTTCTTACAAGGTATGAAATGAGCCATTTTATAAAATCTGCCAACTACTACTAGAATAGAATGATTACCTTTTAGAGTTATAGATAATTCAAGCACAAAGTCCATACTTATATCTTTTCAAGGCTTGTTTGATACAAGCAAAGGCGAATATCCCAAATTCTGACTAGTCCCTTTTGTTGTTTGAAAAATTCTACAACTTCTAACCGTATTTTGTACATCCTTATAAATTTGAGGCCAATAATACCTAATAGAAATCATATTTACTATTTTATCAATCCCAAAGTGTCCATCAAGTCCTCGAACATGTGTCTCCTTCATGATGTTTTCTCTCATAGATCCTCTAGGCATGCACAACTAAATTCCTTTGATCTCTTATCTATGAAGCAATTGAAAAATGTATTCTAAATATCACTTTCCTTTTACTACAAAGCTCTTATGAATTATAATTAAGAAAATGATTAAAATTCATACCAAAAATGAATGAAAAGGGGATCACCTCAAATCTAGATTTCCCTATTCATGCTCACATTGGAATAGGAAACCACCTCAAGAAAAATCAAACCAATATTATCTAGTGGTAGGTTCATGATAATGCAATTTTTTTCCTTTTGAGTTTTCTATTCATTTGTTTCTTAGAATTAGAAAAATATGAAAGAGAATAGTATGTAAATTGACTAAATGAAACAAGAAATATTTTAGTCAAAGTAGAAGTAGATGTAAAAAGAAATAAGGATAAATTTAAATGTGCATAGTATTAAAACAGGAGAAAAGGGGACTCGAATCTAAATTCCTAATAGGAAAATTCTCAAAATTGGTCGTACCCAACTTTATGAGATCCCAAGACCTGTATCTGATAATAGGCTAAACTTCACTACTTTTTAAAGGGTAGAAATAGGCTAGGCCAATACATACCTAGGATTTTCTACCAAAATAAGTAGCAAATTGAGTATCTTAGTATTGAGATGCCACAAAAGAAATATTTTCAAAGTAATCTACACTTACAAATTTGAGAAAGGTGTATGTGAGTATCTATTTAGGGGTTATCTTTGGCCAACCTCCCATTTTAATGATTTCAAGCCTCGTGGATATCCAAATATAAAAGGGATAATGTTTGTAGTACTCATAAATTTAGAGTATCTATATATTACTACGAGCTAAGATGCATATAGGAGCGATGCTAAGAAGTAAAATTGTTGAACAAGTCAATCTATACTTAAAGTTAGAAATTGAACCAAAGACTATAAAAGAGGCCATTGTGATCAAATTGGATGAAAACTATGAAAGAGGACTACATCAAATTGAGAAGAATGAGACATGAGAATTGGTCTCGTGATCATTTGATAAGAATATAATTGAAATAAATGGTTAGTTATTGCATAATTAGGCATTGAGGTAAGGTCTACTTTAATAATAGAGATATGAGATTGAAAATGTTAGTAGTTGGGTTTGGGTATGTTTTGAGCATATTTAGCATCTTTTTTTAGCCATTAATTGATAAATATTTATTTAATTGACTTGTCTGTTTTCATTTTATTTATTATTAATTCTTTTCCATTTACATTTATTCAATTTTTAAGGAAAGGGTTTTTTTTGTCACTTGGATCTATGATATTTGTCATCTTTATTATTATTACTAAATTAATTGATCAATTATAATCATATATTCACTATTATAGTTGTACCCTTCACATGTCTAACTACTATCTTCTATATGTTTATTGAATCCAAACACTTACCAAAAGGTCAAACTAACTTTTCATAAGAATGTTACCCTAATTTGTATTTCATTACTAGCTACTATCCTTCAAAAGTATAAAAAATTTGATCTAAAGGTATTTTCATAGATGGGCCCTTATTTCAATTCAACCTCTTCATCCTAACCATTTCATAAATATGTTACCCTAATTTCTTTCTAACCCTAGCCATTATTCTTCAAATGACACCTTTTGCTTAAATAAATATAATCTAAAGCTCCAATCATCATTCAATCTTAACCATCCATTACAAAATACATATTTGACCATTGATTTTCATATTATACATTTTATATATTAGAAATTTTTCATTTCGTTTGAAAATACCCTTTCATCATAACCTTCTCATGTGAAAATCTATATCAGTTCCATCAATTCACCATTACGATGTTGGTTTAAGAAATTCATCAAAGAAGCAAATCAGATAGAGCAAAGTTACATTCTACTTCAGCTCATCAAAGTTACAGATTATTTTTATTAGTTTTGAAGTAAAGGCGAAGGATTATGCACCAAAGTTTATATAAACTTATTCAGCGAAGACCAAGTTTTAATCATTCATATTATATTTTCTTCACACCACTTTCTCTTAACTAAGGTATTTTCAATTTTTCTGATCTTACCATTCGTTGTTTTTGCTGTACTTATGTTTTGTTTCTGCATAAATTACAAAATATTCAGCAAAGGTTTCTACCGTGAAATCATCGATATATTTATTTATTTAAATCAGTTCAACACTTCGTTATTTCTAATTATGTTTGCATTGACGATGGTGATGGATGAAACAGTTTATTTATATAATAAATCAAACTTGGTAACTTTTCTGCTTCGATGGTCTGTGGTCTGTGGAAGATAAAAGTATACGAATATTATTTGACCCGCGGTACAATGTGAAGAGGTGATCAACAATGGTAGCATCAACACAGATAAATGGTTCATTAGGGTTGTAATAAAATAATGGAAAATTATATGCATCTAACGTGAGCCAATAACAGTGAAAGTTAAATTCAATTTAAAGGAAGTTGCACTTTTGTTAATTTGTTCAGTCTAGAGTTTAATATATCAAAAGTTCACTAGTTGTCAATAGGTTTTGGTCTGTTTGTAAAATTGTATAATTTTGAATATATCTATGAGAAATCGTCTTACTAAATGCAAATTCTGACACCATTAAAAATAAAACACAGATTGTACCCTTATGAATAGATTTTTGAATTGTAATCAAAACCTTATATAGAACACATCGAACACGGGCACCAAGATGATAAAATTGTATGAATGATCTAGCAGAAGTAGAAAAATTAGTGTACTAATGCCCACATATTATACATACAAGCCGAAAGAAACGTTGTAAGATCTAGGGGCAGAAATTTAAGACAAACAAAAGATTTTATATATTAATTAAAAACCGTTATATACTATGAGATCTTCCGCTCTTCCCTAGCCCATGATTTCCTGACCAGTTTCTCACCTCATAATACTAGTTTTAAGATATGTTTTGTTTGTGGAGGTCTTAATAATAATCTAGAATTATCAAAATATCAAACAGGCCTAGTGTATCTGGGTCTTTTCTTTTCCTTTTCTCATTATTTGTTGTTGTTTAGTTATAGTTTTTTCTGTTAGACATGGTTACTGTGTTAGACATGGTTACTGTGGTCCTTTTTGTAATTTTTGAACATAGTTTAAAAACTGTTATGTTTAATATTGTTATTCCTAATGATCATTACTCTGAGACCTAGTTAAATTTTAGGATTATCAGCTGTGTTTTGGTCGATAAGTTAGACTATGATACTCTAAATGTTTTATTTTATTTTTTATTAAGTTTTATTCTCTCCTGGGTCTCTAACTATTTGAATTAGAGATGGTCTCTTCTGGTGTTTGACTAATGGCCCAGGGTGCAAAAATTATGATTTTTCTATGTTGTTATTCGAGTTCAAACCTTATCTTGTCTCCTTTAATAATAACAATCTACAATTCTCCATACATTCTAATAAATAAAAAATAGATACAATTCTCAATACATTCTAATAAAGAAATGTTGTAAGAACTAGAGGGCTTAAACTTAAGACAACAAAAGATTTTATATATTAATAAAAAAATATTAGATACTATGAGATCTTTAGCTCTTCTCTAGCCCATTATTTCTTGACTAGTTTCTCACCTCATAATGTAAATATAAGTTGTTAGATATGTTTTGTTTGTGGAGGTCTTCATAACAATCTAGAATTTTTTCTTTTCTTTTTTTGCTATTAAGTTGTTGTTTACTATGAACTGAGATACCCTATGGGGTTTTACATTATATGTTTATGTCAAAATGTGAGACTGATAGTAGGTGGAATATTTTTAGTTTATTCTCTTTGCAAGTTTTAGGACTGAGTATAGTTAATTCAGCTCTAGATATTATATGTTTTTTGAAGTTTAAAGCTGGTATCAGTTAGATGACTAGAAGGTAACCTCTAACTGACTTTTCATCTTTTTGTACTTCAGGGTCAGCCCCCATCCTTTTGGTTGTTATCTAAATAATTCAAAAATAAACTAGAATTCTCAAATTATCAAACATACCTAATGTCTTTGGGCCTTTTCTTTTCTTTTTGTTCATGTTTCTTTGTTGTTTAGTTAATAGTTTTTTTTACTAATACTATTATTGTGGTTTTGGTTGTAATTTCAGCACACAGTTTAAAAACTGTTATGTTTAATATGGTTCTCCTTAATTATCAATGCTCTAAAATTGGGATTATCAACTGTGTTTTGGTTGATAAATTAGACTCTGATACTTTAAGTACTTTACTTTGTTTCTATTAAAATTTATTCTCTTGTGGGTCTCTAGTTGTTTTAGTTAGAGATGGTCTTTTCTTCTGCTTGGTTCAACATAAAAAAGGTTATGGTTTTTCTACACTATTATTTGAGTTCAGAACCCTTATCCTATATCCTTTAATAAAAAACAATATCGAATTTTGCATACATTCTAAGAAACATAAAAAATTTAGTATACAACCATATTTCAAATGCTAGGGATGGAGGCAATCAAAACAATTCTTTATTGCAAGTCTATAGTTTGCTAGTTTGAATTATAATCTTTAACATTTCCTCTTAATCATAATTTCCATCAATTTATCAATGATTAAGGCTTCTTCAAATTTCTTTTTTATATATTTTTAAATTATTTTTGTTAATATTTTTCTTCAATTATATGACAGACTCTTAAGCTCAAGATCTTTTTGCATCTTCACAATATGTAATTGTCTTTCTAGACAATGATTTCTTTTGATTGAAAATATTTTTAATATTTTTAAATATTCAAATTTTTTTTGATACAAAAATATTTAACATATAAATTTTCTACAAGCTTTTGTAGATATGTAAATTTTTTCTTGCCAACGAGATTCATAGGTCCATTCGCAATCCAATTTTATACAAATTGTCATAAATTCAATCTTACATTCTTTGTTCATTCTTTGTTCAACACATCTTTTGGAAATGATTTCATAAACGTCAAATTTTACATGGCTTCAAATCTCAACACTTCTTCAATCTGACCTTCTCACTTACAATGAGAACATTGAATTTCTTTCTTTGTTTGAACTGATTTGTTTAATATATCTCATATTGGACATCATGGCTCTCTAATTTCTTTCTCATATTTTTCCTTCCCAATCCCTTACAGCCATGGGATTTCCAAACATATTGAAATTTGATTTCTTAAATTCTTTGTCAAAAACACATTTACACCTACCTATAATCCACATAACCATTTGTGCACCATGATACATCACATACAGATGGTTTTAAAATATATCATATTGGACATCATTTTCAGGTTTACTATATCCAAGGCCTTCATATTTTTGTCTCATTGTAGGATTAATAGGCTCTCTAATTTCATTCTCATGCTTTCCCTTCCCAATCCCTTACAGCATATTGACATTTTGTTTCTTAAATTCTTTATCAAAAACACATTTACACCTACCTATAATTCACATAATCGTTTGTGCCATATGATAAATCACATACATATGGTTTTAAATTCATAACTTTATTTTCTTAGTTCTTCTTTGAATATTGAAATTGTATTCATCTGTAAACTATTTGATTTTTGTAGTCTCTTAAATTTTCCTTCTAAATGCTCATTTTTTTCTTGTACAAGTTTACAATTTTCTATTTATTTCTCTCTTAAAACAAATTGAACAATTATTTCTTACATTCTTTCATTTCTTCTTCCAAATTATTAATTTTCCTTTTATTTACCCCATTCCCTTTACCCATCGCAACAAAATTTTAACTCAACTCACTTATACCCTTGACTATATGTTTCTTCAAAAGTACTGCACACTTCTTAATCTCTTAGATAAACTTCAATATGAACAATAGTGACACATTATGATTTTATCAATATTCATCTTCAATCTCTTGAACAATAAATATAAACAATAGTAAATTAGCCTGTCTTCTTTCCTATAAATAATAGTAAATTAGTCTGTCTTCTTTCCCTTTCTAAATTGTGATGGCTAAATGCTTCCTTTGAATGAAATTCTTCAAATCTTTCCTTTCAACGGTGGCTAAAATGCTCTTACTTTCAATTTTCAAACTTTACTATCCATCACTTTCTTTGCCTACATTACTTCTTTGTTCAACTCTTACAAAAAATTCTCTACTAACTTCAGTCTCAAATCTTTCTAGAAAGTGAGACACCTATTATCTTCTTCCTTGGTAAGAATTTGAAAAAAAAAACCATTCTTAACATTCTTTTTTTTCAAGCAATTATTTTTCTTCCTGGCAAACTTATCTCTTCCCAACAATTGTAACTTGATCCCCTAGTATAAACATCTTACATTAATAACCGTCTCTTAAACCAAATGTGTTCAATAATTAATATTTATTTATTTATTTAAAGATTATATTTTCTTTAATAAATGATAGTTAAGAATGACCAACTTAATCCATTACAAAAAAAACTCGTTTCTTTTAATTGATTGACTTAATTCCTATAACAACATTATCCTCCACTCTTTTACATTCTCTTTTATCTAATTCTTCAAAATCCTTTGTATCTTCCAACAATTATGTACATTACACTCTTGGGCCATTTATATGACACTCTCTTCACTCACTAATTTTTTCTACATCTTTTTCTCTGATCTCCCTGCTCTGATAAAGGAACTAGGGTGAGTATAAATTGAAGACACACAAGATTTTATATATTGACATAAAATATTATGTACAACAAGAGCTTCAACTCTTTTCTACCCCATGACTTCCTGACTAGTTTCTCAGCTCAAAAAATAACATGTTACATATTTTTTGTTTATGGAGGTCTTTAGTCTAATCTAGAATTCTAAATACATTCTAAGAAACACCTAGAAAACAAACATACAATTATACAATTATATTTCATGTTACCTATGAGAAGATTTAGATGCTACGGTAGCCAAACTGAAGGCAATCCACACAAATCTCTATCATTATGCACTTTTGTATTGGTTGCATTGCTTCTTTTCAACTCAACTCTCATGAAAGCTAAGAAAATTGGATTTCTTCAATGCAAGTCTTGCTAAGCATACAGAAGGTTTTTAAGTTGACTATTCAAGTTTGCAACTCTCATGAAAGCTAAGTAAATTGGCTTTCTTTAATTAAATAATAATATTTTGTATGTGGCGTAGGATCAATTCTTTTAATCTCTCAGGCCCACTCTTTATTTTTGTTTAGTACTTGTCGGCTTATTGCCATTTTGTAATCCTTTGGGAAGTTTCCCCAAAGCCCTTTATAAGGCCTTCTTATAAGTTGTTTTAGGCATGCAATTTGGATTATCTTTTTTGTACTGTGAATTCCTATTGGAGTTCTCCGTTGTTCGCCATTTCGAAAGTAAAAGACCTTCCCTATTTGGTTTTGTTTAATTTTGGTGGGATTCAACCCTCACCCTATTTTGTTGCCTATAATACTTCACTTGGATCTAGCAAGTGGAGCACTGTCATTTTACGAATTGAATCAATTTTTTTAATTTGATCAACTCTTTTCTATTTGTATTAGGTAATTTTGATCTCTTTATTTATCTACTCTCTATTGTCACACTGTTTGTACCCCCCCCCCCCCCCCCTTCTATAATATCTAAACTCATACATCAATAGTGTGATCCCCTTCAAGCATCCATTTGCTCACCACATAAGCCTTCTATACAGGCCTAGTATTCTTCCCCATGTATGGTCATCCTTGCCCCCCGTACAACCATTTCCATCTTGCAACGTATGGCCAAGTAGATTCATGTTGTACAGCCCTTTGCTCCATTGCAGGGCCCCACTACTTTCATCGTCGTACGAACACCTTTTCACTTCACTAGTGTTGGACTCTATACAGCCTATAATTTGGTCCTCATACATCACTTTACCCCCCAACATATGGCATTTCAGTTGTCTCCTCCATGTGGCCTTTTATTCATCCTCACTGTATGGCCTTTGCTTCAACACAATATGGTTTCTTCCAGGCTTTTAGTTATTTTCTTTCCCTACTACACACATTTCTTATTTAATTGACATCAAAGGAATTGGTATCTGAAGCACACATATTCAAGTATGGAGATTGGTACATTACAGTGTTATCAGAGCTAGTGATCTTGTGAGCTTGTGCGTGACATTGGATGTTGCCAAGATCTTGATCAGTAGGAAGAATGGGTGAATCAAGCATTGAGATGACACAACTTCTAAGGGAGCTGACAAGAGGACAACAAAAATTTAGTGAAACCTTGTTAAATGGACAACGATAGCTCAGTGAGACCTTGGAAAAGGGGCAAAGATCAAATTGGCGAGACCCTCTAGCTTTTGGCACATGGAAGGTCAAATGAAGGACACAATGGGAATGATGATAATTCTGTCAACGAAAGGTTTCACATAGAGTGATCCCACACATGACTAATGATGTAGATATTTCCCTAATTAACAAGAGCCTACCTTACTTGAGATGTAAGATCAATTTTGTCAAGACTGGTTTAATGCCAAATTTGGTGTAGAATTGTCCTTCGAGGATTATGTGAATTTGTGAATGAGATATTTTAGGAGGCAAGGCAATTACAATGATGACATTAGATGAAAGATTGGAAAGGTAAACTTATCATTCTTTGATGGATCTGGGTATACATCAGCATGAGCATGGGTTGAAAAGGCTGATACATACTTCTAGCTCAACCCCATGCCTAAAGAAGAGGCAATCATTTACAACACTTCATTTGGAGGGAACCATCCATGAATGGTGGCACCATGGGATGGTCACCCTCAGTCATGATCAAATCATTTCATATGCCAATTTAACAGAGAGACTTATTGACCGCTTTGATGGAAAGGATATGGAGCTCAACTTCAAGGAGTTGGCACAACTAAAGCAAACTGGAGCAATAGAGAGCTACATTATAGAATTTTAGAGGCTATCAATACTAGTGATAGACATTTCATAGAGAAGTCTTGTTGTTTTATTCATGGATGGGTTGACTGAACCCTTAAAGGGTTGGGTAAAGGGTTTTAACCCTATCACACTTGTGGCAGCAATCAAGAAGGCATGGGACATGGCAACATCCACTTCTTCTTCTAAAATTTATTCACATGCCAAGCCACCCATCACTCCAAAGGAGAAAGACAACAAGCCCCCTCCAAAGAAGTAGTCAATAGATGAAGCTACAAGAAAAGATTTGAGGAGAAGAAAGATATGTTTTAATTGTAAGGAATCATGGGAACCAGGACACCAATGCTTAGGGAAGGGGAAGATCCATTACATAGAGGTTATGTCAGACAGTGAAGAGGATGAGGAACTAGAAGTCAAAGAAGATGATCAACAAATTGTGAAAGAGGGTAACATAAGTCATGTAGAGAGGATTTTTGCACTAGAACGTCAAGGAACCATTGCTCTTATGGGCACTCTAAGGTGTGTTAGAGAAAAAGGCTAATTTAATTTCATTTATTAAATTACCTTTTCTCCCTTTTAAGATCTCACTTTTTGCATCTTTTGGCTTTCTCTATTTAATTATTATTTTATAATTATAAAATTATAGCTTTCACCTTTAGGTTACCCTTTGTAACTTATTAGGTTACCCTTTTTTGGGTTTTGATCTCCTTTTATAAGGATTGATCTCTTTGTAATTATGAATCTTTTGAATAAGCTCTTGAATAATCTATTCTTCTTCTGAATATACAATTTTTTTGTTTTTAGATCAAACCCTTGCCTCTTTTTGTCTTTTTCTTCTCTGTGACAAGTTTTCTACATGCAAGTATTCTTGGGCTTCATGGATTTGATTTGCTTATTTGCTCAAATCCTACATGGTATCAAAGCTAGATCTAGTGTAGCTTGTTCGGTATTTGGAGAAAAAGGGAGAACAAGGGTTTGATAGATCAAATTTGGTGTTTTTTGGGTATTTCCTAAGAAAATAGGGGGATCACAAATTTTAGGAGTAGTTTGAGGCCAAACGAACTTCACGGATTGTTCTAGAAGGCGTGAAAACCCTCATTTCCATATAAAGTTTGTCTGTTTTGGACAACATTGATCCGGGAGGCAAACAAAATTTGCTCGATAGGGCCATACAGCCTCTGCACACATTCTGAGGCAAAAAAATTAAAAAGTTAATTTTTGGCCATCTTAGGCCGTCGTGATTAGCAAAAACTGTTGGTGATCGCCAAAACCGCTAGCGATTATGGTAAACCACTAGCGGTTACTGCCCACGACCCTGCAGACCACTGCGGCTTGATGGTCCCTGAAGCTTTGTTGCCGCCTCTCACGAGTGGTTGCTACCAGCGGTGCCACCCACCCGCCACCATCACCAGAAGCTCCACCGCCCAACCTCAGCTCTGCCTTCGCCCATGGTGGCACAGTTTTTTGTGAGGTTTTATTATTATTTTATTATTTAAAAAATATTGTTTTTTTCAATGCATTTCCAGCAGCCCTATTAGTTTTTTCTCCGTAACTTGAGCATACAAACATATTTTTTCGATCCAAAAAATGCACTAGAAAGTTGGTTCCAAGATAGAGACATTGTTGTAGGTGTTTTTTGGTTTTGATACAATTTGGTTGCCTATTTTGGCAATCAAAGCCAGATGTTCAATTTTTCACTCCGAAGGGCATATCTTGAGCATCCCATCTCTATTTTTCAAAAATGTTATCTTTTTGGAAAGTTGATTCTGCCTACTTTTCAGAAATGATGTAATTTCTTCCATATTCTACTCCATGCTCTATCTATCATGTTTTTGGCTTTTTTTCTCTATGGTGGATATCTTGGTTGTTTTAGGTTTGGAGATCATTTTCATGGCATAGGATCTCTTCTTTTGGGTTGTACTATCAATTGTATCACCTTTTTTTCCCTTTTTGATCATTGTTGATATCATTTGTAAGTATTTTTATGCAAACACACTAAGATAAAGTGTCACTCTAGCTTTTCAGGATCCTTTTCATCATTGTGATTTATTGTACTCGCACTATATTATAAATTGCCATGGGGGGAATATTTGTTGTCGTTTAGGCCTTTTTCCTTTGTCAAGTGAGTATCCCTTCGATGACATTAGCCCCATGATGTGTCAATGGCACATGCCTTTATAGGTGTCTATACCCCTTCCTCACTCTTGATGTGCCTGGTTCTTTATGTTTTGCAAGAGATTTTTGGCCCACTTTCTCAGCTGCCTATCACCTCACCCTTGTCTGCATTAAGGGGGGGTTCTTTTGTTGTTCCTAATGCTTCCTTGGTTTTTTGGAGTGAGCTATATATTTAGTATTTGATCCTATGTACTAGACGATTGCAGTGGTTGGATACCTATGCATTTTGGTGAGATAGATCATCTACCATATAGAAACTCTTCTTTTCATTTTCAAAGGAGGTTCTTCAGATCAGCAGTTTCTTTTTGACAAAGTTTGTAACTTCTTCATGCTTCAATGGTTTTCTTCATGATCACTCTTTGTTCCTATTTTTTGGAACATTCCTCTAGTTGGAGGCTTCTGCGATCCTTCACTAGATTTTCGGCTATGTCTTTTTGGAGTAGAGTTTTTCTCACTAGGTTTTCTCTATTTCTCCATTTCACAGAGATTTTGTTGTGATTGGGTACCTCATCAGGCCTCATTTTCGAGACCCAAGTTTTCTTTCTGCATTGTTTATAGCTGCATTGTTGCTCATCTTAAGGGGGAGTGTTAATTTAATTTCATTTATTAAATTACCTTTTCTCCCTTCTTAAGATCTCACTTTTTGCATCTTTTAGCTTCCTCTATTTAATAATTATTTTATAATTATTAAATAGCTTTCACCTTTAGGTTACCCTTTTTTGGGTTTCGATCTTCTTTTATAAGGATTGATCTCTTTGTAATTATGAATCTTTTTGAATAATCTATTCTTCTTCTGAATATACAATTTTTGTGTTTTCAGATCAAATCCTTGCCTCTTCTTATCTTTTTCTTCTTTGTGACAGGTTTTCTACATGCAGGTATTCTTGGGCTTCGTGGATTTGATTTGCATATTTTCTCAAATCCTACAAGGTGTACTATTTTTTGGGTACAAGGAACTCTCCAAGGACAATGGGTCATAGTCATGCTGGACAATGGGGCCACACTTAATTTCATTAATTCATCACTTGTGAAACAAAGAGGAATAACAATGGAGACACATGCGGGATTCTAAGTCAAGGTAGTAGGAGGAAACCTCCTATCATGTACAAATTTGGTGCCACAACTTAGCATTACCATGGGAAACCATACGGTGACCAAAGATTTCTTTGTAGTAGATCTAGATGACATGGAAGTCATTCTTGGAATCTAGTGGATGGAAACTTTGGATGAGTACACACAAAGCTTCAAACGAATAAAGTTTTCATTTGTAGTGGATGGAAAGAAGGTGGTCCTCAGGGGAATGTCAAATGGAGGGCCAAAGGAAATCTCAGCACAACTAATGGAAGCCATTCTTCAACATGATGACATTGTTTACGTAGCACAATGTTTGATATCAACAAAACTAATGAAAGGACAACAGACCGACTACTGGGATGATCAGCTTCACACAGTGTTGGATAAGCATAGTATAGTCTTCATCAACATCCCTCTGGGAATCCCTCCACATAGAGGATTTGAGCACACCATTGAGTTGGATGAAGGAGCCAAACCCATCATCACTACACCCTACTGCCATCCTAAAAGTTTTAAGTATGAGATAGAAAGAATGATCCAAGAACTCCTAGAAAAAGAATGGATTAGGCCTAGTTCTAGTCCCTTTGCATCACCAATAGTTTTTCTTAAGAAGAAGGATGGAACCCTCTAAATGTGTGTGGACTATTGTGCACTAAACAAGAAAACCATTAAAAATAGGTACCCCATTCCCATGATCAATGAACTATTGGATGAGTTATGTGGTGCACTCTATTTTTCCAAAATAGATCTTTGTTCTGGATACCATCAAATCTACATGAGGGATGGAGATGTGGAGAAGATCACCTTCCGTTGTCACTAAAAACATTATAAGTTCCTAATTATGCCATTTGGTCTAACCAATGCTCCAGCTACTTTCTAGTCATGCATGAACCACATCTTCAAAAAGAAACTGTGAAAGTACCTATTGGTATTTTTTAATGACATACTTATTTACAATAAGACATGGGAGGAACATTTGAGGCATTTGGATGAAGTACTCAGAATTATGGAGTCACAATCAATGTTTTCCAAGAGGTCTAAATGCAAGTTTAGAATGACACAAATATTGTATCTAGGGCTTATAATCAGTGCTGAAGGGGTTCGGGTATACCAGGAAAAGATTCAAGCCATCTTGGATTAGCCGCCTCCCAACACTCTCTCTGATCTATGTGGATGCCTTGGATTGTGCAGTTATCATAGAAGGTTCATGAAGGGGTTCTCACAACTTAGTGCACCACTGATAAACTTGACAAAAAAAGGATCTTTTCATTGGGATATGAAGGCACAACATACTTTTGACAAGTTGAAGGAAGTCATGAGTTCATGCCTAGTGTTGGCACTACCTGATTTCAATCTTCCCTTCATCTTGGAGTGTGATGCTTCATGAGAAGGTATTGGGGTGATGTTGATGCAAAATCATCACCCCATTGCTTTCAAGAGTCAAAAACTCTCAAAAGTAGAATGACTATACTCCATCTATGATAAATAGATGCTCGCAATTATGCATGCACTAACAAAGTTTTGGTAGTATCTTGTTGGAGCAAAATTTGTGGTGTGGACAATCACAAAAACCTGAGATATTTTTTAGAGCAGAAAGATTTAAATGAATTACAATAGAAGGGGGTAAGAAAAATCCAAGCTTTTGACTTTGATATTGATTATGTGAAGGGAAAACATAATATAGTAGTTGATGCTCTATCAAGAAGGCCTACAATATGCTCGTTGTCTAAAATTTCAGCATA
The DNA here is from genome assembly GCA_028749045.1 of Cupressus sempervirens. Classification (NCBI taxonomy): domain Eukaryota; kingdom Viridiplantae; phylum Streptophyta; class Pinopsida; order Cupressales; family Cupressaceae; genus Cupressus; species Cupressus sempervirens. Next base: position 10,172,275 of record CM053788.1, read on the forward strand.
TTGAAGGAACACCTATTGGTTGAATACTCCAAGAACATATTTACCTACCAGTTGATGGATGGTCAAGTACAAGATTATAGGTATAAGGTAGTAGATGATATTATCTACTACAAGAGTAGGATTTATCTAGTGCCCAAGTCCAAAATCAAGGAAAGAATTCTGAAGGAGATGCATGATTCATCGTTGGCTGGACACCTAGGATACCTGAAAACCTTTAGGCAGATTCGAGAACATTTTGCATGGAAGGGCCTTAAGAATGATGTCTTATAGTATGTACGGGAATGCCCTACTTGTTAGAAAAACAAATTTGAGCGCACCCTAACTGTGGGACTTCTCCAACCATCGCCAATCCCTGATCAAAAGTGGGAAAGTATTTCAATGGATTTCATCACTAGGCTACCCAAAGTTCAGGGGAAGGATTGCATTTTTGTCATAGTTGATCATTTAACCAAGTATGCCCATTTCTTTTTCATTTCTACCGAGTACCAAGCATCACAACTGGCCGAGTTGTTCTTTCATGAGGTTTTCTATTTACATGGTCTCCCATGAAATAGAGTAAGTGACAGAGATAGTCATTTCCTTAGCATTTTTTGGATCGAGTTATTTAGGCTAGCAGGAATGGATTTGTCACCAAGTACGAGCTACCATCCACAGTTAGATGGACAAACAAAGATTATGAACAAATGGTTGGAGGGCTATTTGAGGAATTATGTTTCAGCATGTCATGAACCATTTTGAAACATTAGCATTCATAACCTTACTGTGTATAATTTTCTCCTTTTTCTCCCAGATTACGACTGGTTCCCTTTTATTTCCCTTTCCTCTTTTCGTTGTGATGTCCTTTGATGTTCAAAATGGTCTCCTACAAATACCAATGGCACAGAATCCTTGACTAGTTGTGTCCTTTGATTGACATGTTGCTTGATACAATCTCATCGGCAATCATAGGTAAGAGATGTAAATTAGTTGGTTAATAATAGAATCCTATATAAGATATATATTGCTTATAAGATATTATCATAAGTATTAAATATGTTATACAATATTATGTGTTATTACAACATATTAAAAATATAATATCATATTGTATTTATATTAATTCTTGTATGCTTAATATTATATAAATTAATTTATTAATCAATTCATAAATTAAATATATTATAATCTTTTATTATTATAATATTTATTTATTATTAAAATATATGTAATACAAATGCTATTGGCTAGGCATATATTGCATAATTCATTTATTCATTAATGTATATTATTAATAATGTTTATATTTATTATTATTATGAATAATATAAATAATTAATATTTATTCATATAGTATATCAATATTATTATATTTTATCCAATAATTATAGGATTCTCTTTAGGAGGGGTCATGACACAACACAACAGAAGGCATGGTGTGTTGGTTACATCTAGGTAAGCATTGTACAACACTACCTATCACATGTCAATAGGCATGCCACCCTTCAAATAATTGTATGGTTATGAATCTTCATCATTCATGGATTTGGCATTGGGAAACAATCGAGGGCTAAAGATTGGCTATAGGAGAGTTTAGATATCATGAGATCTCTCAAGGAAAATCTACAAAGGGCTCAAAATCAATAGAAGATATTTGCAAACTGACGTCAAATTGAGAGAAGTTTTCAGGTGGGTGATCTGGTATACCTTCGACTTCAACCATATAAACAATCCTCCCTAAAGTCGTCTAGTAAGGAGAACCTAAAACCATGCTTCTACATACCATACAAAGTGGTTCGAAAGGTAGGAGAATTTTCCTATGAATTGGAACTTCCTGAAGGGAGTTGAATCCATAATGTTTTTCATGTGTCATCACTGAAGAAGGCTATTGGACAATGTGTCATAGTGTTGAAGGAATTGCCTCTCATTGATGAAGAAGGGAAATTTATTTTAGAGCCAACAGAGATCATAGATGTCCAAGAGAAGAAGCTTAGGTTCTATACCATTAAGGAGTTTCTTGTGTGATGGAAGGATTTTTCTATCGAAGATGCCACCTAGGAAGGCGAGCAAATTCTAGGGAAAGCAATTTTTGGGTAGAGAGGACTGTAATGTCCCAAATATTATTAAATAATAATATTTTGCATGTGGCCGAGAATCAATGTTTTTAATCTCTTAAGCCCACTCTTTATTTTTGTTTAGTACTTTTCAACTTATTGCCATTTTGTAATCCTTTGGGAAGTTTCCCCGAAACCCTTTATAAGGCCTTCTTATAAGTTGTTTTAAGCATGCAATTTGGATTATATTTTTTGTACTACGAATTTCTGTTGGAGTTCTCTTTTTTTTGCCATTTTGGAAGTGAAAGACCTTCCCTATTTGGTTTTGTCTGGTTTTGGTGGGATTTAACCCTCACCCTATTTTGTCGCCTGTAATACTTCGCTCAAATCTGGCAAGTCGAAGCATTGTCATATTGTGAATTAAATCACTTTGTTTAATTTGATCAAATCTTTGATATTTGTATTAAGTAATTTTAATCTCTTTATTTATCCGCTCTCTATTGTCACACTGTCAGTACCCCCCCAACGTACAATCCAGTCTCATTCACATCCATCTGCGCACCACATAAGCCTTTCATACGACCCTAGTACTATTCCCATCATACAGTCATCCTTGCCCCCCGTATGGCCATTTCCATCCTGCACCTACAACCAAGTAGATTCTTGTTGTACAACCCTCTGCTCCATCATACGACCCCACTACTTTTGTCGTCGTATGAACACCTTGTCACTGCACTAGTCTTGGACTCTGTATGACCTGTAATTTGGTCGCCATACATCACTTTACCCCCCACCATATGGCATTTTAGTTGTCTCCTCCATACGGCCTTTTCTTCATCCTCATTGTACAGCCTTTGCTTCAACATAGTATGGTTTCTTCCAGGCTTTTAGTTGTTTCCTTTCCCTACCCCACACATTGTCTATTCAATTGACATCAAAAGAATTGGTATCTGAAGCACACATATTTGGAACATTACATTATTTCAATCTTAATACTGACAATACTTTATCTTATATGTATATTAGACTGTACTCAAAGATATATTAAATTCATTTTTATGATATCTCAAAATTTATGTTTGAACAATTAAACAATAGTAACATCTACAACACATCACATTTTGATAATAAGATGTATAATAAAAAGGAGATGTATGTATAAATTTAAAAATATTTAATAATGGGGCGGGGGCCTTAGCTCGGTTGGCTAAATCTTCCCTATTGCAGGGGGTTGGTCACGGGTTCTAGTCTCCTCCATCCTCGTGGTACCGGTGGGCGTGTCGCGCTAGCGCTGCCGGTCACGTTAAAAAGTTTACCAGGCGTGCTGCAATTTATAGGGGGGGCCGTGTTGCACCGATTCCTGCAGTCTATATATATATATATATATATATATATATATATATATATATATATATATATATATATATATATATATATATAATAAAATTCTTCTTTTTATCTATTTATTATTTATCTAATATTATATAAAATAGTAATATTTTAATTTTTTTCATTATACAATATTTTTTATTCTATATTTATTTATGATAAACAAATAAAATAAAAAATAATATAATATTTATTTTGATTTACTTTACAAATAAAGATAATCATTAATTATGAAAGCATCATCACTTTAAATTAAAATTTACATTACAAAACTATTATTCATATTTATAATATATACTAATCAAAGTAAAAAGAAGTTAGATAATGCTTGACATTAGTAATATAAAATCTAGATAATACTTGTTATTAGGAATATTCTTCTGTGTCTAAGTTATTAAAATAGTAATTGTCAAATCACTTTAGACATAAAAATTGTAAAACAAAATTAGATTAAATGCTTTAAACAATATTTATCATCAACATCAGTGTCTTCAGATTGAACACTTAAGGTTTTTCGTTGGCACATCAACTTGATGATAATCTATTACAGAACCGACATGATCCTCTGCTAATACAAAGCTTGAAGAAAATCCTTTCCTCTGAGAAAATTTGCAATTTAAGATCTCCTAACATGCAATTATCACATCATCATGTATTGCATGCTTGTGTAGCAACATGTCCACTCTCCTCAGAGAACTCTGAAATATTAAAGTGTCGTATATCAGATCTAAAAAAATTACATATATGAACAAGAAATTGTTTGTACTTATAATAAAATCATTTAAGAAAGAGAAAATGTATTTTCATCGACAGTCACAGTCAACATGGAATCAATACTGATAAGTTTTAAGAATATTACCTCCAATATGCATCCCAGTTCCTTGATTTGTCTTTTCACTTCAAGTAGGTCTGTTTTCAATTGAGATAATAAACAAGACAAGTTAGAAAAGAAGATCTAATAAGAACTCATTAAAAAGAAGAAGAGAAACAAAATTCAAATTATTTTGGATAAACCTTCATACAATGATGCAATTTTTATAAAATCAGATATGAAAAAATTTAGTGAAATGGAAGCTCACCTTTAACACGCTATTGGGTTCTTTAAGTTTGGATGAAATGGGTTCTTTGAGTTTGGTCTTTTCATGTAGTTATTCTGACTTAGAAAGATCAATTTTATCTGCTCTAAGTGTTTGTTTTGCAAGCATCTTTGTTTGCAATAGGGGAATTGAGAATTAGAGAAGCCTCTTCTATTGGACTAAATCTAGACCCATTAAAGCTATGAAAACCTCTAACACCATCTATTTTTTGGTGTATTTGGGAAATTGCAAGTTAGTATGTCTTGTTCACATAATTCACAAGTGAGAAAGTTACTCTCAAAAACATCATCTACATTTGTCCACTCACTCACTAGACTTGGGTTAGAACAAGAATATGAATCTGAAATAGTAACATTGAGCATTATAGAAGTTTCTTCTATGGACTAAACCTAGATCCATCAAAACTATAAAACTCACTTTTGGATCTCTTTGGTGTAGATACAGGGGTCATGACCAATTTGTGTGACAGAAATCCATTAGGCAGCAAATTGAAATCAAGTAAGTCTTGCTCATTTATATCAAAATTGAGAAAAGTATTGTCATCTAGAAAAAAATGAATTAGAATTTTTGTTTGTCACCTTCATTGACATCTTCTTCAACTTGGCAGAAACCTTTTCTCCAGCATTGCTTTTAAAGTGTGAAGCATTTACAAATGTTCAAAATATTTTTACATGTTGTAGAGTTGTCATGTAAAATTCTGATACAATGATGGTGAATTTGTGGTTGTCATGTGTAAAGACTACCTCTGCAAAACCAATGTCACATCAGCAAATTTTCATGAAATGCAAAAAAATTCAACTAGAGTCAAGGTCCTTTGAATATTAACTAGTCAACATTAATTGTCAATTATTATTAAACATAATAATAAAAGAAATACCTGTACCAGATACTAGATACCAAATACACATAAGGACGAAAATATTCTACTAGTGTTTTACCACCCTACCATGAAGCTATTAAGCTCCCCCAGAATCTTTCCTAACATGAAAGATATCAAAATTCAGAAAATTATTGTCATTTATAAAAAAATGAATTAGAATTGTTGTTTGTCACCTTCATTGACATCTTCCTCAACTCAGCAGAGATCTTTTCTCTAGCATTGCTTCAATTGTGAAGCATTTACAAATGTTTTCTTAGAGGCCTTATCCTTCACATATATTGAATTCTTGGTTGAACAAGAAGGCTTAACTTTAGGATTCATTTCTCCAGCCAATACAACCCTTTTCTATTTATTAATGGAAACCAAGTTAGACTTGTCTTCCAAAACTTTTGACTCTCTTCCTTGGGCCCTTGCATTTTTGCCACATTTTCCATCATTCTCTTTGCTATTCATAATCCCATCCTTTTTCAAATTGAGCTTTCTCACTAGTTCAACTACAATCATCTTGGAATATCTATACAAGGACATTATAATATCTACACAAAGACATTATAGAGTCTACAAATTAAATTTCACTTACAAGAGCCCAAAATTTCTATATTTCCCTTACAATGGGAATGGTGTAAGTTCTTTGCAATTTTAATAGTTCACAGTGGATGACCTTGTATTCTTTCCTCGGATGCACCAAGTTTACATTAAAAATATTTCTATCTTTTTTGTTTCCTACAGTAAAATACTTGTACTACCTTGAGAGCCCTCTTTTAACAAATATCTTATGTAAATGTGGCAAAGTTGTCATGTAAAATTTTGATATATTAATGGTGAATTTGCATTTGCCATGTGTAAAGACTGCCCCTACAAAACCAATATCACATCATCTCCATTAAATGCAGAAAAATTCAATGAGAGTCAAGGTCCTTTGAATATTGATCAATCAACATTAATTCTCAATTAATACTAGATACCAAATACACATAAGGGAGAGAATATTATATGAGTTCTTTACCACCCTACCACAAAGTTGTTAAGCTCCTCTAGAAAGATACCCAGCTAGACATCGAGAAAGACTAACCAAGCAAAACCACAAAACCAAAGAGGAGGTAATGGAACTATGTGGTTAAAAAAAATCATGTCCATCTCACCAAAAAAAAAAAAGGGTAACATTCTTTCAATTTTTTGAAGTACATAGATAACCATAATAACCACCATATTTCACAATGAAATACAAAGAACATCCATCATTATTACTCCTCTCTTAGAAAAATCCTAAAACTTATTGGTCATTATGGAACATAATTGAATATAATCATTTCCAAGATCACATTCCTTGAGCTCAAGAATGTGAATACAAAACATAAAATAAAACATATTTCAATGCATGATTTCAATAGTTTTGATGTGTTCCCATCAGCACCTATGCATGGTAATCATTACTAAAAATATTATTTCTCAACTAACCAAATAAGAATAAAGTACATTAAGTTCAATTTATAATTATCAATGTACTCATTTATGTGCATTATAAAGGATCACATCTTCAATTCTTCTACTATATATAGTGAAGTAAATTGAACAAAAATAAAAGACATCGAAAAATTAGGGGAAAAAAATATAACACCTTTCCAATCAATCATGAACCTGAGTAGATAGAGGTTGTTTACACTTGAATGCATTAGAAGTTTCCTAAATCACAATCTGGATGCAAAACTTCACAATCTTAAACAATAGAAGATGCAAGTTATAGACACTTCATTTAAGAAAACAAAACATGTATTATATCAATAGTTCTCAAAGTGTCTACATTTAAAACTATTATTTTTCACTAAACCAGAAGTGGTGGTCCATTCATACAAAAAATGATAGCTTGAATACGACATATCAATTCCTCATTATTTTGGCATTTACCAAAATATAAATTATTGTTGGTTTAGTAGTAAAGATGATCTATGTATCTAGAGATATATTTATCTTAATTCATTCGCAATTAACACCGAACGATTACATAATATGTATAGTTTTTGAGATTTGGGTTTAAGCAGCAAGATTGAGAATCAAAGCAGAGCTATAAATGGAATACAGATGAGGTTGTAATCTTTACACATATTCAAAGATAGGAAGAGATCTTTCAATAATTGCAAAAGTAAATATGAAACTGATATTATGAATATTGTATCACTTATATTGACCTAAACACTAGAGTTTAATAATGATCTGAATAAAATTATGGATCTTGGAGTTCTATGTCTAATACGAATCAAGGTTTAAAATGACTTGCATGTGTTGTTCCTGATATCTTCACTAATGTGAATGTGATATGAACTGAATTATACTAATATGAAAGAATCTATATATATATATATGTGTGTAGGTTTAAGCCACTCAAATCGTGAGTGGTATCTTTCTTCTTAGTGATTTAATGTGCCATTAGACCTTATTTTGTCTACATATTCTCATAGACCAACACAAGGCCTTACATTCCAAAGGTAGCATTGCAAAAGTCAACTAACATTGAAGCATTGAGAAATCAAAAACTTTTGTTCTTGTTTTGATTTGAAAAGAAACCAAAATTTAGCAAATAGGTCATCGCACAGACCTGATATATTACATCTAAAAAATTAATCAATGGCGGCATGCATAATAATATATTTGTCAAATCCTAAATTCTGCAAGCCAATAGTTAAGCTTTCACCAATGCTACACTAATTGGCTTATAGGGAAGATTGACCAAACTATTAATTTAAGAGATAAAAGACAATATACAAAATAGAGACAAGAGACAGGATATATCATGGTTCACCACAACTGTGGCTACGTCCACATTGAGAGCAAAGAAAATATATTATTTAGTCTTTGTAGCTTACAGCTTACATACATAGGGCTTTTCCCTTATATTTATACAATAGCCTTCAACGGAGGAATATGAAATGAACAGACATGACAGTTAGACTTCACATCCAACACAAACAATAAAAAAGACCACTCATTTCCTTTTATAAACTCTTTAAAATCACAAACCATCAAATCTTGAGAGAGTACGGTGAGAATTCATACTCGCAGAATGAATACAAAGCTATTTTCATCCGAGGAATTATATAGAGGGTTTTTTGGCAAAGCCACAATATAGGAATGTTTATCATGCAGTTTACAGAGGTAGTATTCAATTCTGCAGCCCAAAACAAGTATAGCAATGTTCAACATGCAAGGCCAATACATTCAATTACTTAAAAGTAAACTTAACAAACATATCGATATTTTCTCTCACATTCAATTAAATGTTCAGATATGAATCAAAAGAATGAATGAATTGATGCATGAATGGAACCTGGTTTGCACTTATTTGAAGTTAATGGTGCCCCAATTTCTCCTCTAGCCAGCTTTGTATGTTTTTGTTTTCTTCCCCAAACACCACCATAACCAACAAAATTTAGTATGTTCTCTGATCCAAATCTTATCAAAGATTCTTTCCACAATGTCAAGTATCGTTAATAAAGTCCTCTGATCAAGAAAGAGGCGGATGGAAGCCCCCCAAAAAAAGGTCGTTAGTCTTTTTCTGGAAAATAGCTCTCCCACTCCGTTAAAAACATTTTGTAACCACTGCCCCCCCCCCCCTTTTAATCCCACTGATGGTCTTATAATAACCCAAAAATTCAAGAATAATTGATCCTTCATTTTTAACGCTTACATTTCAGAATTAATTTCATGCAATAATTTTTATAAAGAGTAATTTTGTTTTGATGAATCCACGTGGCAATATGAATACCCAAATGTTTGGTAACTGGCAGAGTGGGTTGTGACACCATGGTGCAAACCATTGTTACCAAATATAATTAACTTCAAATATATGTATTTTAAATGTCTTAGTTGAAACTGTGCAAGTTTTTCCTGGTGGAAAAAATTTAGAAACATCCCTAATTTAGAAATAATAAGAAAATTAACAATGGTTAAAGAAAACTATAGCTGACATCTAATATTCTAATAGAATTATGACTAATGAGCATTTGCTATGGTGTCAATGATAGTTACCAAATATAATTAACTTCAGGTAGATGCATTTTAAATGTCCTAGTTGGAAATCTGCGGATTTTGCCCATTGGATAATGTATGCAGTACTTATAATTTAGAGTATGTATAAATTACTATTAGCTATGATGAGTAGAGGAGTGATGCCAAGAAGTAAAATTGTTGAACAAATCAATCTATTTTGAACCAAAGACTATGAAAGAGGCTATTGCGATCAAAATTGGATGAAAACTATGAAAGATGAACTACAACAAATTGAGAGACATGCGAATTGGTCCCATGATCATTTGATAAGAATATAATTGAAACAAAAGCTAGTAATTGCATAATTAGGCATTGAGATAAGGTATAATTTAATAATGGAGATATTAGATTGAAAATTCTAGTACTTGGGTTTGAGTATGATTTTTGAAATTAAGAAGCAGCCAAAATGGGAGCTGGCCCAAAAAAAAAAAAAAAAACTATTTGAAGATCAATTGGTATTTACTACCACAAGATCACCCCACTCCCTCTCTAAATTTCAAAAAATAATCCATAAACCTTAAAGTGAACTAAATACTACAATAAGCAATGAGAGTCTTAACAATATACATAAACGTGGACATCAAATAAATATTGGCCCTATGATCAGTCCAATGATAAAAACCAAAAGGGGTCCAAAAGGCTCAGAAGATAACTAAGTAACATAATAAACAAAACAAAAAATGACCACACCAACAAAGGAACCATCACTAGTTCCTCAAATTTTCCTGTAGCAAGTGAAGCTAGTTGTCAGCCAAGAAGTCATATAGGGCATGGTTTGTCTCCACCTCCTTATCCTTAGAACCTAGTCTTTATTGGTTTGCATTAGGTAGAGTGTAGTGGCCATTGAGTGCATGACACAAACTAAGAAATTAGCAACCCTATCGAACTTTTCCTCTACGTCCTCATTTTGTTTAACTAACTCCACAATGGACTTTTCTAGTTTCTTCATCAACTAATTCCCTTGCTCTATGTTCTCATTTTTACTCGTAGTTTCTTAATGTTGAGTGTGGTCTCCCCCATGCATCGCATCCTTAAGCTCCTATTCTCCCTCGGTACTTTCTGCATGGGCTTGGCTACCTAGAGTACCCATCTTAACTAATGAGGTGATCATGCCATTTTTGACACTCTCAGACTTTCTGAAATCTAGAGTAACAATTTTAAACATGTATGAAACCTTGGAAGGAAAAGAGATGGCTTCCTCCATATCTTTAGTTTTATCCCTACCTTCCATTTATTCTTCTTCTTATTCACCATAGTTCCTTCTAGTGGCCTTACATTTGGGACAAGGACCATACTTTTTCGTGGAGTTGTCTAGTTTAGGTATGGCAAGGTTGGTTGAGAATTTTTTCTCTCTTAGCCTCTTACTTATGGTTCTGGTTTTTTAACATCCAGGACTTTAATTTTCTCCTCATTATGTTTCCTGGCCATGGCCATGGGGTCCTCTTTGGAGGTGGGCTTAGGGGGGGAGACAAGCTTTGGGCAGTTATTTTCAGAGGGGGAGGGCTAATGTTCAGAATTTGAGGGTGGAGGCCTTTATAAAAATTTAAAATATGGAACATCAAGGCTTAATGGTAGACTATGTAATTTTTTCCCTCCTCACATTTTTTCCTTATATTCCAAACACAATCCTCCACAGAGTGTAACAGGAGAAAAGGAAAAGAAATGCATTCTTTTTTTTTTCTGAAAATGGTTTAGAATAGGGAAATGGTAGTAATAACAAGTGTCAACTCTTTCGTCCAGGGTAACATAGTGTGTGATAACATAGCAGACCATACATGGTTCTAGAAGCTTCTTGCGAGAAAAACCACCTCGAAAGTGTCCTGGGGTTTCATCAGAGCGAAAGAAACTCCAGAGGTTCGCTTCATCTTTAACTCTAGGTTTCCTCCTCCATGACTTCCCTTCCAAAGAGAGGCCAGTGGCATTTGCTATCCATTCTTTAGTGACCTTAAAACTGACCCTGTCGATGATGACCCAATGCTCTATCTAGGAGTTGACAAATTGTTAGATAACCATTTCATCATGGCCCTTAATGCTTTCCATAAACAAAATAAATCTGCCCTCTTTCAGATAGGACCATGCCACTTTGTCGTCCCTAACAATCTTCTCAATTCTCGATGGTTCAAGTCTCGAATTCACCCCTTCCATTACCTCATCATCATCCATGTCTACAACCAACTTATCATCTCCATCATTAAGCTCAGCCGCCATTTTATCCACACAACTAATTAGATTTTTAGTAAAAACTAGAGACAAACCCTTGCAAATCATGTAATAGATTTTATAGCTAAGAGAGCCCCAAATGAATAAAGGCCTTTTGAGAATCATAGTGATTAAGTTAATCTTAAGTGTTCTCATCACCAAATCTTTGTGACATCTCATTACCTCCTAGTCTCGCTATTTGGAAACCCATCTTGGGTGACGTGAAAAATCTCACCAAATTTTATTTGGAGTATCAACTTTCATCTACCCATTATGAATAATGATTACCATCTCTCTACTAGAAATAGCATCATAACTAAAGGCCTCTTCTAAAATCATGGGCATCATAGAACACCCAACTAAAATACTAAGATAGTCAATAATCTTAACTAAACCCATCATACGCCAGGTTGTACATCATTATTTAAATGACTCTTTATGAATGAGCAATTTGATTGCTATGGGAACATCCTGCTCATCCCACCAAACTTGATCATTAATAATTCCATGTTCATATCCTGCCAAGCTCTCTGCCACCTAGTTCCCTTCCTTGTAAACATGTTGTATCCTAACGTCATCAAGAATTTTCACGATATACTAGGCATCCCTGATGATCAATGTAGCATTCCAGCTCATCTTATTCTCCTACTTAGCAGCTTTCATGACTATCATAGAGTCTCCCTCCATAATCAAATTTTGAATTTCCATGCTCTTAGCTAACTCAACCCCCCCACAAAAGCCCAAACCATTTCCTAGATTATCCTATGATACCAACACCTAAAGAATTTCAAATTATTCCTGCCACAATGACTCCCTCCTCTCGTTAGATCCATCAAAATTCAACTTCAACTAATTGGCGGGGGGGGGGGGGGATTTCATCCTCTGACTTATCTTAGAATTATCTATTCCCTCAATAATTTGATTAATGCCCCACGCTCTCACCCAAGCCCACTTATTGCAGGTCGAGGGGTGGGGAGGAGGTTTCCACTTCCATATCAGGGCCCTCTCTCTTATTATAGATATGGAAGCCACATGTCTTGAGGTTATCAAAGGTGAGAATACTATTATGTATGACTGAACACCAAAAGAAGTTGATTTTGGGTAGTAAGTGAGGGTGGCAGACATTTTCCCAATCCAGATTTCCCATATTGCCTACTAGATAAGTAAAAGCAAATTTCACACTAAATTCCCCATTGAACTTTTGTCCCATATTATTTTTTCCTGCTCCAAGAAGGAAGGGATATAGATCTCCTTCAATTCCATGTTAAATTCTTTAGCTAATGCTCTATTCATCCCATCTAAGTTATGTGTTGAATGTCTTCCATTCATTATTTTGGATGTAGTGTTTCACCATTTCTTGTAGCTCAATCTCCCCCCTTCTTTTTAAAGTGGTGGAATGTTTTTCTTCTAAAGGACCTTCCCCATCTACCCATTCTTCTAGAATCGGATCTGGTTACCATATCCCAAGGTCCATCGATGCCCCATTTCAAATGTTTCCTTATCTTTGTGATGCTATTCCATATCTTTGAACCAGTTGGAAAATTTTCACTAGAAAGAGTCTAGGAAAAAGGCTACAAAATACTTAGCACTTTTAATGTGGCACCAACAAGTGGACTTTTGTGCCAACCTCCATCTAACCTTCATCATATGAGCTTTATTTAGGTCTCCAATTATTCTAAGGTTTTCTCGTGTAGGAAGAACCATTTACCACCATTAATGAGCAGATTGAGGCCTGATATTGGGCAATATGTTTTCTTTTGAATGTTGGGTTTGAGTATGTTTTGACAATGTTTAGCATCTTATGTTAGCCATTAATTGATAAATATTTATTTAATTGACTTATCTATTTTCATTTTTATTTTATTATTAAATTAAATTTATATTTATATTTAAATTCTTTTTCATTTACATTTATTCAATTTTCAAAGAGGGGGTTAATTCTTTTCACTTGGATCTATGATACACATCATCTTTATTCTTATTACTGAATTAATTGATTAATTATAATCTTATATTCACTATTGATATGTGTACCCTTCACATGTCTAACTATTGTCTTGTATAATTTTATTGAATCCAAACACTTACCAAAAGGTCAAACTAACTTTTCATAAAGATGTTACCCTAAGGTCGTGTATAACAAATTTGATCTAAAGCTCTTTTCATCTCAAACTCTCATTTCAATTCAACCTCTTCATCCTAGCCATTTCATAAAGATGTTACTCTAATTTCTTTCTAACCCTAGCCATTATTTTTTAAATGAAACCTTCCACTTAAATTAATATAATATAAAGCTCTAATCATCATTCAATCTTAACCATCCATTACAAAATCTATATTTCACCATTGATTTTCATATTCCACATTTTATATATTAGAAATTTTTCATTTCGTTTGAAAATAACCTTTCATCATATCAGTTCTATCTATATATAATATGTGAGTCATCAGATCAAATCCACCATTACCCTGTTGGTTTAAGAAATTCATCAAAGAAGCAAATCAGAGAGAGCAAAGTTACATTCTACTTCAGCTCATCAGTGGCATCGCAATACTTTGAGGTTTGACTTCTATATACTATCTTTTGTCATTTGTGACTTACTCAATTTTATTTTCATCAACATTTACATAATCCATTATTTTTTCTTAGAGCAACACCTTCTCTCAAATACTCCAGAGATTACAATAGAAAAGCTATGGCTGATGGAAGAAATGGACTAGAACTAAATGATCTTACCAAAGTTCCCTTGAAGCAAGTAGTGTGTTGTGTAGTTGTCTATAAAAAATGGAAATTATTTTGACGGAAGTTCTTTTCGACTTCCTTACCCAACCTTAAATTTTTGTCAAATGATTTCATGGTATTTTTGAGCGTCATTCAAGTCCTCTTGAAATTTTCATAGTATATTTGAGCCTCTTCAAATTTTCTCATTTGAGATAAGCAACAAGATCTGTGGGTCGATTCATGGCAAGTTGAATTCTCACAACAATTTTTCTTAATGTCAGATTTATATCTTTGAATTCCAAAACTTTTCTTCTCGAAAATTGATCCAGCTGTTTTGTTGGTTTTACTTGCCTTAAATCATTGAGATTTTGAAAATGTTGACTTGAATGGCAAAATCATGTTGGGATAATGTCCAATGTTGAAGGTTTGAACTGTTTCTGATTATAATATTTGAAATTTGTATGCTTTACTGACTTTGTCATGCCCTAAATCCAGAGATCTCGACATCTTCTTGACTTTGGAAAACTTAAATTCTAGATATCTGCAAAACCTTAAACTCTATTTCTTATTTTACTACCTTTGGCTTTCTACAAACTGTACATTGGTCAATTTTGAAAAAATGGAAAACATCATAGATTTTTTTTAAAAATTTAGCATTTGATGTTAATGATTTGCATAGTTTATAGTCGAAAACAACAAAAATTTGAAAAAAATTACTACGTTTTCCTGAATCTGAAATTTTTCAACTTTATATTATCTTTAGTAAATTTTGTCTAGAGATTAGCCTGTCTCCATAGACTTTACATGACTATTTAATTCCACACACTGGGACTATGCAATTTGTAAGTTTAAGCATAAATCTACATAAACCAAACTTCTCTGACTGCAGAGGGATTTAGTTGATGGGTGGTGGTGAAAAGGAACACAGACTTGTTTAATGTTTGTGTTTACAGATTATTTTTATTAGTTTTGAAGTAAAGGCGAAGGATTATGCACCAAATTTTATATAAACTTATTGAGCGAACACCAAGTTTTAGTCATTCATATTATATTTTCTTCACACCACTTTCTCTTAACAAAGGTATTTTTAATTTTTCTGATCTTACCATTCATTGTTTTTGTTGTACTTATGTTTTGTTTCTGCATAAATTACAAAATATTCATAGAGCTAAAAGTTTCTACCGTCAAATCATCGATATGTTTATTTAAATCAGTTCAATACTTTCCTTATTTCTAATTATGTTTGCATTTGATGATGGTGATGGATGAAACAATTTATTTATATAATAAATAAAACTTGGCAAAATTTCAGCTTCCATGGTCTGTGGCCTGTTAATTTCATTTTATACAGTATCTGTGGAAGATAGAAGTATAGGAATATTATTTCACCGGCGGTACAATGTGAAGAGGTGATCAAATATGGTACCATCAACACAGATAAATGGTTCATTAGGGTTGTAATAAAATAATGGAAAATTATATGCACATTTTGTTAATTTGTTCAGCGTAGAGTTTTAATTTTGTGGAAGTCGGTCAGGCTGTGATCATCACATTATAGTCAAGATTCCTTTCCCAATTAATACAATTTTAATTTTAAAATATCAAAAAATTTACTGGTTGTCAATAGGTTTTGTTCTCTTGCTAAAATTGTTTAATTTCGAATATATCTATGAGAAATCAAGGTCTTACTAAATACAAATTCTGACACCATAAAAAATAAAACACAGATTGTACGCTTATGAATAGATTTTTGAATTGTAATCAAAACCTTATATAGAACACATCGAACACGGGCACCAAGATGATCAAAATGTATGAATGATCTGGTAGAAGTATAAAAATCAGTACATGCAAAATTACTACTGTCCGCATATTATACATACAAGCTGGAAGAAACGCTTTAGGAACTAGGGGGCAGAAACTTAAGACAAACAAAAGATTTTATATATTAATAAAAACATTACATACTATAAGATCTTATGCTCTTCTCTAGTCCATGATTTTCTGAACAGTTTCTCATTTCATAATATAAGTTGTTAGATATGTTTTGTTTGTGGAGGTCTCCATAACAATCTAGAATTTTGAAAATATCAAACAGGTCTAGTGTCTCTCATGGCTTTTTCTTCTCTTTTTCTCATGATTTTGTGTTGTTTAGGTAATAGTTTTTCTGTTAGACATGGTTACTGTGGTCCTTCTTGTAATTTCTGGACACAGTTTAAAAGTTGTTGTGTTTAATATGGTTTTCCTTAATGGTCAGTACTCTAAGACTCAGTTAAATTTTAAGATTATCAGTATTCTAAGACTCAGTTAAATTTTAAGATTATCAGTTGTGTTTTGGTTGATAAATTAGACTATGATACTCTTAGTGCTTTGTTTTTTATTAATTTTTATTCTCTGTTGGGGTCTGGTCATTTCTGGTGCTTGGCTAATAGCCCAGGGCAAAAAATTTATGGTTTTTCCATGTTGTTATTTGGGTTGAGGACCCTTATCCAAACAATGTTTGGTCAACTCAACTCTAAACTTTCTTCAATGCAAGTCTACAGTTTGGTAGTTGGAATTATAATCTTCAACATTTCCTCTTAATCATAATTACCATCAATTTATCAATGATTAAGACTTCTTCAAATTATTTTTATGTATATATATATATATAAAATTTTTATTAATATAACTTCTTCAATTATATGAAAGTCTCTTAAGCTATTTTCACAATATGTAATTTTCTTTCTAAACAATGATTTCTTTTGATTCAGAATATTTTTAATCTTTGTAAATATTAAAATCTTTTTTATTGTAAATATTTTTAATATATAAATTTTGTATATACATAAGTTATTCATTCCCTCATTATGTTTAAAGGATTGTACAAAATTTATTATTGCCCAAAACTCGCCGCTCTTGGTCAACCCACTGGGTTCTTTCACCCCTAAGAAAACCCCCGTCCTTGAGGCTAGTGCTAGAAGAACTAGCAAATGCCTCCAACTGGAAAAATTTAAGTCCCCCCAAGCATGATTCAAGTTCTGAATCTACCAAAAGTGATGTTAAACCTAGCAAAAAGAAGTGACTCCCTTAGGATACAAAGCCTGTCCCCAACCCCCTTAGCCTCTCTCATATTTCTAACACCCTCAAAGCTACCCTAGCTAGAAGTGGGGGAAGACATCACCTCCCCGAAGGCTAGACTAGATAGGCTTGAGCAGTCAATGAGGGATCTGATAGACAACCACATTGGTATCTGCTAGAAATTTGACACTTTGGTGGAATTCTCCACCAAAGTCATGCATTCCACAGCCACCCCCCTTTACTTTTTGTAGGTAAACAAAGATGAGAAGGACCTGGGCAAGGAAAGTGACACAACCAGATCCATTTATGAGTTCTTGGCGGAGGACTTCTCGAAGATGATCTTGGACAAAATCGAACAAGGTAGAGGGAGTGGACGTGAATAAGGATGTGCCAAACGAGAAGAAGGATGAGGATCCTGAGAAGAATGAGGGTAGCTAACCTTGGATCTGGTGTTTTTTTTGTTTTGTTTTTATGTTGTTGGTTACTTTGAACTGGTTACCCTAGGGGGTTTTACATTGTATGCTTATATCAATATGTGGGATTGATAGCAATGATTTGCCCAAGTGCTGCTAGTATATGTTTTAGATTTTTCATGCTACTAGTTTCAGGACTGATGGTACTGTTATTTTAGCTATGAACATTATATGTCTTTTGAAGTTTAAAGTTGGTACCTCAAGGTCAGCCCCTTCTCTTTTTATCTACTATTTAATACTTCAAAAACATATATAAGTTATTTCTTGCCAACTAGATTCATAGGTCCACTCACAATCTATTTTTATACATTTTTTAATAAATTCATTCTTACATTTCAACACATCTTTTGGAAATGATTTTGTAAACTACAAATTTTACATAGATGCAAATTTCAACACTTTTTTAATATGACCTTGTCACTTACAATGAGAACATTGAATTTATTTCTTTCTTTGAACTGATCTGTTTTAAAATATATCATATTGGACATCATTATCAAGTTGACTATATCCAAGGCCTTCATATTTTGGCCTCATTATAGAAACAATAGGCTCTCTAATTTCTTTCTCATTTTCCCTTCCCAATTCCTTACAGCCATGAGACTTCCAAAGACATTGCCATTTAATTTTTTAAATTCTTTATCATAGACACATTTACACCTACTTATAATCCTCATAATCATATGTGCCACATGATACATCAAATATAGATGGTTTTAAATTCTGACTTTATTTTCTTAATTCTTCTCAGCAACCATATTCCTCTTTGCATATTGAAATTTTATTCATTTGTAAACTATTTGGTTTTTTAGTTTCTTTACTTTTTCTACTAAATGCTCATATGTTTCCTTACAAATTTTCAATTTTCAATTTGTTTCTCTCTTTTTTTAAATATGTCATATATTGAACATTTATCTTCTTACATTCTTTCAATTCCTTTTCCAAATTATTTACTTTCCTTTTATTTTCCCCATTCATTTTTCCCTTTGATTATGTTTCTTCAAAACTATACAATTCTAAATCTCTTAGATAAACTTCAATATGAACAATAGTGACACCTTATGATTTATCAATATTCACTTTCAATCTCTTAAACAATAAATATAAACAATAGTAAATTAGTGTCTTCTTTCTCTTTCTAAACTGTGATGGCCTAATGCTTCCTTTGTCCTTTCAATAATGGCTAAAATGCTCTTACTTTCAATTTGCAAACTATACTATCCATCACTTTAGACATAAAAATTGTAAAACAAATTTAGATTGAATGCTTTAAACAATGTTTATCATCGACATCATTGGCTTCAGATTGAATATACTTGGATTTTTCTTAGGCATGTCAACTTAATGACAATCTGTTACATTGTCGACGTGATCCTCTACAAATACAAAGCTTGTGAGTACACTTTCTGCAGTTAAGACACACTAAATAGCTCAAAAACAATTGAAGAAAATCCTTCCCTCTTGAGAAAATTTGCAGATTTAAGATCTTTTAACATGCAATTATCACATCATGTCTTGCAGGCTTGTGTAGCTGTTGGAATTTACTGTGGTGCTTGTCTTGCCCCTGGAGCCAAATGCCCACCTACCACCTGAAAAACTCCAAAACAAATAGAAACAATAACTACGGTGGGTGAGATTTTGAAATCTGAAAAGAAGGAGAAATATATGACAAAAGGAATGTCTCATATTCATTCGACCAGATTTAGCAAATCAGAAGTTTAGCAGAGAGTTGCAGAGTAGAGAAAGAAGAAAGAAGTTGATCAGTAGATCAGTCGTTGCAGAGACAGAAGGAAGTTTGTGTTGTGTTTCCAATTGCACGTGTTTCTCTTGTTCACTCTGTAAGTTTGCTATTGTTGGTTTTGTCCTGTTGAAGCAGTGATTGCTCCAGGCACCATTGTATGTAGCCATTAGAGCTGTAAGTTTAAAGTTCATTGAAGTTTGAAGTTTTACCGATTTAGGGTTATTTTAGGATTTTCATGTTGAAGCCGAATGCTCCCAGATTTTGTAATATTTTTAATCTCAGTTGAATAGAAAGCAAGTAGGCATACTTGAATCCATTGCTCTTCATCTATTCATAGTTCTTTCTGAGAAGTTTATTGTTGAATACTTCAGCTTGGCTCTCTGTCTTAAGTGGTAAAAAATATTAAGTATATGAAACAGAACACTTGGCATCCTCTTCTATTGTGTATCACTTTCTAGTGACTGTCGAGCATTGCCTTTGAGTGTCGAGCTCTTCTTGTGCTGAGCTAACTCGGCACCTACTACCTGTCACTCGGCACCTTCACGTGCTGAGAAAACTGTCACTTGGCACCTTCATGTGCTGAGCAACCTGTCATTCAGCACCTTCACGTTCCCAGCAAACTGTCACTTGGTACCTTCATGTGCCGAGCAGAACTGGCACTCGACAATTATTAGTGTTGAGCAAAATTTTAATGTTGTGATTTTTTTCTCACATGGTATAAGAGCTTTGAGGCCCCACATCCATAGTGAGTTAGGGCATTTATTTTCTTGGGATATTTGACATGGCAGTAAATACAGGAAAGATATGGCAGCAGCCACCATCCTTTAATGGGAAAAATTATGATACATGGGCAAAGAAGATGAAAACCATAATGGTTGCAAATGATTTGTGGGAGTTTGTAGTTAATGGGTTCAATGATATGATAGACCCAGCTCAATATGTTGCCCTCACAAATGCACAAAAAACTCATTTGAAAGAGTCAAGGAGGAAGGATGCTAAGGCATTAAGTTTGATTGAAGTAGCAACAACAGAGATAGTATTTCTCAAGATTGCAGTAGCAAATTATGCAAAGGAAGCATGGGATATCCTTGAGATGAACTTCAAGGGGATTGATAAAGTTCGTACAGTAAAGCTACAGAATATAAGGAGGGAGTTTGAGAACTTTCAAATGAAGGAAAATGAATCAGATGCAGACTTCAGTTCAAGGACCTTCAATGTGATTAACCAACTGAAGTCAAATGGAGAAGACTATCAAGAGAAAAGATAGTAGAAAAGATATTAAGGAGTTTACCTCATAAATATGACAATTTGGTCATGACCATAGAAGAGGAAAAAGACCTCACTATTTTGACAATGGGTGAGTTGATGGGTACTCTTCAAACCCATGAGCATAGGATCAATGATCTATATCTTCTTCTTCCCAAGAGCAAGCATTCAAGGCTCAGTCAAATCCAAGAGGAAGGGGGGGAAGAAGAAATGGCTCGGGCAGAAACTCTAAAGGCAGAGGCAAAGGTAATGGAAGACAAAGAAATGCTGCAGCAGAAAGC
This sequence comes from Cupressus sempervirens, assembly GCA_028749045.1. Lineage (NCBI taxonomy): Eukaryota > Viridiplantae > Streptophyta > Pinopsida > Cupressales > Cupressaceae > Cupressus > Cupressus sempervirens. Next base: position 10,193,457 of record CM053788.1, read on the forward strand.
TCAGGAAGAGCAGATGGAGCAAGTAGCTCACAAAATACTTCAAGAGAAGATAAGAAAAACTACAACTCAAATAGGAGTAATATAGAATGCTACTACTATCATAAATATGGGCATTACACAAGTGAATGCTGGAAGAAGCAAAATGATCAATCAAGACAAGAAAATGTGGCTGATGTGAACATGGGAAGTGGAAACAATGCCACTGCCTTCATCATGTGTAATGTTGGTGAAGAAGGAAGCCCTGAGGTTTGGTACCTCGACAGTGGATGTAGCAACCACATGAGTGGTAATGAAACCTTGCTTTCATTTATTGACAAGAGTTTCAAATCTGAGATTAAAATGGGTCACAATGGAACCCTACCAGTACTGGGCAAAGGATCTATTATGGTCTGCATCAAGCAAAGTGAGAAGAAGGAAATACAAAATGTGTATTTTTCCCTTGGTATGAAGCACAATTTGATGAGCATTGGTCAGCTCATTCAAAATGGATACAAAGTGATGATGGATAATGACACGTGTGTCATTCATGAAAAGGATGGGAGCAAGAACTTACTTGTAGCAATTCAAACGACAAAGAACAAAATGTTTCCCTTGAAGATAGAGACATGTTTCTCATCTCAAGTTGGTGTTGCACCTCCCACACAATCAGCTCTAAGGAGTGTGATTGAAGACCCCTCATGGCTATGGCACCTCAGGTATGGTCATCTTGGCTATGTTGGTTTAAATTTTTTATCAAATAAAAGAATGGTGGAAGGTTTGCCATGTATAGGAAATTCATGTGACAAGTGTGAGGCTTGTATTTTGGGTAAGCAACATACGCTTCCCTTTAATTCTGGAAATTCTAGGAGGGCTAAATATCCATTAGAGTTAGTGCATACTGACCTAGTCGATCCTTTGCAAGTTACTTCCATTGGGGGGAGTACTTATTTTATAACATTTATTGATGATTTCAGTTGTAGGACATGGGTGTATTTCCTAAAGAATAAATTTGAAGCATTTGATAAGTTTCTTGAGTTTAAAGCCCAAGTCGAAAGAGAATGTGGACACTATATCAAGGTCCTAAGATCAGATAGAGGAGGGGAGTATACCTCCAATTCTTTTGTAAATTTTTGCAGGAAACATGGTATAAAGAAAGAGCTCATAGCCAGCTATACACCACAGCAGAATGGAGTGGCTGAAAGAAAGAACAGGACCATTGTTGAAATGACAAGGAGCATGATGAAAGAGAAAGGTCTCCCAACTAAATTTTGGGGAGACATTGTGGCAACAATAGTTTACCTAATTAATAGGTATCCTACAAAGGCAGTCCATGATAGAATTCCAATGGAAGCATGGTCACGAGGAAGATGGACAGTTGAACACCTAAGGGTGTTTGGATGTGTTGCATATGCACATTTACCTAAAGAGAAAAGGTAGAAATTGGATGACAAAAGTGTGAAGTGCATCTTCACAAGGTACAGCTCATAATCAAAGGCATACAGATTGTATGACCCATTGAACAACAAGATGATTCTCTCAAGAGATGTGGAATTTCTTGAAAATTAGTCATGGTATGGACTGACTAATGAATCACCAAGAACTTCTAGTAAAGTGTCAGTTATGAGAGAAAAATATGCTGATGAATAGCAAGAAGAAGGAGCAGATAGAAGAAAAGGCAAGTAGCCTCAGTCATTGTCGAGCTCCTCTAGGCATGACTGAGTGTCAGTGCCGAGTAATAGTGAAGACCGAGCTGGTTGGCAAAGCAGCAGCAATGAAGATTCTGATCCCACACTCTCTTCCCTTTTACCAAGACAGACCAAGAGTCTTAGGGAGATATACCAAGATGAAAGGTATGAAGATTATGATGAGAGTGTTAATTTTTCATTATTTTCTTATAGTGATCCAATATATTTTGAAAAAGCTATTAAGGAGAAGAAATGGTGTAAGGCCATGGATGAGGAAATAGATGCTATAGAAAGGAATGGGACATGAGAGCTAACTGATTTGCCTCCCAAGAAGCAAGTGATTGGAGTGAAATGGGTCTCCAAGACCAAATGCAATGTTGAAGGCAAGATTGACAAGCATAAGGCAAGGTTGGTAGTCAAGGGCTACAAATAGCAGTATGGAAGAGATTATGATGAGACATATGCTCTGGTTGCAAGAATGAAAACCGTGCATGTTGTCATAGCAATTGCAACTCAGCACAAATGGAAGGTATATCAAATGGACGTGAAGTTTGCCTTCTTAAATGGTGTGTTGAAGGAAGAAGTATATGTGGAGCAGCCACTTGGTTATGAAGTTGCAGGTGAAGAGAATAAAGTATATAGATTGAAGAGAGCTCTTTATGGGCTCAAGCAAGCTCCAAGGGCATGGTATAGTAGGATTGACTCATATTTGATGAGCAATGGCTTTAGCAAAAGCAATGGTGAGCCTACTCTCTACATCAAGGCAGCAAATGGAAATGTGTTGGTTGTTGTCTTGTATGTAGATGATTTGATTTTTACTGGTGATAACAAGGCTCTAATTGGTGAGTTCAAAGTGACCATGAAAAATGAGTTTGAAATGACAGACCTAGGTCTCTTGGAGTACTTTCTAGGCATAGAAGTAAAACAAATGCATAATGGCATCTTCATCTCTCAAGAAAAATATGCAAGGCAAATCTTGGAGAGATTCAAAATGTAGAACAGTAAGGCAACCCCCACACCAACATCAATAGGTCTAAAGTTGAGCAAGGAAGACTCTAGCAAGAGAGTAGATCCAACACTATACAAGAGTATGGCTGGAAGTTTAGATGATAGGAAGAGCACTTCCAGATACATGGTTCATATGGGATCAGGTGCAAGTTCATGGGTATCCAAGAAGCAACCTATTGTTGCTCAATCTACAGCAAAGGCAGAATACATAGCAGCAAATGCAGCAACATGTCAAGCAATTTGGCTAAGGAGGATCTTGACAGATTTGAATGAAGGCAAGAGGATGGAACCACAATTTATTCTGACAACATTTCATCAATTGCATTGTCCAAGAATTCATTCTTCCATAGGAGAAGCAAACATATTGAGATCAGATATCACTTCATCAAAAAGTTGGTGGAGAATGGGGATATCAAAATGGAATTGTGTAAGTCTGAGCAGCAGCTAGCAGACATTTTCACAAAGGCATTAGGCATTGGAAATTTTGTACACCTAAGAGAGTGTCTTGGTGTAGTTGATGTGGATCAACAGTGATCCTTGTTTTTTGTTTGGCTCGAGACAAAGGGGGAGTGTTTGAATTTACTGTTGTGGTTGTCTTGCCCTTGGAGCCAAATGCCCACCTACCACCTGACAAACTCCAGAACAGATAGAAACAATAACTATAGTGGGTGAGATTTTGAAATCTGAAAAGAGGGGGAAATATATGACAAAAGGAATGTCTCAGATTCATTTGACCAGATTTAGCAGATCAAAAGTTTAGCAAAGAGTTGCAGAGCAGAGAAAGAAGAAAGAAGTTGATCAGCAAATTAGTCATTGCAGAGAGAGAAGGAAGTTTGTGTCGTGTTTCCAGTTGCACGTGTTTCCCTTGTTCACTTTGTAAGTTTGCTATTGTTGGTTTTGTCATGTTGAAGCATTGATTGCTCTAGGCATCATTGCATGTAGCCATTAGAGCTGCAAGTTTAAAGTTCATTGAAGTTTGAAGTTTTACTAGTTAGAGTTATTTTAGGGTTTTCTGGTTGAAGCCGAATGCTCCCAGATTTTGTAATGTTTTTAATCTCAGTTGAATAGAAAGAAAGCAGGCATACTTGAATCCATTTCTCTTCATCTATTCATAGTTCTTTCTAAGAATTTTATTGTTGAATACTTCAGCTTGGCTCTGTCTTAAGTGGTAAAAATATTAAGTATATGAAACAGAACACTCGGCATCCTCTTCTGTTGTGTATCACTTTCTAGTGATTTTCGAGCATTGCCTTTGAGTGCCAAGCTCTTCTTGTTCCGAGCTAACTTGGCACCTATTGCATGTCACTCGGCACCTTCACGTGCCAAGCACATTGCCACTCAACACCTTCATGTGCCGAGCAAAACTAGCACTCGGAAATTGTTAGTGCCAAGAAAAAAATTTATGTTGTGATTTTTTTCTCACAGTAGCAACATGTCTACTCTCCTCAGAGAGCTCTGAAATATTCAAATTTGATAGATTGGGTCTAAGAGAATTTTTTATATGAAGAATGAATCGTTTGTGCTTATAATAAAATCATTGAAGAAAAGAAAATGTATTTTTATCCATTGTCACAGTCAACATGGGATCAATACTAATGAGTTTGAAGAATATTTTACCTCCAATATATATCCCAGTTCCTTGATTTGTGTTTTTACTTGGAGTTGTTCTTTTTCCAACTGAGATAATAAACAAGATAATTTATAAAAGAAGATCTAATTAGAACTTATTAAAATGAAGAAAAAGAGAAACAAAGTTCAATTTTTTGGATGAAATAAATTGATGCAGTTTTTATAAAATCAGAAATGAAACAATTTTGTAAAATGGAAGCTCACCTTTAATCTGCTATTGGGTTCTTTTAGTTTAGATGAAACAGGTTCTTTGAGTTTGGTCTTTTCATGTAGTTGTTTTGATTTAAGATCAATTTTATCTGCTCTAAGTGTTTGTCCTCCGTTATCACTATTGCAAGCATCTTCGTTTGCAATAGGGGTATTGAGAATTAGAAAGCCTCTTCAATTGGACTAAACCTAGACCCATCAAAGCTATGAAAACCTTCAACACCATCTATTTTTGGTGTATCTAGGAAATTGCAAGCTAGTATGTCTTGTTCACATAATTCACAAGTGAGAAAGTTACTCTCAAAAACATCATCTACATTTTCTGAATCACTCACCAGACTTGGACGAGAACAAGAATATGAATCTGAAATAGTGTCATTGAGCATTATAGAAGTTTCTTATATGGGACTAAACCTTGATCCATCGAAACTATAAAACCCACTTTCGGATCTCTTTGGTGTAGATATAGGTGTCACAATCAATTTGTGTTGCAGAACTCCATGAGGGAGCAAATTGAAATCAAGAAACTCTTGCTCATTTATATCAAAATTGAAAATGTTATTGTCATCTATAAAAAATGAATTAGAATTGTTGTTTGTCACCTTTTCTACCGCATTGCTTTTCAAATGTGAAGCATTTACACATGTTTTCTTAGAGCCCGTATCCTTGAAAGAGATTGAATTCTTAGTTAAACAAGAGGGCCTAACTTTAGAATTCACTTCTCCAGCCAATGATGCCCTTTTTTGTTTATTAAGATTTGGCGAGCCTTGCAGCTTGTTTTCTCTAATGGAAACCAAGTTAGACTTGTCTTCCAAAACTTCTGGCGTTATTCTTCTTTGATATTGAGACTCTCTTCATTTCGCCCTAACATTCTTACTACATTTTCCATCATTCTCTTTGCTATTCATAATCCCATCTTTCTTCAGATAGAGCTTCCTCACTGCTTCAGCTGCAATCATCTTGGAGTATCTACACAAAGACATTATAGAGGCTACAAATGAAATCTCACTTATAGGAGCCCAAAATTTCTATATTTCCCCCACAATGGGAATGGTGTGAGCTCTTTGCAATTTTCATAACACAGTGGATGACCTTGTATTCTTTCCTCAGATGCACAAGTTTGCATTAAAAATATTTCTATGTTTTCTGTTTCCTACAGTAAAATACTTGTACTACCCTGAGAGCCCTCTTTTAGAAAATATCTTTTGTAAATGTTGCAAAGCTATCATGTAAAATTCTGACATAATGATGGTGAACTCCCGTCTGCCATGGTGCAAACCATGGTTGCCAAATATAATTAACTTCAAATATATGTATTTAAATGTCTTAGTTGGAAAAGATTTGGAAACATCTTTAATTTAGACATATAAGTAAAACAATCTTTACGGAGATCTCTGGCAGAGTAGTGCAGAACCAACTATCACAGAAACATGCAGCAAGGAGACATGAAGAGTATTCAGTAGAATTTTAGGTAATATATCTAGAGTTGTAGTTCTAGATATATTGAGAACACTCGACTTGAAACCACTTTGGTAAGAATATCGGCCAGCTGATCTTTTGATTAAATCTTAAGCAGCTCCACAATCTTCTCGTCCAACTTCTCCTTAATAAAGAATCTATCTACTTCCACATGCTTTGTACGATCATGTTGAATCGGATTATGAGCAATATCACATGCTGCTTTATTGTCACAATATAGTTGAATTGGTTGCCTAGGCCTTCACATACTCCAAGTGCCATACCTCAAAATTCTGCCTCCGCACTTGATCGTGCAACAAAATTCTATTTTTTGCTTCTCCATGTAACAAGATTACCTCCTACAAAGGTGAAATAGCTTGAAGTAGAACGCCTATCATCTACTGCTCCAACCCAGTTAGCATCAGTATATGCATCCACACTTTGATAATCCTCATTTTTAGTGAATAAAATTCCTTTTCCAGGAGCAGACTTTAGATACCTCAAAATGCGCATAGCTACATTCATATGGTTCTCTCTAGGATTATGCATAAACTGGCTAACAATACTTAATGCATAGGCAAGGTATGGCCTTGTGTGTGCTAAGTACATCAATCTTCTTGTGAGTCTGGTATTTCCTTTATCAACTGGTACCTAATTAAACTCAATACATAACTTCAATCCTTCTTCCACGGGTGTATCAATGGATTGACATGCTGACATACTAGTTTCCTGTAACAAGTCTAAGGCATACTTTCTTGGAGACAGAAAGATCCCTTTATTAGATCGAGACACTTTGATCCCAAGGAAATATTTCAAGGGACTGAGATCTTTCATTTCAAATTCTCTAAACAAGTAATCCTTGAGAGCCCTCCTTTCTTCAAGATCATTTCCTATAACTATCATGTCATCCACATACACAATAAGTGCAGTGATCTTAGCCTGCTGATTCTTTATGAATAAAGTATGGTATGAATTGCTCTGATGGTAACCAAAGGCTTTCATTGACTTTGTGAATCTTCCGAACCATGCCTTTGGAGATTGTTTCAACCCATATAGTGACTTCTTTAAACTGCACACCTTCAGAATATGTATTTTTGGTATCATGCAGCCAGGTGGGAGTTCCATGTAGACTTCTTCAGACAACTCTCCATGTAGAAAGGCGTTCTTCACATCAAACTATTGTAATGGCCAACCCAAGTTTGCAACTACAGACAACAAGACCTGTACTGTATTAATTTTAGCTACAAGTGCAAATGTCTCTGTATAATTGATCCCATAGGTTTGGGTGTACCCTTTTGCCACCAGTCTCGCCTTAAAGTGTTCAATTGTACCATTTGCTTTGTACTTAACAGTATAAACCCACCAATATCCAATAGGTTTCTTTCCTGGTGGATGGTCAACAAGTTCCCAGGTATTATTTTCCTGTAATGATTTCATCTCCTCATTCATAGCGGCTTTCCATCTTGGATCAGCTAAGGCTTCCTACACATTGTTAGGAATAGATACAGTAGATAATTGATTTACAAATGACTGATTTGATTCTGACAAACAATGGTTAGACACATAATGACTCATTGGATATTTAACTTTATTAGAAAGTTTGGGTTCATATGTGGATTTAGGAATACCTCTGGTGAGACATTGAGGTAGTAGTTTTCTAGATGCTTCAGGAACATCTGTGGTAAGCGATTGGTGTGGTGTCAGGGACTCGGATGGAGGTGGACCCATAGCTTCAATTTTTAGGTATTCATCACTGCTTTGATCCAAAGTTTCACCTACTTCTTGATTAACAATATCAAAGAGTTCCCCTTCATTAGAGATATCCAAGCTACCCAAATCTTCAGGAATGTGAACATCCACATTTTCAGAGGTGTTATCCACATCTTCAGAGATGTTCAAGCTACCTACATCTTCAGAAATGTGAGCATCCACATCTTCAGAGATGTGATCATCATAGTCTAAAGTCTGAATTTCCCTCTGGTACTCCCCCTGAAGTTTAGGCTCAGAGGAAAAATACATTGAGTCTTCATGAAAAACTATATCCAATATAATAAATATTTGTTGAGTTGGAGGATGATAGCATAAGTACCCCTTTTGATAAGCAGCATATCCTAGAAAGACACATCATAGTGCTCAAGGAGATAACTTGTTGCGTTGATGCTTATGGAGGTGTATGAAAGCTACACAACCAAAGACATGAGGAGGTAAATTTGGGACAGCAGGAGCAACAACCACCTTAGCAAGAGCCTAGGATGGCATCTGGAAATCAATAGTGTTGGAGGGTACCCGATTGATCAAATATGCTATAGAGGTAAGTGCTTCGCCCCAATAGGATAATGGCATATGGGCTTCTATAAGAGAAGCATGGACAACCTCCAACAAGTGACGATTTTTCCTCTCAGCTACCCCATTCTACTGAGGTGTATTGGAACAAGTAGCTTGTTGAATAGTTTCGTGTGCTTCCAGATATTGCTGAAGTTCAGAACTCAAATATTCGCCTCCAGTGTCACTATGAAGAACTTGAACTTGTGCATTGTACCGAGTACGAATCATGTTATAAATTTTTTGAAATAACAAGTTCACATCACTTTTAGACTTCATTAAGCATACCCAAATCATCCTAGTACTATCATCAATAAAAGTAACAAACCAACATGATCCACCCAAGGTAGTGACTTTGGACGGACCCCAAACATCAGAATGTATGATCATAAATGGAACTAGACTTTTATTCAAAGTTAATGGAAAACAAGCATGATGTCTTTTTGCAAGTTCACAAACTTCACACCGAAAGCTAGAAACATCAAATTTTGCAAATAAACTAGGAAATAATTTCTTCAGATAACCAAAAGAAGCATCTCCCAAATGTCGATGCCATAACCAAATTTCAGATTTATGCTTGTCCCCCTTAGAGACATCCATCGCTAGAGCTTGACGTAGCTTGTCTGAACTCTTTGACTCCAAGTCCAAGTAATATAGCTTCCCTCGCCTAACACCACAACCAATCGTTTGCCTCATTTGGATGTCCTTAAACACACAAAAATCAAGCCAAAAAATTACAACAAAAAGTAGTGGTGATTTGGGAAACTGACAAAAAATTGTAATCCAAAGACGGAACCACTAAAACAAAATCTAGATTCAAAGTATCAGTGAGAGGTAAGGATCCTTCTCCAATAACTGGGGTTGGAGAGTCATTGGCAGTGGAAACAAATTTTTGTGAGAACGGTTTAAGGGATGAGACCTATCTAGAATCAAACGTCATATGATCCGTAGCATCGGAATCGATTATCCATGCACTATTAGAAACAAGTGTAGTCATATTTAAAGACTTACCACCATTACCTGCTAATGCCGAGATCTGTCCAGCAATAGTTTGATTGCAATGGGTGCATTTGTAGGTGGATTTTTCAGCACCATTAGTGATCCCTGCCTTGAACAATGAAGCTTCGGATTGAATAATAATGGGAGTAGATTTGCTCTCAAATGGTTTGCTCTCAAATACTTCTAAATCTAAATCGGCCATAGTTCAATGAAGGGATACAAATAATTCAAGCTTCAAAGCTCTGATACCAACTTGAAAAATAGAAATTCAGAGGAATATTTTTCATTCATTGTATTCACATAAAACTATACAGGTACATATATAATTGTGTGTCAAATGCATAAAACTATAGGAAAGGAAACAATTGTAGGAAAGCTACAGGAAAAGAAAGAATAGTTTAGTAAAGAATAGTTTAGGAAACAGTTGTAGGAAAGCTATAGGAAAAGAAAGAATGGTTTAGGAAAGAAAGATCTTTCAATATTAGAAACAATCTAATATTGCAACACTTTGGACATATGATGATGTACATAGAATATTGTATGGTCTTTTTGTAAGAACTATGTCCTACTTAAAATTTGCCACATCAACAAATTTCGGAAAGAGCAGAAGAGAACCAATCATAACAAAGTGGAAAAGTCAAATTATTTATCCATTAACAATAATTTTATTAATATAACATAATTATTATTGTGCTGATATGAAATTTCACATCTTTAAACTTATTCGAAGAATGTTCAGAATTACATCATGATGGTGATAAAAACTCATCACATGAAATGTCAGAAATATGATTAACATACAAGACCTAGTTGTTGGTCCAACATACATCAATTTTAGTGAATATATATATATATATATATATATATATATATATATATATATATACATATATATATATATATATATACATATATATATATATATATATACATATATATATATATATATATACATATATATATATATATATATACATATATATATATATATATATATATATATATATATATATATATATATCAGTTTCTAGAATTTGCGTTGTGCTCATATACAATTACATAGTTCATTTCATCTTAAGGATGAAACAATACAATAAAAACTAAGTTAACCTTTCTTGTTGTGTTATTCAATGTAACCTATCTCCAAAGCCGTAGGATGTCATCCATCTACTATCTGAGATAGGATTGTGGCCCAGACACTTTTACCTCGCCAACCACGGAATGATTACTCCCCAGAGATTCTTCCTGACATGAAGAATACCCCGACCCTAGCACGAGAAGCCTAGCTTTTCGGAAAAAGATGAATCGGATGGATAAAACTACACATCTACACATGTAGTAAAACCAAATAAGCATAGTCACACACGCATGCATTATCTAGACCACATAATTAAATGCAAAAAATAAATGGCTTGGCCAAGCACTTACAAAGCCAGATTTAACAGTAGAAGAAACAAGAACAACATGTATCCATTCTACCGAACTGGCAGATAGAAGAAACTAAACATGAAGTATCCATTCTATCTTTCCCATTATTGCTACATTGCACCCAGCCTTGAAAGAAATACACGTTACATGCTGATTTACAACAAGATGATCAAACTATATTTGAATTGAATAAAATGCATAACGCATATGTTCAATTCTCTCCTTATGTCCTTCACATTCACATATTATGCATAACCATAACAACACAACTCAACACAGCACAATATAACCCATTCAAAGGTTTGCACAGTCTATGTCAGAATGAATACTGTTGCATATGAAAACACTTAACACGTATGTCCATTCTTTCCTTATGCTTCAGCCAATCACAGAATATTGAAATGAAACTGGTGCAACTGTAAAGAACACATAAGATCACCCTATTCATTTGGTACGTTGAGACACATCAACGCTGAATTGAATATATAGAGCTTCAGACAACCAACAGCAATGCATTTATCACTCGGTTATCTAGCTAAGTGGGAAGAATGTGGAAATACTCTGTCATACAGCTCAATATTAGATTGATAAACCCAATCAGCAATACAGGGGTGGTCTAGATTTAAGGCGTTCTGGGCATATGGATCAAGAAATATATATATTGAGGTCTACTCATTGTTGGAAAGAATTGGAAACAATTTCATTGGCTACAAATTCAAGTCAACAACTAGTTTTCAATGCCCAACAAATTACTATTTCTTAGGGAATACGAGTCTCAGTTTCTAAAATTTGCTAACGATTTCGATAGAAATGGCATGATTATAGGAAAGTAAATGTGGTTTTTATCCAAATACAATGGACAGGGGCTGTACCTACGTCTCTCTAGCTCCATAAAAGAAAACAGTTATCAACGTTAGAGCCAAGTCCTTATAAGGTGTCGGGTATTCTATACTGAGTTACACTTTGGATCACTAATCTAGATACACAGATTCAGAAAAAATAACATAACTCACATCTTCCAATTAAGCTGTAAATGGATGCAGCAGATGAAATATTGGTTAATTCTACTCCATGTGAAAACTGTAAAAAAAATAATCTTATTTTTTGGTATTCTGAAGATGTTAAATCTTGGCTCGAACCCAACCCAAATGGCAGAATCCTTGCTCTTAGCTTGGTATGCCAGTGGAATGTTTTTGGGTAGAGTTTTCAGAGAAGGAACTGGTTCACTAAATCCCACTCTTAAATGCTTAGTTCATATGGTGCCTAATTTGGTCCCAAAATATTAGTGATTTGCTCCATTTCAACTTAACGGTATATGTTTCAAAATAATAGTAATCTTAGTTTGTTCATGCTAGGGTCTTGACGGCACATAGTTATTCACTCATTCGAAATTACGCAAGGTTCATACAGAAATACAAGTAATATTATGATTCAAGCGGAGCATAGGTTATCATACATGTTTTCCATCAAATTAAGCGAGATTGACCCTATCCTGAAGCAAGATTACATGCATTGGTAGAGAGTTCACATTCAGATGTTCAATACTGTATTAAAGATGCAATGATCTTAACAACACAAGGAAATCTGTGTGCAAAGAGTACAGAAAGATAAACAAGATGTGAGAGCAAAGAAAAACCTCAAATTTGCTGGTTATGCTGAGCTTGCCGAGACTCTTCCAGCCGCCGCTGCCTTCCTTGTTTCCCCAAACTCTTCTTGAAGGTTTTTAAAAGAATAAAAACATTTTAAACAATTTTGTTTATGAACGCGCGCGCACAGATATATATATATATATATTCTTCTAAATTCTTATTCCATCAAAATAGAACTTTTATTTGTATATCATAATAAACATCAAAACACCTTGGTTAGTGATTTAACATATTAACAAAACATCTTTTATTAAACCAATCAAATGAAACATCTAATTCATTTCGAACTTTCAAGGTTAGCTTTAGTAAATGTAACAAAAAAAACAACATGCAATTCTATGTGATGTGTGTGTGTGGCAGCACAGCATCCGATGCACCCCCATCCAAGAGGGTAGCCCTCTCTACCTCAACCACACTCTCATCGTGACGATCCCTACATCCACTCAGACACTTGCAACCAACAATGAGTCAGTATCATCATAATCAATATATCACATCTTAATTACATCATCATTAAGAAATAAATACATTAGCATAATCACATTGCTATTAAATCACAATATTTAAAAACACATCTTATGGCATCTTCATCATAACATAATAGATCATGTATTAAAATAATTCATTTAATTTTGGTATAATCTAAGATGTTAACTTTCATTTATCTTAAATTAAGATTAAACCATCTTTGACCAAGTCAGATTTTGACTATTCACCATATAAGCAAGAAAAAGAAAATGATTCAAAGTCAAGACGTGACACTTTTATATGACTTGTGCGATAAAAATGCTCTATAGAGAATTGGAAGAGTGTTGGATTGGATTGCATTGTAAATGGATAAATTCATCTAGGATAACAATATTTATTAGTCCCTAGGCAAGAAACTTATGTTTTCATTTGCCCCTCGCTATTTATTTTTGTGCAGATTAATGCAGAAGACTAAGGTTTGGAAAACAAAAATTTAATAAATAAAATATGATAGCCTATTTCATAGTTCCTGATTGGTCTAACCAAATTTCCTAGGGTTTATGTCCATTTTTGTAAATTAAAAAATTAACAAAATATTAAATGCCATGTCAGTGGTCTCTAACTGCAAAGTAAAGGATGTTTATGGCCTACGTTATCCAAGCCAATGGTGATGCTCCTAGCTAACTGTGTTATCTCCAATGGGTGGTTTAGTTTATAAATGATAGAAGCGATTGACATTTTTTGTAGGCTTTAATGCACTTTGTAGGCAGCATGGAAAAAATTACACTTAGAGTATGTTAATATGACAATCTGTACATATTAAGTCTAGGAAAAAATAAAAATAAAAACTCAATTCATCTGTCCATTTCTAATGCCCATTGCATATTTTGTGCAAATTCTAACGAAATAAGAGACAAAGCTTTGATTTATTTAATTATCTACTACAATTTTTAAGACAGCTATCATTGTTTTTATTTTTATTACAATATGCTTGTAAGTGTTGAAGCATTGTAGGTGAAAATTTGCCTTTGTGGGTGATCTTGTATCCCCTGGCCCTTTTTTGTGAATATTAATCTTAGTATATTATTTATTAATAGAAAAGGACTACTCATCAAAAAAAAAAAAATCCTTTGCCCACAACTACTTTGGCTGAAATTATGTGGCTCCCATAAAATATAGTTAAAAATTTATTCTTTCTTTGAAATCCTTCACTTAAATTTATTATTTAAATATTAAAGTAAATTAATAAAATTAATTTACTTTCTAATTAAATTTTTAGTGTATGTTTATACAATAATCTTGATCAAAGATTTAAATTATTTTGAAAAAGCTTTCTTCATAAATATGTTATGTTATATTTATTCATTGACGTTGTCATTCTTTATCATTCTATTATTAAAATCAAATTAATTAATACATTCAATAATTATTTCAAATTATATTTTTAGCATTGCTATGTTAAATTGATTAAACATTGTCACTCATTAAATTTGTTTTTGATAAAAAAAACCACCAAAAACTAGGGGGTTGGCCCTTTACAGCAGTGGACAACCATCAAAAACCTATTGACAACCAACACATGACTAGTTGGCAACCAACATATAACTAAACAGTCTCCCTAACAGTTCATATCAAACAATTTGGTACTAAACAAGCTTTAGGAGGCCACCAAAACACCTACATTCTGAAGAAGAAGAAGCCCATTCCCAAAACCACCACCAATTTCATCTCTATCATTTCCACCACCACAATGAGGCATTCCCCTAACGGTTCATATCAAAAATAGTATACCAGCATATAACGTTACTAGTATGCCTACTTTTAAAACCAGCAAAGTTTAACAGATTAACAAATTGCATGTAGGTGGTCATCGCATTGTACCACCTACAACCCAAAAACAAGTTTAGTATAAAAAAAAAACCATCGACAATAGATGGGGAGAGACTAGAAAGTCATTCACTAGCCCCCTTGTTCTTTCTCTTCCTAGCCATGAGAACCTTGGCCCAATCATTAGTGAAGAAGCTATAAAGAAGCTTTGTGTCCTCCTTTCCAAGGTTCTCCTCCTCCAAGTTATTAGCCAACAGCTGAAGAGTGATAGCCGCTGTGTGCATCACTTTGAGTGTGAACTTTGAGAAAATGTTGAATCCCTCTTCCACCGCCATGCACCTATACATCAACTCCTTCTGTTCCTTGTAGGTTATAGGTTCATTCTCCTTGGTTTCCAGCTTTAGGGTCTTACTACAATTCTCCAGTGTGTTCTACTAAACCTACACTTCAAAAATGTTAGCATGGCCTTTCAGGTTCTCCTAGCCCTCTTTACCAACCAGGGAGGAAATAGTGTTAGGGGAGGTATTGGTCCTATTGGGGTGCTCCTGGTTGACAGTGAAAGGCAGAGTGATGGTGGTAGAGACATGTGTGGGGTCGGGGAGGGGTCCTTAATAGCGTTGTCTGCGTCAAAGTTCCAGGTAACATCAAGGGTATCATCTGATTTCTCCACATATTTATCTATTTCCTCTTTCCCCTTATCCATACCATCTCCCAAATTCATGTCACTCTTGTCAAAGTTGGTATCTTCCTCCTCTTCTTGAGAGTGTCTAGCCATTTGTTTGTATTGACCTCGAGTCTTAGCAATTCTTCTCAACCTTCTTCTATTGCCATAAATGTCCTCATCTGAGTCACCAATTTCAACCTCCACCCTCTTGTCCATTTTAATTCTTTTGTTGGGCTCCGATTCAAGGGTTAGAATTATATTTTTCCTTCTCTTAGCAGGGATTTGGCTAAGAGAGGGATGAAAAGTAGGGCCTTGCCTTCCACTAGTAAATTTGAAATGTAGGGGGGCCTAGAGGGGATGATGTTATCAATGAAAATCACACGAGGAGGGCAGAGTGCCAAGTAAAATTGGAAGAGGTGGAACATGAGCCCTTGGTGGAGAATGGTGAAATTTTCCCCTTTTTTCTTATTTTCTCTAACATCAATAATAGTGTCCTCAAGGGCATGCAATAGGAAGAAAGGAATACTAACAAATTTTCTATTGCAAAAATGGTTAAATAGAGGCAAATGATAAAAGTAATACACGCTATGCCTACCCTCCAGCATCAAATACTTCATTATCATCAAATAGACATCATCACAAGGCTCCAGAAGTTTATCTCTCCTAAAGCCTCCTCAATACCGGTCAGGAGACTCATTCTCTCTAAAGAAACTGGCCAGGATCACCTCATCTACCACCTTCATGATTTTTCGCCATTTCCTACCCTTCATCTCTAAATCTGTCACCATAACAATAGATTCTTCATTCACCCAAAAAGAAATTCCATTAATGGTCACTTGCATATCCTTCCAAGTTGCAACAAACTATTGCAAACAATTTTCATCGTATCCTGCCATGGCCTGCATATAGTGGACAAACCCTCCTTCCTTAAGCAAAATCCAAGTGGCCTACCTCTTGGAGAATCCCTCCAACTTAGTGGGCTCCAATCTATTTAGGTCCCCACCCATGGCAACATTCTCCTCAACCAAATCTCCTTCCACAATCTCAGTAATTCCCATTTGCAACCAGAAAATCACCAAGGCAGGCCTAAAAATAGAACAACCGGTGGATAAAAGCTTTCATTTTTTGTTCTTCACTCATTAAATTTCTTATACTTGCACTTATATTTAATATTTCATAACATTAAAAAGTTATAATGTTTCACTAATAACAAATTCGTGTACCCTTAAAATTCTTCATGTGAATTATGTTAAATAGTTTACTTCTTTTTAGCAATAGCCACATTGAAAATTAGAAATTTATCATAACAATGAAAGTTTCAATGACGACAACAAATTTCATGTTTTTCAAATTTCAGGTTTAAACTTAGAACTCTTGGAAAACTTGAATAAAAAAGACTCCAATCTCATATCTAAAAGGCAGGGACTATAGCTCGCAAAGAGCTCTTGTTAATTGTGTTTTCAAAAGTAATGTAGTTAAGAGTAGGGAGTGGTGAATAAATGTATTTTCTTGGTAGTAGGTGGTCACAACATTATTTTAAAGGGTTTAGGAGGGAGTCTATTTTACAATTAATTAATTTTAGAATAATATTTTGAGATGGTTGTTATAGTTAAATATAATGGTAACATATGTGTTCATAACATATCAAAGAATCTTCTTATTTTCAAAAAGTATTGTCCCAAACATTAATGATTTTAATCTCTCCTCTTAGAAAGGGTGTTTACTTTAGTTTATACAAACATTTTAGAAATAGGTAAAATTTCATAGTAAATAGTTGAAGACATCTTGAAATTACGAGATCATGCAACTTCATAAGTAAGATTCTACTCAAGAATGATCTAAAACATGCTCCAAATTTGAATTGAACAAATTCTTGTAGTGGTTGTTTGAATCATAAGAAACATAATCACATTTTTTTAATGTTGCAAATTTCTTGAATTATCATTGCATTTCTAAAAGTAAGTTTTGTGTGTCAGCCTCTCTTAAAGTATTACTAATAATATTCTTATTTTCCACTAAGGACAAGGCAAATCATACAAACAGTCATAATTCTTTCTAGATTATAAATCTAGAACCATACATTGAGATAAAATTACAAGTAATTGTTAGCTGAAATCAAAGGCATTCCACTTGATAGTACTTTACTAGTTTTTTAAAATATGACACAATTTTTTAGGAAATAAAACTTTTTTTGGACTGATTTTGATTTACTTAAAGTATTAGTGCATGTCAAAAAAGCAATAAGCCCTGCATATACTATAATAATTTAAAAATACAACACAACATCAAGGCAAATCATACAAGTAGTCATAATCCTTTCTAGATTATAAATCTAGAAGCATACATTGAGATAAAATTACAAGTAAATGTGAGCTGAAATCAAAGGCATTCTAGTTGATAATACTTTACTATATGACACCATTTTCTAGGAAATCAAACTTTTTTTACTTATGACTCTGATTTACTTAAAGTATTAGTGCATGTCAAAAAAGCAATAAGCCCTGCATATACTATAATAATTAAAAAGTACAACTCAAGGAAGATAAAATAATGGAAATAGAATAGTTCAAACATCCAAATATGTACTCTAAACAAATCTTTATAGCTTCATCACCTACTTTTGGACCCTTGCACAAGACAAAGACACTTGCTCAACCAAAGCTCATGTTATATACTATTACAAATTTAGTAAATTTAGTACTTGTCTAACTATTTATTAAGTAGAATAATGTAATATTAAATGGTCACCTTGGACTTTATTAATAATTAATAAAATAGACCTTAACAAAACTTAGTTTGAATTAATTTTAGCGGTCAACTTTCCCACTTTGAAAATTTCCTACCTGTTGGAGTTTTTTGAATCTGAGGTGGGCTCCTCTCACCTAGACCCTAGGCCTCCAAATTTGTTCTTAGTTCTCAACTCACGGTCTGCATAAGTGCATTCTCTTATTTTAGGTCACATTGGCATTCCCTAGCCCACTTGCTCCGCATCAGGGGCTCCTGGAGATGATTTAGCTTTCCTCAGCTCCTCCACTCCCAAGGTGGATTCTAGCTTTTCAAACACAAATTTTCCTAAAATATGTACAAGGTCATGTAAGGATCTAAGGCAATTGCACTTGGGGATCTTTCAAAGGTGGTTTTGGTGGTTGAGGGCCCAAAAATCTTTCTCCTAGGCTCCCTAGATGAGAGTATCTCCTCTTCCTTCAATCTTTGCTTGGTGGGATAGTTTGTTGTGTTCTAACCAATGATAGTGATGGTCATAAAGTGGTGTGGTCACTAGAAACTAAATGACAGTGTCATGGTGTCTACAATTCGAAGAGGGATTTTTCTCTTTAAGTTCATGTTGGAGGGAGATGTGAACCTGGTCTAGTTAGGTACTTGGAGCTATGGAATTATGGCCTCGTGTTGGCTAGATAGAAACCTCGATTTGATGCCACCATCAACCTTCAACACTTGGCTCCTATTTGGGTACCTCTTCCAAGGCTTCCACTTGAATTCTGGGATGAACTAGTTCTTGTTGGGGTTGGAAACTCATTTGGTCACTTCATCACTTTGGATGAGGTGACTAGAACCAAGTCTAGGCTGGTCTTTTCGATGATCTTGGTTAATATTTCCATCATTCAACCTCTCCCCACCTCAATCTCCCTCAAATCCAAATGGGGAAAGAAGTCTCAGAAATTGGTTTACGAGAATGCTACCCCATTTTTCCATAGGTGCTTAAAATTTGGTCACCTTGACCCTTACTATGAACTTGTATCCTAGCAAATAAGGAGAAAGTGTCTTCCTCGGGTACTTCCACTAGTGGGGGAAACAAGGTGGGGTGTACTTTTGGTGCCTCCCTGGTTGTGGAGCTACAAAATTTGGGTACTAAACCTGTGGGAACTAGGGAAGGGCGAAACAAAGGGATTACTTATCATGTCTCCCTAGTAGAAAATTTGCAAGAGGCAAAGTCTTACCCTATGGGAACTAAGCTTTACCCATCCATGAATGAGATCAATGATACCCTCAATACCCCAAAGATGTCATCCAAACTGAGATGGGGTGGGAATGGGTTGGAATAAGGGGAAATTTTGGATAAACCCATAGAGGTGGTGCTTAATATAAATGTTAAGGAAGCGAAAGTTTTGTCGACTCTAGCAACATCAGGGTCGGACAACCTTATCAAACAACTTTGGGGAGACTCTAATATAGGTTCCCCTAGTACTATGATGAAGTTTTTCGAGGGCTTGACTTCAAATTTCCAAACTATGGACTCATTGGAGGTACATGCTTTAGATGACAATAAAGGGTGGGAAGAACCGAAGAAAAGGACTTGAGAAAACCTGAAAGTGAATGTTGGAAGCAAGGTAAGGTGGGAAGACAACGGTATAATAACTAGATCAAAGGTGATATATCTGGAGATTTCTAATAGAAGAAAAATGACCTTGGAAGGATCCCAAAAGAGAAGGAATAAATGAAGGTCTTCCCTTGAAACATAAGCAGTTTGAACAACTCTAAAAATAGTTCATGATTAAACAATTGATTCTTTGGAATAAGGTTGACATCTTTCTTCTTTAGGAAGTTAAGATGAAGTTTGATAATTTCGTTCATATTATGATTGGTCTCTAGCCTAGAGCTAGTTTTCATTATATGCAGGCCAATGGGGCTTTGGGAGGAATTTCTATGATGTGGAATCCAAGCAACTTTTCTAATAAGGTTATCTCTTTGTCACATAACTTTTTGGCTATCATGTTTGAGTGCCATGATCTTTGTTGGCTACTCCTCAATGTCTATGCTCTAAGCTCTTATAGTGGGAGACCGTTAGTTTGGGAGGACATCTTAGACATATTTTCTACCACAGCTAATGTCAAGGCACCTTGTGTGGGTGATTTCAATACCCCCCTCTTTTCTTTTGACAAGGATATTAAATTGGTTGACTTTAGTGATACTATACAAGACCTTTGCTAGCTCCATTACTAGGAATGATCTATTAGATCTAAAGATCTTGGGTACTAAGCTCACTTGGTCTAATAATAGGAAGGGCCATGACCTTATTGAAGTTAAATTGGATAGACTAATAAGATTTGTGAGGTGGGACATCTCCTCATCCTCTACTCGACATGCTCTTCCTTGTATGGCTTCTAACCACTCCCCTATTTTATTGGATTGGAATGAGAACACCTGGAAAGGTCTGCGACTTTTTTGTTATGAAGTTATGTAGCAGTCTCACCTAAAATTTTGAGATAAAAGTTATTAGTGGTGGGGTATTAAGGTGGAAGGAATGACTATGTTCAGGATGAAAAAGAAACTGGAAAATATCTAAAGGGAGGTTACTAGATCGAGAAAATCCTCCTTCAAAAACATCTTTAAACAAAAGGAGTTCATTGAAGAAAATCTAAAATGGTTGCAGGAGGATATGAAGACTGGTGGGGCAATGATTGATGATTATTTGGAGGAGTAGAACTAAAGAAATAAATGGAGGGAGAGCATCAACATGGAGGAATTATTTTAGAAGAAACACTCCAAAGTCAAGTGGCTCTCAGAGGGAGATAGAAATACATCCTTCTTCTATAGATATTCTTCTTCCCATCGCAAGAGAAACACCATCATGAACCTCCTAGATGGGAATGATGTTACTTTGTCTAAACCCGAGGATCTTGGAGGGTTAGTTGTCCAATTATTTGAAGACTCACTAGCTATTTATAATGGTAATAGTGATAGCGATGATAGAGACAAGATTATTAACACCCTCCCTACTATTCTTTGCAATAATGATAATGAGGAGATTCTTTACCCTATCACTAAGGAGGAGAAGGAATTGATTTTCTCTATGAAGGCTTAAAAGGCATCAAGCCTTGATGGTTTTCCACCTGCTTTCTTCCAATTCTTTTGGGATCTTATCAAAGTCAGCCCTACCAAAGGGTATGTGCACCAAGTTGTGGTGCCAAAAACATGACACATAAAGTTTTTATTTTTATTTTCAAAAGCACATGCACACTATAGCGCGTACGTGCTTTTGAAAAGTAAGAAACTTTATAAATGGGTTGCAAACCCGCGGCCCATTTTATTCTTTTTGCATTTCTCCTCACAACGTGCACACAAATTGAAAAAATTGAAGAATTTGGTCACCTACCTCCTCAAAATGCCTCCTTGTCACCAAAGTTCAAGATTGGGATCACGTCTTATATTTTCTACTCTCTTTTTTGCATTGTTTTGTAATTTTTTACATTGTTTTGTAGGTTTTTTTTCAATTTTGCTTTAAATTTGTTTATTTATTTATATTACAATTGGTTTCTTATCAGGAAATATGAATAATGAAGCGCCAAATCCCCAACCAGATCAACAAAATCAAAACAAAAACCCTCCACAACAAGAGAAAGAAATTTTGCAACCTGCACTAATTGGAAGACCTCCTGGCATCCAAGACAACATAATCAATGAAATAGAAAGAGGAAAAAATGAATAAGAAGCACTCACTGGTAGGTTGAAAGCTTGTGGACAAACCAATCTGATGAGAGCACAATTGGCATCCTCACTCGAGTCCATTATGACCCATGTAGCTTATGTTAGTGGTCAGTTAGATATTTGGTGTGTTAAGAGGGATGAACAAAGAAGATATTATACAAACAAATTATCATATCAAGATGTAAAAAAAAAAGAAAAAAATACCAAAAGGTAGCATTTGTGCATTGTTTAAAAAGCCTGGAGAACAAGATACTATTAAACATACAACTAAAAGGTTCCCCATCCATTGGTGCATACATGGCATATTAGAAATAACTTTTGGGATAGATGGTGGATGGTCTTTGATGCCCCTCCCTGCAATAATCATGAGGTTTCAATGTATTTCTTAAAGAAATTGTATTGTGAATTTGTCCTTGGGGAGATCCCCAATTATTTTGATATATTATAGTCTCAAGGTAGAGGTGGGGGGTCATCATTTGAGAGGCTGGGGGCACGTTGTGACCCTAATGTAGTTAGGGCACCTATTGTCAAGCCACAGGCTGAGCATGTGATTATTCCTTCAGTTGTGAAGGAAAATGAAGAGACCAGCACTCTAGAGACTATTAATGCTCTAACACAGACCCTCATTCATTGCATGAGTCCATTAGTTGAGGAGGAGCCTTCTATGTGTCGTGGTCACATGTGCACATCATGTGGATCCTTATGCACATTTGGCAGTCATGCTGGAGACAGTATGGATGATGGGCTAGTCACTGATGAGTTCTTGAGTGAAACATTTGGCATTGAAACATAGGTAAATTACAATTATAATAAACTAATTTGATCACATTTTGTATGTATAGTGAATGACTAATTAATTAGCATGTATTGACATTGTTCAAAATTTAGGGTAAGAGTGTTGGTGGCCCTAGTACAGATTCCTCAGCCCCATTTTTTGTCTCGTTGACGATTCAAGAGGTATGTATCAATTTAATCATTTAAATTAATACATATATTTATTAAGTAATCATATGAAGGAATGACAAAAAAAATGTATGCATGTGCATCAGTTATCTACTGGACCATCAACATTCACAAGGGACTCTGAACCTAGGCGTGATATGAGCTTCGTAAAGATACATTTGTTTCATGTTAATTTAATTCATTTGATTATATTTGTTTCATGTTTCATGTTACATGTAAATTGTATTATATGAAATGCAACTGTTGACGTCTGAGACTCCTCATCTTCACTAGTCCATTGATTGTGGAGTCACTGCAATGATGGCTAGTTTGGAGCCATTGACTAAGGTATGAAAGAATTTTCTTGGTTTTAGTTGTTGTTTATAATAGTTAGTATCAAAATTTCTAATGTTATTTATCAATGATTATATTTATTGAATTGTTGTAGGGCCTTATTACACCCGATCGTCTGCGAGCCTTTGAGGTGGACGTACAGAGTGACTATTTGATGGCGGTAAGAAAATAATTAATTTTGTGTGTACATATATTTGATTTCAATATATAATAATTATTGATTCATATCTACTTTTTTTGTATCAGCTCGAGTCAAAGAAGAGCTAAAATAAGAGGATGAGCGAGCGTGTGAGGAAGACCCCATCATCCCCAGTATCTCCCTCGACATGACGATCGAAGACGTCTAGGGATTTTTTTCCTTCCCCTTGTGGGAAGGAGAAGATATAGTTGATATACATGCATGTATAGGCATTAGTGGACATATATTTTGGATTTTATGTCAGTAGACATATTCAATATACATTTGATGTATATATGACATTTTATATTTTATGTATGACATATATTTGATGCATGACATTATTGGTTAATATATGATATGTTTGTTCATGTATAACATTATTGGTTATCATAATATATTAAATGTTTGTTAATATATGACATTATTGGTTATCATAATATACTATATATTTTTTCATGTATGACATTATTGATTATCATAATATATTATATGTTCATTCATGTATGACATTATTGATTATCATAATATATTATATGTTTGTTCATGTATGACATTATTGGTTATCATAATATATATCTTTTTTTCTTGTTTACATTTTAAGTACATTCCATGTATTTCATTTTAATGTAAATTGAATCCAAAATGATGTAGAGTGCTCACACCAAAAGCTAGTGGATTCCCAACAAGAACACTTTTAAGGCAAACTACCTTTCCCACCTTCATAAGTGTCTTCAAAGACTCTTCCCAACTTGGTTACAACATTGAACAAACTTCTACCCAACTTCACAAAACTACTTGATCACTTTCCCTATTCAAGACCTAGGAAGCAATAAGGGAAAAATGAGCGAATTTGAGAAATGGATCATAATCAACTTCTTGCTTCAAACTAACATCTTAGACACTTCAAGGAATACCTAATCATTATCTTAAAAACTTTAGTCTGTCATATATTCCATCCTTCCAAGAGATTCTTCAACATCCTATGAGTGAAAACAATCTTCCAACATCCTATGACTATTTTATTTGCAACAACATGTAATTTGTTGATTTTCGGACAATTCTTCACAAAGGAAAGTGATTATGTTTCAAACCCATGAAATGGCTACTAAGACAACCAAGAAGATCCTTTACATCTTCCACTAACTCCATTCAGTGATAACATGTAGCTAAAGTGGTGTTTTATTTTGACAAAGTACAAATTTTTTGTTCCAAACAAGAAGTACTGATATTTGACAATAACTCAATGATTCTATATACAAGTTTAACATCAGCAGTGATTCCTCGCCATATTAAAAAAAATTAATAATCACCACACCTTATGCCTCCTTTTAAATTCATAGAGGGTATTTTCATCATTTGACATCCATTCGAACCGATTACTAGTTAGTTTGATTGGTTACAAGATTAATTTTAAGGTTTTCCAAAAAATTGTTAAAATTGCCAAAAAGTTGTCAGCAACTTTTATTGCAAAAAACAATTTTTGCACTAACTCTTCCTAGAACTTAACCAAGTGGTTTTTGGTAACACATAGGATCTATATAAGGTGTAATGACTGCCAAAACACTTATTGAGTCAACTTTTTAACAAAAACAACAACAAAAATAAAAATCGTTAGGACTAAGGCAACTTGGATTTATAGGTGACCTCAAGTTCCTTGAACTTACAAACAAGGATTACCTTATTACCATAAAAAAATAACATGTTCAAAATGAGGTGTATGATCACCCCTTTACCTTCTCTCATTGGATGTGATGACATATCCAGTTGTCACAGTCAAAGATCATTGCCCTATGGCATTTAGTGACCCTTAGAGATGATTCGGTTCGGTTTGCTCAAGAATGTTTGAGCGCTCAACAGGATGAGAGGAGCTTGGGGCTAGTGTTTACCCAGCCACCCAAAGCTAAAAAAATAGGCATTTCGATCCCACGATGAAAGGTGAGAGAGATTTGGTAGTTTGCAACTTTGTACTAGCCAACGCTACAAGTTTTAGCATCACCTGAGATGGCATCGCAAAATCAAAATGAAATAAGATCTCCAAAAAGAAAAAGAGGTTATTTTATGCCTCCATAATATGGTCCTATAGCACCTAGAATCATATCCATACCTCACACAAGCTCTGAGATATGCCTTATCAAAGATCGTTTCCCTATGGCATTTAGTAACTCTTAGGGACATTTTAGTGACTCTTAGGGACGTTTCGGTTCGGCATGCTTGAGAATTTTTGAGTGCTAAATAGGATAGGATGAGCTTGGGGCTAGGGTTTACCTATCCATCTAGATCTTACAGAACATACAATTTGATCCCACGACAAATGGTGAGGGAGATTCAACAATTGACAACTTTGTACTGGCCAACACTACAAATTTCAGCATCACCCGAGATGGCATCACAAAATCAAAATAGAATAAGACCTTCGAAAAGTGAGAGAGATTTTATTGTATTTATTTGAAACATGGTCCTATAGCACTTGGAATAGCATCCATACCTCACACGAGCTCCGAGCTATGCCGCGTCAAAGATCATTGCCCTATGGCATTTAGTGACTCTTAGGGACAATTCGGTTCAGCATGCCTGAGAATGTTTGAGCACTCAACAGGATGGAAAGAGCTTGGGGCTAATATTTACCTGGCCACCTGGAGCTAACGGAATAGATAATTTGATCCCACAATGAAAGGTGAGAGAGATTTAGCAATTGGCAACTTTGTACTAGCCAACACTACAAGTTTTAGCATCACCTAAGATTGCATCACAAAATCAAAATGGAATAAGATCTCCAAAAAGAGAGAAAGGTTATTGTAGGTCTCTACAACACAGTCATATAACACCTAGAATTACATCCATACCTTGCACGAGCTCCAAGATATGCCCTATCAAAGATCGCTACCCTGTGGCATTTAGTGACTCTTAGGGATGTTTTGGTTTGGTGTGCCCAAGAAAATTTGAGCGCTCAACAGGATAGGACGAGCTTGGGGCTAGGGTTTACCTAGCTATCAGCTAATAGAATAGATAGTTTGATCCCATTAAAAATGGTGAGGGAGATTCGGCAGTTGGCAACTTTGTACTAGCCAACACTACAAGTTTCAGCATCACTCGAGATGGCGTCACAAAATTAAAATGGAATAAGATCTCTAAAAAGTGAGAGATGTTATTGTAGGTCTCTGCAACATAGTCCTATAGCACCTAGAATCATATTCATATCTCACACAAGCTTTGAGATATGCCCTGTCAAAGATCATTACCCTATGGCATTTAGTGACTCTTAAGGATGTTTCAGTTCGGCGTGCCCGAGAACGTTCGAGCACTCAACGAGATAGGATGAGCTTAGGGATAGGGTTTACCCAGCTACCTGGAGATAATAGAATAGATAGTTTCATCCCACTATGAACGATGAGGGAGATTTGGCAGTTGGCAACTTTGTACTGGCCAACACTACAAGTTTCAACATCACCCGAGATGGCATTGCAAAATCAAAATGGAATAAAATCTCCAAAAAGTGAGAGAGGTTATTGTAAGTCTCCACAACATGATCCTATAGCACCTAGAATCACATCCATACCTTGCACGAGCTCTGAGATATGCCCCGTAAAAGATTGTTGCCTATGGTATTTAATGACTCTTAGGTATGTTTTGGTTCGGCGTGCCCGAGAATGTTTGAGCACTCAAAGGGATGGGATGAGTTTAGGGCTAGGGTTTACCCAGCCACCTAGAGCTAATGGAATAGACAGTTTGATCACACGATGAGCGGTGAGGGAGATTTGGTAGTTGACAACTTTGTACTGGCCAACACTATAAGTTTCAACATCACCCGAGATGATGTCACAAAATAAAAATAGAGTAATATCTCCAAAATGCGAGAGAGGTTATTGTAGGTCTCCACAACATGGTCCTATAGCACCCAAAATCACATCCATACCTTGCATGAACTTTAAGATATGCCCTGTCAAAGATCATTGCCCTATGACATTTAGTGACTCTTAAGGATGTTTTAGTTTGGCATGCTCAAGAAAATTTGAGCACTCAACAAGATGGTAAGATCTTGGGGATAATGTTTACTTGGCCACCTAAAGCTAGCAGAATAGATAGTTAGATCCCACAATGAAAGGTGAGAGAGATTTGGTAGTTGGCAACTTTGTATTGGCCTACACTACAAGTTTCAGCATCACCCAAGATGGCGTCGCAAAATCAAAATGGAATAAGATCTCCAAAAAGAGAGAGTGGTTATTGTAGGTCTCCACAACATGGTCCTATAGCACCCAAAATCGCATCCATGCTTTGCATGATCACCAAGATATGCTCCATCAAAGATTGTTGCCCTATGGCATTTAGTGACTCTTAGGGACATTTTGGTTTAGCGTGCCCAAGAATTTTTGATTACTCAATGGGATGGGATGAGCTTGGGGCTAAGGTTTAATTAGCCATCTAGAGCTAACAAAATAGACAGTTTGATCCCACAATAAATGGTGAGGGAGATTTGGCAGTTGGCAACTTTATACTGGCCAACACTACAAGTTTCAGCATCACCCGAGATGGCGTCGCAAAATCAAAATGGAATAAGATCTCCAAAAAGAAAGAGAGGTTATTGTAGGTCTCCTCAACATGGTCCTATAGCATCTAGAATCACATCCATACTTTGCACAAGCTCCAAGATATGCCCCATCAAAGATTGTTGCCCTATGGCATTTAGTGACTCTTAGGGACATTTTGATTCAGCATGCCCAAGAATGTTCGAGCACTCAAAGGGATGGGATGAGCTTGGGGCTAGGGTTTACTAACCACCTAGAGCTAACAAAATAGATAGTTCAATCCCACAATGAACAGTGAGGGAGATTTGGCAGTTGGCAACTTTGTACTGGCCAACACTACAAGTTTCAACATCACCTGAGATGGCATCACAAAATCAAAATGAAGTAAGATCTCCAAAAAGTGAGAGATGTTATTAAAGGTCTCTGTAACATGGTCCTATAGCACCTAGAATCACATCCATACCTTGCACGAGCTCTGAGATATACCTCGTCAAAGATCGTTGCCCTATGACATTTAGTGACTTAAGGACATTTCGGTTTGGCATGCTCAAGAACATTCGAGCCCTCAACGGGATGTGATGAGCTTGGGGCTAGGGTTTACCCAAACACCTAGAGCTAACAGAATAGATATTTTGATCCCATGATAAATGGTGAGAGTGACATGAGCAAGATATGTATGCCTAGGCCACTTTGTGCAAGATATGAGCAAAAGTTGCTAATTAGGCAAAATTGGGTCCTTTTGAGTTTTTGGTCAAGATAGCCTAGGACTAGGTGTTTTTAGTTGTTTTTTAATAGTTTGGAACCTTTTCCAAGTCTTAGAAGTGAAATCTAATGAGCTTTGTAAAAGTTGTAAAAGTTGCTTTACAATGCAAATCTGACTGGAAACCTTCTAACATTTGAAAAAATGTTTCCCATGCTCATATACCTAAGCATGGATAGTTACAACTTCCCAAACTTCCATTTGCAACTTTTTTGCAAAAAATGCAAAAGTTGCTCAAGCAACTTTTTGAGCAACATTGCAACTTTTGAGCAATTTTTGCTCTTTACATATTTAGGTCAAATGGGTCCATCTAGGACTATTCTAGGACCCTAGTTAAGATTCTTAGGACTTGTTAGGTAACCAAATACCTTAGTTTCCCATGAAAATTGAAAGGCAATGAATAAGAAATTGGCTACCAAGTACAGATATTTCAAAGACATTGAAAACAATATATATTATTCTTTCAAGAAAAATGAGGTACCGATTCTAAAAATAAGATTGAAATGATTCCCATCAGTGGCATGGCCAAGAACTATATTTTTAATACAGTGAAAAATAGTTGGCGTCACTCCCCATGCCTTCTCATTCCTAAGGAGGAAAGCTTGATATACAGAGGAATTGCAACTACATCTATTAAATATATAAAGGAAGATATAGAAAACCTGCTTAATAGAGAGATTAATCTGAGAGAAAAGGACATTCCAGAAGAAAATGGTTATCTTAGTGCCATCTAGGGTATGTCAATTACTTAGGATGAAGAGATAAAACCTACAGCTACTAGGAAAGAGTGCACATGTACACAGCCACAATTTTCAAATAGAGAAGTAACAAGTGCTATAGAATTGTCCACGAAGCAATGTGAAGTGAAGCCTCAAATTGGCTCATTAGTAGGCAAAGAATCTAGTCACGCACTTCATTCCAGCACCACAAATGTTTCAATTAGAAATGCCTATTCATCAATGGCCTTGCATTTATAGGACTTGGGAAGCCAAGATACTCAAGTTGGGCATGATTCCTCAAAGTTCTCATCGAAATATATTAATGATCTTAACAAAACAACAAAAGTTCATTGCCACCTTTAAATGGAGACTTGAGTTTAAATGGAGATTATCAGTTCCCAAGCATGTCCCAATCAAGTAGATGACTGGTGCAGGAGCACCCATTCTAGACTCATCAAAGAAGGCACCTAAGGATCCTAGATAGTTCACTTAGGACAGGTTGTGATGCAACAGTGCATAGTGTAAGCTTCTAAAAGGCAAGCCACTAGGCAATTAGACAAGGTTGGAATCCTTCAAATTTCCCAAAAAGAGGTTTTAGTGTTGGGACACTTATCACAAGCACCAATAATGAAATTATCATAGGTTATCACAACCCAAACAAGGCAGGGAACCTAATCACTAGGTTTGCCTAAGTTCAAAAGCACCAAAACATAAGGATTCTCCAAAAGCCTAATAAGGGAACATACCTCCAAACATGAATGAAAAGAGAAAAATGACCATGGAATGGAATAAAAACACACCTTAGACCTATTAAGGTCTGTATACAGCAAATAAATTGATTATGTTGTGTCCAAACAACACTGATATATAGTTACAACAGTTTGCCATTGAAAAGGCTAGTAGACCTTCAAACTGTAAATTAAACATAATATGGGAAAACCCCACATGAAGACACAATTTAAAGTGAGATTCAAACACCCTTTTAGGACATATAAAACATATGTAAACCTCACAAACTAGAAGAAACTAGAAGCCACTACTGTAACAACATTTGGAAAGTGTTGATAGGCCTAATTAGGCTACAATTACACTATAGATACCCTTTCACATGTGCCAATATGAACAATAATTATTGTAGCATCTAGGGACATGTGAAACAAGTCCAAATCCAAAGTTATAGACCTTGGATCACTCTAGAGAAAAAGTTATAGTGACTGTGGTGAAATGTTGAATGGTGCATGTGTGGAGCCATACACCTAAGGTATGGTGGAAAAATTCATTCCTTGCTTGGCCATCTATAAAACCTAAAAAATCATGAAGTACACTAATAGGAATTACATTTCACTAAGGGGCATCAAATTCCCATGGTGGAAAGTGCCAAAACAACAAGGCCCTAAGTGAAACACTTGGTTTAATGTTGATTTCTAGGCACCTTCAGCAAAACTTGAATAACTTGCAAACTACAAAGGATCAAAACATGAAACCAAGTGAAAATGAAAGGTAACTCACCCCTCTAACTCCTAGGGTCACTGGTACATGTCCCAACATCTGTACTAGTCTGTACAATGCTCTGAAACATGGAATTTTACAGGAAAAATAGGTTATTATATTGATTTCTTGCCAAAATAAGTACATCATACCTATCACCCACCTATAAGGGCTAATATAGGTTGTCCCCAATAGTTATAAGGTTTTTTTGAACCAACTAGCCCTTTGGGGAAGAGTTTTTTAAAGTTTAACAACTTTTTAAGAAGTTGCTCAAAAGTTGTCAAGCAACTATGAAAAGAAAGATAATCAAACCAAACTTCCTAAAAAAAATTGTTCTAAACAACCCATTCTACCATGGAAACTAGTACACTCTACAAAAAAAATGTCAAAAATGCCTTAAAACTCATAAACTCGATAATTTTACCTTCAAATATCATCCTATAGCATGTTGACTATACGCAATTATATTAACTTCTTTTATTTTAGGGTTTGGAAAGTCTTTATATCTCCTCAGAGGTCTTTCCCCTTCATCCTTATGGTTTGCATTGACCTCTTTCAAGTTTTAAAAGGCAAATCCACAATTTCTTGCAAAATTGCAATATAGCAACTTTTGGATTTTTCTTGCTTGCTCTTCTTAACACTTCTAACTTGTTATTTAGGTTATCTCTTAGCGATTCCATGCTAGGGACCCTTCCCTAAGCTAATGACTCATCCCTTAGGTTGCTCATTTCCCTATGGCAATGTATGCCTTGACTTTTAGGCCAAAATAATGACTCTTCTAAGGACATTAAATGACATCCAATACCCTGACTACCACACCTAGGTCTAATGACCCTTATTCTACTTACAAGGCTCACCTAGAGCATAACACAACAAAAATGAAAAGGTGAGGTCCCTATGATTCAAGGTGCCCCTATACCACTCTCTCTCTCTCTCCCTCTATCCCTATTCAATCTAATGAAACAACTGGATCTGCTCTACATTTTAATGTCTCAAGTATTGCCTCATGGCCTGACTCACAAACTTTCCAAAGAGTCTTATTATGTGATTTTCCACCATATTTTATCAAGTGGACATTTGATGTGACAACAAGGTTTGAATAATGAAGAATCTTCCTCTCTATTTTCCAATCCTTGAATAATCACAAGTTAGGGTTTTTCATAGAATATCGTCTAAGCCATGTGCGAGTTACAACCACCGCACCAATATGGTACTCTAAACCTTCACCATCTATAATTGAGTGATCCAATTTTTGTTTGGCTTGGACACGACACAAATAATAATTTGTCCCTTCTTCATTATCTTCAAGTGCAATAACAGAAAAAAACATGGCTTGCAATGATAAATGTACAAAATGTGATCATTAATTCAAAAAATACTTAGGTAAAAGTTATAAAGTTACATATTGAAATTACAAAGAGACATATATATATATATATATATATATATATATATATATATATATATATATATATATATATATATATATATATATATATATATATATATATATATATATATATTACCAAGTTGCACTAGATCAGACAAGCGATCAAAGTTCATGGATGAATCCATCTCTACCATTTCCAGTACTTGTGGGGGATGATAGCTGTCAATTGGGTCCAAAACTCGTTATCCCATTTGTCCACTCATTCAGTTGACTCACAGTCATCCCAATTTTTTTCTGCACATGATGGACAATAGCATGTCATTTTTTGTGTGTGGATACTACATGAACATGCATTAGAGCTTCTAAAAGAGTGCAACTCACTTGATCCTGTTAGTGTGCAAAAATCCTCATATAGTGCAATGTTAGAATTATCTATCAACCAAAAAAAATCTACGAACCGTAGACTCACCTTCCTTACCTGGACTCATTGTAGTGTTACACCACTAGACGATGGATTTTGCATCTATCAATATTGCTCCATCGTTGTACTTTAGTTCTTTACGAACTAAGGCTCTTTTGATGCATGTGTCTACACCATCGTGCTCTCCCTTTTCATGACCAACCTGTGTGAAATTCCACATATATTGTATTCTAGACAACCTGTGCATTTTGCTCAACCAATAGAACATCTATTCATTCTTGAATTGAGATGTGCAATTGTCTAACCAAATAATGTGCTGATGATATGGTATGCCCCTGTTAGCCAAATCTCCATAAAATAGTTGAAAACAACCATGTACAAACTCCATAGAATGTGATTGATCGTCACTGACATAAAAATGGTACTCCCTCAAAATCTTCCTGTCATCCTTTGTACTTGTAGGTGAATGCATGAATGTTATGTGAACAAATATGGAAACTTGTTGAGAAGTATAATATTTATCTTGTACCTCATTTTGTGGTTGTAGTGCGTAGTTCTCTGTGAAGTCTACAAATGAAACAATGGTATCTAGTGGAAATGTATCCTTTCACAACTTGAATTGCAAATCTAGTCATCGAGCTCTATGTGTATGCCTTGCATACTCGTAAATAATCTTTTCATGAAAAATTTTCATGAATTCATACACTGGAATCTTTTCAATAACTAAATCACATATTTTATCTTGTCTCCCATCTTTTAGAGCATATGTCACTGTCTTATATTTTTCGTAATCTACTACCATCCAAGAATGATGTCTTGTAAAATTGTTGGTCGTCCCCTATTTCACATAAAATGTTGGATATGAATTCCCCTAAAGATCTAGGTGGCTCATTCATGTCACAATCCTGCAAAACAAACTTAGAATGCAAAAACACACATATATGCCTTAAAACATCAAAATGGTTAAAAAATTCAATATGTATCCTACAACAACATGTTGTGCATGTGTAATTTATATTCACATAAAAAGGTTTACCCATCTCAAAAAATCTTTGACTTATTCGAATTTGAGGATACATACTAATAAATTTTGCAAAAAATTGTGTTTGAATTGAGTCCAAAAAATGTTTCGCATGTGGGTCGCAATTTTGGCTACCAATCCTCCTTCTTACATCTCTTTGATTAGGGGAAACACGTGTGTTATTTGTCCAAAAATCTTCAATCAATGACTTCAAAGCTTCACTAATTTCTTTATCCTTTCATGGTAGTCTACCGCTAAATGTCCATAACTCATTCTTTGCTGGATCTTCCAATCTCTCATGCCTTAGCATGGCTCTCCTTAGAGTACCTCTACCAATTTTCAATGTTTTGTTTGTCTTTCTCATGAGTCAAACTTTCTTCATTTGGGTACTTACTATTGTCAATGTAAGTACTCATCTTGTGATATTACTATCTTTGGTGCATCATTTAGAATCCACTTTGTCATAAGCACTCATTAGATTCTTTACAATATTTTTTTCATTTGAATCGTCCATCATTCATTGCCCAAGAATCTTCACGATAGGCCTAAATTTCAAATTCCTCATCATTTCAACAAATAATTGGTATTGACCTGTAATATTTAATTCTTCAAAGAATAATCTCCCATCCCCTACTCTCTCTCTCTCTCACTCTCCCTCTCCCACTCCCACTCCCACCACCTACTCTCTCTCTCTCCTATCGCCTACTCTCTCTCTCCTCTCCCATCCACTACTCTCTCTCTCACAGACACACACTCCCATCCCCCCTCTCCCTCTCCCTCTCCCACTACCTACTCTCTCTCTCACTCTCTCTCTCTCTCCCATCCCCTACTCTCTCTCTAACACACACTCCCATCCCCATCTCTCTCACTCCCTCTCCCATAGCTACTCTCTCTATTTATCTATCTCCCTCTCCCACTCCCTCTCCCATTGCCTACTCTCTCTCATCCCCTACTCCCTCTCTCTCTCTCTCTCTCTCTCTCTCTCTCTCTCTCTCTCTCTCTCTCACCCACCCACTCTCTCTCCCATCACCTACTCTCTCTCTCTCCCTCTCGCTCTCCCACTCCCTCTCTCACCACCTACTCTCTCTCTTACTCGCTCTCCCTCTCCCACTGCCTACTCTCTCTCTCTCACTCCCTCTCACTCTCACTCTCTCCCTCTCTCTCTCCCATCCCCTACTCTCACTCTCTCTCATCTTATACTCTCTCTGCCACCCGCTACTCTCTCTCATAGTCTCTCACTCTCTCCCATCCCCTACTCTCTCTCTCTCCCACTCCCACTCCCTTTCCCACCGCCTACTCTCTCTCTCCCATCCCCTACTCTCTCTCTCTCTCTCTCTCATCCCCTACTCCCTCTGTTTCACACACAAACTCCCATCCCCCCTCTCTCTCTCCTCTCCCATCACCTACTCTCTCTCTTTCTCACTCACACACTCTCATCCTCCTCTATCTCTCTCCCTCTCCCTCTCCCACTGCCTACTCTCTCTCTATCTCTCCCATCCCCTACTCTCACTCTCTCTCTCCCATCCTGTACTCTCTCTCTGCCACCCCCTACTCTCTCTGTCACTCTCACACTCTCTCTCATCCCCTACTCTCTCCCTTACACACACTCCCATCCCCCTCTATCTCTCCCTCCCCCACTCCGTATCCCACCACCTATTGTCTCTCTCACACTCTCTCTCCCATCCCTTTCTCTCTCTCTCTCTCTCTCTCTCTCTCTCTCTCTCTCTCTTGAGCTACTCTCTCTCTCCCCTCTCCCATCCCCTACTCTCTCTCTCTCTCTTTCACACACACACACTCTCTCTCTCTCTCATCCCCCCTCTCTCTCTTCTCCCATCCCCTACTCTCTAGATCTCTCACACACACTCCCATCCCCCCTCTCTCTCTCCCTCTCCCACTCCCTCTCCCACCGCCTACTCTCTCTCTCTCTCTCACGCACTCCCTCTCCCTCTCTATTCTCTCTCTCCCATCCCCTACTCTCTCTTACACACACTCTCATCCCCCCTCTCTCCCCCTCTCCCACTCCCTCTCCCAGTGCCTACTTTCTCTCTCTCGCAGGCTACTCTCTCTCTTTCTCCCCTCTCCCATCCCCACTCTCTCTCTCTTTCAGACACACACATACATACTCCCATCCCCCCTCTCTTTCTCTTTCTCTCTCATGTCCCATCCCCTACTCTCTCTCACACACACACTCCCATTCTCCTCCTCCTCCCCCCCCTCTCTCTCTCACTCCCTCTCCCACCACCTACTCTCTCTCTCACACTCTCTCTCCCATCCCCTACTCTCTCTCTCTCTCTCCCCTCTCCCATCCCCTACTCTCTCTCTTTCACACACACACTCTCCCATCCCCCCCTCTCCCACCACCTACTCTCTCTCTCTCTCCCCTCTCCCATCCCCTACTCTCTCTCTCTCTTCCACCTCCTTCTCTCTCTCTCTCACTCCCATCCCCCCTCTCCTCTCTCTCTCTCTCTCTCGCTCTCGCTCTACCTCTCTCCTTCCCTCTTTAGTGAAATTTAGGTCTTAATAGTGCATGTGCACTAAAGTGCATAGGCACTATTTAAAGCTTTGCATTCTACCAAGCCTAAGGCTTGGTTTTGCCTTCTTAGGGATCCAACCTAAAGGTTTGGAGTCTCTAAACTGGTCTGAGATGTGTTTTTCTGCAAACATACAAAAAATGATTAATTTTTCTTGTGTTCTCTCCTTCAAGTTTCCTCGTGGTTGAACATCGATAAAATTTGGTTACATCACATTGCAAGTCTCTGTGTTAGCTATATAACCATATAATTTATTTTTTATTTGAACTATTTCAAGCCTTTCAACTACAATTTCTTTTGAATGTATGTCCATTTTTTGTCAAAAACCAACATGTACTAATTGAGCTATAGATTTTAGCTTGTTCATCAAATTTTGCAACAACTTAGTTTTTTAGAAACTAGACTCCATTCTACACACTATGAAAAAAAGAACTTTTGATTTTAGATTAGTTTTCAATCATTCCTAGGGGGAGCACACAGATATTTCACATTTTTGGGATGTGTCCAATTAAAAAATTCATTAAAAAAATACACATTATAAAGTTCCCAAAAAATTTGGGATAAACTACACAATGTTGGATAAATTTTGACCCAAGTGATTAAAGAATTTCAGAAAAAAAAGTTAAAATTTTAAGGGGGCCACACTTTGTACTGTGTTATGTTAGTACCGGGTATGTGCAAGATCATGGTGTGCCAAAAAGTGGCGATGTGAAAAAAAAAGAGTTTGAAGACGCCTAAAAGTGCTTCAAAATCCACTTTGACTTTTTTTTTACCTATCCAGGAACCAAACCTGGAAGGTTAAGCCGAGCCTTATCGGATATCCAATACGATATTCGATATCCAATTTGATATCGGATATCTGATAATATCAGATATTCGATTTTATATCCAATATCCGACTGATAATTAAAATCATATAATAGTATGATATATTATTTAATATTATTATTATAATAATTATTATACTATAATATAATAATATTATTATAATTATTATTATACTATAATTATAATAATTATTATACTATAATATAATAATAATATTATTATTATATTATAATCGTATAATATTATACTATAATAATAATATTATAATAACATATTATATTATAATAATATAATATAATATTTCATATATTATAATATATAGTAATGTAATATAATATATATATAATATAATATAATAATAAAAAGTAATATCTTATAATATAATATATAATAAAAAAGTATAATATATTATAAATTATAATAATATAGTATAATAATAATATTTTATATTATAATATATAGTAAATTAATATAATAAATATAAAATATAATATAAAAATATATAAAATGTAATATATATGTTATATTATATATATTGCCATATCGGATATCCGATACCTGCGCATGGATTAAACACAAAATCACAAACCCGCGGCCCTTATTTTCACGCGAATTTGGGCCAGTCGGATCAGATATCAAATACCAAATCGGATATCAAATAGCAAATCGGATATCAGATATCAAGTATGTTCTCCCCCCCTGACTCGTTTTTAACCTAAATTTAATAGATTTTAACATGATTTTGTTTGTTTTAGTTGAATCTAGGGTTTTTTTGACAAAAATGGTTAAAACTTAGATTTTTTTTTAATATATATTACGTTTTACAATTCAATAGGAATGGCTGATCAAAATGATGACACTAAGGCAGGGAATAATATTCCTCGCAACCCACCACCAAACGATCCAGTATCCCCACAAAATCGTCCACCAAATGATCCTCTACCTCCTCAAAACCCTCCTCGAATTGAGGATTTGATAAATGAAAATCTCACTGAGTTGAGAGGTTTGCATAGAACATACAATAATGTACCTGCACTGGCTCTTATGTTATCCACGTTAAACACCATAGTGGATAACATTGAAACTCTTACAAACCAACAAAATGCCGCTCTTCGTTGGCGTGATGAAATGCACCAGATGTTTGATGATGGTTTGGATTATGATGAGGTCGCGGCCCTCAACATAACCAAAGACGATTTGGCAAGCCTTTTTGCTAACCCAAAAATGGGTATACCAGTTGACCCAAAAAAAACCAAACTATCAATTAAATGGTGCACAAATGATGCCATACGTGCAAATTTTTGGGACCGTTGGTGGATGGTCTTTGATATCCCTCCACATGGCAATTAAGACATACCATTTTATTTCCTTAGAAAATTACATGCAGAATTTGTGTTGAAACTTAAAGTGAACTATTGGAGCATGAAGCCCAACATGGGCTTAGGACTAGGAGCTCCTCAGGATAGACCCTCTTCCCAGCGGAAGAAACTTGGCACTTTTGTTCCCCCCCCTGATATCTCCCCCCCTCCTCGAGTGCAACATCCAGATATTATGGCAGAGGCTAGCTCTCAGACCATCAGAGCCATTCATAGGCTGAGTAGCCTAATGATATCTCAGGCTAGGTCAGTCCTGCCTCCTCATGTTGATGATGTTGGTGCCAGTTCATCATCGGCTAGCTCATCACACATTTGTGTGCCTCACACTTGCATTACATGCAAGAATATTTGCCTGGGTCCCATAAGTGATCTTCCTGAGTATCATTTTGTATTAGACAAGGATACACCAGACACACGTGCAAAGGCTACAGACCCTGATGCAAGAGAGGAGGGGAATGCAGAGGCATGGACTCCTTCGGTGTTGGTACGTGTATACATTTTTTTGTTATGACATGTGATTTAAAGTTAATTTTTATAATACAGTAATTTTAATTTTTAAGCCATACTGACTTTTACATGTATGTGATCTTCATTCATGTTTAGTTGATGACCGAGGAGGAGCTCAGACAAATAGATGATACTACACTCTCGGCCATTTCATTCGGCCTTGAGACATCTATGGTACATTATGTTGTGTTCGCATTTCTTTTTTCTATTTGATATTGTAGCATATATGGTTGCTAATCTTTCTTTTATTTTGCAAATACCACCTACCCCGGGGGAACAAAGTGCGGGGGGTGAGCTAGCATGCATTGACAAAGGAAAGGTAATTAGATTTTTTCTAATTGATTAAATATTGATGCATTATTGTAAAATGTTTGTGGTAATCTCATTTAATTACATTATTTATTGTATATAGGGTGTGGCTACTGGCAATGAGCCTATACAGATTCGGCGTCCTAGATCATCAGGGATTTTCATTCGCACAGAGAGCCCCATTGTATGTATAAGTATCATTTATTTTTTATTTTTTTAATTGATGCAGAGGAAAGTATGATTGTTGTTCTATACAATTTTTGTGATTTTTTCCGTACCAATAATGATTCATGTCTTACATATGTTCATTACAACTTAAATAGGCTTATATGCACCTATCCAACCGACCAAGTTGGTTACAAAGGTTTATTTAATCAAACAAATACCAAATTACTACTTTCCCTCCAAAACTAATATGATCGTTTGAATTTGAAATTCAAATTTCAAACTATAGTTTCGATGCATTCCCTAACTTTCTAAACTATTCCATTGACTCAAAATTGGTCATATGGATTTATTAAATGCAACTAAGTAAATTTCCAGAAAATTGAAGTTTTTATTGTTTTTTCTCCAAACCACCGTACACTCTGATCTCCCCCTTTCAACTGAGATCACATATGACATATATAAAGGTCTACATGACTGTTGGAACAACCATATAGGTGTTCCCAACCATAAAACAAACAAACAACCACTTTTTGCTAATACTGTTTAGACTATAAATACCCTATTCTGAGGCCTTTTGGTCCCATGGAGTCACTTGGTTTATAACCACACCAAAATTCTCTTGGGCCTTACATGTGCCTTTATTACAAAACATAGACCAACTTGTAAAATATGGACCAAACCTTTATTCCAACTTCCTAATCTACTTGAATCCTCGCTTTCATGGAGTGCAAAGGTGCCCGGCAACAGAGATACTTGTTCCCCCCTACCACATAGGTTAGGTGCCCTGCACCACCTTTCCTCTCTCTCATTCTGAACACTAGTCCACCAAGTGAGTGATGTTCCTCTCAGTCTTGCTATTGCTACTTTTACCTTCTTATCTGCCTCTATGTCTTCAAGATCAAAGTAGTTCTCAAGGGCCTCTATCCACCCTAGCACTTCTTCACTATCCATTTTACCCTGGTATATTGGAAAATCAATATGGTTCTTCCCACCATTACCTTGTACTGCCTTAATGATTCTCATAAATCTCCTTTCTTCAGGATCATCTATTGTCTCATGCTCTTGCCTTGCATTACCAACCTCTTCTTCTTCATGGTTCTCTCCATGATTTCTTCCTCTAACTTCTTCTCCTATAGGTTCTTGCCTTTCCTTTTCTAAGGATTCTATCCTTGCAATAAGCTTCAGCCTCTCTCTTCTCATCTGTCTTTCTTCCCTCACTCTAGATGCTTCAAGTTCTCTCCTCTTTCTTTTCTCTTTTTCCAACTCTTCTCTCAATTCTTCAAGTTCTCTAGCCATTTGATTTTTAGGAGGCATTTTCACAACAAGTTTTCTTCCTTCCCAAGGGCCAACTCACTGATTCTCTTTCTTTCCTCACCAAGAAATCTCTGGACACCACTTATGTACCTTTCAACTCTAGGACACACAAGGAGGAATTAGACATGCCAAGGCTTCAACAAAGGGACCAGCACAGTAAGGATTTTCAAGATTATAGGTCTTGGTCACACTCCTAAACACCCAAACTTCAAAACCCTCCTTAAAATGGCTTAAAAACTAGGGCCTGCTTGTTCAAACCCCAAAACTCAATTCTAGAATGTTTTGACTTGTCTAATGACAAGATATGATCATGACAACCTACATGAACCTATCAAATGACTCATCTACCATATGAAATCCTAAAATTCTATCTCATGCCCAATTACAACTTTCTTCCACATATGAGTCCAACATTATAACTTTGTATGCTTCCATGAGCCATAATTGGTGCAAGGATTGCCCAATTGACTTCAAGAGATGTTCCATGACCTCTGTAATGCCTTGGATCTTCAATGTCCCCTGATGAGCATGGGATGCTCTTGCGTCACTTATCTTCATAAATAAATTCAAAACTAATTTTTGTGATATTAACAACTACTATTTTGTATCTCATAGGAGACTCCTAGTGCACATGAGGTTCGACGGGACAGTTATGTAGATTTGATGACGCGGCCACTCACTCCTGAGGAGGAGCCTACAATAGTAAGTTGTAGTTTGAATTCATGATTAAATATGTTATAAATTTAGCATGCTATGAATTATAATGTTATAGTTTAAATTGTAGATTCATCTGACAAAGGTATTTGAACATATACAGCCCACAATCACAGAGGTACCAGCATTGTCGAGGGCATATGAGAGGACTCCTGACCGGTGCAAGAGGTCGACGAGAGAGGTATTTATTATGAAATTTTCATAGTATTAATCTCCAATACGGAAAAGATCATTATGCATTTGAGTAATTCAATGTTAGATACGTAGAATCATATAAATTTAGTAGTCTAACTTTGGGTTTTCCTTTTTTGTTTATGTAGGAGGCATCTGATCCACCTAGTGCAGCGAAGAGGCTGCATTTTGATCATCCACCAGCACCCTAGGATAGTATAGTTTTTGTAGGATGCATCATGAGACATTTTGAGATGGTATATGCCACATTGTATACAGAAACATTGATACTATACACATTCTGATGACAGGATCAGCCACATTTTGTATATGGATCTATGTATTTTGATATATATATATTTGAGTACTTTGTCTATGGATACATGATCTTTGATATATATTTGAGTAAAATTTTGTCTATGGATACATGTATTTTGATATATATTTTTGTCATTTACGTGCACAATGATATACATATTAATTTAGTATCTAGTATTGTTCAATTTATCGTGGATCATGTGTCATGCCCTAAATTTTACTAGTAAAAACACAACAATTTTTTATTTTTTTGTAGCTTATGAAGTCGCATAAGAAATTACATATTGTAAAACAAGGTTATCATTGAATAGGAGTTCAAGACTCATGTGAATAGTGTGAAGGTGTTAACATTTTAGTCACAGGTGGTTTTCAAATAGATTAGATGATAGTCTAGTTCAAGTTAGCGTCACGAGTCAAACGAGCAAGTTCAAGATACAACACTCATAAATTACTGAGGTAATTCATATCCTAACAAGCCTCTGATACTAATATTCTATTAGGGTCTGTCGGTTGTATCATATGGACTAGGTCGTGATTCTAGCATGTAAGGGAAGGGGATTAGAATTACTTATTATCCTCATTACCAATGTACACACATTCATTAATCATTACAATATATATTAATGTGAAAATTACTATATTATCATTTTCAATTTCTGCATTATCATTTTCAATAGGTACATTTACATTCCCCAACTGTACATTTTCATTATCTGACTCTATGATTTCACCTTCTATTAATTCATCGTCAACTTGATTGATATTTAGCATACCTTGTCTTTTTTTTCGGTGTTTCATTTTGTCCTTTACCCTATATGCCGCAATGTCTTCATTAGATATCTTCCTTTTACGTTTATTCTTTCGACGACTGCTGCTCCCCATTGAGATGACAAATTCAAACACCTAAGGTTATATTTTTGAATTATTTTTGATTGGTTGGGCCCCAAAACTCGACTTTTTACAAATCCCATGAAAAAAGAGGTAAAAAAGTAATGTTGTCGGGTCCGTAGGGATAGTCAAATATTTGAAATTGATGCCAGTAAAATCGAATATCCGATACGAAATCAGATATCCGATATAGGAAAATGACTTTTGGGGGGAAAACTTGCTAAGGTTTCCCTCCTTTGCCACAATAATATTAATATTAT
Source organism: Cupressus sempervirens (assembly GCA_028749045.1). Classification (NCBI taxonomy): domain Eukaryota; kingdom Viridiplantae; phylum Streptophyta; class Pinopsida; order Cupressales; family Cupressaceae; genus Cupressus; species Cupressus sempervirens. Next base: position 10,236,407 of record CM053788.1, read on the forward strand.
GAAAATATTTGGAGGCAAACGACTTTAATTTATAACTAAGTTAATAGTATATTAGTATTAGCATAAAATATCAATAATAATAATATATAATAGTATTAATATACCTATAGTATCAATATTATTATTATACCTATAATAGTATTAATATTATTAATATAGATATAATAGTATTAATATTATTAATATAGATATATTAGTGTAAATATATAGTGTTTATTTATATTAAGCTACAATATATAGTATTAATATATATTATTATTATAGCTATAATAGTATTATTATTATTACTATACATATAATAATATTAATATTTAATGTTTATTTATATTATAATTATTATCCTAAAATAGTATAAATAGTATATCCTAAAATATTACGTTATATATACTAAAATATTACATTATTATATACATATCTTAAGAACATACATATTAATATAATAATATTTATAATATATATTATATTTAATAAAATTATTACGTTGTTATATATATTATATTATTATACATATCAATATAATAATATATAATACAAAGAGGGTCGTCGTTTAATGGGTCAAAGGGGGTCATAGGTCACCCTATGACCCCCTTTGACCCATATGAACGATTCGAATATGTCCCTAGGGGTCCTAGGACCCCTAGGGACATATGTCGTTGTTTAATGGGTCAAAGAGGGTCATAGGTCACCCTATGACCCCCTTTGACCCATATAACCCATTCGAATATGTCCCTTGGGGTCCACGGACCCCTAGGGACATATGTCATCGTTTAATGGGTCAAAGGGGGTCATAGGTCACCCTATGACCTCCTTTGACCCATATGAATGATTCGACTATGTCCCTAGGGGTCCTAAGACCCCTAGGGACATATGTCATCGTTTAATGGGTCAAAGGAGGTCATAGATCACCCTATGACCCCCTTTGACCCATAATACCCATTTGAATATGTCCCTAGGGGTCCTAGGACCCCTAGAGACATATATCGTCGTTTAATGGGTCAAAGAGGGTCATAGGTCACCCTATGACCCCCTTTGACCCATATTACCCATTCGAATATGTCCTTAGGGGTCTGAGGACCCCTAGGGACATATGTCGTCATTTAATGGGTCAAAGAGGGTCATAGGTCACCCTATGACCCCCTTTGACCCATATTACCCATTCGAATATGTCCCTAGGGGTCCTAGGACCCCTAGAGACATATATCATCATTTAATGGATCAGAGAGGGTCATAGGTCACCCTATGACCCCCTTTGACCCATATTACCCATTCGAATATGTCCCTAGGGGTCCTAGGACCCCTAGAGACATATATCGTCGTTTAATGGGTCAAAGAGGGTCATAGGTCACCCTATGACCCCCTTTGACCCATATGAACGATTTGACTATGTCCCTAGGGGTCGTAGGACCCGTAGGGACATATGCCATCATTTAATGGGTCAAAGGGGGTCATAGGTCACCCTATGACCCCCTTTGACCCATATTACCCATTCAAATATGTCCCTAGGGGTTCTAGGACCCCTAGAGACATATATCGTCGTTTAATGGGTCAAAGAGGGTCATAGGTCACCCTATGACCCCCTTTGACCCATATGAATGTGTAGGACCAAAAAAATAGGCTAAAAGCATAACACACTATGAGCAAATCACAAACTCAATCAACATGTATTAGCACCCACTAGTCTACCATGAAAGCCAAACTAAATAAAAGAAAGCAAACATAATCAAAAACTCCCTTTTTTGTTTGTAGCTCCCATGTCCTTCTTTCTTCTCCAAATGATTGTAGCTCCAAAGTTGCTTATGTAGAACAATAATTAGTATGCAAAGAACATTAACAAATAAAGTAAACATTCACAAACCAAAAACTAAATTCACATATATGCTTAGACAAAGAAAGCAAACAAGAAGTGCAAACCTCACAAGAGAAAACACTCCATGCTTTCTTGATACTGTAGATGTGTCCTTTTGCTGTGGATGTATGCTCAAGATGCTCAAAAGCTGCTTCAATGGAGATGGGTAATGGCAAATTGGTAGCTTTGTGAGCTCTCAATTTGGCATTATAAGGGTATGAGTATGGCTTTTGGCTCTCAAAAGGGCATGGTAACTTTGGCTCAAAGATTGTTGATGAAATGGCTTGGGATGGGATTCAATTTATAGGCTAAGGGGTAAAGGGATGGAGGGCTTAGATGCAAGGATGGATGAAGGCTTAAGGAGGGCTAGGATGCACTCAAAGGAGAGAACATGGATTGTGCTTGTTTAGCACCAATGGGAAGGTGACACTTGTCACAAGGAGGATGAGTGTGAGAGGGTAGGGTAAAGGGTTGGTTAAAGGCATGATGAGTGGGGTTGAGTATGTAAGAGAGGTGTAAGAGGAATGAGTGTGGAAGAGGGAAGAGTGTGGAAGATGGATGTAAGAGTCATGAGTGGGCTTGTAAGAGTCTTTTATGGTTTGTAAGAGCACTCATGACTTAGTGGTTGGGCTTTTTGAGGGGAGACTTTGGTTTGGATTAAAAAAGTCTTAAACTTGTTTAAGGAATGTGACAACATTAGGGAGTGGATTAGGCTTGGGTTTAGGATTAGATTAGGGATGTTAGAGATGTGCAAGTGGATGGCATTAATGAGGGTGGGTGAGTTAGTGGATAAGCTTGGTTAGTATGGGTGGATGGGGTGGATTAGGCTAAATGGAGGATTAGAGATAGGTTAGGGGTTTTTGAATTTGAGGATTTCATTTATCAAATAGATTTATTTAATAAATGGGGATTTTTGGAATTAGATAGAAGAATAGGATTTAATTGATAAATAATAGATTATTTGATTTATCAATTAGGACTATAGATGATTAATTAAATTAATCAACTAGGGGATGACAAAGGATTAATTAAATAGAAATTTAATTAATAATGCCTTTTTAGATAACTAAATAGGATTACTAAAATAGTGTAATCAAATTTAGGTGTCTACATTTTGCCCCTCTTTGACATAGTGTTGAGACAACACTATTTCAAAGAAGTTCGAATGAAGATGACACGAAGAAGATGTTTTAGCAACAAGGTTGCCCCAGTCTCGGATAAGAAGAGGAGAGACTAGACTTATCAAGGGCACAACAGTAAAGCAAGCTTAAGATTTTCCAGGATTGGGGGGGGGAGAGGAGGAGCGGAGCGCTATAAAAGGAATCCATGGTAGGGAGATGGATGATAGAATGATAAAGCTGATGCAACAAGATTTCAAAGAGTCAGATTGGCGGAAGATGGGTTTCGGAGATCCCTAGGACTAGGATTGTGGATCTCGAAAGATGAGGCTTGGTGGATTGATTTGATTGGTGGATCCCTAAGACTAGGATTGTGGATCCCTAAAGCTAAGCGTGAGGAGTGATTCAAAGAGATACTGATGCATAAGCTGGGGTAGGAGTGACAGATGTAGGATATGGATGGGGGATAATGGAGATGAAGGGAATCCATTGAAGCTTTTTGAGCGGGGGGATACTGCAAAGAGAAGTACCACCATGTAGTTGAGCACTAGATTTGCTATAGGATTGTTGGTTAATTGCCAAGGTTACCAAGAACATCAAGGCCTTTTCACCAATCATCCAGAGGACTGACGAACTGACTCGAAACAAACACGCAAGGATTGCCTCAGTATCACACATGAATCCCAGAGGAAGCAGCGTGGAAACGACACTAGGTAACCCACAAGCAGAAAAAGAAAACAAGCAAAAGACCTGATCAAGACCTTACGCTCTAATTGCCACATTCGCAACATACCATGATATGGAAGATCGTGGCAACCTTGAGGAGGGAACAAGGAGATTGCTTGGAAAAGATATTTCAAGACCCAAAAGGGAAGATCCCAAATCAAAAGAAAGAAAAAATCCAAAAGAGAACTATTTGCCAACGAGATGGGTAGGACGAGGTACTAACAGACCAAGATCAGACATGAGAAAAGCTATATCCTGCAAGGATCTATCAGAGAGCACCTAAGCTGATGGATCTAGATGAGTGATGCGTTTGGCAAGCTGAACTAAGAAGGATAACACTTTGGCGACAGGAGATCTAGCTAAAGGATGCATTGGAATATCTAACCAAGGTGTGTGATGTGTGCAAGATGTTGACCAAGGATGAACTAACACGAAATCCGAATAGATACAATGATACTAAGCTAAAGAGGATGTACAAGCTGACAGACCAAGATATGTTACAAATGTACAAGTTTGTTTATGTTTTGTTTTTTTTGTGAGATGGAAATGTTTGTGAAGGATGGGATGTCTATAATAGTTGATAGGTGGATAGGTAGATGGTTTGTGAAAAGCTTAAGAAAAATGGGATTCTGTGTGTGCATGTGATAGGATACAGGCTAGGATACAAGATTATTTACAAGCTGGAATATGGTATAAGATTTGGACAAGATTCGGATATATACAAGGTATGGTACAAGATTTACAAAGTATAATACAAGCTTTGGTACAAGATTTACAAGCTGTACAAGAGGTATTGACAAGCTCCATCAGATTTTGGATATTTGATTGGAACACCAAGGGAACAAGTAGGTGTTTTATGGGATGGTGGGTGGATGGATGAGGGATAGGATAGTGATAGATAATGGATTAGTCTTTAGCACACAAGGCGCCTGAATTACCAGGTTTTCACCAAGGTACCTATCCAAGGCACTTGAATTGCCAAGTTTTCACCATTGGACACTTATTTCTCTTTACTATTATTTTTTTGTATTTTTCAAAAGCTGGGTATACCAAGGATCTTCAAGCATAGAACTTCTTGAGATGAATGATGTTAGTGGGATCATTCAAGAGTTCTCCTTCTGGTGTAGATAATTGATAGGCTCTGGAGCCAAAGGAGGCAGTAACCACATAGGGACCAAGCCATGTAGGTTCAAAATTGCCTTTCTTTTCTCGATCTGCTTGGACTTTCATATTGTCTTTGAGGACCATGTCACCTGGCTGAAAGTGTCGTGGGAGTCATAGGCTTGTTGTCTCTTCTCGTCTAAGAGATCTAGCTGGGTGAGTCGAGCTACTCTGTATTCTTCATCTGAGATTTGCCCTCGCAAAGATATGCGTAGTGAGGGAAGTTCAACTTCTATAGGTAATATCGCTTTGGCACCATAGACTAGGGAGTATGGAGTTGTGCCTGTGGATGTACAGAAGGAAGTTCGATAGGCCCATAGAGCCGAATTTATTTGAAGGTGCCAATCACGGCTGGAATCATTGACAACTTTCTTTAGGATTTTGAGGAGGGTTTTATTAGTTGCCTCTGCCTGGCCGTTACCTTGTGGGAAATATGGGGTAGAAAAGTGGTGATGGATGCGGAGGGAAGTGCATAATTCTTCCATGTTGAGATTTTCAAAGTTACCTCCGTGGTCAGTGAAGATGGTGGATGGGATGCCGAAGCGGCAAACAATGTGGTACAAGATGAACTTGGAGACTTGGACTCCTGTAGCTGAGACTAGGGGGACTGCTTCCACCCACTTAGTGAAATAGTCTGTAGCTGTTATTATCCACTTATGTCCATCAGATGAGAGAGGTGTGATAGTTCCAACTAGATCAAGACCCCAATAAGAAAAAGGCCAAGGTGGTGCAATAGGTTGTAGATCTTGTGCTGGAGCATGCACAAGATTTGCATGCTGCTGACATGGGAGACACTTTCTGACAAAGTCACAAGAGCCTTCTTTAATGGTAGGCCAATAGTAGCCTGCTCTAAGGATTTTTCGTGCTAGGACAATACCACTTGTGTGGGCACCGCAAAGTCCAGAATGTACTTCTTTTAATGCCATTGCGGCCTCATTTTCATCTAAACATCGAGAGAGAGTATCGTGATAACCTCGATGATATAGGGTATTGGCTATGATAACATAGCGGGATGATTTTTGGATGAGGTTCTGGTGTTGGGTACATGTGAGGTGAGGGGATATGATACCATCGTTAAGGTAAGCATGAATTTCATGGTACCAAGGGGATTGGGGACCAACCAAGATACAAACACGGTTTGAATCCTCATTCGCATAGGCAGGTGTGAGGAGCTGCTCAACTAAAAACTCATACTGCGTAGCTTCTTGGGGAATTTCCAAGAGTGAGCCGATAGTGGCCATGGCATCTGCTGCCTTATTCTGCATTCGAGGCACTTGTGTAAACTGAAGCTTTGTAAAATGCTGGGTCAGCTGATCAACTAGCTCTTTGTAGGGTAATAGCTTTTCATCTTTGGTTTGATATTCATTTAAGACTTGTTTGATGATGAGCTGGGAATCACCAAAGACTTGTAACTCAGTGATATTCCATTCTGCAGCTATCTTTAATCCTGCTACAAGAGCTTCGTATTCTACTATATTGTTGGTGCTAGAGAATTGTAGCTTGAAGGCTTTTGGAATGTAATCTCCTTGAGGTGTAACTAATAATATTCCTGCCCCTGATCCATGAGAGGTGTATGAGCCATCAAAATAAAGCTTCCATGGGGGTTGTTCTTCAATTAGGCAGATATGCTCGTCTGGGAATTCTGTGAGCAAAAGATATGCATCTACTAGAGGTGCATCAGCTAGGTGATCTGCTATAGCTTTCCCTTTGATTGCCTTTCTGTCCACATACTGGATGTCAAACTCACTTAGTAGCATAACCCATTTTGCTAGCTGACCTGTGAGTGCTGTTCTAGAGAGCATATACTTGAGAGGATCAATCTTAGAGACTAGTTGGATGGTATGACTTAGCATGTAGTGGCGAAGCTTTTGAGTTGAGAAAACAACTGCCAAACAAGCTTTTTCCATAGGAGTGTAATTGAGTTCATAACCAACTAGGGTTCTACTGATATAGTAGATGGCTCTCTCTCTGCTATAATCATCATGTTGTGCTAGAAGTGCCCCTAGAGCAGTAGGTGTTGCTGATATATACAAGATCAAGGGACGACCAGGAACTGGTGGAACCAAGATAGGGGGATTAGTGAGATACTGCTTGAGCTGATCGAAGCTGCTCTGACATAAAAGATCCCACTTGAAGTTCTCATTCTTCTTTAGCAAGTGTGAAAATGGTGTACACTTATCTGCAAGTTGGGAGATGAAGCGCCGGACAGATTGAAGTTTTCCCTGAAGAGAGCAAAGTTGTCGCAGTGTCTGGGGAGGAGGCATGTTTAAGATAGCCTTGACCTTTTCGGGGTCGATCTCTATACCTAGTTTAGAAACTATGAAGCCTAGAAGCTTGCCAGATGTGACCCCAAAGACACACTTCTTGGGATTTAGCATGAGATGATATTGGGCCAACCTATCAAAGACTTTCTCCAGGTCAGCAAGATGATCCATGAAGGTGTGAGATTTGACTAGGATATCGTCCACATAATCCTCAAAAATGCTCTGGATAAGATCATGGAAAATGGCTGTCATAGCTCTTTGATAGGTAGCCCCAGCATTCTTTAGGCCAAAAGGCATCATGGTGTAGAAAAAGGTTCCCCAAGGGGTAGTGAATGATGTCTTATGTTGGTCCTCTTCTGCAATCTTGATCTGATTATACCCAGAAAATCCATCCATAAGGGATAGAATTTCATGTCCAGCTGTAAGATCTACAATCATATCTATGTTGGGCAAGGGAAAATCATCCTTTGGACAAGCTTTGTTAAGATCTCTAAAATCAGTGCAGATTCTGATGTCACCGGAAGGCTTAGTGACAGGGACCATGTTGGAGATCCATTCTGAGTAGTCGATAGGTTGGATAACCTTAGCAACTAACATTCTCTCTAGTTCAGCTTTCACTAGTAATGCCACCTTGGGGTGCATTTTTCTAAGCTTTTGTCTGACGGGCTTGATCTTTGGATTGACTGCAAGATGATGAACTACAAGCTTTCGATCAAGTCCTAGCATGTCCTGATATGACCATGCAAATCGGCCAATGTTCTCTCGTAAAACCTCAAAGAGGAGGTCAGCTTGGTCTTGTGATAGGGATGCAGCAATGTGAACAATTCTAGGGATCTCTGAAGAACCAATGTTGACTTCTCTAGTATCCTCTATTAGAATAGAAGACACCTCTGGTCGATTATCTTGAGGAGGCAATACTTAATCCTCATGTTCTGCTTGTGGCTCTGGATTTTCTTGCTGAGGGGTTCTCTTCGCTACCTTAGCTAGTCCCAGATTTACCTTAGTTCCAGTTTTGGGTGTATCGAAACTAGGTTGGGGATTTTCTCCAAAATACCCCTTGGGATCTAGCTTGTAGATGTAGGCAGAATCTGGCTTTGTCTTCTTATGAGGAGTTTCAGCTCCCATGAATCTTAGAAGCGCTTCCTCTAATGTGAACTCATCAATATGTATGACACTTGGGTTGTCCCAATCTATGAGTTGTGGATGAGCAAGTGGTAGGTCAATGAGATGGATGGATAGTTCTCGGAGAACAGAGTCTCCTAGGAAGATTTGGTCTGGGATATCGTCGTAGGTTCTCTTTTCAACTTCCTTAGGAATGTCTTCGATTTCGACAAGGTTGTGGTGGATGTTTGAAAAAGCATGACCGTCCTCGTTGGTGACCCCAGTTGTGGGTATGCCAAAGCCAAGTCCCGAATTCGTTTCCCAATTATGTGCTTCGATGGGACATTGCATGCCCCTTTCTTCTGGTCCTAGCCCACCTCCTTGATAGTTCCATTTTTCAGTGATGAGCTTATGTTGCTGGGGATACTTTTGGCTGAAGTGATCAAGGCGTGCTTGATTTTTTGGAGGTGCATCCTTATGTAACCAATTGTTGATATCTGGAGTGAGCTCTTCATGAAGAGGGGTTTTTGAGGACACAAAGGTGGTTGGGCAAAACTGTTTGTATCGAGGAGGTGGAATCTCCCTAGCTTTGTGATATGTCAGTCGTCCATGGGTATGTGGATCAAGTGGGATTGCTCCGACCGCAAATGCATCTGACAGACTATATTCTCCACAACCTTTGTTGTTGATCTTTACGGTAGATAGGGTGGAGGCGAGGATGGTTTCTGCGTCATTACAAGTGTGGGATGAGCTGGCGATGGCTGTGCCGATGTCTATTCCAAGGCAATGGTTTGTATATGAAGCTTCAACCGCATTGCAGTAAGCAAAGGGTTCTGGATCGGCATGGATGGTTACCTCAGTGCCCTGATGTAGAAATTTGATTCACTGATGGTAGGTGGATGGAACGACCTTCATAGCATGAATCCATGGGCGACCAAGGAGGATGTTAAATAGTAGGTTTAGATCAACAACATCGCAAACTATCTCTTGAATGATTGGCCCAACCTTGATTGGTAGCAAAATAGTCCCTTCTGTGGTCCTTTCCAAGTTGTCATAAGCTTTGATGGTGATAACCTCACTGATCATATCTACCTCAGTATACCCAGATTGTTTTATGAATTTTAGGGTGCAAATGTTCAAGGCTGATCCATTATCTATCATTACTCTTTTCACGGAAAAATTGGATATCATGATGGCTATGCGAAGCAGAAGGGTGTGATCTGGCTCAACCGCGGGTATGTCGGTGGGTTTGAAAGATAGGGCACATGAGGATGAAAGGTGTCCAACAAGCTTACGAAAATCAGTAGCATTGATATCAGAAGGGACACGGGATTCTATGAGAGCACTGTCAAGGATGTCTTTGTACATAGGACTAGTGCGGAGAAGGTCTAAAATGGATATTTGGGCTGGCATGTTCCCAAGGTGTTCCAAGATATTGTACCAGCTTTTTGATGGAGCTGATGGTGTTGATGAAACTGGTGGGCCTGCGATGTTAAATTGTGCTCTTCGAGTGGTGACCGCACACTCATTGTCTGGTCCTCGAATATTGATGACATTGACAGAAGGCTCTTTCTCAGATATACAACCTATAAGGCTACCATAGTCTATATAGGACGAAGTGTGGTCATTGTTCTTCCCATGCTGTTGGTTTGGCTGGCGGTTGTTGGTGTTGTTTTGGATAGGTACTTTTCCAGGATTTTGGTTGTTGTGTGGAGGAAAAGCATTTTGATAAATCTATAAGCTTGCATTGGGAGAGGTTTGGGCACCAACAGTGATTTGCTTTCGATCAATGAGGTCTTGCACATAGTCTTTCAGTTTCATGCATCTGAGGGTGGTGTGACCATTTACCCTATGGAACTTGCAATACTCATTGTCCTTGTACCATGCAGCTTTGGATTGGCTTGGATCAATTTGCTGGGTAGGTGGAAATTTGATAAGGTTTTCCTTAGCCAATTTCTCAAAAATAACATCCAATGGCTCACCAAGGGGTGTATAGTTCCTAGGTGCAGGTTGGAATCTGGGCTTTTGCCCTACAGCTACATTGATGGCATTAGCTTGATTGTTAGACCCTTGAAAGTTGGGTCTTGTATTGTGGTTTTGATAGCTTTGGTTATTTCGTTGCTGGTAATTGATAGCTTGTTGGTTGTTTGTTTGATATGGTGGGTTAGACTAGTTTTGAGAAGGACCAACGATATTCACATGTCTGGTATCAGTAACCCCATCTGTTGCAACATGCTTGTTTTTGTTCCAATACCTAGACTTGTCATTAGAATGTGATTGATTTTGGTTGGCCTCTTTGTAAATCTTTACCACACCATCTTTGATTAGTCCTTGCTCAAGAATCATTCCTTTCTCTTTGATATCCTTATAGGTATGTAAACAGTTCATGGTCATGTGGTGAGCCAAGCTAGGATGTGCATTATCAATAAACATTTTCACCACATGGCATTCTGGCAAGGTGCAGGATATGCGGGTGGTAAGGGTTTGCCATCTTTGTAGGTATTCGGCAAGGCTTTCTCCACCTTTTTGCTTGGTGTGGACAAGATCAACTATTGATAGCTCTGTTTCAACAAGATGGGCATATTGGGCTACAAATGCCTCAGATAATTCAGCAAAGTTTTTAATTGTGCCATAGGGGATTCTATAAAACCATTCAAGAGCTGGTCCAGCCAAGCTTTTGGGAAAAAGGCGCAAGAGGAAGACATCATTTTATGCCACGTCCTGGCAATGCATGTAAAATTCTTTGATATGTGTGACAGGGTCTCCTTTTCCTCTGAATTTGTCAAATTTAGGTACCTCAAAGTGTTTGGGAAATGGTGTCATGGTAATGGCTCTGTCAAATGGGTAAGGACACACATTCTCAAACTTGAATGTCTTTGGATCATTCCCTTCTTGGATGGCTTTCAGAGCTATCTTCATTTGCTCCCATTCTGAATTGATAGGTGATGGCTGGGGTGCCCCCAATGTAGGAGTGCCTTGAGGTAGGTATGTGCTAGATGGGGCCACTGAATATGGATGGCTATGAGGGATTTGCTGATAGGGATTGTACATTGTTTGGGCAGCTGCATGGTGGATGACGGGTTGTTGAGGGGGAGGTGGCACATATTGTTGCATGTGCTGTGAGGCTTGTTGTTGATATGGGATTTGAGGTTGGGATTGAGGAACATAAGCTGGCTGTGGGATAAATGGATTGCTTTGTGGAGGTAAGGTATAAGATGGTTGTGAGGCTTGGGAAAAGGATCGGAGGGCTTGTGGGGTTTGACCAATATATGTGGGTTGTGCCCCCATTTCGGATGGTATCTGCAAATAATTGGTGGTTGGCTGGGGTGGTGGATTACCTCCTAGAAGTGGCATTGAAAAGTAGTTGGTAATTGGAGGTAATGGATTAGTTGGTGGTGGAGGTGGTGGGAATTGAAAGCTTGGGAATGGAACTAATGGGGTTTGATAGCTTTGTGGCTGGATTTGAAAGCTTGGTAGAGTGGTGGTGGGAGTTGGGGTCACTTGGGAGCTTGGTAGAAGATTGGCAGTAGCTTGTGGGTTTTGATAGCTTTGTGGAGTGAAGGTAGTAGCTTGTGGATTTGTGGCTGGTGGTATTGAGCTCCCAAGACTTAATGGAAATGATGGGATTGTACTTTGGGCTGTGGTGAACAAGCTGGAGGCGATGAAAGGTTGATTACTTGGCCCCATGGGTGGCATCCCTGTTGTATATTGCTGAGGTTGGCCAAAGATGCTAGCACTGATTTGGGAGATGGGTGGATTTGGAAGGCTAGGTGTGGGAGCAGCAGCAATAGTGAAGGGGGTGAATGGTGAGGTGTTTTGAGTAAAGGGGGTTTGGAGCGGAGAGGTATGAACCAAGGATGGAGTGGTGGTGGCTGGGTTGGCTTGCGGTATGGAGATTTCAACTTGGGTGGATGATGGTATGTTTGGGTCTGTTGGGTCATATGAATTGGCTGGAGGCTCTTCTTTTGGAATATATTGAGGATAATTTGGATCATAAGAGCCTATGGGTGGTGGAAGCTGCCCAAACAATGGGTGAGATGGATCTGATAATGGAGGGGGTCTTCCAAAGTCAAAGGTTCCTACATTGTCCCTTCAAAAATTAGCCATGATTGTCTCTTTGTTTTTGTCTATAATGGCATTTACCAATACTGCATTTCTTGGTTGGTTCATGAAAGCTTCAATGTCAGTAGGTGATGGCATAGCTTGCTCTGGGTTGAAGGATGGATGAGTGCTCAAGGGGGGTGAGGCTGTTCGATCCAAATGATAGGGCTCCATTGTTTCTTTCTTCTTGGCTAACCGAGTGACGGGTGGCATGAAAAATGCTCCTAGGGATGAGATGCAATAATGCTGATGGATGCAAAAGGGGGAAGGCTTTTCTATGCAAATGATTTCCTAGGTTGAGGCAAAGCTATATGAAAAAACCTAAGGAGGATTGGGTTGGGGATTCTAACTTCAAAGATATGTTGTCAAAGCACAAAAGGTCTGCTTTCCTATGTGCAAGCTTGGTGGTGATTGTGTCAACTTAAGGATAGACTGATGATCCTTTAGGAAGAACACAAGATTGACCACTTGTGAATCCCAACCTTTAGCTCAAGGTGATGAGGGATAAAAAGTGACAAAGCTAGATTACCCTAGACAAAGCTCTGTCAAAGGGATAACCTTGGTGAGATTGGTGGATTTGGAAGATTTTAAGAATGGCAAACTTTAGCAAGGTGACAACAATTTTGAAAGCTTAGATGTGCAGATTTTCGATTACTGGCTAGATGGTATGATTCTAAATGAGATGGATGAGCTAATAATGATTAAGGGGATAATCTAAGATGGCTGGCTTTTCTACAAAGATGACTCTAAAGTGAAGCTTATCCAAGAAGATGTGGAGAAACAAGGGTGTCTAATCATAGAAATCATGCCTAGTTGGTAAGGCATAAGCAGGATTAACTCCTGGATGTTGGCTAAATTTGATGGTACGCTCTAACCAGGCCTCTTGAAGTGCTTTGTCGGTAGCTTTGTCCTCTGCTTTGTGGAGTTTGGAAATTCTTGGGCTTGGTGTTATTTCTTTTCTCTTGGCTGAAAGTTCTTGGTATGCTAGAGATGGCTTGAGTTTGACATTGTGAAACTTCTGTTTGGGTTTGGGTTGTTCCGACATAAATTCCTGAATTTGCTTGGCTTTGGGAAAAATCTTAGTTGTTTTGCTTCAACTTTTTCAACTTCCAAAATAGGCAGTGACTACGCTAAGTGTGCCCTAAGCTAGGATTGACCAAGTTTGGCAAACATTCATTCAACAAGTAAAATAAAAACAAGCAATAGATAGGAACACCCAGATAGAAGTTTGTGGTTCTCAGAATGTGATACTTGCGCCAAGGAGTGTGTATGTTCTACAAATGTTTCGATCAGTCACTCCAAACACATTAACATCCTAGATGGTTTTCTGCAAGGCAGACAATTGGTTTAGCTAGGGAGTCCTCGATATACGCAAGGTACGTGAGGCCCAAATCCGTAGATGAGACCAAAAGGATGTCACACAGCCGAGAGGAGTGGTAACCCACTTCTCCTCTTTCACTTCTCAAGGGTATAAAGTTCCTTGAGGCTTAGCCCGAATGACAAAATCTTGATCCCAAGAGAGGTGTCTTTCGATTCACCTCCCGATTCTTATACTCCGCCGGAACGCTGGAGTTGAGGTCGTTCAAGGGGTGATGAAATCCCCAAGCAGGCCTCCTAAAAAGAAACAAGGTTTTGGATCCTAATCTTATGCACCCAAGATAGCCTTGAAAGACGACAAGGGGAGAGAAGACTTGGATGACCTTGGGCTAAAAAACACGCTTGTTCTTTTACCAACTGAATCTTATGTGTGCTAATCTAGACTTTGCAAGCACTCATGTTTAAGAGACAATGTTCAATTCCAACTTGAAGCGCCAACAAAAGTAAATCAATCGAAGAATGCAAACAATAAGAAGAGTTAGGGTCAACAAAAGCAAACTCGCGCGCCCAGAGGCCCTCCACGTCAAGTATCGATTAATTTTTTTTAAGGCATTCAAGATTGAGTGTGAGTTTGTTTTAAGCCCAAAACAAAAGTGTGTGAGATTCGATTTCAAGCACGCGCCCGGAGGCTCTCCACGTCAGTTGTTGTTCAATTTTAGTGCCCAAACTTGAAGTGTGATCGATTTAATCTAGAGTTTTGGCCATTTAAGAATTTTGATAAAGCTAAAGCAAACGTTCAAAGACCAAGTGAGTGAGTTAGATTGTGGAACATTTAACACCTTTTTCAAGTAGACCCATCCCCATAAATGGCGCTGAGATTGCAACCAATGGTTAATATTTGATGGGTGATTAGAAAAGAGGTGAGTCCAAGGAACTACTCAAATTGATTTTTGTAAATTTGTATTTTAACTTAACAAAGTTTCTTAAATGTCCAAAAATCAAACTTTACCTAGATTGCATGTGGAAAAGAGATTTGTTTTGTTCAATTTTAGAAGCTCCAAATGAAGTGTTTGATATTGCAATGGTTAATTGATCCTTGGCATTCAAGATTGGATTTGTTGTTTTAAGCATGCATTCCAAGGAAAGTTGATTTTAATCCATGGCATTCAAGAGTGTGTTTTGAGCAACATTCATTCAATGGAAAATGTGTTTAACCATTCAAGTTCATTTTTTAGCAACATGCATTCAAAGACAAATGGTTAAGTATTCAAGTTCATTTTTTAGCAACATGAAAACCTGCAAGAAACATGGTTAGTGGTTCCATATGTGCTCCAACCTGCAATGAGACAAAAAAAAGCAATTTAGTTAGTTAGCCAAAATCTTCAAAAATGAGAGCTTAACTATGGGAAAAATTTTTTTAACTTTTTTTGTTGTTTTTTCTACGCGTAAAAATGCTTAAAATGGTCTAAATCCTACGGAACCACTAAAAGTCAAATTTTGATTTATACTTCTTTTTTTTTTTTTTTTTTAGCTTCAAAGTGCAGAAAGCAGGCAGAGACGATAGTCTATCAAGCGCAGACGTTGAAATACAGAGACGCTAGTATTCGAAGACGACAGAACAGATTTGCGGCACAGAACACAGGTGACAAGCAGAGACGCCGATTTGCGCAGATGCGGATTTTCGCAGACAACAATTTTTGCAGACGCAGATTTTCGCAGATGTCAATTTTTGCAGATGCAGATTTTTGTAGACGTCGATTTGCGCAGACGTCGATTTTAGCAAACGCAGATTTTAGTAGACAGAACAGGTTGCAGACGCCAAAACTGTGCCAAAAAAGTTGAAAAACGCGAATTTTTTTTTTTTTTTTAGATGGTATTTCTTCTTCCTAAGTGTGTTCTTTAACCTGCAAAAACAAGAAAAACACCCTCACAACACACTCAAACAACAACAAACATTAGATGGTTAGAAAAATGATATATAGATGAAAATAGATGATTAAATGACCCATAGTGGGGTCCCACCGGGCGTGCCAAAATGTAGAACAAGAATTAGTATGCAAAGAACATTAACAAATAAAGTAAACATTCACAAACCAAAAACTAAATTCACATATATGCTTAGACAAAGAAAGCAAACAAGAAGTGCAAACCTCACAAGAGAAAACACTCCATGCTTTCTTGATACTGTAGATGTGTCCTTTTGTTGTGGATGTATGCTCAAGATGCTCAAAAGCTGCTTCAATGGAGATGGGTAATGGCAAATTGGTAGCTTTGTGAGCTCTCAATTTGGCATTATAAGGGTATGAATATGGCTTTTGGCTCTCAAAAGGGCATGGTAACTTTAGCTCAAAGATTGTTGATGAAATGGCTTGGGATGGGATTCAATTTATAGGCTAAGGGGTAAAGGGATGGAGGGCTTAGATGCAAGGATGGATGAAGGCTTAAGGAGGGCTAGGATGCACTCAAAGGAGAGCACATGGATTGTGCTTTTTTAGCACCAATGGGAAGGTGACACTTGTCACAAGGAGGATGAGTGTGAGAGGGTAGGGTAAAGGGTTGGTTAAAGGCATGATGAGTGGGGTTGAGTATGTAAGAGAGGTGTAAGAGGAATGAGTGTGGAAGAGGGAAGAGAGTGAAAGATGGATGTAAGAGTCATGAGTGGGCTTGTAAGAGTCTTTTATGGTTTGTAAGAGCACTCATGAGTTAGTGGTTGGGCTTTTTGAGGGGAGACTTTGGTTTGGATTAGGAAAGTCTTAAACTTGTTTAAGGAATGTGACAACATTAGGGGGTGGATTAGGCTTGGGTTTAGGATTAGATTAGGGATGTTAGAGATGTGCAAGTGGATGGCATTAATGAGGGTGGGTGAGTTAGTGGATAAGCTTGGTTAGTATGGGTGGATGGGGTGGATTAGGCTAAATGGAGGATTAGAGATAGGTTAGGGGTTTTTGAATTTGAGGATTTCATTTATCAAATAGATTTATTTAATAAATGGGGATTTTTGGAATTAGATAGAAGAATAGGATTTAATTGATAAATAATAGATTATTTGATTTATCAATTAGGACTATAGATGATTAATTAAATTAATCAACTAGGGGATGACAAAGGATTAATTAAATAGAAATTTAATTAATAATGCCTTTTTAGATAACTAAATAGGATTACTAAAATAGTGTAATCAAATTTAGGTTTCTACAGCTTATAGTGCACACAAAATTGAAGCAAAAGCCTATGATAGTGATAATGCCATGAGAATACTTGAAGTGTGATTTTATGTGAGAGAGAGAATGCAAAATGAAAATTAGAGACTCAAGATTTCAGCCTTCTAGGATTCAAGAGACTCAAGCATTCTAACTCTCAAGAGGACTCAAGGACCTAAGCATTCTAGGATTCAAGAGCCTCCAGGACCAAAAATGAGAGGAAGAGTGTCCAATTTATAATTGACATGGAGGATGAGAGCATTGGATTTGTCACCCATAGATATGCGATGTGGCAAGAGATTCCTTTGAGAATCCATGACACATATGACAAAATATGCCAATTGTGAGATTCTATGACACATGCAAGTCAAACTTTGCTAAATGTGGAAGAAAATCTATGATGCGTCATAAGATTCCTCAACCCACTTAAAGCTAAGAATCTATGACGAATAAGCCAAATAGGGACATGCATAAGAGGTAATAATAATTCCTATGACACATATGACAGAATATGCCAAAAGTAAAATTCTATGACACATGAGAGTCAAATTTGGCTAAATGTGGAAGAGAATCTATGACGTGTCATAATATTCCTCAACCCACTTAAAGCCAAGAATCTATGACGAATAAGCCAAATAGGGACATGCGTAAGAGATAAGAATATTTGATTATGACAAATCTCATCCAAGTGTCAAAGGAGAATGGTCCACGAGGTGTCACATCCAAGTGTCATGATGATGAAATATTTTATGGAATATTTGAATTAAAAATCCTTTTATTCCACAAAATAAGAATTAGTAGAAAATGGAATTAATGATGGAAAATGGAACTTAAGAAATTGTAAATTTCCATGGTTTGCAGATAATGAATCAATTAATCAATAAAATTAATTAATTGAGGATGATAATTAGGAAGAATAATTAGAAAGAATAGGATTAAATTATGGGTTATTTAATCCTATAGAGAAAATTAGTAGATGATTGGCCAAATTGATTAAATGAATGCGACTGTATCCTTTGATGAAAATGTGACGATGATGGATATCGAATAAGATGATGAAAAGGTAGACGAAAGCCATGGTCAAATTAATTGATAGATTGAAATTGATAACATGCCAAGGACACATGACATGAATTAATTGATATGTAACATTTAACCGACATTGTAAATGCTACAGGATTGAAATTGATTGATAAGTTTTGATCATAATAACACTGTCAATATTATTAAAATGGTTGATGATGCCATGATCTGACATTGAAAGCCTCAACAACATCAAAGATTGAATGACATGAATGATATTTTGACCTAGTACTGAGAGCCATGACAATACTAAGGTCAGATTGATAAGATTGATAAGTTGATAGGTTTCCAAGGCACTGAAAGCCACAAAAATGCCTAGGAGTGGATAAATGATGATTGATTTGGGATGTTTGATACGTTTTGGGTTGATTAGGACCGATTTTGAGTTGATTTGATATGATTCTGAGTTGATATGAAATTGATGTGAAAGGGGATACAAATGACAAAATATGGTCAATCTGGCCAAAAGATCGAAGTTAGTAGAATGAGAAAATGGGACAAATTAGTATGAAGAAGTGATGAATTCATAGATGCAAACCATTTTTGAGCGTCTACATTTTGCCCCTCTTTGATACAATGTGATTTAGAGCATTGTATCAAAGAATAACTAATGAGAAAGCTACAACATGCCCCAGTAGGGATGATATATATGGGTGCCCCTCGAGAAATTGACTAAGATAAGCATATGATAAGTCAATTTATCGACAACAAGAAGACAAAACCATAGCAACTGACAAAATGAAAATCAGAACTAAAATGTGAAAGTTATGAGGCCTAGAGTGTAGACTCGAAACTGTGCGTGCATGCCCAAAATGATGGAAAGATGTCATAACATGAGGGAAATCATCAAAAATGGTCGTATTTGGTCAAATATGATGAGAAAAATGTTAGACTGAGGTTGAACCAGGTGGAAAGCCATAGAAAGTTGATTGACAGCATAGGATGATGCAAAAATGCATGAATGCAAGATGAAGATGATTTGGTGAATCAGAAGACATGATCATGGTGATGGAGAATGAGATGATGAAGAAAGATGAGATGAGGAGATGTTAGTATGATGGAAAGACTTTTGCTTCTAGAAAGTGCACTATATGTCAAATGGAGCTTTATTTTGATATGGCAAATGGAATGCAACGCATCATGGCATAAAGGGGCAGAGCGCAAATGCAAGCCTTTTGCGTAAACAAGCACGATGCAAATAGAGAATGACCTTGTCCTTCCTGAGGCATATGTGCATGCCCCAGACTCTCAAAGGTACATTCTAACAGACAAAAATGGAAAAAGATGACCATGAACCATCCTGGCCACTCTCATAGATCAATTTATATCATCGAGTAGCATAGGGACATGATCAAAGAAAAAACAAAGCAAAAATAAATCACTCACTAAATAGCGTGAGCCAACCGCTATTCTTGTCCATTATTATGTTCTTGTTAATGTTTTAGGTGTGTAGATAGTGTTCGACATGTTGATAATGTGATAGTTCTGGTTGTGGATTCAGTTGATAAGTTCATAGTGACATGTTGGATTGATTGTTGGTTCCTATTGCTCAGATATTATGATTGGCATTGAAGCGTAGCGCTTTGATTTTTCAGTCTGTAATGTGCAAGTGTGAATACAAAAGGGATGGTTATCCATAGTGAATATGTTCAAGGTTTATTGCAAATTTTTGACGAGTTTTGTGATTTTTAAGGTTTTGTGGAGATATTTGATTTTTTTGTGTAACTGATTTTTTCAGGTCATTTTACGATTTTTAGGTTTTTTCAAGACATTTTAATGATTTTTAGTGCTTTTTCAGGACATTATGTGATTTTTAGTGATTTTCTCAGAACATTTTATGATTTTTAGGGATTTTTTCAAGATCGTATAAGCATAAACAAGTGTTAGCTCCAATCTGTTATGCAATAGGTCTAATGGATAAAAAGAACTTAGGGATATTGCCCCCAGTTCAAATTCAAACTCATGCACCATGTAGGTAATATGCCCCCAGACAAGACGCAAACTATGTACAAAGGCCAATGAAAGAGTGTGTGTGCAGACTGGTGATGCTTAGGCAAGGTAACAAAGGACATTGACTAGTTCGTGAGCCATGATAAGGGACCAAGGATGTCTTGCAATATGAAGGGTATGATCAAAGAATGATAGAGGGGGAAAAGACTAGATGGAATCCTGATGGATGGAGGAGCAATAACTAATTACACATGGCGCCTGTTTGCCAAGTTTTCACCATGGTACTTGCCCAAAGCGCCTGTTTGCTAGGTTTTCACTTTTGGACAAAATTTTTCTCTTGACTCAAATTTTTGTGCCAAGATGCTTGTTTGCCAGGTTTTCATCAAGGCATCCATTTTTTCATGACTTTTTTCACTTTTTTCTTTGCTTTTTTTTCATGACTTTTTGCTCTCTTTTTTTTGATATTTTTTCAAGACTTTTTGCTATTTTTTTGATATTTTTTCAGGACTTTTAGATGAAATCAAGAATGTCACTGACAAATGCTGAGAATATATCTGTTGTTGGTGCTGCTAGCTGATGAGCTTTGAATCCATGACTGATCATAACTACGCAAGATTTGTTCCGAGTCTATAGCTAAAATCAAACCACTAGAAAGGCCTCGAGAGATACCATCATGTACCGTATGTAAGACAATGTCTATCTCTTGTGAATCAAGGCATTTGAGGATAATTGGGTCAATAGATGTATCATGTGGGATGTCACTGATGATGACATATGAAAAGGCTTGTTGGATAAAGGACTGATTTTGGTTATTGGACAAAGTAAGTAGTTGGATTTGGGGATAAACAAAGGGATATAAGGGAGGGTTCGGAGGGTTGAGACCAATGACCTTCCACATGAACGCTGATTGAGAGAGCTCCAAAATACTTTTTGGTATGTTGAACACTAGAACACTGATATTCATGGCATCATATTTTTCATTTTGTATCATTGGGAGCTACTTAGCTTTTGATTTTTTATAGTCTAATGGTGCCTTTCTATTTTCACCAAGAGACCTATGCTTGTTATTTTTTTCTCTTTTTACTTTGTAACTAGAAGGTGGAGTAGGCTCCCCAAAGTATGCCAATGTGTTCTCTTTAGGAAAAACTGCTTCTTTATGATCTTTAGTCATAATGCCTTCAAATTCTATTGTAAGAGTGTCATCATCATCGAATTGATCAAAAATTGGTGGTCCACATTGGTCCCAATCCAAAGGTTCGGGATAACTTGAGGAGATGTCATCATCAGTGTTGAATGGGCTTTGGTTGAAGGTAGATATATGGGTAACTGATTCAACTAGGTCATTGGGGTTATGCTCAGAGGCTAGGGAATTGTTGGTTTCAAGTGGGATATCCTCAAATGCCTTTTCATCATTCAAAACATCCATAGTCTTACATGTAGGTACCATGGTACTAGGAGGACCTATTCATAATGGTTTAAATCCAAGCCCCAAACTAGGAGGCTGTCCTTCTATAGTGATAGGTTCAATGATTCCTTGTTTCTGAGATCCAAGACCACTGTAGCCATCATAGCCTTGTTTCTGCATGATGGTAAACCCAAGTCCATACTTTCTAGGAGATATCAAAGTGGGTTCTCATTCTACTTTTTCTTTTTCAATACATACGGATGTATTCTCATTGACAGAAGTATCATTCTTTGTGCTGATGGGAGAAACTGGTGACTCCCTAATGTGAGAGACTTGAGACATAAAGTACTCTCCACACCCATTGTCTTCAATCTTCATCTTTTCCTTGGCTTTACTGAGCAGTATATCAGCATCCACATACTTAGAGGAATTTGTGGGTTGTGCTTCATTGTTTGTTGGGATTTGGAATGCAGTAGCATCTCTTAAATTAGCACAAAATTGGAAAGGATCTGGATCGCCAGGGATGGTAACTTCCATGTTATCATAGGAAAACTTCAAACATTGATGATATGTAGAAGGAACTGCTTTAATAGCATGAAGCCAAGGGCGTCCTAGTATCATGTTGCAATTCATTTCAATGTCTAGGACATGGAACAATGTATCTTCAATAGCTGGACCAACTCTAATAGGTAATGTGATGATGCCCTTGGAGAAGCGTTCACCATCATCATAAGCTTTTATTGTGATTCTTCGAGAGGGATCTACATCATCTTTATAATAACCCAAATTGTTGACAAACTTAAGAGTATAGATGTTCAGTCCTGCTCCTCCATCTATTAAGACACGTCTGACTTTGGAATTATGGATGAAGACTTTGAGATAAAGTGGATCATTATGGTTAGGTTTGTCCTTAGGAATATCTCAGGGTGAAAAAGTGATATGTTGTGATGCGGATAGGTTCCCAACAATGGCTTGGAACTGGGCAACATCCATGTTATCTAGGACTATTGACTCTTTAAGGGCTTGCTCCAAGATCTTTTGGTGTTGGGGGGATGCATGTAGGAGGTCCAAAATGGATATTTGCATAGGGATTTTGCCGAGTTGTTCAACAAGGCTATAATCAGATGAAGTACAAGCAGTAGGTCTACTTGGAGGTGCAAGTCTAGTAGAAGCAGTAGGCCTAGATGGGGCTCTAGGTAGGGTGATCTTGCTACGGTGTGGAGTGGCAACACAACGAGGGCCTTCAGCCTTCAATGTGAATGTGGATATGCAAAATTCAGACTCATTAAAGCAATTGATGGTGTAGTCATAGTCGATGCGTGTGTAATTCACATTACCTTGTGAGTTTGAGTTTGAACTTGAGGGTTTCTCTTTGTCATGATTACCCAAAGGATCTTTGAAAATAGTGTGATCAGAATTGGATGCTAACAGTGATGGATCAACTGTGATGACACCATCATTAATAAGGTCTTGTATTACATGTTTCAGTTGGAAGCATGATGAAGTTTCGTGTCCTTTGGTGCGATGGTAATCACAATACTTTTTGTCATCCCACCAATCAGCTTTAGTCAATGGTTCATCTTTGATTGGGGGTAATTGCAGGAAGTTATTACTCAGTAACTTTTGTAATGCAGTCTCAAGTGGTATTCCCAATGGTGTGAATTTTCTATCCTTGGTTCTAGGATGTCTTTTTTCTTGTGTGGAAGTCTTAGTTTTCTGTTGTTGAGGTGTTGTTTGATTAGGAGTTTGTGAATTTGTAGGGTTTACACCTTTCAAAGTTAGTTGAGGTTGTGCTGTGCTAATCGTGTGGGCATCTACAATGCCATCATTAGTCACATTCTTATTTTTGGAGAAAAAATTTGCCTTGTCATTAGAAGAGTTGGTGTTTGTGTTTTCTTTGTTTATCTTGAGGATTCCCTTACGGATAAGAGCATCTTCAATACTAGCCCCCTTTTTCATTAGTTTAGAAATGGTGCTTGGACTCTTGATTTTAAGTTCATACATTAAGTCAGGGACTAAGTTTTCAATGCACAAGTTTACTTGTTGTTCTTCAGGAATGTCTAGTGAGCATTGACTAACTAAGCTTCTCCAACGGAGTAAGAATGTGATGAATGGCTCTCCTGCCTTCTGTTTAGTTGAGCACAAATCAGAAAGTGTCACCTCATTTGTAATGTTAAAGGCAAAGTGGGAGATAAACTTTCCTGCTAGCTCTGACCAAGATTTGATATTACCAGGAAGTTTGGAGTACCATTCAAGTGCAGGCCCACCTAGAGAACGAGGGAACAATCTCATAAGGTAAGTGGGCTCATCACTGATTTTAGTACATGAAGCATAAAATTCATGGATGTGGTCAATAGGGTTTCCTTTTCCTCGGTATTTTTCAAACCTTGGAGCCTCAAAGTGTCTTGGGAATGGAGGCATATACAAGCTTTTATTGAATGGGTTAGGATGTAGGTCCCTTTCTGTATATAGAGCCTATTTCTTTTGGACTCCCAATGCCTCGACTTGTTTGGAAAGTTGTTTGAATTTTTGTAATAGTTCTTCATTGGGGTTTTGTATGATGGTCTTTTCTTCAAGTCTTTTGTGTCTATGAGTAGACCGTTTGCTGTGGTGAGAACTATGTCTACTTGGTTTTGACATTTCTATGTCTGATGAGTCTGATGAAGTGTCACTAGGTGGTGGAGGTATGTTGGCACCTCGAAGACAGAAAGGTCCCTGTTGTTGGGGAACTTGTTGTGGTATTTGATGTGGCACTTGTTGTGGGATTGACTGCGATTTTTGTACCATGTGTTGTTGTTGTGTCGTGTGTTGTGGTTGTTGTTGGGATACCTCTGTTGGTTGTATGTGAGACCATGTGCGTGCTTTTTGTTCTAGATGTATTTGTTGAGGTTGTTGTGGTACATGTTGTTGTTGTAACAAATGTCGCTGGTATGCAATTTGTTGTTCAAGGTGTCTTTGGTATTCCAACTGTTGCTTGAGTTGCTCTTGTTGTTTAGCAAACATCATTTGTTGTTGTTGGAATTGTTTTTGATAAATTGTGTGTAAGTCAAGTGGGTCCACATGGGATTGTGTGTTAGGAATGTTGGATGTTTGGCCCACTTGTGGTGGTTGTTGTTGCGTTTGATGTTGTTGTTGATATGCGAGATGTGTGTCAAGCGGATGTAGACTTGGTTGTGCCTTGGAAGTGTTGAGTCCTTGTACCATTGTAGGTTGTTGTTGTCGTGGGGGTTGACTAAGTCCTTGAGAATTGAATGTCATGTTTGTATTGTTGTTTTGGTACCTTTGTGTTTTAGATGTTCCTGCTTGTGACATCATATTGACTTGACTATGAGATACATTTCTATTGGGAATGGGTGTAATGTCAATAAGACTTTTCCTTTGTGTGTCCATAGGGATGGTTGTGCTTGATATTTCACATGTTGTATTTATGAGAGGCTCCATAGCATTTGATGTCATAGCACTCGGTAAAGTTAGGAGCAAAGGTGTACTTTGTTGATTTGCCTCCAAAGAAGGTATGTTTGGCATTCCCAGAGCACAAGTCCCTTTAGGTGCATCTTGTTTTTGCATCATGTGACTAAAATCAAGTCTTAATGTCCTTTTGGGGTGTTTAGGGATTGGTGGTATTTCATCAAACAAGGGGTTGACATTGATGTGTTCAAATGTACTTTGGAGGATTTCAATTGTTCGTTCTTGATGGGATCTTATAGGTGTCATTATTGTGTTTGAAAGCTCCAAAGGTTGTTTTCCCTTGTCTAAGTCCAAATTTATTAGAAGTTGGATGTTTTCAATTGTTGTGTTGGTTTGATTTTTGGACCTAGGACCTTCCAAGTTTGGGTTAAATTTGACAATTTCTTAGGTTGCCAAACGTTTGAAGTTCTTGCGAAAACTTTTGTCTTGACATGCCCTAGCCATTTCTTCATCAGTGATGCCATAATCAGTGTCAGATTCATCACTTAGGTGTACAATACCTTGTTATATGTTTGATGTGTTAGGTTGGCTGAATTCAAATGAATTTGATTGTTCATCTTCAGGTGAGGTTGGTACACTTCCTTCTTCTGGTGGCATTGGCATGAATATAGGTTCAAAGTCAGGACTCCATTGAACCATCCCATGTGTGGGGGAAGTGTTTGGAGGAAATCTCATGATAGGTGCATTGTTCAAGGTTTTTTGTGCCATACCTTGATTATGAGGATCTTGCGGATACATGTTCAAGGGGTCTACTAGTAATGGTTGTGATGCCTCGATTTGGTCTTCGTCAAAGGTTTGTTGGATTTTCTTGCTCTTTCTTTGTCTTGGATGAGGTTTTGGTTGTGCTTGTGCCTCAAAAAATAAAGGTTGATAGAGTTCCTCAGGTCTCTGAGCTACTTGTCTCCTAGTAAGTGCTGGCATGATACCTAAGAGTGCAAAGAGTGGTGGGTATGCAAGATATGAGTGTTTTTGGGATTTTTAAGTGTTTAGGAATGTTATGCAATGTGAGGAAATGCCAGATGAATTATGGTTTTGATGTGCAAAGTGCAAATGTCCTAGGGATGTTATGCAAATGCAAATGCAAGGTGATGTTTTGAGGTTTGACTAGAGGGGATGCAAATGACTCTAAGGTATGCAAAATGATAATTAGGGTTATGTTTTGGACTTGTTAAGGATGCTAAATTTTGATGCATGCAAGGTATATCATGCAAAGGATGATTTTCTAGGGTTCATAATGACGTTTGGGACATGCAAAATGAGGGTAAATGCTCAAGAAGGCAATTTGGTTGATGGACAATTTGATAGGGTTTGGTAGTGAGAATGATGCTAAGGATTTTGATCAATGCAATATGAAGGGGATATACCACTAGGGTAAGTCAAAATGACATTTAGGGATGCTAGGGATATGATTATGCTATGACAAGGGTATATGGAAAGTTTTGAACTTAGGTAAAACCTTTTAGAAAGTATTTTGTCTAGGAGTTTAACCTTGTGATAAAGGACTTTGGATCTTGACCAAAAACTGATAAAAGATGAAAAGACCAAATTGATAAAAGATGACAAGGTCAAATCTATCAAGCCATAGACAAATTTTGACCCAAGAAAATGATAAGAAAAGATAAAAAGACTATTCAAGATCCATTATCCGTCAACACTAGGAGATACTCTAAGAATTATACTTTTTCTAGATTTTTGACTAAATTCAAAGGTTTTGGGGGTTCAAAATGACGTTTTGAGGACTCAAAATGATGGTGATGCTAAGCGGGATGTCACAAAGAGGTAAATGGTAGAGGATAGTGTTAGGGCTAGTTTGGATGCTCAAAATGATGATTAGGACACCCAGAATGATGGATAAAGTGGTCAAGATGATGAATAGGTATGTAAAGATGCAAGGTGGTGAATGCAAAGTGCTGATTCTGAGATGGGAATGCAAAAACTAAGGAAAGTAAAACTGAACCTAAATGGATGCAATATGAAAAGTAATGAGGACTAAAAGGTGCAATATGAAGTCTATATGATGTAAGAATGAAGCCTAGACTAGGTTGAATGCAAGTGAAATCTATGCAAGTGTGAGATCTACATTTTGCCAAGCACATTTAAGAGCACAAGTCGCCATGTTTTCCAAGGTTCGAGTGTGTTGAATCAATGTTTGCAAAGTTTGATAAAGGTTGAAATATTTTGGCAATGTGTGAGGTTTGGACAAGTTCAAATGATATCCAAGGTGTAAATTTAAAAGTTTGGCTCTTATCTTGATTATGTTTTACACACACGCAAGACACATTAAGACAAGAATAGCTATTGTAAAAAGTTAACAAACACACCACAACCTAGGCTTTTAGGATTGTATCCACTGAATTCCTACTTGAACCAAAGTTCAGTCGTGCTTATCCAGAGCGGACAACCTAGGATCTTGGCACCACAGGCTCCCCCTTACAACGCACTCACTTCTCGGGGCTACCAAGATCTGCTTCCCAAGGGGCATGACTTCCCAAGGGACTGTTGCCTCTACTAAGGACCACGAGAATGTAGGATGTCTTTATGGGCATGGGTGACCCCTTGAGCCAGTGGATAGAAAGGATTTTGGCCACTAAAACATGGTTTTTAGTAAGGGCATTCCGTTCGGCAAGTTAATGATAAACTTTCGCAGAAGGTCTCCCAGCCCCGAGAACCAGGGTTTGACGCACCACAAGGGTACTAGAGGAGAGCTATCACGTAGCAATACCGCTGACACAGCTTTCACTGTAATTGAGTTTTATATAGCAGCTGGAATGTTGACCTAGCTTTGGCCTGTTACCGCTCTGAGGTCGTCCCCTAGCATACCCAATATCGAGTATCTTGGTCCAAGGCAGGCCTCCTATAGAAGTTACATGGATTTCTCTTACACCCAATATCCACAAATGGTGTGGGGAGAGGATACGTCCAATGCAACTCCTAGGGATCTAACACCATAGACACGCCAGGCAGAAAAGAAAAAGATTCTTTTTAAGTACCAAACGAAATGTTATCTAATCTAAGAAATCCACACACATAGTTTTGAAAGACACACAAAGTCTTTGACAACGTCCTGCAAACAAAGCATTAGTAGTTTATGATCATGTCTTCATCCCACGATTGCCACATGCTACAAATAGACCATTAGTAACACAAAATCACCTAATCTATGTCCTAGAGAGTGATAGGAGCTTGAAATGCAGATTTTGATTGGTGCATGTGCTTACTATGAACCTAGGTGTGCTCCGATAGTATAGATCTAGGTGTGAAAAGGAAGAGCAGATAGTCATTATACCCTTCCAAGTGAGCTCCTTCCTTGAACCTACAAGCACAAAAAAAAAAAAACCCAAGTTAGATATGCATGTTCATGTCTGGTTCACCAAAATGTAGGACCAGAAAAATGGGCTAAAAGCATAACACACTATGAGAAAATCACAAACTCAATCAACATATATTAGCACCCACTAGTCTACCATGAAAGCCAAACTAAATAAAAGAAAGCAAACATAATCAAAAACTCCCTTTTTCGTTTGTAGCTCCCATGTCCTTCTTTCTTCTCCAAATGATTGTAGCTCCAAAGTTGCTTATAGTGCACACAAAATTGAAGCAAAAGCCTATGATAGTGATAATGCCATGAGAATACTTGAAGTGTGATTTTATGTGAGAGAGAGAATGCAAAATGCAAATTAGAGACTCAAGATTTCAGCCTTCTACGATTCAAGAGACTCAAGCATTCTAGCTCTCAAGAGGACTCAAGGACCTAAGCATTCTAGGATTCAAGAGCCTCCAGGACCAAAAATGAGAGGAAGAGTGTCCAATTTATAATTGACATGGAGGATGAGAGCATTGGATTTGTCACCCATAGATATGCGATGTGGCAAGAAATTCCTTTGAGAATCCATGAAACATATGACAAAATATGCCAATTGTGAGATTCTATGACACATGCAAGTCAAACTTGGCTAAATGTGGAAGAGAATCTATGATGCGTCACAAGATTCCTCAACCCACTTAAAGCCAAGAATCTATGACGAATAAGCAAAATAGGGACATGCGTAAGAGGTAATAATAATTCCTATGACGCATATGAAAAAATATGCCAAAAGTAAGATTCTATGACACATGAGAGTCAAATTTGGCTAAATGTGGAAGAGAATCTATGACGTGTCATAATATTCCTCAACCCACTTAAAGCCAAGAATCTATGACGAATAAGCCAAATAGGGACATGCGTAAGAGATAAGAATATTTGATTATGACAAATCTCAGCCAAGTGTCAAAGGAGAATGGTCCACGAGGTGTCACATCCAAGTGTCATGATGATGAAATATTTTATGAAATATTTGAATTAAAAATCTTTTTATTCCACAAAATAAGAATTAGTAGAAAATGGAATTAATGATGGAAAATGGAACTTAAGAAATTGTAAATTTCCATGGTTTGCAGATAATGAATCAATTAATTAATAAAATTAATTAATTGAGGATGATAATTAGAAAGAATAATTAGAAAGAATAGGATTAAATTATGTGTTATTTAATCCTATAGAGAAAATTAGTAGATGATTGGCCAAATTGATTAAATGAATGCGACTGTATCCTTTGATGAAAATGTGACGATGATGGATATCAAATAAGATGATGAAAAGGTAGACGAAAGCCATGGTCAAATTAATTGATAGATTGAAATTGACAACATGCCAAGGACACATGACATGAATTAATTGATATGTAACATTTAACTGACATTGTAAATGCTACAGGATTGAAATTGATTGATAAGTTTTGATCATAATAACACTGTCAATATTATTAAAATGGTTGATGATGCCATGATCTGACATTGAAAGCCTCAACAATGTCAAAGATTCAATGACATGAATGATATTTTGACCTAGTACTGAGAGCCATGAAAGTACTAAGGTCAGATTGATTAGATCGATAAGTAGATAGGTTTCCAAGGCACTGAAAGCCACAACAATGCCTAGGAGCAGATAAATGATGATTGATTTGGGATGTTTGATACGTTTCAGGTTGATTAGGACCGATTTTGAGTTGATTTGATATGATTCTGAGTTGATATGAAATTGATGTGAAAGGGGATACAAATGAAAAAATATGGTCAATCTGGCCAAAAGATCGAAGTTAGTAGAATGAGAAAATGGGACAAATTAGTATGAAGAAATGATGAATTCATAGATGCGAACCATTTTTGAGCATCTACAGAATGATTCGACTATGTCCCTAGGGGTCGTAGGACCCGTAGGGACATATGTGGTCGTTTAATGGGTCAAAGGGGGTCATAGGTCACCCTATGACCCCCTTTGACCCATATGAACGATTGGAATATGTCCTTAGGGGTCCTAGGACCCCTAGGGACATATGTCATCGTTTAATGGGTCAAGAGGGTCATAGGTCACCCTATGACCCCCTTTGACCCATATGAACGATTCAAATATGTCCCTAGGGGTCCTAGGACCCCTAAGGACATATGTCGTCGTTTAATGGGTCAAAGAGGGTCATAGGTTACCCTATGACCCCATTTGACCCATATTACCCATTCGAATATGTCCCTAGGGGTCCTAGGACCCCTAGGGACATATGTCATCGTTTAATGGGTCAAAGGGGGTCATAGGTCACTCGTTGACCCCCTTTGACCCATATGAACGATTCAAATATGTCCTTAGGGGTCCTAGGAACCCTAGGGACATATGTCATCGTTTAATGGGTCAAAGGGGGTCATAGGTCACCTTATGACCCCCTTTGACCCATATGAATGATTCGAATATATCCCTAGGGGTTCAAGGACCCCTAGGGACATATGTCGTCGTTTAATGGGTCAAAGAGGGTCATAGGTTACCCTATGACCCCATTTGACCCATATTACCCATTCGAATATGTCCCTAGGGGTCCTAGGACCCCTAGGGACATATGTCATCGTTTAATGGGTCAAAGGGAGTCATAGGTCACCCTATCACCCCCTTTGACCCATATGAACGATTCAAATATGTCCCTAGGGGTCTTAGGAACCCTAGGGACATATGTCATCGTTTAATGGATCAAAAGGGGTCATAGGTCACCCTATGACCACCTTTGACCCATATGAACGATTCAAATATATCCCTAGGGGTCCAAGGACCCCTAGGGACATATGTCATCGTTTAATGGGTCAAAGAGGGTCATAGGTCACCTTATGACCCCCTTTGACCCATATTACCCATTCGAATATGTCCCTAGGGGTCCGATGACCCCTAGGGACATATGTCATCGTTTAATGGGTCAAAGAGGGTCATAGGGTGACCTATGACCCCCTTTGACCCATATTACCCATTCGAATATGTCCCTAAGGGTCCTAGGACCCCTAGAGACATATATCGTCGTTTAATGGGTCAAAGAGGGTCATAGGTCACCCTATGACCCCCTTTGACCCATATTATCCATTTGAATATGTCCTTAGGGGTCCTAGGACCCCTAGAGACATATGTCATCGTTTAATGGGTCAAAGAGGGTCATAGGTCACCCTATGACCCCCTTTGACTGATATGAACAATTCGACTATGTTCCTAGGGGTCATAGGACCCGTAGGGACATATGTCATCATTTGATGGGTCAAAAGGGGTCATAGGTCACCCTATGACCCCCTTTGACCCATATGAACAATTGAAATATGTCCCTAGGGGTCCTAAGACCCCTAGGGACATATGTCATCATTTAATGGGTCAAAGAGGGTCATAGGTCACACTATGACCCCCTTTGACCCATATTACCCATTCGAATATGTCCCTAGGGTTCCTAGGACCCCTAGGGACATATGTCGTCATTTAATGGGTCAAAGGGGGTCATAGGTCACCCTATGACCCCATTTGACCCATATGAATGATTCGACTATGTCCCTGGGGGTCCTAGGACCCCGAGGGACATATGTCATCATTTAATGGGTCAAAGGGTGTCATAGGTCACCCTATGA
Source organism: Cupressus sempervirens (assembly GCA_028749045.1). Taxonomy (NCBI): domain Eukaryota; kingdom Viridiplantae; phylum Streptophyta; class Pinopsida; order Cupressales; family Cupressaceae; genus Cupressus; species Cupressus sempervirens. The sequence goes on from CM053788.1 coordinate 10,268,104, forward strand.
CCCCCTTTGACCGATATGAACAATTCAACTATGTCCCTAGGGGTCCTAGGACCCCTAGGGATATTACCCATTCAAATATGTCCCTAGGGGTCCGAGGACCCCTAGGGACATATGTCATCATTTAATGGGTCAAAGAGGGTCATAGGTCACCCTATGACCCCCTTTGACCCATATTACCCATTCGAATATGTCCCTAGGGGTCCTAGGACCCGTAGAGACATATATCATCATTTAATGGTCAGAGAGGGTCATAGGTCACCTTATGACCCCTTTTGACCCATATTACCCATTCGAATATGTCCCTAGGGGTCCTAGGACCCCTAGAGACATATATCATCGTTTAATGGGTCAAAGAGGGTCATAGGTCACCCTATGACCCCCTTTGACCCATATGAACGATTCGAATATGTCCCTAGGGGACCTAGGACCCCTAGGGACATATGTCATCATTTAATGGGTCAAAGGGGGTCATAGGTCACCCTATGACCTCCTTTGACCCATATGAACGATTTGACTATGTCCCTAGGGGTCCTAAGACCCCTAGGGACATATGTCATCGTTTAATGGGTCAAAGAGGGTAATAGGTCACCCTATGACCCCCTTTGACTCATATGAACGATTCAAATATGTTCCTAGGGGTCCTAGGACCCCTAGGGACATTTGTCGTCGTTTAATGGGTCAAAGGGGGTCATAGGTCACCCTATGACCCCCTTTGACCCATATGAATGATTCGAATATGTCCCTACGGGTTCTAGGACCCCTAGGAACATATGTCATCATTTAATGGGTCAAAGAGGGTCATAGGGTGACTGACCCATATTACCCATTCAAATATGTCTCTTGGGGTCCGAGGACCCCTAGTAACATATGTCATCATTTAATGGGTCAAAAGGGGTCATAGGTCACCCTATGACCCCCTTTGATCCATATGAACGATTCAACTATGTCCCTAGGGGTCCTAGGACCCCTAGGGACATATGTCGTCGTTTAATGGGTCAAAGGGGGTCATAGGTCACCCTATGACCTCCTTTGTCCCATATGAATGATTCAACTATGTCCCTAGGGGTCCTAGGACCGCTAGGGACATATGTCATCGTTTAATGGGTCAGAGAGGGTCATAGGTCACCCTATGACCCCCTTTGACCCATAATACCCATTCGGATATGTCCCTAGGGGTCCTAGGACCCCTAGAGACATATATCATCGTTTGATGGGTCAAAGAGGGTCATAGGTCACCCTATGACCCCCTTTGACCCATATGAACGATTTGAATATGTCCCTAGGGGTCCGAGGACCCTTAGGGACATATGTCATCATTTAATGGGTCAAAGAGGGTCATAGGTCACCCTATGACCCCCTTTGACCCATATTACCCATTTGAATATGTCCCTAGGGGTCCGAGGACCCCTAGGGACATATGTCGCCGTTTAATGGGTCAAAGAGGGTCATAGGTCACCCTATGACCCCCTTTGACCCATATTACCCATTCGAATATGTCCCTAGGGGTCCTAAGACCCTTAGAGACATATATCATCATTTAATGGGTCAGAGAGGGTTATAGGTCACCCTATGACCCCCTTTGACCCATATTACCCATTCGAATATGTCATATATCATCGTTTAATGGGTTAAAGAGGGTCATAGGTCACTCTATGACCCCCTTTGACCCATATGAACGATTCAACTATGTCCCTAGGGGTCATAGGACCCGTAGGAACATATGTCATCATTTAACAGGTCAAAGAGGGTCATAGGTCACCATATGACCCCTTTTGACCCATATGAACGATTGGAATATGTCCCTAGGGTCCTAGGACTCCTAGGGACATATGTCATCATTTAATGGGTCAAAGAGGGTCATAGGTCACCCTATGACCCCCTTTGACCCATATTACCCATTCGAATACGTCCCTAGGGGTCCTAGGACCCCTAGGGACATATGTCGTCGTTTAATGGGTCAAAGAGGGTCATAGGTCACCCTATGACCTGCTTCTACCCATATGAACAATTCGACTATGTCCCTAGGGGTCCTAGGACCCCTAGGGACATATGTCATCATTTAATGGGTCAAAGTGGGTCATAGGTCACCCTATGATCCCCTTTGACCTATATGTAGTGCCTGCCCCTAGATCACATTTCTGTATCATTGTCAAATTCTTTTAGGCTGATTTTATGCTTTGATTAGTTTTAGAGATACTAGATTTGTAATATTATGATATTATTTCATGACTTTGATTACAAATGTATCAGTTATTATTGCTTAGTTGATTTCATTCATGTGTTGTTAATGATATTTTGATGATCCTAGTTAGTAAATGCGGTTTCTTTCATAAAAATGTTAACATGATGTCTTTAATGATGATTATGTTGTATTGATAGAGATGCATTATTATATGTACGAATTTGATGTTAGACTTGTGATTTTTACGATACTTACCCCATACTTGCATGTGTATGGTGTGCGTGTTTATTTTATCTTTCTATCTGACGTGTTTGATGTGGTTAAGGGAGGGAGTCATAGTCACCTACTAGTCGGGATCTACATGATGAAGCACTCCCCGCTATTGTTTGTTTAGTTTAGATATATTATATACATGTACATGCTCGTCTTTTATGCAGGATGTAGGTACCGGGCATCGACTTCCCTAAATTGCCAGAATGAGCATGCCCTATTACAAATACTCAAATGGTGAGAGTGGGAAGATAATGATCAGGTCCAATCCTAGCCATAGCCTATAATACTTGTCCTGCAAGGAGGACTCGTAATAGACCGTCTACCATTTTTAAAGCCCGTGAGTATTTTGTGCGTATGTTGTTTTGTGAGTCTTTGATGAATTTTTCTGTTAATTAAGTCTAATTAAAAGATTAAATTAATGATTTAATTTAATGGAAAATTGTTATGACATCTTAATATTTAATTATATTTAAATTAATTGAGAAATTAATTTTTAAAAAATAAAAAAATTTGAATTCAAAGATAAGAGTTATAAGAATAAAATTTAGAACGTGATAATATTAATTTAATTTAAATAATAATATATTTAGAGTTAATTTTTAAATAAATGCTAAATATTATTGTTATTTAAGTTAGTAAATATTTATCAAATTAAACGTTTAAAAATAAATTAAAAAGTGAAAAGATATTAAATTATGAAAAAGATTTTAGTTCACATGATATGTGCATGAGATTAAAATAATAGAAATTAATTAAAAGATAAAATATGTGAATTCAATAAAGATATTTAATCACATTAAGTGCATGCATGTGATTAAAGTAATAAAATAATTAAAAATAGAAGTCAACAGAAAATTAAATAAAGATATTTAATCATTCACTTAACGTGCATGAAAATATGAAAGATAAGATAAATAAAAGTTAATTTTAGAGTTAACTTAGTTGAGCTAAGAGTCCTCTCAGGAAAACACACAATTAGTACCCCGATTGTAGGGAGAGAACTCCTTATCATAATTTGAGGGTTCATTTTTCAAGGGGGGAAGTTTGGAAGGAACACAGGTTTGGAGAGTAATGCAGAGGATTTGGAAAAGAATGAATTTTTCATAGCTTGAAGGATTTTGCTTGTAGCAAGAATTCTCATCTAGCTGTCAAAGTTTAGCATCAATATAAGGTAGGGTTTGAGATCCCGTGAATGCATTTTCAATTGAAAAATATCTGTTTGCTCCATGCTTGTTTGGATGGTTGAAATTTTGTTTATCATCTTGATTGTTTTCCAGATCTAATTGATTGAAATTAGTCCCTCATTATTTATATTTATAAAAGAAAATCATTGAGGAAATTAATTAAATCACATAGGGTTTGAATGAAAAGAAAATTTAAAATTAGAAATTTGATTGGTTTGTTGTGTCTTCCCTACTAGACTATATTTGCAAATGGTATTTAAAAATTATATATATATATATATTATCATGCATTTGTAAAGGAGTTTTTTTTATAGGAGGGTGTTAAATAAAACATAATTTCAAAATAAATTATTATAATAATTAGAAAAGAAGAAAAAGTTTATACAAAAAAATATATTATTAAAAATATATATATATATACAAAACGTACCCCTTACCTGTTATTGGTCGACGGTCAGCATGGATCCCTGCACTGCATTAATTGCAGTACGCAGGGGGGGCGTGTTTAATGAGCCGCACGGCTTGTTTATTTGCTGCGGCGTATTTAAAACAACCCTTCTTTAAATAAAGTGGCCTCCTTTTTAAGTATATGTGCTAGCTTTTAAAATGGTACGTATACTTCTTTTTATAAAGTTTGTTTTTATTATTATTAAAGCTTATTAATATTTATTAATACTTAACAATAATTTTACATAAACTTAGTCATTATTTATAATTTTATTAATGAATTCTAATATGTTAATTTTATTAATATTTTATAAACAAGTTTTATTATTATTTAGTAATTTGATTAATAAATGTTATTATTTAAATGAAATATTTATTATTTAAATGAAATATTTATTATTTTAATAAATATTTAATAAAGGAGTAAGATTACTTTTAATTTTATTTCTACATTATTAATTAGCTTAAATAAATGAAATTTACTTAAGTTTAATTAATATATATATGAGAACATTTGGAATTATTTTTAAAATGATGATATTGGCTTAATAAAATTGGAATAAATCAGATTAATGATAACTATCAATTAAATAATGTTAATTATATTATGTAAAAATTTGATTATTTATGGAATGGGGAGTATTCTCTTTTAATAATTAATTATTGTTACTTTAATAAATGATTACTATTACTTTTAAGTCATGTTATGATTCTAATTATAAGAACGAGAATGAGTTCAATTGTAAGGGTAAAACTATAGTTCATATTTATTCGAAAACTTGTACAGTAACGAAATTGGAATCTTACTATAAACTGGAACCTTTCATTAACTCAATATATATATTGTAAATTAAACCCAAACTATGAAACTGTGCTATTGCTTGTACTTTCTATGCTTTGGATTTTGGTGTTGATTAGATGTCGACCAGTCTAGTGAGTACACCAGAGGTTTTTGTAAGATTTCTTTTATACTATTTATGTGGTTGGATGTCATGATGTGTTTTGTGATTCATATTGGAGATTATATTTATGAGGTTTATCTTGTGGAGCTTTTATGTGTACTTGGATGGGAGAACCATCTTATTATCAGGTTGCCTATTAAGGAATTGAGTTTGATCATTGCGAGTGTTGTGGTATGGGACACAATTGTGTTTTTATGTGCTTAGGAGAGGTTGTCTAGGGACATGACTCTGGGAGTGGCTTGCATAGGGTTCAGGGACCCAAAGTGGTCAGTGCCAGGGTAACCTAATGCAAGTTATGTAATAAGTGATAATCTAGTAATTAAAACTTTTGGGGGGGAAAACACACTAAAAAGATAAGTTAGTGATATTTGATCCACCCATGTCTTGAGTGCTTGTATAGACTAAGGATGGGAATGGGATGAGTGCCTCATCTTCTTGAGAGGGCTTTCTAGTTTCCATATGTGTGATGTTGAGGGTCCGGGGTTCAGAGTAACCAGTCCAGGATAACTCAATGCTTGAGGGTCCGGGGTCTATTAAGAGATCAGTCCAGGGTAACACAAGCAGCCATGTGATGACACTCCCTAGTATGTGTATATGAGCAATGTTAGTATGCTAATAGAAACCAAATTTAAATAAAGCTTCTACAAACTAAACAAAATTCATAAACTTCAAGATAGACTAAGATGAACTCTCAATTGAGAATATGAGCCATTAATGGACTCTCTCAATAAGAAGCTCTCTTGTTGAGTAGCTTTATCTAAATGGATAGGATGTATGCTCAATATGCTTCCAAAGGCTTCAATGGATGATTGTGGATTTTTGGTGTGGATATATGGCTTTAGTATGGATTTGGCTCTCAAAATAGCATTATAACTTTACTTCATGGATTGTGTTATTTTGCAAAGGGGAAGGATCCAATTTATAGGCAAGAGGCTTGAGGGATTGAGGGCTAAGATGCAAGGATGGGAAAAAGCTCATGGAGGGCTTAGATTGCATGAGAGGAGAGCACATAGATTGTGCTTCCTTATAGCCAATCAAAGAGTGACACATGTCACATGGTGAGAGGATGGAGGAAAGGGGAAGGATGAGTCAACAAAGGAGGCTCAAGGGATAAAATCTTCATAAAGACCCTCATAATGACTTGTAAGAGCAATAAAAGGGCTTGTAAGAGTCATTTATGACCTAGTGGACTTCATAAAGTTTTATTGTTGAGATATTTTGAGGGTGATGAGAGCAAATTTGACTTGGACTTGATTAGGAAGGTTTTAAGCTTGCTTAGGCTTGTGCAAATGATTAGAGGATGGATTAGGATGGTTTAGGATTAGCTTAGGGATACGCAAGTGGATGGCATTTAATGAGGGTGGGTGAAGGAGGAGATATTTGTTAACTTTGGCTTGGGTTAGGAAGTTTTAACTCATGTTTAGGGAATGTGACAAGGTTAGGAGGGGATTAGGATTAGTTTTAAAGACATCTTCTAGAAGAGTCTAGACTTTGGATGAGGATAAAGACTTTCTAGAATAGTCTAGAATTTCCTAGGATGAGGATGAAGACTTTCTAGAAGAGTCTAGAACTTCTTAGGGTGAGGATAAATTAGATTTTTAGGAAATAAATAAAGTTTTATTTATTTCAAGGGTTTGGGTTGAGGAGATATTTATTAAAACTTTTTTAATAAACATGAGGATTAATATTTAATCTTAATTAAATATTTTGAGTTGGGATTAGGGGTAGGAAATGATGGGATTAGCCTTTAATCGAAATTAAAGAAGGATTAGAAGATTTTGGAAGAGGTTATTGGTCATAAGGAAATTGGCCAAGTTTTGGGCAAAAAATAAATTTTTTATTTATTTTAGGATTTTTGGTCAATTTATTAATTAAATAATTAATAAATAAGGAAATAATGTTTAAATAAGATTTAAACATTTTTGGGAGGGATTCCTTAATTAAATATTTTTAATTAAGATAAAGGGATTTAATGGCATAAAAATTAATTAATTAATTAATTAATTAATAAATGATGATGTCATCAGGACTTTTTCAAAAAATAAAAATACTTTATTTTCTAAAGGTTTTTAGGTGTCTACAGTATGTAGCCTGAGTCTCCTCTGTAGATTTGTGTACCTCTGGTGGTGTACTTATTGTTGGATGTGTTTATTGTGGTTATTACTTTCATTGAAGATGATTGGTGATTCATGGATGATGTACTCTTGATATGTGGTTTTTGACTTGAGGTGATTATCTATTGTTGACTTTATCTTATAATCTTGGTATTTGGTTTACACTTGATTCGTGTATGATGTTTGGTTATGTGGAGTTGGTATTGGATTGAGTGTTCTTACTTTTGGATTATCTTATCTTCTTTAGTAGCATGTGTTACCTTTGAGATAGTTTTGGCTAGTAGGTATTCCATGCCTAGGAATGTTTTATGTTTGATAGCCGTATGTGGATCATTCATTATCTTCCCTGCACAGTGGGAGTGGAAGCATGACTAGGTAACCACACGGTCGGGAGGTAGTATCTTCTTACCATTTGGGTTTCCCTTACATTGCCAGTTGTTGGATGTTCATTGCAGAAGATGTACCTTTATCATTCTTATTTCTTATCTCGGAGACTTCTTTTTAGATGATGTATATATGTTATCATGTATTCTGATGTATTGTATTTATTCTCACATACCCTGTGACATGTGCAGTGGATGTTAATAATTGGATGTACTTTCATTGTATTGTTTATACTTATGCATTTGCTTATGCGATTATGTATCTGTTATTCCTTTATGATCTTGAGACATTGTACTTGAAACTTAAACTAATTAATTTAAAATTATTAAATGTGACTCAACGTAAAGGAACCCTTGACGAATTGAAACTATATCTGTAATTGATTATGTGTATTTGATGTGTATGTTCATGTTGCTTCCACATTAATGTTATCTTGATGTTGTTAAAACTTTAAAAAAAAAAATAGTTCAGTAAACATTGTAACATGTTAGGTTTATTTCTCTTGGGTTCCCGAGCGGGGCGTTACACTATATGAACGATTCGACTATGTCCCTAGGGACATATGTCATCGTTTAATAGGTCAAAGAGGGTCATAGGTCACCCTATGACCCCCTTTGACCCATAATACCCATTCGAATATGTCCCTAGGGGTCCTAGGACCCCTAGAGACATACATCGTCGTTTAATGGGTCAAAGAGGGTCATAGGTCACCCTATGACCCCCTTTGACTCTTATATATTAATAATATACATATTAATATAATAATATATATGTACATATACATATTACATTATTATATTTAATGAAAATATTACGTTATTATATAGATATATTAATAACATACATATTAATATAATAATATTTATAATATATATTATATTTAATAAAAATATTACGTTGTTATATATATATTATATTATTATACATATTAATATAATAATATATAATACGTATTTTATATATATAAATTACGTTATTATATTTAGTAAAAATAATAATAATATATATTATATTTATAGATTGTAATAAGATTAACATAAGATATTATTATATATTACTAGATTATATCTTGTATGTTTACATTACGTTATTATATATATATATATAATATATTAAAATATGCCTTTACATGTTAATATAAGTGAAATAATTTTAAAATAAAAAATTAGAATGTTTAAATCGAATTTCCCTCCAAAATTTGAAGATTTTTTGAATTTGACTACCGAGCCATATTGGATATCCGATTTCAAATTGGATATCTGATTCAAAATCGGATATCCGATCAGGCTTGGTATTTACCATGCCTGCCCGGTCAACCCCAAAGACGTGTTTATAGAGAGTTTTAGTGATACTCAGACTTCAGGTAGCCGTCTAACAATGTTATTTTGATCAAAATTGAATGAAACAAAATGGGTTTTTTAATATCGCTCTCTAGATTCCATCAATATAATTTCTGTCAAATTCTGAGTTCGATAAGTATTTATTAGTTAATTATCAATGAAGATTATTGTAAAGTGCTGATTGACATACTGAATGAAAAATAGCTATAACTTTCAAACGGTATAACATTTTTTAAATCTAAAAGTTGCGTCACATTCTATACTTCGCCTAGTATAAGAAAAAAAAATTAAAAAATTGATCAAATTTTCTATTAGTTAGGGTGGTTAGACATGGGACTTTTTTTAATCCGAAAAAGTTTTGGTAGAAAATTCATATTTAATTATTTATTTGGAATAAAAATATCAAAAAATATGCGTCACATCCGGCCATGAGTCTAGTTTTCGTATCTATAATTATATTAAAAAAATTTATGATTTGATTTTGATTAAGGTGGTCAGACATACACCTACTTTTTATTTTCGCCTTGAAATTGTCTTAGTACTGCATTAAAATTCAAACTTTTGACCAATCAATTATTTTTTTCTCCTGATAAAGCCTAGTAGTTTAGAAACTACATTCAATTTTCTACAAATTATTTTCTTACAACTTTTTTATATAAAGTCCATAACCACTTCAAAATTATGTGTCAAGTTGACATAAACCTGACTTGCTGATTTTTCACTACCACTTAAGGCCACAGTTTGGTACACCATGATCTTGCACATACCCTACCACTTTCTGTGGCCCCCTTTTTTGAGAATCTAAAACTAAACCATTTTTAAAAAAAATTAGTGGTTTAGAAACTAGATTCAAAGGACTACTACTTTTGTTTTTGTCATATCTTAAAAATTTTTGAGCGTAACTATCTTCAAATTCTCGTTGAAGTTCAGAAATTGCTAATTTCAAAAAAAAGGTGTCCACTTATACCCCCCTTTTGGCACCACAACTTAGTGCACTTACCCCAAAGTTGTAAAGGACTTACTAAGAACTTGCAAACATTTGAAATGCCTAAATAACATATTTATTGTGCTAGTACCTAAAATCTAGCAGCCTGAGTCATTGTTTGACTTCAGACCCATCAACTTGTGTAATATGGTCTATAAAGTCATCTCCAAGGTTCTCACTAACCGAATCAAACCTTTGTTGGATAAGTTTATAAGTCCCTTGCAGAAAGGGTTAATGCTAGGTAGACAAATCCTTGATGATGTTATGTCAACCCATGAGATAATCAATTCTATAGAAAGAAGAAAAAAAATTGGGATGACTCTCAAATTAGATATCTCTAAAGCCTAAGACCAAGTTAACTGGGGATTCCTCTTTGTTGTCATGTCTAAAATTAGTTTCTATATACGGGTTATCCGACTGATGTAGGTGATGACTAGGTCAATCCATTTTTTTGTGATTATTAACGAAACTCCTTGTGGCTCCTTCAACTATGGTAAGGGTCTTCGACAGGGGGACCCTCTTTCTCTATGGTAACCCAATTTTCTATCCCTATTCTATAAGATAAATTTGAGTAAGGAATGATATATTTGTTGATGATCTCCCTTGAAATGAACTTGAGTTTTAGTTTATATACAATCCATAGGAGTGATTGCCTCCAAATGGACACATCCTTCTTTAATTACACCTCTTCGTCATTAAATATAGGTAATATTATTTCATTTACGCTTTTATTATGCTAATAAAATATTAATTATGTAACATTAATTAATTTCATATTGTTAGTTTAACATTGAATAAGGGTTTATATTATTATTTTACCATTTACTTATTATTATATTAGGTTAACATCCTATTTTCTATTATTGATTATCTAATTTATTTTTTATATTTTAATAGTATTATTATAATATAATTTATATTCTATGATGTTATAATATCATTCACATATTCTATTATAATTATATTATTTAATATATTGTAATTAAATTATTTTTATTAATTTACATTTTGACGGGATATCACAATCCTCCCCTCTTGAATTTGCTTTTGTTTATGATGGCATATGCAAGAACATATGAATGAAGACATAGAACATACACAAAGTAGACACATTAATGCATGAAGACACAATGAAAACATGAGGTAGATACACGAATGCATGAGAACACAAAGAAGACACAATGTAAACACATTAATGCATAAAGACACAATGTAGACACAAAGTATACATGTTACAATTTAAAATGAGAAAAGGTTATCCGTGCATGTCATGCTCCTTTCCCCTGTATGGAGATCAAAAGTTCTTGAAAATGTGAAATTTATCCAATTACCTTTAGTTATTTCTACAATAAAGTTCATGATTCTATAGTGGATGGTAGATTTACTGTTGCTCAAGCTTGGACATGTTTAGCTTGGGGCTCCCTCATATTTTTATCCATTTTGGGATTCTCTTGCCCCAATGTGACCAATTTACTCCTCCCCCTATGTACACTCTCTACCCACTTGGTATGTGCTTAATTCTCTAGTGGATGGTAGATTTACTACTGCTTGAGTTTGGACACGTTCAACTAGCTTGGGGCTCCCTCAAATCTCTATCCATATTGGGATTTTCTTGCCCCAATGTGATTGATTTACTCCTCCCCTAGTGCACACTCCCTATCCATCATTAACTCAAGCACAAAGATTTTTAATAATTTCCCCTTCTAAGACCTTTCTTTATAATTCCAAATTTGTTTATTCCTCAAGGTCACAACTTATAACCTCCGTTTCCAATTTTTTGCTTTCAATATAGACTTGGATCTTCCTTTAATTGGTCCTAAAAACAATAGTTTGATTCTAAGATGAAAATATCAATACATTTCAAAATATGATTAAAATAAATTATTTTTTAAAATAAATTTCATCTTAAAATTCTAAAAATAAAAAAAATGAACTTATCTTTTTATTTTTTAACCCACAATATTTGATAAGTTCGTAATTTCCTTCTTGGAATGTATCCTTAATTTACTTATAATTCTCAACTCCAATTTTAAATAGTACTTTACAATTGAAAAGCTCTAATAAATAATGAATAGCTTATACATTTCCCTACACAAGTCTCTTCTAACTCATATATATCTACCTTGAAATCTAACCAATTCTCACTTATATGATGTAAGGATTTTTTTGTTTTTGCACAAGTCTTATCACCGTTCCATACCTTATGTGCACCATTTTATTTTTATTTACAAATCTGATCTCTGTTTTAGAATTACCTCAAGATTAATTTAAGCTTTTAGGATCACTTAAATTTGTTTGCTCTAAGTGTTTTGTCCTTCATATATTTTTACTTAAATCTTTTTAATTTGCTTCTTATATTTCTATGTGATGTTTTTGAAGTATTAGATAGCAGACAAAAGAAAGGGGGTTGTCCCTAAAGTACAAAAAGGGCTGACCAAAAATAGCTGGAGGATTTCTATCTGATGTTGCATAAATATTGAGTGCACAATCTTCCATCTTGATTTCTCATTCATCTTTCTATTTGGTATTGGGTGCCAATAGAAAGTGGACAAATGTATTATATTTTTGGAGAGTCAAATATTGATGTGAATGCTAGGATGACCCTCCTCTTGAAATTGCACTTAATAACAAACATAATAGTGTCTAGTTACTCTTCAAAGTGTTTCATTTTTGAGACTCCAAACTATAGGCCTGAATTTAATATTCTGCTCTTTTCTTATTATATTGTTCCCCTGTGATTATATATCTCTCTCCAATAAAATGGTCTGTTTGGTTCGTGGAAGATGATAGGAATTGGTTTTTTCAAAAACTGGATTTGAATTTTTTTGCATTTGTTTCAAAATTAGCAAAATGGAATTAGAATACTAGACTTGTAATTTTTTCTCAAAACCAGGTGTTCTGACTTCCTACTAGCAAGTGGGAACTGAAAATCAAAACCTCGTTATGTTTTTTGAGAAGTGTAAAAATAATAGATTGGACTACTTTTTGGAGTCTGCCTCTATCTTGAAGCTTATGCATAAAAATGTGTCTTCACACTCATCTTCCGAGTGAAACAAATGGTTCAAGTAAAATCCCAAAAATATGATTGAAGATTTGCAGAACCTTTTGACTTGGAAAAATCTTTATAGAAATCTTGATTTCTACAATTCCACAAACCAAACCGACTAAAGGTAATCAATTCTCACAATAAATATCAAGGATGAGTGAAAATTTGTTCATCCCTATAAACCTAGCAATTTTTTTCCTATACTAATGTCAACTGTATTTTATTCAAAACTACTATATTAAAATGCTCATATTTGATCATGCACTCAATCACATATTGTGTCCAAGCTGAGAGGTGGATGGTGCTCACTCATCCATACCATGCAACTAACTATGTAATCCTCAAAAGGTAGGGCTAAATATCCACATGGTCTGAATGAGTAACACAAAGTTCATATATTTTCTCCTGATAATTATATAGCTAGACATTAAAAAAACTAATTGCAAACTTTACTCCTCAGATCCAAACCAACACATGTATATGGTCATATAAATTGCAAGTCAAAAACATCACCCAAGATAAAGTGGCACCTCCTTGTCTTCCAGCTCTGTAATGTTTGGCCAAGCTTAATCAACACACATGAACCATTGAATAATAGTGGCTAAGAGTGGCCCCAACCATTCTTAGCCAATAGCTTGGGGCAACTATTATGCATTGGGCTCAGGCTATTGGCTAAGAGTGGTTGGGCCCACTCTTAGCCACTATTAGTCAATGGTTGAGTGTGTCGGTTAAGCCGCTCAATAATGTTTAAGATATAAAAAGAAAGTCCAACGTTATGCTAAAATATTTAATCCATCTCTAAAGTAAGTTCACCATTGTTTGTAAAATATACAATTTCTAATATGTAGTGGTGTATAATAATATATCTTGTTTACATTAAATATGTGTCTAGGTGTTCATGCCACCTTGTTGACAATACTAAAAAATATTTTTATCCCAGCAAACAAAAACTTTCTAGCTAAGGTATTCAATCACCACCAACACTAATATTCTTTGTTGCTATTTAATCCCCTCCACAATTATTTCGACTACACCCACTAAAAATTTGGAAAGCATTAATCAAATACTTCTTTAAACCTTTATTATTAGTGTTAAAGCACTATGTTAATATGTTGATTTCTTTGCCTCTAATAAATATTTTTGATTAATAATTCCCAATCTTGAGGGAAAACTCTCTTTAAGAAAACTCTACAAGTTGGCAGGAAAACCTGTTTTGATATCAATTTTGATAACCCCATTTTCTAACCCTATTCTATAAGATAAATTTGAATAAGGAATGATATATTTGTTGATGATCTCCCGTGAAATGAATTTGAGTTTTAGTTTATATACTATCCATGGGAGTGATTGCCTCCAAATGGACACATCCCTCCTTTAATTAGACCTCTTCGTGATTAAATATATGTGATATTATTTCATTTACTATTTTATTATGCTAATAAAATATTAATTATGTAACATTAATTAATTCCATATTGTTAGTTTAACATTGAATAAGGGTTTATATTATACTATTATTTTAGCATTTACATATTATTATTATTATATAATATAATATATTCTATGATGTTATAATATGATTAACATATTCTATTATGATCATATAATTTAATATATTATAATTAAATTATTTCTATTAATTTACATTTTGACGGGGATATCACATTCTCCTTTCCTTTTTTATTACGATGGCAGAGGTTGGGTAGAAACTTTACTTCTAGTTCAGAGAATGGCCTAATTCAAGGGATTATGCTCACTACCTCTCTCCCCTCAGAGGCCATCTAATAATTTGTGGATGAAACTTTTATGTTTGGGATCTCGTATGTCATTGAAGCCAAACAATAGGAAGTTCTCCTCGACCAATATGCCAATGCCTTTGGTCAACATATTAATTTTGAGAAAATTAAAGTTTATTTCTTCAGTAGTGGGATCTCCCTGCAAAACTGCATCACTCAAATTCTAGACTACCAAGTGGCTTACCTCTTAGAAATTTACTTGGGATTCCCTCTCATGGTGCAGAAAGGTTAGTTAGTGGTTTTGGAGTTCTATACTTGTGAGGCTTTAAAGGAAAGTGGCAAGCTGGAAAGGAAAGGTTCTTAGTAGTGTGGGAAAACTCCAACTTCTAATTGCTTCTCTACAGGGCATCCTAGTCTTCTTCCCATCTATATCTAAATTTTCTTGCTCCATGGCATTAGTTCTGGAGAAGATACAAAGGAACTTCTTCTGTACTAGTTTGGAGGAAAAAGCAAGGACTAGCCTAGTCAAATTGGATATGATGTGTAAACCAAAATCTTTGGGAGGTTTGAGTGTCAAAAATGTGAGGGATCTCAACAAAGCCCAGTTGACTAGAATTGGATGGAGGTTGGCTAAGGATTTAGGAGGTTGGCAATAGATTATGAAAGCTAAGTACTTTAGAGACTCCTCCTTCACCTCCCAATTGTTTGACACTAACCTCCCCTATGGATCTAAGATTTGGAACATTGTGATGAGAAATTGTACTGCCCTCCAAAAGGGCTTGCGATGGGTGATTTATAGGAGAGACACACTTAAATTATGGGATGACAATTGGATGTGGGGTAAGCCGCAAATCTTTAACAAATTCTACCTTGTTATGAATGAAATAAAGGGCAACTTTGGCCTTCTAGTCAAGGACTATATCATCCCTTCCCACAAGTGGAAGACCCTTGACTTGAATTGGAGGGGACCTCCCCAAGACCTAGAGCTAATCAATCATGATTTTCTTAACCTCTTTAGTATCCTTATTTCCCCTACACAAGATATAATTATTTGGGATAAACCCTAGTCAAGTGACTTCCCTATTCATTCCTTCTATTATATGTTAGTTGATACAAAGGCATGTCGGCTCTGCTGGGATAAGGTTTGGTTTCATCAATTTAAACCTAAAATCATTTTCTTTTGGTGGGCCAGACTCCACGAGAGAATTCTTACAGTGGATAACCTGAGAAGGATGGGTTTCCAATTCATTAATAGATGCACTCTTTATAAACATGTAGATGGGGACATCTACCACCTTTATGTCTCTTGCTCGTTTGTATCATAAATTTGGGCTTTCTTGCTAAAGAAGTTAAACCCATCTTATGTTTTTGGAGATAACATATATCAGTTTGTTGTATGTTGGATGATCTCGCTTGCTCACCTGCCCACCCAACTCCTCTGGAAGTTGATTCCCCCATATTTCTACTGGAAAAACTTCATGGTGGCTACTTGGAATAATCTAGATAGACCTCCTACCCACTAGGATTATTAGGTAGCGACATAATGGCTACTCCCTGAGGTTCCTATTGACTTTGATAACTCAAAGTTGTTTCCTAGTGCTAACACATATTGGTGTTCCCCAAATGGAGATTGGTCAAAACTTAATTTTGATGGTGCGACTAAGGATGGTATTGCTACAAGGGGTGGGGCTATCAGAGATGGGGAAGGGATACTTATCTTGGCTTTTTCTGGTAATTTTGGTCCCAATTCTTCTAATATGGAAAAAGCTCTTGCTCTCCTCTAGAGCCTTAAGTTTATGGTCTCAATGGGGAGACATAGGATTCTGGTGGAGGGGGACTCTAAACTTGTTATTGATGTTGCCAATCAGTTGTCAATAGCATGATAGGATATGGAAAATGTGGTGACATATATGTGGCTTGTCCTTTCAAAAATGTAGGAAATAAGAATATAATAAATGTACTAGGGGGGGAAATAGGGTGGTGGATAAATTGTCAAGTTTGGGAATAGAGATGAGTGGGATGAGGTGTTGGAAAAAACTAGCATCCCTCTTGATGAAAATTCAAACTCTCATGGAGGGTGAAGTGCCACATAACCTATTGAATGATGATTCTACTTGATGTGCATCATAGTTGGTGCAATAACACCCTTTTTGTTAGGGTTATTTGTGGGAAAAGGAGTGATATGATGTCTACAAATTATTATCTAGACTGGAGTTACTTAAATCATTATTCCCAAAAGGATGTTATTACAAAATGGGGAGTTGTCATCAAGTACAAAAGGGGATGGTGCATTAATCATGAATTAAAAAGACTTTTTTTTATTATGGTTGTGATTTCCAAAGTCATAACATTTATGGGTGGGTTCTTTTGAATAACCCATCACATGGGACTTTGTACTACTACCATGTGGTCTGCGATCACCTTAGTTGGAATAATTATTTTGGTAAGAGATATTTCTTGAAAGACGTTCAATTTATTTATTTCATAAAAAAAGATGCATATTCTCTGTGAACCCAAAATTGTTGCTTTCTGCATTTTCAAGAAGTTTTTCAAGCTAAAAGAAATCCAAGAGATAGATTTACAAGTGGATATGGGTGGCGATAGGAACCATATAGAACCCTGTTAGATTAAAGATGAGTAATGCAAGAATGCTTGTGCTTGGATGACCATTTCTGAGGGAGTGCTTCTACCTTTAATGGATGACATGGAAGGGTTTGATGAGACAATGTGTATGTAATTGGTGAACACTTAGAAGGACTACAATGTCACAATTAATGGTATTTCTTTTGAAATTGATGAAGAGGTAATGTCACTCAAGCAACATTCTCTATGGATGATAAAAAATGGAAAAAAGGTTACTAAAGTTCTAGATGAGACTAGCACGTAATATTTCTTCAAAGTTAATAAGGAACCCATTCGTATGAGATGAGGTCTCAATAAGGAGAAGCTACTAGGACCGTAGAATATTGTGTGCTTCATGATTAAGAAGTATCTTATCCTAAAGGACCTGTTTAAAGTAAGTTATTACCACCATTTCCCTTTGCTAAATCACTTCTATTAACATGATGAGATTTACTTTTCATTATTTTTACTCCATGACCTTGAAGCGTCTGTTATGGATGTGAGATGATGTAGAGAGGAAGGAAGAAAAATACACTATCCTTTATTAAGGCATTATCCATGCCTATATAACTTCCATCATGTCTTTTGCCTTGTTACCAACATTATGTTGTTACCCCCTCCTATGCCAAACACTACTCATATGACCATTTGACTTCATCCCAAATATCACTATAAACTCTTAGAATTATATGTACTCCATTGGTAAAAAAAAACTAAAGATTCCCCCACTTTGTCATTTTCCATGTTGAACCCTAAGCTAGAGTTGTTTGTAGATTTGGGTGAGGTTGGGATGGAGTCGACTAGTGGTAAAAGGTTTCCATGTAGCACTATTGGGCCCTCAAGGGTGTTGACCATGAGTACGCACACACTTCTACATAAGTGTAGGCACATACATAAAATGCATGGGACAAGCCCATAAAAATTGTGGAGTTGGTTATTCAACACCTCAAATTAGGCACAAAAAAACACATCTCAAAGGTGCAAAAATTATGCAAGGATCCAAGGAAAAAGAACTCACAGTCTAATGCAAAGATGCACTGAAACTCCTATTGTTGGTAACAAGGCTCTCCAATTAGCTTTGCATAAATATCACTCCTCTAATAAAAAAAATCTTGAATAAAACACCAAATATGACTACCATTGAAGTTTAAAGCATGAGAAATCTCCAAACAAAATAGGCATGTGCTCAAAAAAGTGTCAATGAGCAGATGTGGAAGCATGGGACTCCAAAACATCACACCCTCCAACAATCTTGCCAAAAATCAAGGACACTGCTTCTAAATTTGTATTAGGTGCATTCCAAGGATGGGCATACCTGTACAAAGCATGTCACCCAAGGTGCGAGCCCATAGAAAAATGCATGTCCTGTCGAATAGGGACCACCAAATGAAGGCACAGGTATAGTTAGAATGGTGGGGGCCGCTTCATACGATTGGAGGAGATTAAAACCACCCACTTCCAATCAAAATGCTTCCAAAGTACAGAGGCCTGACCCTCCTACCAAAAACAAACTTTACCCCAAAGAAAAAAGTAGCACTCTGCCATACATGCAATTTTGTAATGAAAATAGCAATAAAATTTTTGATAAAAAAAATATTTTAAAAAATCATTTGCCTAGATTTGCAAGCCTGAGGCCGTACACCCTCTGAATCTCAGGAGTAGGAGTCTCTTCTGGAGATACATCAAATGTATCTAATTCATTGGAGGTTTTGGCTCTTCTCAAAGCAATGTCTTCCTCAAAGATGACATCTCTGCTTAGTTCTATTTTTTTCTATCCAGGTATGTAGACTCTGTATCCTTTTACTGTTTCACTAAAACCAATGAGAATACCCTTTGTTCTAGAAGGTTCTAACTTAGTCCTCTTTTCCCTAGGTACATGACCATACACAAGACATCCAAATATCCTTAGGTGACTGATGTCATGTTTCTTTCTAGAAAATGCTTCTTCAGGAGTCTTATTGTCCAAATGTGAGTGAGGAGATCTATTTTGAATATAGACTGCTGTGTTGGATGCTTCAGCCCATAAGGACATACTCAAATCTTGATAAAAAATCATAGCTCGAGCAACTTCTACAATAGTTTTGTTCTTCTTTTCAGCAACCCCATTTTGTTGAGAATTGTAAGGAATTGTGAACTTCCTCTTAATTCCAGTGAGTTTGTAGAACTCTTTAAATATTTCAGAAGTATACTCCTTCCCATTATCTGTTCTCAGAATTTTAATATTCTTACCGAAGGAGATCTCAGTGATAGTTTTGAATTCTTTAAACTTTGCATTTAAGGAAGTATATCCATGTCTTCCTTGAAAAATCATCAACAAATATCAAATAATAAAAGAATCCTCCTATAGAAGGTATAGACATGGGCCCACATAGATCAAAATGTACTAGCTCCAACACTTATTTAGTTTTGCTCAAACTACGAGGAAATGGCTTTTTAGTGTCTTTCCCTAAGGCACAACCTTTGCATGATTCATTGTGAATATGTTTTAACTTGGGCATTCCAATTACTACCTTCTCCGTTGATGTTAGGGCACATAAGTTGATATGACCTAGTCTTCTATGCCATATTTCATTTGAATCTGAGGTCTCATGTACAAGTGCAAGGTTTGTCTTAGCGCATAGTTCATATAAAAGTCCTTCTCTTACTCCTATTGTTAGAGTCCTTTTAATGGTTGAATTTTTAGACCATGCTAGTAGTTTCCCTCCCATGAATGCAATTCTAAAACCATCATCTTCAAGTGTGGATATAAATATTAAATTCCTCTTAATACTTGGTACATAAAGAACTCTAGAAAGTTGAATAGAAATTCTAGACTTCAATTTTATGGTGCAGGTCCCAATTCCTTTTACAGAGTGTGCAGAATCATCACCAATTGTAACTTCTTCATCTGTTTCTATTTGCATGCTTTCTAGGTTATCCTGATATCTAGTGAGGTGTCTAGAAGACCCGCTGTCAACTATCCATGTATTCCTTTTTGTTGATATATGGCTGGATAATGCTGAATAGAAGGCATATTTCTCATATTCATTACCTTAATTTGACTTCTCAGATTTTGCAAAGGATGCTTGAGGTTTAGATCTATCGGGACAATTTATTGCATAATGTCCATATAGATCACATCTGAAGCATTGGATTTTGGACAAGTCTTTCTTCTGTTTGGATTGTCCTTTTTCCTGAAAATTTCTTTTCCTTTTGTTGTTTTTCTTCTTTTTCTTCTTATGAGCATTTGTGTTAAGAACTTGAACAACTTCCTCTAGGGTTTTGTGTTTTCCCTTAATCATTAATCTCAATTCTTCTTGAAGACAATCTAATCTTAAATGATCTAGTTTAGGGATTTTAGACCTAGCACTTATACCTTGTACAAAGGATTCCCAGGAGTTTGGAAGTCCTAATGCTATTAAGGATAATTCTTGATTTTCAATCTCATAACCAAGTGCAGATAATTGATCTCTCAAATCTGTGATTCTCATAAAGAAAGCATTTATAGTTTCTCCTTTATTCATGGTTACACTATTCATCTGCCTTTTAAGAGCAAGTTTTCTGCCTGTATTATTGATTATAAATGCAATCTCAAGAGCTCGAAACATGCGATATGTTGTGGTATGTTTTGCCACAATAGGTACTATGTGGTCTCGAACAAGATCTACTATTGTCTTCATAGCCTTTTCATTTTTCTCAATCCATTTTGATTTCTCAGGATCATCTTTAGGTTCCTTTTTGTCCTCTCTTACAAATGATTCCAATTTGTTTTCTTTTAACAACATCATTAATTGAAGTTTCTAGGATTCAAAGTTATCAGTACTTCCAAGGTGATGTTCGAATCTCATTGTGTTTGTCATCTTTGTAGAGAGAGGGAGGACTATTATTTGAAAATCTGATCCTTATAAACTTAGTGTGATCTTTCCTTAGCCAAGCTCTGATACTATGTCAATTTTATTACTAGATTTGATTGATTGTAGAATTTTTGTTGCAGGTACAAACAATAACTCCAATGTTTTAAATCGCTTCCAAAATTTGCAAACGTTAGTGCAATAATAACAGAAGTGAAGTATATCAAACTCAGAATTATCTTCGATCCTTTTGTAGTGCTTGCATTAATAGATTTCGATACAAGATTACATCGGGCAGATTGGATAAATACCAAAGGAAGGGGTGTGGGGATGAACGGCCATGTCTCCAATTGGAAACATGGATATTCATTCTCACACTCGTTCATTTAACTAATACTCATGATTAGTTACTATCATAAACACAGTGATTAAATGTATAACCAATCATTACATTTGTGGCCGAATATAAAGCATAGATCGATCATGATCTAAACATCAAAGGATCCAAAAATAGTCTCGATCATGCCTTAATGATCACGAAACATATATATATCTTATCAGTTGCACACTGTGAAAGGTACAACATGTACGTATGCATATATGCATAACAACGTGTGCATCATGTTGTTGTGTGTATATACATATGTATGTGCTTATCACAGTAATGTCAGATCGAAGCTACATGCATTAACACATTGTACAAGGAAATCAATTAGTAGTTAAGAAACGATCCTTTTCTAGTTACATGAAAAGAAACTAATATATCTTGCATAACTACTTCTAGCATAATCATTTGATACTACATCGATCATAATTAAATACACTTCAAGGAATAACATGGAAGTAAGATAAGAAAACATGCACAAGTGTCGGTATTTGATAATGTATTGTGCAAGCCTTGGCATTTGGTGAAGAGGAGAAGCATTGGCATAGGCATAACCTCCCAACTACGGACCTTAACTTATCCCCACACAATCTCTAACGAGAAAGACCCTCTCTACCCTAGGGTTAGGTTTGGGGCACCATGGTCCTGCCATCCAAGCATCTTAGTGTTAGAGTGTCGACTAAGCAACAAACAAGGCAGTGGATATCCTCCATCAGCCTCCCCTTTGTCAGCTGGCCTCCAGACCTCTGGTGATCAAATACGGCAAGCATGCCTCTAAGCTACCTTGGCCAAGGATTTAGATGGGTAGTGTATACGCCCGATCACCCACTACTCGACTTGACAATTGGAACATACATACTTTTGGACAATCATGAGCTAATCCAACATGCACAATTTTGGATTGTTAATTGTTCTTGATCTGACATTTAAGTTGATCTTGTAGGGGTAACTCTCCTCCTCACCCATTCGTACTTGACCATCTAGGTCAAGGGTTTATGTTGGGAAGTTTCAGTATATACATTTGCATCTTTGAAATTATAACTAGAAATTCTCTTCTTGAGACTGTTTCTTATTTCAATGGTATATGGACTATACCACTATATAAGGCAGACCTCCTGAGTAATATCAGGACAAGCTCTATGTACATATATATTTATTACACACCATACACACTTGACGGTGATTGTTAAGCAAAAAAAATAAAGGACAGTTGATTGGGTCTATATGACATCCATCACCCGATATGTAAAACATAGCATGAAAAGAAATAGCATAACTCACTCAATCTCATTATTAATGCTTTCGAATAATACTGGTGTTCTAAATCCATGGGTCATAAATTCATGATATCAGTATGAGCATTCATAACATTGATAAGTCTGAAAAGGAAAAATGGATAGAATGCATATGAAGTCAGAGCATTGGCAGAGGATAGGATGACCTGAAATTTGAATCTCATGTGGTGATTGCAGCAATGGCACCCAGGACTCAGTCTTAAGCTTGCTTGCTTACGAAACTTGAGCAAACATTGATTTTCTTGCAGTTTGATAGTGCGAAAATGGAGAAGAATGATGGCTTATTAGTGTCGCATAAGGAACAAGAAGAATGGTAAAAATAAATGTAGTGTATGTACCTCTGCCCAAATTTTGAGTTACTAAGATTATGAAAAGACAGGTGCGAATCTATCAAAACCATTGGTAGCGGAATGCTTCCATATAAACTGTACGATCCCTCCGATACAAGAAAGGGAAGTCGTAAGGCATGATCGAGCAAAAGTAACTCCACATGCATCTTTAAAATAAATTTATAAAGGAAAATCATGACCGATAAGGTGGTGGCAATATCTCCACATTATGAACTTGATGAGAGGCAAATAATTGTAATAACTCAAGGTTGATGCATATAAAAGACATATTTATATATTGGCATCATGCTATTTGATGTCACCTATCATTGTGTGTACACCTATGCTTATGTATATATACATATGCGTGTGTAATTTAAGTCACGTAGTTCATTATATATTATTTATACACACACATATGTACGTACATATAGCCATAGATGTAGGTGCAATTATAAGTATTAAAATACCATGGTGTCAGTATATAGCTTCACATACTATCGACAACTTAATGTCACAACGTAATCAAAAGAAGGTAACATCTCTCTCCCCCATAGTTATTTAAATGTTTACTCTTTTTAAAAACTGATTGGGTAGCTCATGATTGTCCAAGGTACATTTTGTGTTGTCTAGTCATTAAATCCTTCATCAAGGTGGTTAGAGCTCATACTTGATAATCTGTTGATAGACCTTTTTGTTTTGGTGTCCCATTCCTTGAATCCCGTTTAGCAATGCTTTGTCCCCTTCATCCGCTCCTGCAACCAAAATGCATATTTACAGAATAATAACATGTTTCTCCATATAAAAAGAAACAAAAAAGAAACAATAACTGATTAGTGTCACAGCGGCTAACCACCACTAACATTTATCTTAAAATATAAACACTCATTTTCAGTTGAAATAACAATGACCAACTAACAAGTCATTTTCACATGAATAAAAAACGGTTAACCATAACTTCCATTCCATAAGATCATGACATTCGAGAGTTTTAGCAAACCACAACGACTATAAGATTATTTAAAAGAAAATCAAAATTTTAGGATGTAAAACATCCCCTCTCAAACCTCGAAGTACCTATCCCTTAGAGGTCCGCACATCAGGTACTTGGAGTACCCGAGTATCCCAAGCTTCACCACTCCACAACCACACCATTGCTGGGATGGGTACTTAAATTTCTATTTTAAATTTAATTTTTGAATGTTACTATTGGGTATGTCTTGTGTTACTGTGTTGAATTTTCAATCGTTCTATTTCATGTTGCAATTTTTCTATGTTCAAGTATTTTTAATTTGGTATGTTATTATTTCATAACTAGCATTTGAAGTTCTATATTTATGATATTCAACACCCCTACCTCCTCTCGTCACTGTCCCATGGTCGTCCCCCTGTCGTCTTGAAATTGAGGCCCATTGGCCACCCATCCCAAAACTTGTCCGAGTGTTGCATAGCTCCAACGTACCCCAGTACTGGTGTTACATTGGTTTCCCTATGTTTGATGATAATCCCTATTCCTAGTTCTCTGAATAGCTGCTATAGGACATTCAAGTGTGAGGGTATCCTTAATTTGCAGTATGAAATTTTGTTCAAAATGCCTTGGAACTTTTTGAATGGAACCGTGGTTTGCAAATTTATTTTTTCAAAATGCCCACAAACAATTTGAATGGGAAAATAATTTGTAGTTGAATTGTTCTCTCCATGGGCTATATATATCTCAGGTGTTACAAACCAGTACTCACTCATATAGTTAGATGAAACAAAACATACATTGCTACTTGAAGATAAGGGTCAGTTTATTCCTATATCAACATTTTAATGCCTAAAATAATATGACTTGTAGTATCATTTAAGCCAACTTCTTCTACAAGATCTATCAAGTGCACCCTCTTGTCTAGATTGTCTGATTCACTTATGTAATAATTTCTATAAGCTTTTGTTTAAATTTAGCTTTAAGTATTTTTGTTATATATTGTGTGATATCCCCATTTTAGTATATAAATTAATTATACATAAAGAGTATATAATATTAATAATCGATAATATTATAATTATATTAAGATATAATTTATAATATTATAATAATCATATATTATATTATATAATTTATAATTATATATTATATAATTTATAATTATATATTATATAATTATAAGTATTAATTATACATATAAATATATCTATGAATATTATTATATATTAGATATTTATGTGCCATAAATAATTAGTACATATCTGTATGACAATAATATATGATATTATATCTTTGTTATATATTAAAGTAATATTTAATTATGATTCATATATAACATATAATCATATATAATATAATAATATATAATATATAGTCATATATTATTATTGTAATATATAATCATATATTATTAATATTAATATATAATTATAGATAACTATTATAATAATAGAATAACTACCTTATTAAATATATTAATATTAATGAAAAGACACAACCTTATGAAGTGTTGGATATATATATGAGAATATCAATCGTTAAAGGACATCAGATATGAATTATTATGAAAACTTTTGGGAATAAAGAAGCAAATCGGAGGAAAATCTAATGAATTCTTTAAAAGTTGAAGAAAATTCAAAAATGCCTGAAACGGGACATTACAAGTGGTATCAGAGCCGTGATTCTGCCAGCCTGTGAGAGATATATTCTGCAATCAACCTGATATATTCTGCAATCAACCTGCAAATAGATTAGTAAAGAAGTCTGAGAAAGATATACATTTGTAGATAAAATTATAAAACCACATCATAGAGAAAAGAATATATACAGTCATCGTTTATTGTTTTACGACAAGCCAAAGGGTGCAAGCAGACCTTCACCATGTCCAAATGTTTGGAGGGCCGGTTATACTCAATGCCAAGTATTAATTTCTCAAATGCAGATTTGCCTAGAGTTTTTTGTCCAGCTTTCCTGTGATGACGATGCTTACAACAAAGGTCATCAGAAATCTAAATATCTCATCCCATTATTTTCTAAATTATGGCATTCAAGTCACAGCTTATATGTACCCGAAAAGAAATCTAATCATCAATCGATGGACATAAGTCTAACGGCCTCCATTAACATCGTGGAAATCATTTTGGAAGAAAAAAAAACACTTAATAAATGAAAGGTACAGATCTGAATTAAACATCCAACAAAAATAGCCATGTTTGAGAGAAGCCATCCAATAATTAGTGCAGAAATATTTAGGCATGATAACACTATGGTACAACGACTCAACATGGGGAGTAAGAATATATGGAGCGATCCCATATACAGCACGAAGACTATGAGGAACAACAGATACCAAATAAATACACCTGTTACTTCCAAAAGACTATTACAAACTGCTGCTTGGCGATAACTGGGAGTACTAAGGAGGATTAGCAAATAACAGAGATGACATACATGTAAAGAAGTCAGCCAGTCATAAGAATGGGATTGAGATGCACTGCTGAGAATCATACCAAAGAGATCACTCAAAAAAAAAAAAAATGATATATAATAAATATACGATAAACAGTCAAACAAATCCCTATGTATCTATATTCCAAGGGAAGTAGAACTCCATATTTATGATTAGGAAGACTCCATCTAATGGACATGTTCATTATAATATATATTCACGCATCAAAGTCAGCGTCCGTAAGTATATTTTGGTGGAAGGCAGTCTTTCATTGGACATCCTAACCCATCACATACCCAGAGACAATATGGCGACTGGACTTCAACATAGAAATGTTACTACAGTTTATGCTATTAGCAGAATCCATGACTTGGAAATTTCAGTTGGGATTTTCTATACCATTGAAACTGGCATTCACGGGGCATTAAGTCAAAATGAATCCACGTTGAACCAGCATCTGTCGTGCATCAATAGATACCTTTGAAGGGAAACATGAATATTACAATATGACCACGTAAATCTGTTGATTTATAAACATCTTGTGATGATGAAACATACCTCCTTTTGCGGAATCCATTGCACGAGCTTCTTTGCCCTGATTTCACCATTGTATGGCTGAATGTGTCTTTTTTGGTCAACATTGAAAACTTTCATGGAAAATAACTCTTTTGCACATGAAGAGTCTTGTTTTGAAAGCTCTTTAGCAATCCTGATATTCCTTACCAAGACTAGCTTAATTTTGTCAAGCCTATCAATCATCATTTCAACTTGTATAATCCTTGCAACGTCTACTGCCAATCTTTTGAAACGTGTCTTTATATCTTTCTCTGCCATGCTCACTGTTCTAGCCCTTCTTTGATCATTCTCTTGACTCTTTTTCAGGCTCAGAAGACACTAACTTTTGTTTTACAATTGACTCTATTGGTTCCCCACAATTGTTGTTGTTTTAGTCTGCTACTATTTGATCTCTAATTATGGTGGCAATGCCACTCTTGGCCTCTTACTAACAGATTCAATTAATGCCAATACCTCGAGTGAAGCAGATAGGGCACTTAATCCAATTAAAATGGATGCGCCGATATCTTCATTATGTTTTTATATACTAAAATAGAGATAGATTTATGCGTTGGTATCAGAGAATCACATAGCCAGCGGTGAAAATAAAATATTTAAGTAGAATGTTAAGCCATTGGGTCGGTGCCTTGAGAACCACATACAGTGGAACCCATCGTTTACCAAGCAAGGATTAAAAGAGGCAAATTTGAAAGACGTTCAATATAGCACATGAAAGATGAAAGATAAAAATAAGGATTATACAAGAAGAAGATCTTAAGTGGATATGAAGATTACTTCATACTCATAAATTGCCATTTCAACTATAAAGGTAATGAGGTAAGTTTTTTATTTTCTTCATATATTTTAATATGAAATAATTGTTAGTGTCTTTGTTATTATTGACACGTTTTGTTCTTGTGATGAATATTGAATAGTTATAAGGGAGTGAGATTAATTGACCAAGTTAATAGGTCATAATCAAACAATTAAAGAATAAGATATTATTAAGTTTTCAAATTTTTAAATGAGATTAGTTTTCAATTGTTATCACAAATAATTTTGTTAAACTGATTAAAAGGTCATCATCTTCCAAGATAAGGTAAGGCCTGCGGTGGAATGGGCTGGGTGACATCACTCGGGGTACCGGATAAAGCCTACGGGTACCGGGTAAGGCCTACGGTGACAGGATATCTCAGGGTACATCATACAAAGGCACTATCTTGGAGATGATGGTTGGAGAGAGGTAACAATAATGAGGGAGAACGGTGAGGCCCATTAATTTGGGTAACAGGGCACCCCCTTATGGTTTCTCCTCCTATAACTGAGTATAAGATTAACTATCCAATAGTTCAAAGATTATGCTTGAAAAGACTTCTTATTGAAAAATAGTTGATAGAATCACCTTAAGATCATGATTCTCCAAGTCGAGATAAGGCCTGCGGTGGAATGGACTGGGTGACATCACTTGGGGTATCGGATAAAGCCTACAGGTACCAGGTAAGGCCTCGGTGATGGGATATCTCAGGGTACATCATACAAAGGCGCCTTCTTGGAAATGATGATCGGACGAAGGTAACGATAATGAGGGAGAATGGTGAGGCCCACTGGTTAGGTAACAGGGCACCCTATTATGGTTCCTCCTCCCATATTTAGAAAATGATGAGTTAATAAATAGATTGAGACTATAAAAACCTTGTTAGGAGATTGATTTATACATAATGTGTACTAATGATTTCTTTGGTTGCAGGATTCACAATTGAGGAAATGCCTAATGTGTATATTGCGTGTTTGCATCGTGTTTGCTCCGTGTCTTCATCTGTCTGCATCGTGTCTACTTCGTGTTCTCATCTGTCTACATGGTGTTTGCCTCGTGTTTTCATTCATTGAGATGTATGTTGAATAGATATTTTAGGACTCTTGTATATGAATATGTTTGTATCTATGAAGGAGTTTGTATGTGAATGATTTTTTGCTTGAGGACAAGCAAATTCGAGAGGGGATGGCTGTGATATCCCCATTTCAGTATATAAATTAATTATACATAAAGAGTATATAATATTAATAATCGATAATATTATAATTATATTAATATATAATTTATAATATTATAATAATCATATATTATATTATATAATTTATAATTATATATTATATAATTATAAGTATTAATTATACATATAAATATATCTATGAATATTATTATATATTCGATATTTATGTGCCATAGATAATTAGTACATATCTGTACAATAATATATGATATTATATCTTTGTTATATATTAAAGTAATATTTAATTATGATTCATATATAACATATAATCATATATAATATATAGTCATATATTATTATTGTAATATATAATCATATATTATTAATATTAATATATAATTATATATAACTATTATAATAATAGAATAACTACCTTATTAAATATATTAATATTAATGAAAAGACACAACCCTATGAAGTGTTGGATATATATATGAGAATATCAATCGTTAAAGGACATCAGATATGAATTATCATGAAAACTTTTGGGAATAAAGAAGCAAATCGGAGGAAAATCTAATGAATTCTTTAAAAGTTGAAGAAAATTCAAAAATGCCTAAAACGGGACATTACATATTGTTTAAGTTAGAAGTATTATGAAGTAATTGGTAAATATTTGCTTAATATTAACTGAGACCGAGAGGTCTATATATACAAAAGAATTGAACGATGTTTCCTTAGGAAACGAGGTAGTCAGTGAACCAGTCTCGGTGGTGGGTGAAATGACGAGAGTTACCTAAATCAATGTACCAGGTAGACGACTTCACATGATCTGTTGGTCTGGAAAATTCCATCTGCTCAGTTTGCTTTGGACTTTTTGCTTTGGGCTGCAAACCTGATTGCTTAGATTGGGTAGCTAAGCATTTCTGACATTCAACCTTCATGTGACCAAACTTGTGGCAATAGTTGCATTTAATGTTTTTCTTTCGAGAGCCTTCTGAAGCTAGAGTAGAGTACTTCTGCTAAGAAGACTGTTGAGACTTGCCTTTATCCTTCTGAAAGGATTTAGCAACAAAGGCTTGCTCGGTGGAGGTGGAGCTAGAACTGCTACCGAACTGTTGTTTCCACTGATCTTGGTAAGGTAGGAGTGTGCAGAGATCTGTGAATTTCAAATCATCATTAGAAGAAGTGATGTTGAGAGTCTCGATAAAATGCTCGTAGGACTTGGGTAAACTCCTAAGAGTGATGACCACAATGTCCTCTTCCTCCATCTTGTGACCAATGGAAAGCAATTGATCATAGGTTCCCTGAATCCTATTCAAGTGAGCTTGGAGCGATGTTCTCTCATCCATGATAATAGAAAAAAAGTGTTCTTCAAAAAGAAAGCTTTGCTTTTGTCAGAAGTCTCATGAAGATTCTTGAGATGTGCCCATAACTCAATAGTTGTCTTGTTGGACGAAATCTGAGAGAGATGATCATTAGCTATGAATAATTTGAGAATTATCACCGCCTCTCAATTCTTCAAATCCCATGTATCCTGAACATTATCAGGGGCAGTCGGATGTTGTGTAACGCCCAAAAACAATCTGATCAGTATTTCGATATTAAAAAATTGCTATTATCCGCTGCTTCCAAGTGCCATAATTCCTACCATTGAATTCTGAATTGCTCTCGAGAAAAATATTTGTTAGAGATGCCATTGCATGTTTTTCAATGAAAAAGCATGAAAATATGTGAAGGCACGTACTTCAAGGCAAAAAAATAGTAGACCTAAAAATTTGAACACATACCCAGAAGAGAGCTCGAAAAACCTAGAAAGCATATGTTGTTGGTTTTTGGATCCTCTAGCTCAAAAATTGAGGCACCTAGAAAAAATAGACAATGACCTAGTTGAGATCTTGAAAAGCCCATCAAGAATTTGAATTTTTTTTATCCGGTACAAAAAATTAGGGTTTTGAACAAAACGACCCTACTGCAAACAAACCACAAAAAATGGCGGAAATGTGTAGAAAAAAAATGGCAGTCGCAAAAAAATGGTCATAAGAAGCAGATATCATAGAAAATAATTTCGAAAAATATTGCTTTGATAATTTTGAACAAGAAATTATA
The DNA here is from genome assembly GCA_028749045.1 of Cupressus sempervirens. Lineage (NCBI taxonomy): Eukaryota > Viridiplantae > Streptophyta > Pinopsida > Cupressales > Cupressaceae > Cupressus > Cupressus sempervirens. The sequence goes on from CM053788.1 coordinate 10,299,292, forward strand.
ATATTTTTCAAAAAAATTCAAAGAATTGGCTGTGATACCATATCACAAAGTAATTGGTAAATATTTGCTTAATATTAATAGAGACCGAGAGTTCTATATATACAAAAGAATTAAACAATGTTTCATTAGGAAACGATCGTAAAGAATAGAAACATTCTATTCTAGCTAAAAGAAAGCTAACAGATAACTACAAACTAGTTCTAATATTATAAACATTCTAATATTTACAATAGATTACAAATAGATAACCATTAACTAATAATAAAATCCATCTATTATCGTAATAAGGAGGAGATTTTCTTATCTACCCCTTTTACTGTCATGCCTACATTTTTGTTTGAAAACACACTGATTTTTTTTTCTTTAAAAGGAAAATAAACATGCAGAAATATCCATTATCACATTCTATTTAATAGCTTATATCCATTTGTAAGCTTGCATTCCTTTTACAAAATATCATATTCAATGCTGCATTTCATCCTAGATTTTATTATAATGATCATTCTTTCCTCTTACTACACAAAACAACTGTTTCTAAATATGGAGAAATTTAGCTGGTCAATTGGTCTGAAATATGTTATAAGTACTTGTTAATAGCAAGAGGACTTTAAAATCCCCATGGAAGTTGGTTTTCCACTTAAAATGTGCAAGATCCTTCTGAAAAAAACCTTTCCACCTAAAAAATGTACTGTCCTTATAACAACAAAATTTCCACTTCAAAATGGGCAAAGTCCCTATGAAAGTCAATTTCCACTTGAAGAAATGCAATAGACACTCAAGGGGTCGATTTTCCCACTCATAGAGGGCATTAACAAGTAAAAAACTAAGTGTTAAGAGCTTAAGACAATTTGCCCTTGAGGAGGTCAAATTTCCCCTCTTGGATGTAAGAAACAATGCCATATTGCAAGAGTCCTCTACATATTGATTTTTGATTGAGTCTATACTTAGAAAAGTTTTGAAGAGTGGATAGTGGAGTGGACAGTCCTTGTGGACAAGGACTTTCCCTTTGTTCTTGTGAAGGTAGTTTTCCCACAGAAATTTTTTGGGCCTGAAATAAGGAAAGTCCATGAGGATAGAAATTTCACAATTGACCTCGTCCTTATGAAATTTCCACTTTGTCCTTGAACGACTATGTTTTCCACTTGAAGAATAAGGTCTCCAAAGTGTCCTTGTACTCTTGGAATTCCCCCTAGTCCCTAAATAGGTTGATTTTTTCCTTGGAGGATAATATGAAACCATGAAAATGGTAAGTGTGGGAATCTGGTCTGTCCCTGTACACAGCGATTTTCCCCTTGAACTTTGATTAAGAAAATCAAGGACAAATCCTTGAATGTGTCAATTCTCCCTATTTGGATACTAATGGAATAAGATTAAACTAAATTAAGGGATCTTTCAAGTCCCCATATGGTTTGAATTTCCCCCTATATGACAAGTATGTGAGTGGATGAAATATCAAATTTTCCTTTACAAGTTTGAAGTCCCTCCAAGCTGGTCTTGTATTAAGCATGGATGTCATAAAGAGTGGCAACATGAAATGAAACTCAGTGAAATGCAAGAGAAATGAAGTTTAGTCTGCACGAATTCCAAGAGGCAAAATATTCATCCGACATTGGCTGTGTGGGGGGGAACTCAAAGCTAAAACCTCTTTAAAAAGCCTATCAACAACAACAATATCTTATAGGAAGAAGAGCTGACTAAACCCTAAGGTGGAAGAAGATCAAGGAAGGCTTGGTGATTCGAAAAAGGTGGTAGAAGGAAGTAAAAGAAGATCCAGCAAGGAGCAATCAGATTTGTATAAGTCTGATATGAATATAACTACATCAGTTACCAGGACAGGCATCATTGGAGAGGACAGCCTGAAGTATGAAGGTTCCACAAAGAATCATTGCAAGAGGGACTCAAGATTGATCGAAATTCAGAAGGATATAGGCAATTATATGAGAAGTCTGCAGACCCTAGGATCAAAGGTTCCATAGAAGGCTGCAATTTGTAAAGAGAATCAGCGGTTCCCAAAATGCAAGTAAGAAAGGCATTTTGAGAGCAAAATCAGACTTATACCCAGGTCTGAGACAAGCTCCAAGAGGCTGTAAGTACATGGTTCTCAGACTTAGGTTGAGTGCTTCTTAAAGGAAATTTGATTTTCATAAAAAAATCGTAAAAAATTCTGAATGGCTTATCCACACTCAAACTCATTGCAGGGTGCAGGAGGAATCGTTTTCATGCATTGATGAGGTCTGATCTTTGCATTTGGTAGTCTAAATGAGTCAACTTAGTCACAATTTTAATACCTTAACAATCTGATTACACCTTTTTTGCAAACCTAGTCCTTAGACTTTGTCTTCAAACATGTGTCCTTAGAAAATTACTAAGATACATGACTTAAAATTCTGGCCTTTTCAGGTTTATAGCAACAAAGAAGTAGTTTTATGCTCTTAAATTCAATTGTCTTTAGACAACTCTTTAGACTTGTTGAGAGGTTTTCACACAATTTACCTATTGCAACTTTAGCAGCAGGATTAGTGGTCTTAGTTGATAACAATTTTCAAGTCTCCAAGTCAAAGATATGAGTTTGGGCAACTTTGGCCTCCTGGGGTAGTTAAGTTTGTCAAGAATATGGGTGAGACATGGGCTAATCTAGTCAAGGATATGGAGTTGAAACAAAGTGATTTGTGATGAATTGAATTAGAATCATTAGAAAATCCTTGTTCCAATTTCAGTTTTAACAAATAAAGTGAGGAAAGGTTGTGGGAGGTAAGACCGCTAAAGGTGTACTAAATCCTAAAATTTGGCTAAGTTTGGTATTTTTTTAGAAACTTCCCAAATCTGAAAACTTTGTTATCGCTCCTATCAAGCTGAAACCTATCTCAAACATCTTGATAGTATTCATATAAAATATAACTTAAATTGATGAAGGGTACACCCCTTGTTAACACAAACACGCACAACAAAATAGAGAAATAACAACAATTTACAAGATCAAAAAATGAGCTTCTAATTATCTCCAATAAAATGGAATTACAATATTCAGATATAGAACATGCAAAGCCACATAGGCATTTCTAGACAACCCTGCGAGCCTTCATTATATAGGCAATTTAGGTTCTAGAAATTTTTACCCTAAACTTTGAGGCCGACCAACCCTAAGGTATTATTATTTATATTTTACATTACAGTAGGTCCCAACAACTTTTGGAACTCAAAAGAAATTTTGAAGGAATTTCATTTTATTTGATTTCAAGTAGCACATCTTCCAAAGACTGTAACTCCTCGTGAGTTGCCCCGATTGGCTATTATGACCCCATTTCGGAAATGCCATAAAGCAATCTACATCTCTTGACTCGCACAAGTTTCAATCAGACAAGGTTTGAACCCCTTTAGCAGCCTCAAAAACCCCTTTAGAATTGAGTTCAAAGTGTTTATACCCTGTTGCCAATACAGAAGATTGTCAATAACTTCACAAATAGACTTGATCTTGCTATGAAAACTAGTGATAGACTGATATATCTAAAATGAATCTCCAGGGAAGAAATCAGAATATTTTGAGCTCAAACGACTAGCTTACTAAAAAAGTAAGCTTCTAGAAATAGAAACTCTGCATTGAGATAGCCCTTATTGAAAAAGACAAAACATAAATTTTTTTTTAGGATGCAAGATTGCCCTTACACCCAGGATGCTTCTACATCATAAATGTAACCTATACTATTATATTTTATATAAATCCTCTCGTCCTTTGAGCAGAAGAAATTGGCTTGAAGCATTTGAGAGTTAACTTGTAAATAAAAAATCCTGGCACTCAGTTGGAATCAGACCATGTCCTCGGATTCATAATCCTAGCAGCCTCCAAAATTCAAGTGCAAATTGATGGGGAAAATAAATGAAAAGTGCAAAATGATGTTTTTTTGAGATGAAAGTGTAAAACAAATTTAAACCTTCAGGTAGGGGCAGAATCTGCTCCCTACCTAGTATTCCCAAACCTAGGAAGTACTAAATTTCCACCCCCTTTAAAGCATGAGCAGTCTAACCCATAGTTTGATCAGATGCAAATTAAACTCAAACATAAACAAGGAGAAGATGCAAATCCATTAGAAGTTAAGGAAGACTTCAAAACAACCAAGCAAGGAGAAGACGCAAAGTTAAAACCCTAGAGGGATACTGGAATCTACTCCCTCTTAGGAATCCTAATCCTAGCAGAGGTCAACTTCACCCCAATACTAAACTGTAAAGTCCCTTGCTAAAATACCCCTAATATTTACCAATGCTGAAGTATGGAATTTTGTCAAGCACTTGGCATGCAATCTGGACTGTACTGCAGTGAATATGTTCTAGGAGAATTCCATTAAACACTTGGCATGCAATTGAATTAAACTATTATGAAAATGATAAGAGGGATAATTGTTTAGCAATAAATGCACAAAATGATGCAAAAACAGTGCCTATATATTTATGTGTTCAATACAATTGCCAATTACAACTTCCGGATTTTGACAACATTCAGATTTGCAATTGTTTGGCACTAGAAAACTGCTACAAGTATGAAATGCAAATAGACCGTATGGTTTGAGCTGATCATGAATGTTTGTCATATACAATAGACACAAAATGAAATATGCAATGCAAGTAATGACTGATTTTTAATGACTGTTACAGCGATAACTGGAAATTCACACCCTTGTTACAATTTTGACATCTATCTAGCAAATGCAATCGAATTAGAGGAACCTGGAAATTTGTTGTTGATTGCATTGGGAATGCAGATGCTGTAGATGAAAATTGAACTGTTTGTTGCACCCAAAATGAAGTCCGTACACTGCTGCTGTGTCAGGCCGTACTGCACTGTCTGGTGCGATTTTTATAGTAATTTTTATCTTCAATAACATGTGCCAAAAATGCTATAAACATGGACGCCTGGGCTAGGGTAAGTGCCTCCCACAATATAAAAATCAATCTCCCAGCCGAATAGGAGATACAAGCAAAAGTGTGAGTTCTAGTTGGAAATCGATCCTTGCTGGGAAGCCACCAAAAACCCCTGAAATGTTCTCCAAACAATGCCAATCCACTTCTTCTAATAAGTAGATGGAAAATCAGTCCTTGGATCACTGAAAAATGCAAACCCTCAGTCCAAATCTGAGTACACCATTGAAGCTCAACATGAAATGGTTGATTTACCACTTCCAATGTGCAACCCTTCAGAAGATCTTTCACCTCCTTAGTTATGCAATCTCTTGAGAGGTATCGTTCTCAAGGATTATGCTGAATATTTGCAGACTATCAAGCCCCACAAATGGTCAAGAGAAAATGTAGTAGAATTATCAAATTTGGTGTGTCCAAATGAGAGGCCAAGCCCTCTATTTATTTACTTTTCTAAGAAGTTACTAAGAACTTCTAGAAACATCCATTATAAAATCCCATTATAATGCACTTTTATAATAAATAACTTTGTAACAAAAAAGTGCAATTCAACTTAGAATCGTAACACGTAGGCCCCGTATAAAAAATGATGATAAAATATAAATAAAATAATATCTCCAAGAGCATAATGAGCCATCCAATCACCTAATAAACACCAAAATGACTCTCTCATCAATCCCTTCTGCCTACGAGAGTCTGTAATAGGCAAATCCATGAACAATGCTATGTCGTACTAAAGAGGGGACATTACATAAACCAAGAACTCTCCTAGCCTCAGTGCAAATTGAATATTAAAAGTGAAGAATGGAGAAAACAATGATATGCTTATTGAGATGGGCATCATGCAGACATGAACAAGGTGTATAGAAAAATCCTTAGGAGATGGCGGAATCAATCTACCTCTAAGGATTCAAAATCCTCCAGGTCCTTTGAATTCTGCCTTGTATTCATGAAAATTGAAAACAAGCTAATCTCTTAGGGTCCATTTGGTTGCTGGAATATGACCAGAATGGTCTTTCAGAATTAGAATATATTTTTTAATTCTTCATTTGGTGCGTGGAATGGGAATGGGGAATAGGAATACGTATTCCCATTTTAGCCCAAAATGAGCATAAGTCCATTCCCAAAATATATATTATTGGAATGGAGAATAGGAATATGTCACTGTTGTCTTGAAATCTTTGAGTACTAAGTCTCCCCTGGTGTTCTCGTAGGTTCAGTCCATCCCGCCTGTTTGATGGCAATTCACTTGCCATTGAATCCTCTGTAATTCCAAGACGAAATGAACCAAAAGAAACTTTGGTTTTGCAGATTTGCAACTGTTTCCATGTACACTCGCACTTCTTTTGCTCCGCTCTGGAACAAGATTTCGTTTGTGGTGTGAATGTCCCATCTAGAAATCAGATTCTCTACCATGGATAAGCTGTCTGAATACAAATATTTCCTTCCTTGCTCACTTGGGCTCATAATAGATAACCAGTTGTCGAAATCAGACAAAACTCTTTCCATATCTTTATCCTTGTTTTTGGAGGTGCGAAGAGATCATACAATATGCCTTGTCATTGCGGCAGCTCTTTCTTCGATCTCTGTTGAAATATCTCGATTGTTTAGAAATTCAATATCAGGGGAGAGTTTTAGTTTTGAATTGTGTATCGACGAACAAAGGTAAAAGGAAAATTACATGTCGTCGGAAATTTTTTTAGGTGAACCAAATAGGAATGGGATTGCCATTTTCCATTCCCAGTCCCCTTTTTCCATTCTAATTTCCTATTCCCATACTTGAAACCAAATGGGCCCTTAAGCTTAGACAATGAGGAAGAAAAATGAAATGGGAATATGACAAAATGTTAGGAAAAGATGAAAAATTTGATTGACTGATTTTGCCAAGACTAAACACAAGAAATGAGCTCGAGTTTAAAGAAGGGAAAATCCTAGGGAGGTGGTGGAATCTGCCTACCTCCAAGGGTTCACAATCCTCCAATGCACTTAAATTTCGCCGGAATTGGAGTTAAGCCAAAGAAGGAATGGAAGGGTTTGATTTGCTTGATAATTAATGGTAAAAACATGCCATTGCCACCCTCAAACAGGGTGGCCTACATAAGAGAAGAAAAGAGATTTTTCTTAATTGTTTTATTGACTCAAAAGTCCAAGTCAACCCCTTATAGAGACATGCCTCTTCAAGCCTCTAATCGCCTATGTAAGGAAAGGATGAAGATTCATTTTCAGCATCAAGTACAAGCACATTTATCTCTGTTATTGATGGCAATTTTGTTCCTAAAGAGGTAGTGAACTATCTTCTAGAGGCAGCAAATTATCTTGAATTGCTAGCCAACTGTCTTGTAGAGAGAAACTTCATCCTTGTTAACAAATTAGTGATTCAAAAGGCAGTGATTTCAGAGCTCATAAGGTCAAAATTCATTCAAAATCACAGATAAAGTATGGTGAATGTAAGGAAATCTGTGCATGCTCTTGTGTCTCAAAACTCATTTCAAGCCCAAATTGTGAAGAGATTCATTTCGGATTAAGAGATCAAGGCCATGTTATAAAAAATCCGAATTTGAGATTTGTGAAAAACTCGATCTTGAACCAACGAAAACCCACGATCAAAGTGCATTTTATCTCCATATTTTGATAGGAATTCTTGATCAAATATTTTTGATGGAAGAAAGTTGGATCTAGATGCATTTCCATTTTAGGAAAACTTTGTTTATTTCCTATCATTTTGTGAGCTTAGTGAATCTTTCCTTTGTTTGGCAAGGTAAATTGTTGAAGGGGAGGCTTGGAGGGATGGCAAGGTCATGTTCAAGACTTCAAGGAAGGAAAGAACAAATAGATGCTACGAGATTAGGCTCAAGGAATTCAAATGAGATGGAGGTTCATTCAAAGTTCAAAGTGCAAATTCAAGGATCAAGATCAAGATGGAATCCAAGAAAACAAAGACAAGGAGAAAGAAAACTCAGAATTTTTAAGTTGAAGAAATTATCGCCAACTTGAATTTCCTTTGAAAATCAAAGTTCATTTTGAAGGACCCAAGTGCATGAAGACTTCATCACTTTAAGAAGTTCAAGTTTCAAGTATGCTAGTACAATAAATTTCAAATCATGGCAATGAGAAAATTTCCAAGAACGAAGATGGAGAAAATTTGGAAGATGAAGCAATTTGGTGATATGCCATCACAATTAAGGGCTTGATAATGTTAAGTATCAAGAGATTCTTCGTCCTCACCAAAGAATTGATCAAGTCTATGAGATAAGAATGCTGATGTGGCACTCACTTGGCTCCAACCAATCATAAAGCTCTAATTACACACGTTCAAGCACACTCAATCATATAATGCCAAGTGTACAATATTCTCCTTGTCTCTCAAAAGTACTATAATTTTCTTATTGGCCCATAGAGTGGTGCCTTCATGTAATTAGATAATAGTGTGGCAACCCTAATTAGGGTTGTAATGGGTAATCTTGATCCTATATCTTGAATTGATCTTGACTCTTCATTGTAATTGAATAACTATAAAAGCTAAGGCATTCTAATTCCCAAAGGGTTATGTTTTAGATTCATTAGAGGAGGTAAAGATTAGAGTAAAGTAGGAGGAGAATTGTTGAAATTGTTGCCATAATGCTATCAAAGTAATTGTTGATTCATTATTGCCCTTCATGGTGAATTACTTGTGTTGCTTTGGAGTATTACATGGTTTCTTCAATTCCTGATTTAGAATTTTATTTCATGTTAAGTAGAAGTAGAAGTAGATGAATGAAAGATATTGTTTGATGACGATTAATGGTAAAGCTAGTGTCCATACCTTTTGGTTTGGTTGGTTAATAGATTTATCACCTAACTCTATTTTTTGACGCCCAAATGAGGTGATCCATAGTTGAATTAATCAAACAATATCTATCATTGATCAATTCTGTGCTTGACGCCATCTTTGAATTGATCAAGGACCTTTGCTTCAAGGAGGTCTTGATTAGAGCTAGAGGTTTCTCCTTTGATAGAACTGATGATAGAGATCGCAAACTCCTTATAAGGCCGAACTTGAGCCAAATGTTCCTGTAGCTCATGATTCTTTTAAAAAAATTCTTAGGCTCTTTCAGTTAGTGCTTTTATATGGAAATTTGCATGATAGGCTTCACTTTCTAGGTTAGAAGGCCCCATATCCACACAGGAGATATTATAGTCAACGTCTGTGATTGTATCCATGTTTGCATCCCTAACAGGGTCGGCTATTTCCAAGATTTTATTTCTAGTATTGGAATCGATAATGACTCTAGACATTCTCTTGGCCTTCTTAGGCATCTAGAACTCTGAAAGAGTAAGGCAGTGTCAACTTCATCAACATTTGGGGTTACTTTTCTTCTTTTCTTCTCCACTTCTTGTGTCAACCAAACATGGGAAGTGAGGCTTGACCCAACATGTTAGTATCACCTGCTCCCAATACACTGACTGCTACAGGTGGATGGGTTAGAGGGGTAGGAGTAGGAAAACATGGTATTTTCATTATTGAAGTTATGCCATTATCCTTCATAATCTGTCGATACACCACATTAGGGTCCTCTTCAACCTCTTTCTGTTTAGCAGGGATATTTTCTTCATCCAACTCACATATGCTTGATGAGAGTCATTTACAACCTATTTAACGCCATTGATACCATTGTATAGTTATCGTAGCCTTTCTTTAATTCTTTGATATATTTTCTGATTATTGGGCACTTGTAATGTTATCAAAATCACTATACATCTCTGATATGGTATTGAAACTTAGTGTATTTAACCTCTGTCTCATATTCTGATATAACATGTTGCATCATACTTCTATCTCATATCTTCAACTGTTGCATTATCTTCATGATATCTAGGTTCCCTTGACATAAATGACAATCTATTTCCATCAATCTCCCCCTTTGTTATTGATGGCAACCTCTCAATTATATGTTCTTTATTATGCAAGGCTCCCCCTTAGTTTGCTGCTCCCCTTTTCTCTAATCTCTCTCCCTTTGTCATCAATGGCAAAAGGTCTCGAGGGCTAGAGACTAGCTCCCCCATAACTCATGTTTCTTAAGAAATATTTAGTGGATAGATGAGAGTGATACTACTCCCAATTTCTCCTTTAGATACTCGAAAGTGTCCTTTGGAAGGAGTTTTCTGAAGATATCCGCAATTTTCTCCTTTGTGTTGATGTATTCTAACTTGACTTGCTTCTCAAGTACTTGTTCCCTTAGAAAGTGGTATTTGATTGAAATATGCTTCGTTTTGGAGTGCATGACTGGATTCTTTGATATGCTGATCGCACTTGTGTTGTCACGGAGGATAGGAATAGGATTCTCAAATTCAACCTTAACATCTCTTAAAATTTGCTTCATCCAAAGTACTTGTGTACAACTAGCTACTGCTGCGACATACTCAGCTTCTGCGGTAGATAAAGTTACTAATCCTTGCTTCTTGCTTAACCATGATACTAGATTGTTACCAAGGAAGAACACACCTCCGCTTGTACCTCTCTTGTCATCAATATTGCCTCCCAAATCTGCATCTGCATAAGCTATGAGAGAAAAATCTTTTCTTCTTGGATACCATAAACCAAGATCCATAGTACCTTTTAGGTACTTAAATATTCTTTTAACTGCAAGAACATGAGTTTCTTTTGGCGTTTCTTGAAATCGGGCCACAACTGTAACAGCTTGCAAGATATCAGGCCTTGTAGCTGTTAGATATTGTAAACTTCCAATCATGGATCTATATTTGGATTGATTTACACTTGGGGATTCATCTTCCTTACTAAGCTTGCATCCAGTAATCATAGGGGTTCCAACAAAATTACAGTCTACCATTCCGAATTTCTTCAACATTTCTTTGATATACTTACCTTGAGAGTATTAAGATAATATCTTATACTTTCTATAATAGTCAACTACTTGTCTGTAGTCCGTCTTTCAGTCTAGATAGGAATGTTTCCTATCCCGTCTCTTTTGTCTTTAGTCCAGATAGGAATGTTTCCTATCTTGTCTCTTTTGTCTTTAGTCCAGATAGGAATGTTTCCTATCCTGTCTCTAGTTTTGTTTCTAATTCCGTCTTCAGTCTACGTTGTTTCTTTTAGAAACAACGTCCTTGTAATTCTTTATAAGGAACACATTTGTTCCTCTGTTAATCAATCAATCATCCAGAAATCCGTTAATCTGCCAACTCTTCTTCAATCTTGTAACATGGTATCAGAGCCATGATAAGGAATTTTTCGAAAAATTTATAATTTCTTTTGAAATTATCTACTAAATTTTTTGAAATTATTTCTAGGGATTTCTCTATAGCATGTCCAAGATTTCTACTTTTTTGAGAAATTTATCTGTGCCCATCTAAGTTTCAGCTAGTGTTTATGAATTTGAAAATCGTGTCCATGCAAAACGAAAGCCATTTTTATCAAGAAATCTGAAGTTTTTTCAAGCCTTTTTCAGCTAGGGCCTTTTTTTTTTTTTTTTGAAACCCTAACTTTTGGGGTCAAAAAAATATTTTGTTTGCAGATTCTTGGTGGGTTTTTCGAGAGCTCAACTAGGTTGTCCATTTTTTCTAGGTGCCTCAATTTTTGTGCCTCAATTTTCAAGCCAGTGGATCCAAAAAACAACAGAGATTCCTTCTGGGTTTTTCAAGCTCTCTTCTGGGTCATTCTTTGATTCTTCTGGGTCTTTCGTACTTTTGCCTCGAAGAACGTGCCTTCACAGATTTTCACAGTTTTTCATTGAAAAATGTGCCATGGCATCTCTGACAAATATTCTGCTCGAACATAATTCCAAATTCAATGGTCGCAATTATGGAACCTGGAAGCAGCGCATCATCGCAATCTTCGAATATCGAAACACTGATCAACTTGTTCTGGGTGTTACGCAGCGTCCGACTTCTCCAGGTTCTGATCAAGATACATGGGATCTGAACAATCGAGAGGCAGTAATGCTTCTCAAACTATCCGTAGCTGATGACCAGCTTTCTCAGATTCCATCCGGCAAGACAACTGCCGAAATCTGGACACATCTAAAAGGTCTTCATGAGACTTTCGACAAGAGCAGAGCCTTCTGAATTTGTTTATGTTTTTATGGGTTTGTTGATTTTCTCCTCAAAAATCATTTCAAGTTGTCTGTAATACGCAAGGTTGTGTGAGATTCTGGGTTTTACCGTTTTTTCCACAAAAACGAAGTTTTGTAAGTGCAACTTATTTTGAGTCATAGCACTCTTTTGGCAAAGCTTCTTGGTTTCAGCATTCTGTAGATCCAGGGAGGGTCTCAGTTATCACAGAATGTTCCAACATCTGTACGTTGACCATTAAGGGAGGGTATTAAGATAATATCTTATACTTTCTATAATAGTCAACTACTTGTCTGTAGTCCGTCTTTCAGTCTAGATAGGAATGTTTCCTATCCCGTCTCTTTTGTCTTCAGTCCAGATAGGAATGTTTCCTATCCTGTCTCTTTTGTCTTTAGTCCAGATAGGAATGTTTCCTATCCTGTCTCTAGTTTTGTTTCTAATTCCGTCTTCAGTCTACGTTGTTTCTTTTAGAAACAACGTCCTTGTAATTCTTTATAAGGAACACATTTGTTCCTCTGTTAATCAATCAATCATTCGAAAATCCGTTAATCTACCAACTCTTCTTTAATCTTGTAACAGAGAGACGAATATTTCCTTGCTTGTTTGCTCTATTTGCAATCCAAGAAAGAAGGATAATTCTTCAAGCATGGACATTTCAAATTCTTGTTGCATGTTCATGGAAAATTCCTTACAAATTTTATCACTTTCTTCTCCAAATATTATGTCATCTACATATACAACTACTATCAAAAGTTTGTCATTTTCAGATTTGATGTATAGATTACTATCAGCCATACCTCTTTTGAAACCTTGATCTTGAAGATATTTATCCAACCTAGAATACCAAGCTCTTGGAGCTTGTTTTAGCCCGTAAAGTGCTTTTCTCAATCTGCATACATGGTCCTCTTTTTCAAACAATGTAAATCCTTTAGGAAATTGAACATATACTTTTTCTTCTAAGTCTTCATTTAGGAAAGCTGATTTTATATCCATTTGGTAAACTTTGAATGCTTTATGGCTTGCAAGTGCTAGGAACATCCGAATTGCTTCCATTCTTGCAACTGGAGCAAAAGCCTCTTCAAAATCCACTCCTTCAACTTGAGCATAACCTTTACATACGAGCCTTGCCTTATTTCTAGTGACTTCTCCATTTTCATTCATTTTATTTCGAAATACCCACTTGGTTCCTATGACATTTTTGTCTTTTGGTCTTGGAACAATTTCCCAAGTGTTGTTCTTTTCAATTTAGTTCAACTCTTCCTCCATGGCTTTTACCCTAAGTTGCTCGATTCATCTCCTGTTGCTTGGATTTGGGTCTAGGTCCGGGTCCGCATGGGTCTGGATTTGCCCACAGGTCTGTTGCGAGTTCGGGCAAGGTCCTTAGTTTGGACTGTGGGTTCGCCCGGGTCCTTGCTGGAGTGAACCCAAATGAACCTACAGCGAACCCAAGAGGACCTGGGGCTAAAACAACTTTAAAGAGTGTTTTTTTATTTGTTTTCTTATGTACCTCTAAAAGGAACTTAATAAAAAATATTTCACTCATCTAATTTCTTATGTTGAGGAGGAGGAGGATGATATAGTAGCATATGGGACTAGTGAAACCAGTTTGAGTTTTAATGATGAGGATCCAGATATAGTTGTAGTTGGGGATGAAGCCATTGATCCCTCATTTTATGATGATCCATTTGACCCTTGAAGGGCATTTGATACGATGATTATTGATAAACTACTAAACACTTGTCATCTATCATGATGTTTCAAACTTTATTATTTGATGAACTAGTCTATGTTTTGCAATTTCATTTTGCAATTTAGTAATTCAATGTATAATTTTCTTTACAATTATGAAGATCGATTAATGAGTGAGTATTTAATGTTTATCATTGACATTTGGCATTAATCAAGGATTAAGCAACAATTATTCATATTGTGAAATGAGTTTGTTTTGCAACTATGCATGTTTCTCTTGTGTGTGTGTTTATATATACACACACACACACACACACTCACAAACCCACCCACGAACCCAAATGGGAAAAAAAAAATTGCCCGAACCCACGACCCGAACCTCAAAGCTGAATCCGTCCCCGAACCCGAATCGGCAACTTAGCTTTTACCCAATGTTGGTCTTCATTTGCTTCTTTGAAATTCTTTTGTTCTATTTTTGATAAAAGGCAAAGGTATGCATGTTCATCACTGTTTGTTGTTCTTCTTCGTGTTCAAACTTCCTTTTCTAGATCTCCTATTACTAACTCTTTAGGATGATTTCTTTGGACAAATTTTGATGGTGTTTTTGCTGATGTCTTTAAAGGAGTTTTCATTGGTGTCTTTAAAGGAATTTTTGCTGGTGTTTTCAAAGGTGTTTTTTCAATCTCTTTTTCATCTTCTTCATCTTTTGGATCTTCTTCCTCTTGACATGTACTTGGTATATATGCTACCTTTTCTTTTACCTTTTCAAAACCTTCATCAATTTTTGCATTTGCACTTTCAACTATCTTCTGAAGTCTTTTATTGTAACATCTATATGCTTTACTTTTAGATGAATATCCAAGAAAGATTCCTTCATCTGCTCTAGCTTCAAATTTACCCAAGTAATCTTCATCTCTTCTTATGTTAGCATGTACCTCCAAAGATTCTGAAATATTTGACTGATGTTGGTCTTCCTTTCCATAACTCGTAAGGTGTCTCGTCATGATTTACTCTTATTTTTGCACAATTTGAAATGTAGACTGCTGTATGTACTGCTTCTATTCAAAATGTATCAACCAGATTAGATTCATTAAGCATTGCCCTTGACATTTCTTGAAACGTTTTGTTCTTTCTTTCAACCGCTCCATTTTGTTGAGGAGTTATAGGTGCTGAAAGTTGTCTTTTTATTCCATTCTTTTCACAATACATATCAAATTCATGTGATGTAAATTCTCCTCCTCTATCCATTCTGAAACATTTTATTTTTGTATCCATTTCATTTTCAACTAGTTCTTTAAAGGCTTTGAACTTGTCAAATGCTTTTGATTTTTCTTTTAGGAAGGCTACCCAAGTCATTCTAGAGTAGTCATCAATAAATAACATGAAATATCTTTCTCCTTGAAGACCTTTTGTTTTGGTTGGTCTACATGAATCTGAATGCACAAGTTCAAGTGGCTTTGATGTAGAGTACTTCTTAGTTTTGAATGTGCATCTTGTTTGCTTTCCTAGTTGACACTGTTTGCAAATGGTGTTTGAAGGTTTTGATTATTTTGGTATGTCTCTTACAGCTCCTTTACGACTGATTTTGACCAAGTTGTCAAAGTTTAAATGCCCCAATCTTTTATGCCATAGCCAATTTTCATCTTGTTGAGCTAGGAAACAAGTCTCATTTTTCATCTCTTGTAAAATGTATAAGTTATTTGCTGTTCTATTTGCATTAACTATCAATTTTCCATCCTTCCAAATTTCGCAACCTTTAGGATGAAATATTACATTATGGCCTTGATCACAAAGCTGACTTACACTTAGTAGGTTTTCTTTTAATCCTTTTACATACAGGACATCCTTTGTTTTGGATTTTCCATGATCTAGACTAAGTGTTCCTTTTCCTTTTATTTTTTCGTTTTGTGTTGTCACCAAATTTTACAGATCCATCACTAATTGGTTCAAATGAAATGAATTTTCTCTTGTCCCTTGTCATATGTCTTGAGCACCTACTATCAACATACCATCTATCTTTCTTATTCTGCGCATGTAAGGCTATTTGAGCAAATAGAGACTTTTTTTTTTTTTTTTTCCAAACCTTCTTATTAGCATGATTTTCTTTCTTTGCTAAATTTGTACGAAAAGTTGTTCTACATTAATGGGTAGCATGTCCAAAATTATTACATTTTGAACATAGGATATCAAAGATCAACCAATGGAGCAAAGGAATTTTGATTCCTGAAATTAGAAGTCTTCTTTTCTTTACTTCTACAATTTAGTGCTTTATGAACAAACTTGTTGCAGTAGAAACAATATCCATTGAAGCTGTAGAAGAAATATTGTCTATGATATGGCCTTTTCCAATCATCCTTATGCTGTTTTGATATTCTATATTCTATTGCTTTGTGCCCAAAAAGATTGCATGAATAACAATAACCAAAAAATGTATAATGAGGTTTGTGCGCATCCTTAAGTTTGTCTTCTTCTTTTGATGTATTGTTTTCAGTACCTTCGTCACCTTCTTTGATGAAACCTTTGAAAGAATTACTATTTGAATTTCTTTTGAAGCCAACTCCTGTTTTGCTAGAAGAGGGTTTTTGACTATCTATGATTTTAGTTAGGATTTCAGAACTTTTCCCAAACTTAATATTGTCTTTCAATTTGATGGTGCTTTCCTCCAATTGCTTTTTCAAAATTTTAACTTCTATTTCAAATTTGGCGCACTCTTCGATTTTTGACATCAACTTGACTTCAATTTGTTTCTTTACTTCTTCAAGAGTTTTTAATGCTTCTACTGCTTTCTCAGATTTATCTTTGTACTTGATTATTTTCTTCTTTAATTTGATATTTTCATTATATGCATAATTGGGTTCTTCTTCAAGATCAACATCATTTTCTTCATCACAAGATTTGTCTTCTTCATTACATGATTCATTTTCTTCATTCTTATGATTGTTGCTTAGGTCAGCTTCAGCCATAAAGAGAACTTCATCCTCCTCATCACTTGGCAACTTCATCCTCCTCATCACTTGGCCATTTCTCACTATCTTCATCCGAAGAGCTAATATCCTTTTTGGAGTAAAAACTTTTTTTACTCTTCTTCTGAAATTGTTTATTTTAATTAAATTTGTTGTTCTTTATCCATTTCTTCTTTTTTGAAAGCTTCCTTTTCATCTTCGCTAGGGTCACTATTGTAAAAAGGACATTTAGATGCGTAGTGGCCAGGCTTTGCACAGTTAAAGCATTTGAAGTTTCTTGTGCTTTTAGCATTCTTTCCTTTTTACTTTCTCATGAAGTAGGCTTCTTCTTTATTTGATTCACTATCCGAGCTCTCACTTGAAATTTGCATTTTACTTTTATTTTTCTTAGATGCTTTAAATGCTATTTCTTTCTTCGACTCATTGCTTCCGATTCTCATTTCATAAGTAGTAAGAATTCCATGCAATTCATCTTTTGTTAATTTATCTAAATCTTTTCTTTCTTCGATTGCAGATATTTTGGAATTGAATTTCATAGGTAGCGATCTTAAAATCTTTTCAACTACAAGACTTTCTTTTACTTCCTCACCCAGAGCTTGCATAGAATTAACAACATCATCAACACGATCAAGAAATGAGGCTATATTCTCATCTTCCTTCATGTGGAGACTTTCAAACACTTTCCGATGAGTTTGTAGTTTGGATTACTTTACATTTTTGGTTTCTTCATAAACATTTTTCAGCTTATCCCAAATGTCCTTGGCCAATTTATAATGAATAACTTTTGAGAATATTGTTTTAGTAAGATTGCATAAAATTGCATGTTTTGCTTTGGCACTGTTTTCACATTTTTTTCTTTTCGGCTATATTCGTTGGTGGGTTTTGTGGTGGTGAATATACATCTACAACTGATTGCCAGACATCAAAACCAATAGCTGTGAGATAAGTTTCCATTTTGATACTCGAGTAAGCATAGTTCGTCCCATCAAACATTGGCGTTTTGTTCTAAAAAATCTCGCCCATTGTGCTCCTTTTAGATCAACCTTCAAGTGGTTAGGCTTTATAGAAGGCACAAGCTCTGATACCAATTGAAGAGCACAGAATATATTGGGGGGGGGGGGGGGGGGGGTGAATTAGTATATTAATATTTTTTGCCAATTTTAGAACTTTATCCAAATATTTATTTTAGATACAAAAATCAACAATTATGCACTTGAACACAAAAACACAATTTTACATGGAAACCTAGTGCGGGAGAAAACCACGGCAAATAATTGCTTCTATATAACTTTGAATCTTTTTACAATATGTTTGTAGGCTCTGACCTACAAGAGGCTCCAACCTCAATTTTACGAGCACCAACCCGCTGGAAGCTACAACTCCCACAGTTTGTTGGCTTCAACCCACTAGAAGCACCTACTCCCACTTCTGATATTAAATCTGAAACTCCACCTCTGTTCTTTGTTGCTTTTACAACTGATGATGGAACTATGTAATTTCTTTTGTCTTTGAAGTCGGCCAATCCTTCTTCTATTGATATAGAATTTTGGACTCCCCACTCTTCTTTACTAACTCTGATTAATATATATCAGATTAGGAATATCTGAATATATTTATTTCTGCTTCTCTCTACCAAGCTTCTCAAGCTGCTGACTTAATTTAAAATAAATAAAATAATCCTTATATTTCCACCCATCTAAAGTTGTGACTTTTCAAATTTAAAATTCACTTCTCTTGATTGCATTATTTCATTAATATTATATTTATTTTAAATAATAAGCTGTCACAACATCCACCTTCGATACATTTGTTTTCAATACCAATCATAATGCTATAATCATCGAGTGATTAATACTGCCAAACATAATCAAATCTCCTTTTATTTTATAAGTATTTGATATATTAACTTCAGGAGATTATCAAGGTATTTTCCCGTGCATACCTACAGGTAGCATCGATTATTCAAAACATAGGCAACTTTCATTCATTGAATAATCAAATCGCTCAGCCTTCCATACGTCAAAGTGTATTTATCTGTTATTGCATACTCAGAGTAAATTGCTGCAATGAATCCATCGTCTCAACCTTTTCTATTGTGACTGTATAACCAGCTTCAATTCTGGACACATATATATTCATAAGAGACTGAAATATATTGAAATTCGATGACTCCAGCAGACACGTGAGCAGATACCCTTGTTTGTTGCATGAGGGCGATTCATATATGTTGACCATTGAGGCCATTAAATACATATTCATCATATATCGCTGCATAATGTTTATCTTACATAGAGACATCTTCATGATATATATTCTTCCGTTTCATATTTCCTGCTCAATGTATACACAAGCATCTCCCATCACCTGACACTTCTTCAACAATTCATCTGAACTCCTGTTTATACCCTTTCTGTATACTGCACCGTGCATGTACATCTTGTGCACTTTTAAATTTGCTCTATGGTCTTTGGAAAGTCATACAAAGACTAGATATTCTGTTATTAACCAATGCATGAGACTTAAGGTTCAAATTTTATTTGATCTTTTGACGGTTCTGGATTTGTTGTGGTCTGCAGACGTCATTGGTAACTTTATGTTTTACATTTCTCATACTCCCAATTGTGCCTCTGCATATAATCGTTGTATATGATGCATATAATCGTTATCACAGCAAATCTATTAAATGCCATTGATACCATTGTATAGTTATCGTAGCATTTCTTTAATTCTTTGATATATTTTCTGATTATTGGGCACTTGTAATGTTATCGAAATCACTTACATCTCTGATATGGTATTGAAGCTTAGTGTATTTAACCTCTGTCTCATATTCTGATATAACAAGCTGCATCATACTTCTATCTCATAGCTTCAACTGTTGCATTATCTTCATGATATCTAGGTTCCCTTGACATCAATGACAATCTAGTTCCATCATCTCCTTGGGTTGAAGGGTTGGCAGATTTTTCCCCACTAGAAGGCACACCTTTCCTTATTCATTTTCCTTCAAGCCAATCAACTATTATTTTGAGTATAGGGGTAGTCCGAGCTACTAGGTCAAAGACTTATTCCAATCCACTTTAGGAAGGCTTTTTTCCTCCAATTCGTGAAATTCGGGATCAATATCAATATTATCCTCTTGTGTGCCAGCAGGGATGTCCAAATTGATTCCAAATGACTTAATTTGTTGTAGAGTGAGTCTTTTGAAATTCCTTTTAAACACCTTTGCCTCGTGTATACCAAAGTTCCCTGACTCGGACCCGACCTTGACTCGGCAAGGGTAACTTGACTCGTGAACCGGCTCGGACTTGACTATGACTTGATAGAGCAACAAAACCCTTGAATTCTTTTTGAAGGTTTACCCTTGCCTTCACCCTTTTGCTATCATATATTGAAAGTGGCAGGGCTGACCCGACTCACCGACCTGGGATACTCCTCCGACTCGGGGAGAGTCATGGAACTATGGACTTTATACAGTCTGCCTAGAAATCCTCCAGGGTAGGTTTATGGATATACGTAGGAGCTCCATACAAGTTTTGTCTTGTTAATGCTTTACTATCAAATTGAGCTCTTTCAGGCAAAGTTGGTAATTGATAACCCTCCATAATCTTTTTGACACCTTTGGCAGCAATTGGAGTTTTGCACTACTAAAAGGACATGGAAATAGGGAAAATGAAGCCTTTCTTCCCCATGCTGGATTATTTGATGTTGACCATATTTCTAAAAACACAAAGAGGTTCAAAGGGTATTTGGGACGCTACAAAGATCCCTTTTCAAAGCTCCCTATCCTTAGCTAGATGAACCGTCTGAATTGAGTGAAAATAATTCCAAACCCTAAAATGGAGTTGTTAGGCTCCTGGGATAATTTCATATTAGGTTGCCCCTCCAACTCTAACTAGTTTCATGAGAAATGCATCATTCACCTCGACATAATCCTAGCTGCCCTTCTTCATAGTGAACCAGGGAAAAAAATTATATAGGAGCCTGAATAAAATGTATTTGTTGGGTAGTCAGGCCTTCCCAAAAGTTTCTATGGGTGTTCCTTGTGCTTTTTCCAACACTATTGTCTAGTATATCTTCGATCTTTTTTGTGGCTGAAGTATTTGCCAAAATACTTCACTGTGCTTCAGTGACCCCATCTTCAACACCTCCTTCATGATACTCTGTTAGATCTGAAATGTTAAATACTGGTGAAATATTCAGTTCACTAGGAAACTCTACTTCATAGGCATTTCTCGAATCATGCTTCTTCAGTATTCTACATGGTCCAATCTTCTTCATCTTCAACTTACTATACGTTCCTATTGGAAATCACTCATTTCTCAAATGAACCATGACGTCATCTCCAACTTGAAATTCCTTATGCCTCCTTTTCTCATATGTATTCATTTTAGTGATATGCCTTCTCACCTCCTCATGAATGTTCTTCAAGTGCTCTACAAAATCGTCAGCTTCAGCACTACTTGTCTCCTCTTTGTCCAACTTCCTTAATTTGGAAGTGGACTACTTCCATATACTATCTAGAATGGTGATTTACTAGGGCTCCTATTGACAAAATTATTATATGCAAATTTTGTTTGTGGTAAAATCAAGTCCTATCCCTTTGGTTTATCCCCAACTAGGCATGACAACAAATTTCCCCAACTCCTACTCACTACTTTTGTTTGCCCATTGGTCTGTGGATGATGTGATGTGATGAGCTGAATTTCAAATCCCTCTTTAACTTCTTCCACAATGTCCACCAAAAGTACCCAACAAATTTGGTGTCATGATCTAAAACTATTTTCTTTGGTAGACCATGTAGTCTCACTTCTTTGATAAAAACAATTTTGTCACATGAACAACATCATTAGTCTTCTTGCAAGGAATGAAATGTGCCATCTTTGAAAACTGGTCAAAACACCACAAAAATCGAATCATGCTCATTCTGAGTCTTTGGTAATGTTGATGTGTGGTAGCTTCAGTTGGATAAACCTATATATAATTATCTATGAGATATAGTTATATATGTGTGTTTATTATTATATGAGATAAATTAATATAATAATAATATATATAACTATGGTTATATTTGTTATAAATTAATATAATAATAATATTATAACTATGGTTATAATATTAATTATTAATTAAAAAATAGACATGTTCCTTAAAGGGACATTTCTATTCATGGCTTACGCTTATTTATATGAGGAGATCTGCCTTTGGAACACATACCAAAATTAAAATGGCAATGCTATTACATTTGCAACGATCCTCAAACCTGAACATGATATCAGAGCAAGGTGCAAATGTAAAATAATTTGAAAAGAAATAAGGAGTACCATGAAAGTCTTAAGCAATGATGAATAGATAAGACTGTTATTATAATGGTGTGACATTCATGGGGCAATACATATTGTATAGAACAATCATCATGCACAAAATTAGAAAAGATGAGGAACAATAAATCACATTGTATGCAGGGACAGGTGAAACCAAACTTTGAGCAAGAGTCTGACCGAGAAGGAAAGGGCAGTTAGAAAGGAAAATCTGGTGCCTCTTTTCTCTACAAGAACTTAAAGCATCTTTTGTGATTTGAAGCAAGAGATTGTGATTTTTGGTAGGCTCAGGAGAGATGACCAAAGCCTTGTTGATCAATATTACATCACCTTATAATATTCTATGTGGAGGGATCGAGCGTTGCTCACTGTGAGGATTGTGAATGTTAGATCGGGCTCAAGTCGGATCACTAAAGGTCCACACGAGGATCAAATTGATCGATGTCCCTGAGATGGTTAGGTTGGAGGGAGACGAGCTTGGGCTCGATGAGGCTGGATAGGGTGCTTGAGGTTGGATTTGTGACTCAATGTCTATGTTGCCCGCGTGTTTCTAGCACTGGCACTAAATAAGGGCAGATTCAGAAGAAAATGGGTTTTGAGCGTTGTCAATGATTTGTGATGACATGATGGCACCAAACAAATGTGGTATCGTCAAATTTGGAGCCCATGTGGAAGGGAGGGCCCACGAGTTTGGGCATATGGGGAAGAGGCCTTACAACTTCAATGCATTATGAAAAGACTTCACATCATCACTAGATCATGTCAAATGCGAATGCACCTCAAAGACAATGTTTGATCGACATATGTGCATTGAGCATTAACAATGTTTGTACCCAGGCTAGCTTGAATATCAATCAATAGGCTTTCTAGTGTCATGCAGATGTGTCTTCCTACTGTTGATAGTGTCTAGTGATATCTAAAATGCTCTGCATGCAATGCTGATCCGTTTTAATGTTGGTGGCTTTCATGATGGATTGAACAACATGGACATCTGATGCTTGATGAAAAGAGTTCAATATGATGCACTGTTGGCAGTCGTAGTTGGTAGAGGCATGTAACGATATTGATGTCACTCACAAATTTATAATCTCAGATCTTTCTCCAGCGAAGTTTTGTCTTCAACCACGTGACAAATATTAAACTTTGTGTGGAGGGATTAGAGTTGCCATCGTATGTGCCAAAGCTATATAGGAAGGAGATCATTAGAGATGTGGGTCCCCAATCCCACCAAGGTAAGTTGGTGGTATTTTCTTCTTGATTCCTCTATATTATTAAGTCAATGAAGTATAATATGTTTTATATTGAATATTGAGAATATATATGACAAGTGTGTGTCTATATATATATATATATATATATATATATAAAATAAGTAAATAAATTTAAAAAAAAATACATTTTATGACATTTAATAAATTGATATAATGATTATGAGATCTAATATGGGAGTATTAAAGATTAAGTATTATATGTTCTTACTTCTATTATTGAAAACATAAAATAAATATTACAATCATTTATGTTATTGTTAGTGATAGGTAGGAGTTAAATTTCTTAAAGCCTAGTTAATCTCTTATTTGTATTTCTATTTTTTTTACGATAAAGAGCTATTTGCCTTGACCTTTTCCTTCGAGAATGTTATTGCACGAAGAGAGAGATTGAGATTTAGAGGGAGCCTGACATGTTATTGGAGGCAAGCTTGAAAGAGAGGGAGAAGACTGAGGATGTCATTTAGTTAACCTTCAGTAAACTCGATCTTATTGATTAAGAGGGAGTAAACCAGGTTGAGATGGATTCTCTAGTGTTCAATAAATTGTCACAGCCAAGAGGACCGTGATTCATACATCATGACCATGCGATTATAATGGGCCTACCCCTTGTGTACATCATGAGGAAGTGGCAGCTTCCAAATGATCATCACTTGTATTTGAAGAAGTTGTTGTAAGGTGACGATCTTACAATAACTTGTATTATGAGATCAAATAAATTGAGTAAATGGTGAATGTCTTGCATCTCAACATTCTGGAAGACCATTAGTCAAAGTATTTGGTGAATATCATTGATATTCTTGGAGGCCAATACTCTTGATATCAGATGTGATATTAAACCTTATTTTTGAGTAATTGGTGAATATCATATGATATTCTGGAGACCAATACTCATGATATTAGATGTGATATCACACCTTATTTGAGTACTTGGTGAATATCAGATGTCGATATTCTGGGAGACCAATACTCTTGATATCAAATGTGATATCAAAATCCTATTTGAGTAATTGGTGAATATCATATGTGGATATCCTGGAAGACCAACTCTCATGATATCAAAATGTTGAATATCTTCTTATCAAATATATTCTTATATTGAGGAGATATATGATCATGTGTTTATCCTTCCTAGCTAAGAGGGAGTGTTGATGTGTGGTAGCTTCAGTTGAATAAACTTATATATAATTATCTATGAGATATAGTTATATATGTGTGTTTCTTGTTATATGAGATAAATTAATGTAATAATAATATATATAACTATGGTTATATTTATTATAAATTAATATAATAATAATATTATAATTATGGTTATAATATTAATTATTAATTAACAAAATAGACATGTCTATTCATGGCTTACGCTTATTTATATGAGGAGAGCTTCCTTTGGAACACATACCAAAATTAAAGTGGCAATGTTATTACATTTGCAGCAATCGTCAAACCTTAACAGGTAAATCAAGAATGAAATCCATGTTGGTATCCTCCCACGACTTCTCTGGTACAAGTAATGGCTGATATAACCTTTTATTTTGCTCTTCTCCTTTTGCCATTTGACATACTCGACAACTCCGTACAATTTTCTTGACATCTTGTTGTAATTACAGCTAGTAACAATTTTCACTAACTAGAGCAATGGTTTTATCTTGACCAAAATGTCCAACCAACCCTCCACTATGCATCTCTTTGATGAGATTCTCCCTCATAGAACTCCTCGGAATGCACAATTGACTTCCTTTGAATAACATACCGCCTTGGATGATGAAATCCAACCACTTGGTTCTCTCTAGAGTAACATGTTCTGTACAAGCTTTCCAAGCTTCACCAAAATCAGTAACTTTTGTGTATAAACTCTTGAATTCTTTGAACCCAACTACCTCAATCTGCATCTCTGCAGACAAAATTTGTCTCCTACCAAGAGCATTTGCAACCTTGTTAGACTTCCTGCTCCTGTGTTTCAAAACAAATGTATAACTTTGCAAAAAATCAATCCATTTCAAATGCCTTTGATTTAACTCTCCTTGATTGTTCAAATATTGCAATGCTTGATGATCAATATATAAATCAAACTTTTTAGGAAGAAGGTAATGTCTCTACTTCTTCGATGCCCGAATTATAGCATAAAATCTTGATCAAAAAAATAATGTTTTCTTTTGGCATCATATAACTTCTCACTAAAGTAAGCAATAAATCTACCTTCTTGGCCCAAAATAAGTCCTATTGCATTACCACCAACATCACAGTCTACTTGAAACACCCTATTAAAATCTAGAAGTGCTGAAATAGGTTTTTTTGTAACTTTTGTTTCAACAATTTAAAACTCTTATCTGCCCCTGTAGTCCACTTAAACTCCTTCCTATCCCTCTCATTGTTTCAGTCAAGGGTCTACTAACACTGCTAAAACTCTTAATAAAATTTCTGTAAAAGGTACCCAAACCATGAAAAGATCTTACATTAGTTACCCTTCTTGAAGTTAGCCGTTCAAGGATAGCCTTCACCTACTCTGGGTCCATTTTGATACCTTATGCCGAAACTATGAATCTTAGAAATACTAACTTCTTGACAAACTATTCTTCAAATTAATCATCAACTTCTCTTCCATTAATTTCTCAAACACCCTACGAATATGCATCATATTCTTGTCCAATGTCTTACTTAAGGTCAAAATATCATCTAGGTAAACAGTGACAAACTTACCCAGAATTTCTTTCAGTACCTCATTCATTAGCCGCATGAAGGTGTTCGGTGCATTGGTTAGCTCAAAAGGCATGACTAACCACATATGCAACCCTTCCTTTATCTTGAAAATAGTCTTCCATTCAGCTCCTTCTCTGATCCGGATTCGATGATATCCACTCTTCAAATCTATCTTTGTGAAATACACAGATCCACTTAAACAATCCATAATATTATCCATCCTTGGTAAGGGAAATCTGTACTTGATTGTGATTTTGTTGATGGTTCAAGAATCTGTACATATCCTCCATTCTCCATTCTTCTTTAGTGCTATAGTGTTGGTACAATACATGGACTTAGACTTTCTCGAATTAATCCCTTTTGCAACAACTCTTGTACTTGGTTGATCAACTCTTCACTTTCAGTTGGTGTCATTCTATGTGTTGCCTTATTTGGCAAACTGGCTCCTGGAATCAAGTCCATCTGATAACTGATCTTTTTGAGTGGTGGTAATCTATTATGCATATTATTGGATACAATATCCTGAGACTCACCAAAATCTACAACTTTTGCAAGCACATCTTTTACCTTGTCTTTACTAGCATTTGGAATTAAAGCAAGACACATATGTTCATGCCTCATACCTTTTAGGAATTTCTTCCATCAACTAAACATATTCTGACATTACTACGTACCTTTTGTTCTATGTCCTTCAATGGCTTTAGCTTATGTCTCACTCCATCCTTTGCCAAGGAATAGGTATTTGCATGACCATCATGTACAACATGCTTGTCAAACTGCCATGGCCTTCCCAACAACATATGACATGCATCCGTGGGCATGATGTCAGATAGTACCTCATCATGGTAGCTCTCAATCTTGAACTTTTCCAAGCATTGTTCGTTGACCAAGATCTTGTGGTCATGTTGCACACAGGCAATCCGGTATGGATGCGAATGTCTCTATTGAGCTTTAACTTTGTCAACATCTCCTTTGATACAAAATTGTCAATGCTCCACTATCGATAATCACATCACAAAACTTATCCTTACACTTGCACCTAGTACGAAACGAACTCCTCCTTTGTTTAGCTTTATCCTCATTACTCAACAAGACTCTTTTGTTAACTAGGATTTCTCCTCTTTCAACATTTTCAAAATGTGATGACTTGACATCTTCATCTATATGTGCAACTCTTGCCTGGCCTTCAGCTCTTCTATCTATCATTCCTTGGCGTAAGTTCTATAACCTTCTCCGCAGTGGAAACATGTTCCACTAAAACCTCCTCTTCCTGGTACTTGTCCTCTTCCTCTTTGATCCCAATCTGATCATAGAAACGATTGAAATTATTTTCCCTCTAATTCAGACTACCGTTGGCTTCATTCTTCTTTCTCTAGTCTTTATCTCGGCCTCCATAAGATCGTCCATTGGATCTTCCACCACGACCTCTTTCACTTTGCCTGCTCTTAAACTTTTTGTTCAACTTTTTCTCTACTTTCAAGGAAAACTTGTATGCCTCTTCAATATTGGTTATTCTAACCAGACTCAACTCCTCTTGAATACTTGGCCTCAACCCATTAAGGTAACAAACAACTTTCTCCTTGTCAACTTCTGCATGGCCTATTTTGATGAGGACTCAATAAAACTCTTCAATATACTCCTCAACAAATCAAACTTATAATTGACGGAAATGAATTGGTGCTTTACTTTTGCTGCAATTGAATCTCTTTCCACTAAATTTTCGCATGACCTTTCTATCTGGTCTTCGCAAACTTAACCCTATCAGGATCTTCGATATCTTCAAACTCAAAATATTCTTCTAATTCATTGACCTAGTTGATCAATTCTTCTGAGTTAAGATTTTCCAAAAATGTGAGGACTTCAATCTTGGGTCTTTTCCCAATCTTGGAAACGTCCCTAAAAAACTTTTCTTCTTGACGGTTCCTAGCTTCTTCTGCTCCTTCCTCTTCAACATTTCCTTCTTCAAATTCATCCTCGCTTTGATCTCTTACCTCAGTATTCATTCCTTTATCACTTCTTGCAATGCTTGCACTTGTCTCTGGAGGGCTTTAAAACCCTCATGTGTCACACTTCTAGCTCTTCTGCCACCTTCCCTTCGTGGAGGCATTTTCACACTTATCATTCAAACTGACAACCATGGTCATAGTGCAAATTGCCTCACAGTTAGCGATCTGCCTACACACTCAGGAACTTCTGTTTTGATACCACTTGATGAAGGGTGCTCCCCTTAATCACACAAACACATAATAGAAATAGATAAACAATAGAAAATTGTGAGAACAAAAAGTTGGCTTCTTATTAGCTCCAACAGTATGAAATTACAAATTTTAGAAATACAACATGTGAAGCTACATGAGCATTTTCCTTACAATATTTTGTAAGCCAGAGCCACCACCAACCACCCAGAATGCCCTAGACAACCCTACAAGCCTTCTTTGTATATGCAATTTTTCCACTACCCCAACAAGGTTCTACAATTTTCGCACTAGCCCTTGATACCAACCAACACTACATTAATTTATTTTTCATGTTTTATTACATTAGAGTCGACCCAAATAATTTCATTTTTTGTATTTTTTGGTAGCCCATCTTCCGAAGACCATAACTTTTTAACCGTAGCTCCAATTGACTATGATAACCATTTTTCGGAAACGACACCTCCTAAACTACAATGCATTGATCACATATGCATTGTCAGTTGGGTTTCGACCTTGTTTCAGAGCCTCTAAGGCCTTCAAAATTGAGTTCAAAGATTTGGTACTAAAAGTTCTCAATAACTTCACCAATACTGATGGTATTGCAATGGAACTTCACTGGTAGGCTGATATATCTAAGATGAACCTCCAGTTGTGAAATTAGAACATTTTGAGCTTGAATGACCAACTTACTAAATAGTAGGTTTTCACAAATAACAACTTTGCACTAAAACACCCTTATTGAAAAAAACAAAACAAAAATATTTTTGGGTGATGCAAGATGGCCCTTACACCCAAGATACTCTTGCATCAAATATAATAATAGTACTATAGGTCATTGTGTAATTTTGCCTTCCAAGGGTAGTTGGAGAAACGAATTAGCCTATTTAATTTCCATAGGCTAAAGTCAAGTTAAAGGGAATAATTTAATATTATTTGGCAAAGTATATTTTAAGGATAATGTTATTTTAATTAATTTAATAATTTTCTATTAGTTGGCTAAAGAGAAATATGGAATGAAGTTATTAAAGTGACTTTATTAATTGAACTTAATGAATCATTAAGAAATGCAGAAATCCAAAAAGTCTTTCTTGAGGCTTCCTAGAGTTATTATAATAGAATAGTTTTGGAGATCATTTGGTATTCCTAGATTATTTTCTTATTTGGGTTTTGAAACCTTCTTGACGAGCCAACACTCGGGCAATCCATCTCGGTGGAGAAACTATCCACCCTAGCTGATTATAGGTGGAAACATTTAGGTTTTATACTTCAAAAATGATATGACATTGTGAAGTTTTTAGGTAAGACAAATTTCAGTGATTTGAAGGCTTGCAAGTTTGATTTCAGGTTATATTCACGAGGAATTATCAAGAGCAAAGTTTTAAATTTGAAAATATAGAAAACAGACGCTAAAATTGGTTAAATTACTTTGGGATATTTATGTAAGGGTTACACCAAGAATACCTATCCATCTCTGATCTCTGGTGACCAATTGAGATGGTTTTTTAATCTACACACAATCTTGGGCCTCATGGCCTTTTACCTATTAAAAATAAATAAATTGAATGTGAGTGGACACCATTTTCTTTCTATTGGTTGCCTATTCATGTGAGTCAATTCATGGAGTGATTGCGGCATGAGGGATTAATCTTGATTGGGATGAACATTAGAGAGTGAAGTTGAGTAGCAATTTCTGAGTATCGTGGTATGCAACATGGCCAAGTCTTAAGTGCTGGAGTTTTCTGTGGCAGTGATTCCTTTTTATGCATATTGGTTATAACAGTTGGGTTGATGTGGAAGGAGAATGGGCCTAAAATCAGTTTGAGTTCTTCATGAGTTAGGTGGCTAATTTTTTGACCAAGTTTGAGAGTTCTTGCTGGGTGTTTTGGGTTGTGGGCCTTTCCTTGGTACATGGGCCTGCAAAAAGGAAGCATACATACTTGAGGAATTAACATTGGAGGGTTCTTTGGCAGCTAAATCATGGGAGCATTTTAGACATTATCTTCTACTGATGATAATCTGAATAAATTAATTGTCGGTGTGGAGATTACTTCAGAATTACTAAGGTGCATCATTCTTGTATTTACAAGGTCAGCAGTATAACTGTAACTTCTATGAACTGTGATTGAATATGAACAAATAAATTGGGTTTTCTCTGTGAGTATTTCTGGTAATAGCAGATCAAATAGAGCTTTATTTCATTAAATGCAATTGTTACTTGTTACTTTCTAGTAAGCCATGCAATGCCATTACATCAAAACCCATGCAAACTTGAAACTCATGAGCATGCAAATTAAGAATTCATCATTCACAGAAGTCTAAACAGTCAGCATTGGATTAAGTGAATATTTTGGGTGAAATTTAGTAAGGATTCTGCACAATAGTGAAGACTCCCCATAGGAGATGTCTAACCTTGCAGCAAGAGACAACACAGCGGAAATCACAATGCAACAATAACAATTCAATACCAACACATGGGAAGAGAATATGATTCTATTCAGTTGGTCTGCAACATGCAGTTTACAGATTTACAGCAGGCATGTTTTGTTATTAAGGACATAGGCCTTAGTCTTGATCATCACTTCTATCTCCAAGATCTCAGATCCACTACTACCGAGCTTTTCTAACAAGAACAACTACTTACATATATCTAAGCTTGCCAGCTAAAAGTTGTCTTACCCAATTTCAAATTTCCAATGAGAACAAAACATTTAACAACCAAATAGGTCAGGACCCAAATCATAAGAATGCCCGCAAATAGATATTCCATGACATGTGAACACACAACAAGGTCGGCCATATGTATAAGAGTATAGAACAATGCGCCGTTTAGCATCGCTGATTGTAAAATGCCAATTGCAAGCTGAATCATGCCCTCCTGGCCACAAGAACAGGAAGAACATAATAGGACCGAACTAATCTTAAGATATCTTCTCCAAGAAGGAGTGGAACATGATGCAAAGCTAGACAAAGGTTCTCTAGGCTATCTAGGATACAATATAAGGATCACATAAGAAAACCAGCCAACTGGGATAATCACTACCTAAAACTCAAAGATTGCACAACTGGAACATAGCAACTAACAAAATTAAAGGAAAACTTGTTGGGTGATGCAAGATTGCCAATGACCCAATGATGCTCTTGCATCAGACACCCCATGTGAGTAGAAGATGTACCATAAGAGGAACTTATGAATGTCTGATAGGATTCAAGACATAAATCAGATGCTCATTCTTAATTTGCAACATTCACATTCTGCAAATGGCTACACCTACTATCCAAATTTCTAGAAACAACAATATACATTCCTCCATCATATAACACTTTGCCATTGCTTCCACATACTTTGCTCTGATCGACAAACTTATTAAAATTGCTTCTTTGTTACTCAACCGACTAGCAATTACTATCTACTTCCCTTTACCTCTACCATTGCTCAATAACTTCATTGTCTTTGATCTGATCACATGATTCTTCTACTCATCTGATACCACTCTTATACTCTTCTGTAGCAACACAATCTTGTTGACATCAACCTCCACCAACTGCACTAGTTCGGATTCAATCATCTACAACTTCACAACCTCATATGCACTCTCAGCCACCTGTTGCATATCACTTTCCATCCTCTGATTTGTAGTAGTCTGATCTCATAAGGTGTAAGTCTTCATAAAAACTCAAGTCCTAACATTCCTTCGTTCTTCCTTAAAATGAATCAATGTGAACTTCCTACCATCCTTCACAATCAAAACTACATTCTTTCAACAATCATGAATAGCTCCAACATCATATTGCCAAGGTCTGCCCAACAAAACATGGCAAGCACCCATTTTAACCACATTAGATATCACTTCATCCTTGGAATGTCCAATGTTGAACCTGGCCCAACACTATTCTTTCACTTCAACCATATGATCATCCAAAAACCAAATCTAATCATAAGGACAAGGGTGTTTAAGTCTCCTCAATCCAAGCTTCTGTACCATCTCCTCTAATACAAGGTTATCAATACTACCACTGTCCATTATCACCTTACAACATTTGCCTCCTGATTTTCAAATAGTTTAGAAGAATTGCCTTCTAGGAATAGGCTTAGATTTCTTCTTGCTTAAGATCACTCTCCAAAAGATTAGAGGTTCTTCCATCTCAGGTGCAACCACACCTTTAATAGGTTCATCTTCAACTTGTTCTTCATGTGCAACTAGGTTTTTTTTTCCTTTACCCTTTTCTATGACCATTTGAACATTGGAAAGCTCTATGACAACATTCCCACACTTGAAACAAATACCCTTGAACTCTTTGTTGCTACGATCAGGTTCTTCAATCTCTAACTTCTTTTCTTATATCAACAACTTGCTTATCCTTTCCTCTAGGGTTGCTTTGTTTTCTTCTCAACTTATTTACTGCCTTTAGGGCATATTATAGGCATATGATAGGCATCTTTAATTGCACTTATCCACAACATACTTAACTCATCTTGAATGCTAAGTCTCAAACCATTAATATACCTAGCCACCTTCTCCTTAGACGAATCTTGGTGTCTAGATTTGTTGTCATGTTGTAGAACTCTTCGGTGTACTCTGTCACACTCAAATCCTTTTGTTTCAGATTCTTTAGCTTCTTGAACAATTCCAATTCATAATCCTTTAGTATGAACTTGGCCTTAAGTTTAGAAACCATAACTGTTTACCTAGTGATCTTAGGTTCATCATTATCCTCTCCATCCTTTTGTACCTCTTTCCACCATAAGGCAACATGACCCTTCAACCTAGTTTGTGCTAACCTATCCCTTTGTGGATCCTTAACATCTTCAAGCTCAAAGTAGTCTTCTAGTTTGTTAATTCAATTTATCCAATCCTCAAAATGTAAAGAACTAGAAAATTTAGAAATATCCGTTATATGACTCTTACCCATTTGTGCCATAGCTCTTAATAATCTTTTTCTTTTGTAGGGATCTCAACTTCTATTGTCTCAAGATCGTCAACAACTTTCTCAAATTCTTCTTTTGTCTCAATATTCCTCGTAATCCAAATCAAAGCATTACGAATTTCTGCCCTCATCTCATTGTTAAACTCCTCCATCATTTGCTCCAACCTTCTAGTGTTCATCCCATGGTAATGAGACTCACCACGAGTCACCGGGTCAGCGAATCAAGTTACCCCTGCCGGGTCAAAATGACCCGTGACCTTGACCCTGAACCGCTAAGTCATCAAATATTTAATATTTCTCTAAGGTTTTTCTATTAATATACCCTGACTCATCGAGTCATGATTGAGTCCGAGTTGGTCACGAGTCGAATTGCCCTTGCTGAGTCAGAGCTGAGTCCGAGACTCATTACTTTGGTTCATCCTTCGAGGCAGCATCCTTAAAAATCTTAGGTATAACTTCCTCAGCTTCGGTGATCCAATTACCAAGTGTTGATTTCCCTAACACAAGTTTGCAATCTATCAACACTCTTGCTGTGCCTCCAATCCACAATCTGTCAAGCCTTCTCTAAGCACTACCTAGGCCACCAACCAATCCAACAATTGCTTCCTGAGATTCCCTTGTACAACTCTCTATAATTACAGGTCAGATCTCAACTCTGTCCCCCTACAACCAAGATCTCTAGGGTTCACAATCTGAGGAACATGATTTCATCAATCCTATTTGTTGGAACTCCCTCTGTTTTGCATAACTAGAAACAAATCCTCTTCCTAACCACCTTGTGCAAGTCCTTTGTTGATGCATGTCAGATCCTTGGTTTTGCCATGCCACAAATGACAAATTCACAACTTTACAAGCTTCAAGAACTCGGATCTACAATCACAGTAATCAAAAACTATGCTTTGATACCATTTGATGCCATCAAGGCAAGACAATCCCATAGGAGATGTCCAACCTTGCATCATCAAGAGACAAAACGGAAATCACGATGCAAGAATAACGATTCACTGCCAACACATGAGAAGAAAATATGATTATATTTAGTTGGCCTGCAAAATGCAGTTTATAGATTTACCATAGAACACACCATCCGCTTATGTTTTCTTCACTACCTATTTATGTCTTTCCCTTTGGTACCATACGTTATTCATTGTGAACTGTTTTGATTTGTCATCATTTTTTTTTAGAACCTCCTATCACCCTTCTTTTGTGTCCATATGGTGGTTGTCCCATGTATCAATTTATGCCGTACGACCGTGCAATGATGTTTTATAACTTCTTTGTGGCTGTTGTACGGTGTACGACACTCCTATTCGTACGTTGGTCTTCTTATGGTGTTTCAAGTGCCCCTTCTTTGTGTGAGCCGTACGGCTGTACAATGATCCTTCTTTGCTTGCCATCGGATGCTCTTAACTACAAGCCGTACAGTATAGTGCCACGTCTTCTCTTGCTACCCATACCTAAGGCCGTACGGTGCTCCTTCTATCTATCTTTCTTGCTTGCCTTTCTTGCCATATAGTGTCCACCTCCAAGGTTGTATGGTGTTCACCTCCAAGGTCGTGAGGTGTCCACTTCCAAGGCTGTACGATGTCCACCGTATGGTATCCACCTCTTGTTTTGTCGTACGGTGGGCTCTCTGTTATATCTTGTTTGTATGAAGACCGTACGGTGATTTATCTATGTTCCTCTTATAATGTCCGTACGGTCCCTTTGTCCCTATCTGATTTTCGTATTTTTTTTCCTTCGACTGTTGGCCATACATTGGTTATATATCCTTCAATTTATTTTGTCGTTGCTCATAATTTAAATTTATTTTTACTAATTCTAGGGCCATACTATGAAAATATGCTTAACTTTATACATTATTTACATTTACTTATCTTACATATATACATTATTTATTCTCTCAATTGTTCATCGACGGAGGGGCATTGTTTCTTTTATGATAGATTTTCAACTTTGACCCATTCACTACAACAGGCACTTCCTTCCCATCGAGCGTCCATAATTTTATTGCCCCATTATCGTCAACTTCGTGGATTTTGTATGGCTTGACCCATTTCACTTTAAATTTGCTTGGTCTGATCTCGTTGCGCCCATTGTATTTCAACACTAGTTGGCCTGGTTGAAATTTGTTCAATTTTAAACGCTTGTCATGCCATGCCTTACGCCTGTTATGTGTAACCTCTGTGGTCCATTGTGCCTGCAGTCGTCACTCATCAAGTTTAGTTAAATTATACAATCTCTCCCTCTGACTTTCCATATCTCCAAGCTTGTTTTCGATCACAATCCTTAAACTTGGTACCATGAATTCCGTTGGTTGCCACTCCCTGCCGTCAATAACTATATTCTTGATTCTAGGACCTTCACTCCATACTGCTGAAGTATTTATTAAGCCTTTCCTCTTTGTTACGCTGTGTTTTCCTTGTTGCCGACACCTTTCTACTAAATCCGTGGTGAGATGTAACCTTTTCTTTCCACGTGGTCCATTCACCGTGTACCGTATGATGGAATCTTTCCTTTTGCTAGGTTTGTAGGGTATGTTCTTCCTCATGTATTGGCTATACAGTATGTTCTTTCCTTCAGCTTCAGCCATAACCGCCTTTCCTTTCGCTTTTCTGTATTCCTTCGGACATTCATTTTCCTCTCCTTTATTACCTTCGTCGACCCTTAACATATTACGGCTCAGAAAGAGCTCATAGTCCTCCATCTGCCAATGGAGTAGGCCGTTCACCGAGTCCAAGTCATCATCGTTAGACCTCCTTCCAGTCTCAATAGTCCCTCTTCATCAGGTTCCTTTATCTTCTTCCCCTTGTTGTCCCCTCCACCTTCGCCTTCGGAATCTGACGACGCTGTCTCCTCACCTATCATCTGTGTGTGTAAGTCGATTACAAATCTTCGGCCTCCACATTCCATGGATAGGGTATTTCATTTCCAATCATGTTTCACCTTCACTTGCACTAGCCAGCCCCGTCCAAAGATGGCGTCATACCCTTTTTTTTTTAATGGTATGACTACAAAATCCAATAGGAATGGCTATGTTCCGATGGTTATAGGTTGCGCCATCAAGGTCCCTAAATGCTTGAACTTGTGTTTATCGGCAATGAGTAGTTGAAATGTAGGTGGCCACAACATAGGTTGTGCCAACTTTTTCCGTATATCCTCTGGTAGTACGTTTGCTCTTGACCCTCCACTGATGATTGTGTCTGTGAGTATAGTGCCAAGGATACCCATATCTACTACTGCCGGATGTCTCCCCGTAGTGAGTGCTAGTAGCATTGGGTCTGTTGTAGTCGCTCCGCTGCCCTCCTTTCTTGTCTCTTCTGTTGCTTTCGGGAGTGGTGTCATGTTTAGTATTGTCGTCTGCAACTGAGGCATTGTAAGAAGGTCATTTAATTTCATAAGAACTTCCATTTGCATTACCTGCCTTGTAATATTTTGTTCTGCCAGGTTCCTCTTTGAGGTGCCAGCAATGCCTTTTGTTTGTACTTTTTAAGCTTCCATTTGTTTTTCTAATTCCATTCGTGCTTGCAGCAACCTCTTCTTTTCTTCCTCTGCATCTGGGTACATTGCCTTCTTTGCTTGTTCGCGAGTGATGGCTAGTATCTCCTCATCACATGTTTCAATGCTTAACAAGTTCACCCCTTGCTTCGGGCATTTTGAATCCTCGTGGTCTCTTGGATCACATCATCTGCATAACACCTGTGGCGTTTTCTTCTTGGTACAGTCTCTCGCGAAGTGCCCCTAGAGGTTGCACGCACGACATTGTATCATTGGCCGTCCACTCGAGTCGTACTGTATTCGACTTCAACCTTCATTGTTATTATTATTATTACCACCTCGTCTACGCCAGTTATTGTTCCGGTATCCTCCTGAGGTTGCATCATTGGTCATTCCTGCTCCTGCGGTGGACACTTCTTGCGTCAGTAACAATTGCTAATGTCCCTTTGTCTTCATATTGAACGGGCATTCCTTTGTGGAATGTCCCGCAATCTAGTAGATATTGCAATTTGTTTTTCTTCGGGCAAGAGCCCTTTGTGTGGCCCTCCTCACAGTTCGTACACCACAATTCCCCTTTCATTGAGTTAGGATTCTTTTTCAGATTTTCAAACTCCATCATTCGTAACATAACCTTATGTAACCCTTGAAACTTCTTACTTGATTCTTCGTAGTTGTTGCTACTTTCGGAAGATGAATCTTCTCAGTCCGATGATTTGTGCTTCTTTTTTCTCGTTTTCTGTTCACTCTCCAGATCCATTGCTCAATTATACGAATCTATGTATGAGGCTTGAGGTACAATTTTCATCTTTTTCTTTAGTGTCGGTCATAGCCCTTCAACAAACCATCTTTTCTTTAATCTGTTCGTCGGTGGGCTCTCCATTTTCCCTACCAGCTCCTCCAGCCTTATAGCATATACTCGGATTGTTTCATACTGTATATTTTTGCTACTATTTCATTATCATCCCTCAGTAGTCGGAATTCTGCTATGAATTCTTTCTTGACGTTTAGCCATGTAGTTAATTTCTGAG
Organism: Cupressus sempervirens; assembly: GCA_028749045.1. Taxonomy (NCBI): domain Eukaryota; kingdom Viridiplantae; phylum Streptophyta; class Pinopsida; order Cupressales; family Cupressaceae; genus Cupressus; species Cupressus sempervirens. The sequence continues at coordinate 10,336,862 of CM053788.1, forward strand.
GATTGGCGTCCGAAAACCAATCAATTGCTACACCTTGTAGGGTCACCGAAAACTATCGGATCCAGTCATCTTGGTCTGTTATGCCGTTCGCCATCCAAATTGTTTTACATGTTTTATAGTGATTGGATTGGCTGTCCCATCACCATTGAACTTCAGTAATTTTTTCTTTTGGTCCTGCCATTGCTACTTTCTTTTGATTCTGTGGTACTTGCTGTGTACCCGCGTTGTTTTGAGCACTAGCATTGTTCTGCACAACCGTGCTGCTTTAGACAACTGCCCTACTTTGGACAACCGCGTTACCCAGTGAGAAAAGATCTTCCTCAAGTGAAGTTGTTCGATTCTCTGCCTATATCAGTTCGTCGGGTGTATCGGTAATGAAGAGTTCACTCCACGCTTCTGCTCCTTTGGCACTTCGAGCCGTGCAAGTTACTTCCCTTCCATTTGGATTCTCTACCCTCGACATATACAAGTTAAGGAACTCCTCTGTTGTCTCTTCCACCAAATTCAATCGCTGTCGAGTTTCTTCGAGCAATTCCTTGGCACTCCTCGGTTTGCTAGGTGAATGCACTCCCTCCGTCTGTGCTCCTTCACCCCCTTGGTGTCCGTCGGTAAGTTGTTGAAACTTTTGTCTGTGCTCCGCCTATTGTGCTAAAATCAATACTTCCCATACTGTGTGTATCTCATCCTTATCTTTTATCTTATTCCTATCTTTATTAAGCAGATTTGGCATTAATCTTCATAACACTTCCTTTGTTCCAGGTTTGATTGGCAACGGTGCCAAATGTTTACCGCACAAGGTAAAAGGATACTTATCGCATGTAGTACAATAAGATATAACACAAAACAGATACTTTATTCATATACGCAATATGCACTCCAATGCTTACAATATGATTATGATGATGTCTCAATAGTCCCTACAGACGATGTACATATACTTTCTCGAAGGGGTGACTCAACCATCATACGCCCTTTCAGATACAATTCTACCTGTCGGCTACAGTATAGAATTTACCAACAACAAAGAGCTCATATTGCTACTACTAACGAGCTTTTCTAACAAGAATAACTACCCTACATATATACAAGATTGCTAACCACAAGTTGACTTGTCTGATTGCATATCTCCAATGAGAAGGGAACCTATTACAACCAAATAGGTCAGGACCCAAATCATAAGAACACCCCCAAATAGATAGCCATGATGTGTGGACACACGAGGAGGTCGGCCATATGTATAAGAACATAGAACAATGCTTTATTGAATCACCAATCGTAAAACTCCATTGCAAGCTGAAACATGCCAAACTGGCCACTAGAACATGAACATAATAGGATCGGACCAATCTTAATGTTGAAGATGTAGCATCAGTCAGGTATAATTCGGATTGACATAACCATATATATATAATATATATTATATAATTATATCTGTTCAATGAATATAATATGATTATATCAAATCGCCCATCTGCCAAACACCAAATCAGAATTCTCATCGATTAAGTTTGCATTTGAATTGGTACCATTATCTTAATCATATGTTATGGTAATCGCTAATTAAACATGCATTTGAAATGGCACATTATCTGCCATGGCTTCTGATATCAAAGTTCATATTAACCGTCATCGACCATGGTATATCATGTGTCTTCCACTTGTTAAGGAGAGGTGCTTGGTTTATCGGGGTCACCTTCCACGTAGGGTCATGACCCTACGTGGCCCAAGCCATGTAGAGTCATGACTCTACGTGAAGGGTGACTATTCAAATGCATATTTATATTCTATATTGATCACTGCTGGGAAACAATCAATCACAATGGACATTCTATTACCTGCAGTTGATCGTCCATTACACTTGCAATTATCAGACATTATCAGCACTGTTATATAAATATAAAGAATTCTCACTGTATATACATTGCAGAAATTATACTGTAGCAGAACTGTTTAAACAGTAAACAATATCAGTAAGTAAGTGATATTCTAAGAATTGAAATCTATTGAAACTCTGTCTCAGATCCAATATTCCTTAACACTTAAGATATCTTCAGACCAAAGGTTTTCTAGGTTGTCTAGGACACAACATAAGGATAACATAAGATAATGAGCCAACTGGGACGATTGCTACCTAAAACACAAACTGCCCAACTAGAAAAGAACAATAGACAAACTGAAAGGAAATCTTTTTGGGTGATGCAAGATTGCCAATGACCCAAGGATGCTTCTGCATAACTTTGCCAAGTAAGACACCACTTTGGAGTATGGATCTCCTTTATGGATAATACCTACAAGGAGGTTGTTTTGTGATATACCTTATATGTTGTTCAACAAGGCGCACAATCCTATGTCTCTTTTCATTCAAATCTATGACTTCTATGGAGTATACATGCCTTCCACTACTAGGGGCACCCTCATTGTATTAATATGCAAATCCAAACATAATGGCTGGCAGCATAAAATAATTAAAATATAATATGATAATTGGTGACTTTGTAAGTATGCCAGTTTATTTTGTTTAATTTTCTTTGGATTATTCTTTGAAAGTACTAAAAGATTCAAACTCAACCTAATCAAGATTTTTCTGAAGTGGTTTAGATTATTATAAAAAATGGGTTAGCTCTTTTGGTTAAAGTTTAAGAACAAATGCTGAAAGATGAAAATACAATGCTCTTTGGAACAAGGGCTACTTTTTATCTTTTCCAGCCTATCCAGAGCAATCCTTTCTTTGAACCCTGTTAGGTTGATGCATTTTTTCTTTCAGATGGATTTCTTTCTCAAATTTTAAATTTGTTTTCAATTTCTTTCACTACATGCATTGGCTTTGAAAGAATGAAATATGTGTTGCCAGCTTCCATTTTAGAATACATGGCTTCCTTATTGCAAGAAAAACATCTAGTAATTTTTATATCAAATCAAATATGCAATCCAAGTTTTGTAGGTCAACTCACCTAGATGAGAAAAAAGATGTGTTGCATACTAGTTCAATAAATTTGGTGCTTATCTTTGTCTGTCTGCGTCTGTGGCCAAACCTTTTCCCTCTCAGGCAGGTGAGCAAGGTCATCTACCAGTGCTGATTCTAAGGCTTAAAGATGGTGAACGGAAACAAAGACCTGCTGTTGTTTTCCTGCACTGCTCGTATAAATGTAAGGAGTGGTTGAGGCCATTGTTGGAGGTAGAGAAAAAATTCCATACTTAAATCTTGCATACATTTTGGCAGTTTATCTTTGACTTCAAAATTTTGGAAAATGTTCTTAGATCAGAAGTATTATGTGAACATGTGCAATGTATTATTCAGGCATATGCTTCCCGGGGATACATAGCAGTTGCAGTGGATTCACGCTATCATGGTGAACGGGCAATAAACAAAAATGCATACAAAGATGTACCAATACTTTTGCATCAATTACCTTATCAAAGCGTGTTAGTCAATTCCTAGAATCTTTTGATGTCCTGTGTAATCCTTTAATGAGTTAACTGCTATTCTCTGGATGCAGGCTCTTGTTTCTTCCTGGAAAACCGGTCAAACCATGCCTTTTATATTTGACACGGTACTCCTTTTCCTCACCTCTTTAAATAACCACTTCTCATTCCACATACACACATTCATATTTGTATATCTCAGTTTTTCCCTGACATTTTTATAGTCCTCGCACAATGGGCAAAAAATATGATGCAAAAAACAAGGAGCAAACTAGAGGGTGGAAAGAAAAAGAAAGAAAAATGATGAAAAAAGAAATCATTTCTAGAGTTTCTATTCAACCTGACTAATTTTCATGTGACAGCACACTACTAAGTACTAACAGTCTTTTTTGGGTGGTTCTGTGAGATTGTTGTGTGATGCTTCTGAATATTGCACAAACTTTGAGAAGGTTATTTAAAGATGAAGCTTTTCTTTTATCAAGTCTTTTCATATGTTCATTTTAAACAGAAAGTTATATTGTATGCTAACAATTGGTCTCTTTTTAAGTCTTGATCACAGTACAATTTGTATTTTTTATACCACTAGTCTCTTCTATTGAGGTACTAAAAGACAATTTGATGTAATTTACTAGTTATGAGTCTATGACCTTGGATAACTGGGCTGAGCTTCGTCAAAATAAAATTGTAGTTCTCAGAAGCATCATAGATGCCATTTGAAGTCTTTAGTTTTCTCTTTTAGATAACACTTACAAGTAAACCTCATATATTCTTGTTTCATTGTGAAGCTCACATATTACTCATGTCAGTCTAACGGGTATGCACTTTTGACTGTAATAACTTAGTAACATAGACGGGTTGTTTTAATAGCTCATAATATGAATAAATAAACTACAACCGATTAACAAATATTTATTGTATGACACTAACTTACGGTAATGATGTAATATTCCCTACAGCTCCCCTTATTGTGCCATTCTTTAAGTAGGGATAGGTGGACTGGTAAAATTTGATGATCATGTTCTGTCGTTCATAAAATGCTCAAGATAAGACTAGCTACATATACATCTTGTGACAAACAGCAGAGGGGTTCACCTCACTACACTTTTATAATAAGATTGACCTTATTGGAGTTTATCGAAGGATATGGACCAACACATCTACCTATGGAAAGAATAATTATGATTGGTGATAAAGATATCCAATCATAAGTACCCATCAAATATGATTGGGGACACACTTCCAAACACCATCTTTCAAAAAATGTGTTTGTGGAGAAACACATCCAATCATAACAACCCAAACAATTGTGATTAAATGAAAAATGTATTCCTCACTGGTTTCATGTGGACGGTCTTTAGTAGCTGCTTCAAAAAGATATTCTTCATTATTGTTTAATCTATATTTATCTTGTCATCAAGGAGATTCATGGCATGCTGAATACAGTTCATAGCAATGTGCCCCTTGATTTTGCAATCGTAACACAGAATTTTGCCCTTGGAGAGTTGATTTCTCCTTAGTGGACAGGTATTGGATCTAGAGGAATGGTTAAGCTTGCTTTTGAAAAGGATTGCAGTTTCCTCTATAGTTGGATCATTTTTTCTTAGCTCCTTCATGAATCAAAATAAATATTATATCTTCTGAGGTAACATCAAATTTTTTCAGTATGAACACATTGTTACCATAGCCAAGAGGCATGCTATCCTATAAAATACCTTTTGCATCATCATCATCATCTACTTTGGATTTGTAGTATCCCTGCTTAAATACGAATAATTTTTCTTTTCCCCACACACCCTGCCGATGGTAGTTTAATGGCCAAAAACTTTTCAAGTTCCCTTTGAAGAATTTTCTGTTAATGGTCTTATTTGTCATAAAAGGTTGCTCATATGTTGATGTTCACATGCAAGGGTTCATATCCTTTTGGCAATGCAGATATATTGCACCAGAGGATATTCATTGAAATTAGTACATTTAATAACATTTCCATATTTCAGCTGCTGTAAAAAACATAACACAGAATTAACTTGTATTTCTGTCCTTTTTGCAGTCGCAGAATTACAAAGTCAAAGATCTATTTCATACCTGAATAATATTACCAAGCTGTTGCAAGACATCATCCAACACTTGAAACAAGGATTATGTTGACGGACAATTCAGAAACTCATGCACAAACTGACTTCCAGCTGAGTTGGTAGACAACTAATAATAATAATGAGCTCATTTAACCTGGTATGATTTTTGTAGATGAGTCTGCATCAATTGTCACCATTCAAACCTTAGCATACTCATCTCCCCAAAAAGGTCACCTATATTAGAATCTTACTTGCATTCAAACTCCTTTAAAAGCCCAGCATATAACTTCAAAGGATGAAACCGCTTTACCTTTTAGTCTTTAAATGGTTCCAAAAAGGCAAGTCCATTATATTTGAGAGTTCTAATAAAACTAAAAACCTTACCAAAGGCAGGCAAGAGCCTCCAACACAACAGTAAATTGTGAGCATCTCATCTACGAGGTCTTGGGTTTGAGTCTACTCGACCTTAACTGTAAGATTTCTGCAAATTCTGATAAAATAATACTGATGAAATACCTTTTTCTTGCTGATAATGGTCCTTGGAATATTCAGGACAGAATATTAATTGCTTTGGAGAATAGTATATTATTCTGAAAATTGTTTTATATCCCTGCTATAAATCGCCCAAGGTAGATATGCTAGAAGTGCAGACTTGTATATTGAATGTGTGCCTTGTATCCACATTCAAACCCCTTATTTATAGTCTAACCAAGGGGCATGTCCTTACAAGGGACATGACCCTGTCTAGGTCGGCCCCTTTGCAAAATAGATTATGTGCCTTGTATCCACATTCAAACCCCTTATTTATAGTCTAACCAAGGGGCACGTCCTTACAAGGGACATGACCCTGTCTAGGTCGGCCCCTTTGCAAAATAGATTACCCTTCAAAAATCGGCACCCCTACTTGATGACTAATAGTTAGTAATTACCTAACTACAACTAGGCAACTGAACATTAGTTTAATGTTCCCAAATAGATGCCGATGCATATGTAGACATTAATTTATTTAAAGGCTAATTCAGTTTAGGGATATAACGTGCTTAATCAGATCTTTCAATCTGAAGAAACTGATAAGTATATTATCATAGTTATTCAAGGATTAACACTATCTCTTAAATTGATAATCATACTGAGAGATAACATATCTAGCCCATCAATTATGATGACTAAGCATAGATTGATACTCTATATCTATATGAATCTTCTAAGCATGTGGTATCATTGAACACATGATACTTTGTCATATTACTATACCTTTAATATGACTTATCACCTAGTCTTGTGATAACAGTATTGCATGGAATGCAATACATAGGATAAAATCCTGAGAGTGATTAAATTCTTCCTTTATCCAAGTTGTGACTCATAGGTATTGACAAGCCTACAACACAATATGATCCAGAGTTAAGATCTACCAGTACACAGGATAAAATCCAGAGAATGATTAAATTCTTCCTTTATCCAAGTTGTGATTCGTAAGCATAGAAATGTCCACATCACAATATGATCTTGAACTCCTCTAGATCTGATAGTAGTTCTCTACTATTCAGTACATTATCTCAGAGATCGTCATCTCACATAATGTCTTTTATACAAGTGTTCATTATCTCAAAGATCGTCATCATACAAATGGTGAAGTCCATAATAGTCGATAGCCTAACAATACTAATTTTAACACAAAATTATTTCATTAATAATTAAAGAATACAAATGTATTATAATTCAATCATACCAAGTCTTTTTCTGAACTGATCTATCTTCACTTGAGAGAGAGGTTTGGTAAGAATATTTGTTGTTTGATCTGCAGTGCAAATGTATTCTAACTTGACAGTTTTCCTATTATAATGGTAAGGAATTTCAATATGCTTGGATTTGTCATGGAAAAATGGATTCACCGAAAGCTTGATGGAACTTTCATTATCATAGTGAATAATATTAGGATTCATGGGTTGACCAAATAATCCCACAGGTAACTTTCCAAGCCAAATTGCTTCCCGAGAAGCCATTGCAGCTGCAATGTATTCAACTTCTATGAACTCTGTGCTACTGATGCCTACTTTTTGCATATCCATGATATCATTGCTGAGCCTAAACTAAAACAACATCTTGAAGTGCTTTCGTATCAGTAACACTTCCAGCCCAATCTGAGTCTATGAATCGATGTAAGGCCAAGTCAACTTTCTCATACTTGAGCCCAAGGTTAAGAGTGCCTTGTAAGTATCTCATAATGTGTTTGATTGCAACTAGGTGAATCTCCTTTGGCTCACACATAAAATAACTTAAGGCATTAACAACATAGCAAATATCAGGTCTTGTAGTTACCAAGTTCATAAAAGACCCAATCATTTGTCTGTAAAGAGTTGAATCTATGGAGGGTGATTCTGTTGCTGCTTCCTTAAGTTTGTGTAGATTAGTCTTCATTGGAGAAGACATAGGTCTATAGTTCCACATTCCAAATCTCTTCAAGATGTCTAATGTATACTTTCCTTAATTAAGTATGATGCTATCAGAGTTTTGCCATACTTCCAGTCCAAGGAAGTAATGGAGTCCTAAATCTTTCATATCAAATCCTCTGATGAGATCTTTCTTGCATTGATCTATAAGATGATCATCACCTATTATTAGTAAATCATCAACATATAGCATCAAAATTATCAGACCATCTTTGTCCTTTTTATAATAGAGATTTGGATCAGCTTCATTCTTGGAGAATCCTAAACTAGTCAGATATTTATCAATTCTTTCATACCATGCCCTTGGAGCCTATTTAAGCCCATAGAGAGCTTTCTTGAGCCTGCAAACAAAGACTTTAGGGTTATGAGTTTCAAATCCTTCAGGTTGTTCCAAATATACCTCTTCAGTAATCTTTCCATTCAGAGATGTTGTTTTCACATCCATCTGATGTACTTTCCATCCCTTCGGTGTTGCAATAGCTAGGACTGCTCTTACAGAGGTGTATCTGGCGACTGGAGCAAAAGTTTCCTTATAATCTCTTCCCTCCTTCCGAGAGAATCCTCTGGCTATGAATCTGGCTTTATATTTTTCAATGCTACCATCAGCAGCATGCTTTATTTTAAGTATCCATTTAGAAGAGACAATAGATTTTCCCTCAGGCCTTGGAACAATTTCCCAACATCATTCTTAATAATGGATTGGTATTCTTCCATCATGGCATCCTTCTAAGCTATATGTTTGATAGCATCTAAAACATTTGTTGGTTTTGATTTAGATAGGTCACTCATGTTTGCTACATAGCTAGAAAATCTTTTGGGTCTTTTGCTTTCTCTAAAGGTTCTAATGGTGCAGTGAAGTCTTGTGCTTCCTCTATAGTCTTAATAGCCCAAAGTGGTCTTTTCTTAGGATTTTGAGTTTTCTCAAGATTAAGATTTTGAATTTCACCTTCAATTTCTTCAATGTTCTCCCTCTGAAACTCAGATTCATGATTTTCTTCAGAACTAGGTATATGAAGGGGACCTTCAGAACTTAGGGTTCTTTTGAATGCAAACTCTTCTTCAAAGATAACATCTCTACTAAGTTCAATGCTCTTTTGACTAGATATGTAAATTCTGTATGCTTTAGATGTTTCACTATACTCGACAAAAATACCTTTCCTCCAGGAGGGTCCTAACTTAGTTATCTTTTCTTTTGAAACATGTATGTATACTGGACACCCAAATATCCTAAGATGACTTATATTTGGTTTAACCATAGAAAAAACTTTTTTAGGAGTTTTATCTCTAAGATGGGAGTGAGGACTTATGTTTTGAATATAGACAACAGTACATGATTCTTCTGCCCAAAGATAATATTCTAAATTTTGATCAAGTATCATAGCTCTTGTTGCTTCTATAATTGTTCTATTCTTCTTTTCTGCTAGCCCGTTTTGCTGTGGGTTATAAGGAACAGTATACTCCCTCTTAATTCCTGCTTCTTTACAAAAATCTTTAAACAAATCTGAAATATATTCCCCTCCATTATCAGACCTAAGAGTTTTAATTTTGTGTCTTGGTAAGTTTTTAGTTAAGGATTTGAATTCTTTAAATCTCTTAAGGATTTCTATTGATTCTTTACATTTTAAGAAGTAAATCCATGTTTTCCTAGAGAAATCATCTATAAAAAGTATATAGTACCAGAATCCTTCAAGAGAAGGAAAAGACATAGGTCCACATAAATCTGAGTGGACTAGTACTAAAACATTGTTAGTTTTTCTAGTGCTATCTTGAAATAGACTTTTGGTGTTCTTACCTAGAGTGCATCCTTTCCATATGCTCGAATGATCTTTATTCAACTTAGGTAAACTAGTAACCATCTTCTCCATAGTCGATAAGGCTTTGAAGTTTAGATGTCCTAACCTTCTATGCCATATTTTGTTTATATCAGAAGCTTCATGAATTAAGGCTCTAATAGGTTCTATATTTAATTCATACAAGTATCCCTTTCTTTGACCAATCAACTTTGATTTCTTAAATGAAGAGTTCTTAGACCAGTGTAGTCGGCAGATTTTGTATTTTGTAGCCGACAGGGTGGTCGTCGATAAAGATTTTGTAGCCAACTGGGTTATGCTGTCGAAGATTGTGTATTTGGTAGCCGACAGGTAGATTAGGATTGTTTTGTAGCCGACGGACCTCTTCTGGAAGGTTCGGCGGAAAGTATTTATACACCCTCATGGGTCATTGTAAAGCATCTTATCACCAGTTATGTAATCTATTGACATATGCGAATAAAGGAGTACTGTTGCTGTTCGTGTTTATTATCTGTGTGCATTTCTTAATTAACATATGCGGTAAACATTTGGCACCGTTGCCGTATGAACCTGGAAGGTGGGAGGAATGAAGATTAATGCCAAATCAGCTTAACAAGGATCAAAATAAGGCGAAGGGAAAAGATGGAATCCGTACTGCGCAAGAACATTTAATTCTGGCACAGCAAGCCGAATGCCGAAGGAGATTCCAAAAGATTGCCGACGGAAATCGGAGCACGGAAGAATTATTGGAGGAAATTGGGCAGCGGGTGGAATTTGTGGAAGAAGCATGGGAGGAGTTTTTGAATTTGTGTTCGTCGAGGGAAGAGAATCTAGACGGGAGAGCATCGACTCGCATGGCTTGGAGTGTCGAGGGAGCACGAGTGTGGAGTGAACTCTTCATCTGAGATACACTTCCGTAGGGGACAACTTCAGAAGATCCTTCTTCACCAACGTTTGCAGCTGTTGAGACCGTGGGAGAACAGTTCGCCAGTGTGGGAGAGCATATCGCCAGTGTGGGAGAACAGTTTGCCAGTGAGGGAGTGTGGACCGCCCATGTGGGAGAACAGTCCGCCGCTGTGGGAGACCAGTCCACTGGTGCGGGAGTGCAGTCCGCCAGTGTGGGAGTGCAGTCCGTCGATGCGGGAATGCAGACCGCCGGTGTAGGAGTGCAAAGCCACGGTGTGGGAGTGAACAACACCAATGTTGCAGGACCGAGCAACGCCTGTTTACAAAAACCAATTGTGATGGCGGGACCAAAAGAGAAACTGCCGGAGTTCGATGGTGATGGTACGGCCGATCCCATTCGACATTGCAAAACATGTGAAACGCTCTAGAGGGCAAATGGGATAACTGATGAAGACGACTGGATGAGGCAATTTCCGGCCACCCTATGGGGCGTGGCAATTGATTGGTTTACTAGTACAGAGCCGCAGAAGCTGGACAGTTGGAATAACATTAATAAGGAGTTTCTGGCCGAATTTCAACTGTTGCATGATGATAATGAAATTGTAGTAGAGATCTTCAATACTAAGCAAGGGAAGAACGAAACTGTCTGCATCTACGCCAAGAAATTAAAAGATTTGATAAACAAAATGGAAAAAAAGCCGGCGGACAGACTTCAGAAAAGGTGGTTCGTGGAAAGTATATGCCCAAACTTGCGGAAGAAAATGAAAATTGTGTCGCCGTCGTCATACACGGAAGCCTATAACAGAGCATTGAACCTCGAAAGTGAGCAGAAGACAAAGAAGAAGAAGAAGACTAGCTCATTTGATTTTGATGATGATGAGCCTTCCGGAGAAGATATTAGCGATGATGAAGGCAGTAGCAAGAAGGTCCACGCCCTACAGAAAGACATGATCCGCATGATTAAGGAGTTTAAAAATATGCAGAAGGAGACAAAGGGCAGTGAGCTATGGTGCACAGAGTGTAAGACCGACGGTCATACCAAAGGGTCCTGTCCAAAGAACCAGTTCTGCGACATCTGCCAGATCATGGGACATCCCACAAAAGAATGTCCCTTCAACATGAAAACCAGAGGACCTCAATAGGTGTTTCTGGCATAGGTAGCTTCCACGTCAGGAGGGAACGAAAATGCAAACATTGACGGTGCCACTTCGGGTGGGTACAGGAATAATAGCAGAGGGCAAAACAACAATAACAATGCGAACAATAACAATAATAATGGTGGGAGGAGTCGAATTCAGTATAATGTGAACGAACGACCAATCATTCAATGCCGAACATGTAATTTGTGAGGTCATTTTGCGCGGGAGTGTACAATGGCAAACACATCGAAATTATTATGCAGATGGTGCGGACCTGGTGATCATGAAGATGCCAAATATCCAAAATTTGGAGTCAACTTCATCATTGTCAGGACAGCTGAAGAAGAGGTGTTGGCGATTACATGGAGGCAAGCAAAAGAGTACTCGGACCCGGCGGAAGAAAAGAGAAAATTTGGGGAAGCACAGGCAAAGATTGAAAAGGCATCATAGGCGGAAATAACTCAATTGAGGGACACCACAAGCACTTCGGCAAGGAATTTCGCGGAACAAAACATTGTACGACAAATTTTGCAAACGGAGATACCTGTCAAGATAAATGATTTGCTTCTTACAATGCCCCAGCTCCGATCCACCCTCACAAATATTACGCCAGCTTCGAGGATACCCAGAGAACAAGGTAGAGGAAAAGAAATTGCTGCAAGCGGAGAAGACCAAATGTTGCTAGCCCTCACATCCGGACGGCATCCGACGGTTGTCGAGATGGGGATCCTCGGACATGTTCTCAGAAACACAATAGTCGATGGAGGGTTTGGCATAAATGTCTTACCGGAGGAGACCTAAAAAAAGTTGGGACAGCCAACCTTGTGGCCCCCTAAATTTTAGTTGTTGACAGCGGATCAACACGGCATTAAACCTCTGGGCATCCTCATGGCACAGCCGGTAACAATTGGCACTTAGCCATTCCTGCTGGATTTCGTCGTGATTCCGTTGAAGAGAAAAGGATACGACGCCATCTTGGGCTGCAGATGGCTTATTGAAGCCAGAGTCTAACACGACTGGAAGAAGAACACCTTATCATCGAAAAGTAAAGGCCGGCGATTTGTCATTGATCTGCACACCCAAATGGTCGGGGAAGAGGCCCTGCCATCAAATTCTGAAGAAGAGGAGGATGAAGGCAGACAACGTATGGAACTGGATCAGGAGGGAGTCTTGCGATTAGATGGAGGATCAACAGATGACGACTTGGATTCGGTCAACGGTCTCTACCATTGGCAAATAGAGGATTACGAACTATTCTAGAGTTGCAATGTACTGACAATTGAGGAAGGTCCGAGGGGGGATGAATTCCCAAAGGAGTTCACTGAGGTAAACGAGGGGGATGCACCATTGGATGTTACACCCGCCCGTACATTCAGTAAAGGGGAGACAATCAAGTATAATGAAGCTACACTACAAGCAATGAATTTGGGGGATGAAGCAACACTGAAGAACATTCTGGTAGGAGATAATTGGGATCCGGTACTCAAAGCGGGAGCATTCAAGATATTCTTGGAATACAACGATGTATTTGCATGGACATACAAGGACCTGAAGGGTGTATCGCCAGAGTTGTGTGTGCACCGCATTCCATTGATCGAAGGAGTGGTACCTGTACGCAAGCGACCCTACAGAATGAACAAGAACTACGCGGCACAAGTCACGGAGGAAATTAACAGGTTGTTGGAGGCCAGAATTATTTTCAAGGTGTAGACAAGTGAATGGGTGTCGCCTATAGTTATCTCACTGAAGAAAGGCACCACCTAGATCCGGATATGCGTGGATTTTCGATGCCTAAATGCAGTAACGGTCAAGGATCCCTTTTCGATTCCGTTTACAGACAACATTCTGGAGGTCACTGGACATGAAATTTACTCCTTTATGGATGGGTTCTTCGGATATAATCAGATCTCTATAGCGGAGGAGGACAAATTAAAGACTACATTTGTCGTCGAAGATGGAGTCTATGCATACAATCGGATGCCATTTGGATTGTGCAACACACCGGCAACCTTCCAGCGGATTATACTGCACATCTTTGACAAGATGTCCGTGGGAAACTTCAAAGCATTCCTCGACGATTAGTTAGTATTCAGCGTGGAAGACACACCTGGCAGCACTCTGTGAATGTATGGAGAGATGTCGCAGGGCGCAATTGGCGTTGAACCCCGAGAAGTGCAGATTCATGGTTCCGCAGGGAAGATTGCTCAGACACATCGTCTATAAGGAAGGATTGAAGACTGACCTAGACAAAGTGAGAGTCATCCTGGAAATGTAGCCATCTACTAATGTGACAGAGGTAAAGTCTTTTCTCGGACATATAGGCTATTACAGGAGATTTATAATTTTTTTTGCCAAGGTGTCATACCCACTGGAAAGGTTAACCTGTAAAGGAGAATCATTCAGATGGGACAAGGAACAAGATGAGGTGTTCGAAGGGTTGAAAGTACGACTAGCTACTGCACCCATCTTGGCATATTCAGACTGGAGTAAGGAGTTTAATGTGCATGTTGATGCCTCGAATAATGCGATCGGAGCAACCTTGGTAGAGACGGGCAGCCATGGGTAAGATCATCCAATATACTTTGCCAGTCAATTGTTATCAAAAGCGGAGCAGAACTATAGTACGACCGAACGGGAAGCATTGGGAATGGTCTACGCCGTGCAAAAATTTCGTCATTACTTGCTCGCCACACCGTTCGTATTCAATGTTGATCACCAGGCTCTATTGTACATGATCAATAAACCTGTCATTCAAGGGAGAATCAACATATGGCTACTTCTGTTGCTGGAGTTTACTTTCAAAATCATTGTCCGGCCAGGGAAGAAACATGTCAGCGCTGACGACCTGTCGCGGATCAAAACAGGGGAATCGGTAGAGGGGGTGAATGATGACTTTCCTAATGCACAGCTGTTTTAGATTGTAGTACTGCCGGACTGGTACAGGAATATTGGAGAATACTGTCAACAGGATAGTTTCCTAGTAAGATGCAAGCACATGAAAGGTTCAAGTTGATAATTAGGAGCTATACTTTTCAGTTGATCAACAAATTGCTCTACAAAATGGGACTGGATCATATTCTTTGGCGGTGTGTGTTAGAAGAGGAGATACCGCGGGTGTTAAAAGAAGCACGAGGATCCCGCGGGAGGACACATGGGACCCGACACCAGTGGGTGAAAGATATTGCTCGCAGGACTCTGGTGGCCGACGGTATACAACAATGCGCGTTGGATGTGACACTTGCCAACGGGCTGGGAAGCCGCTCAAGTGAGACTTAATGCCACTTAACCCCTCCCATGCGCAAGAACTCTTTGAGCGGTGGGGATTGGATTTCATTGGACCCCTGAAGGTGAGCAAGGTTAGGTGGTGCCGGTACATCATTGTTGCAACGAAGTACCTCACCAAGGGGGCAAAGACACGCGCATTACCAGATAACTCGGCCGTCAGTACAACACAGTTTATTTATGAGCAGATTATTACCAGGTATGGAATTCCGTTACAGTTAACAAGTGATAGGGGAGGACATTTGTTAATCATGTCATTCGACTGCTCACCACCCAATTCAAGATTTTTCATTCACTGTCGAGTTCGTACTACTTGAGAGCAAACGAATAGGCCAAGGCTACAAATAAAATCCTAGTATCAATCATCTACAAGTCCTACGCGATTGAAGGTGCAGATTGGGAGGAAAACTTACCTGCTGCCCTTTGGGCTTAGCGCACAGCGTATAAAGTGACGACAGGGCACACACCATTCCAGTTAATGTTCGGATAGGAGGTAGTGGTACTAGCGGAATTCATGGTTTCGAGCTTGCAAATAGCATTGGAAAACAAGCTAGGTGACATCGAAAGCTTAATAGAGCGGCTATATAATTTAAATAAGCTCGAGGAGAAGCGACTGTTGGCGTAGTGGGCAACAGAAGTGACACAGAACAAACACAAGGTCTAGCATGATAAGCATCTGAAACTCAGCAGGTTCCAGCCGGGGCAGTTGGTGTTGAAATACGACGGTCGCAATGAAATCAAACCTGGAAGTTCAAGATTAGATGGGTCGGACCATACTAGATTCGACAAGTCGGCAACAATGGAGCAAGTCAACTGTCGACCTTGGATGGGCAAGAGGTGCCTCACGCAGTCAACGGATCCAAATTGAAAATATACCATGCCAAGAAAACTTCGCCGCCGACGCCATTGCAGAATGAGATGGCTCAGTCGTCGTTGCAGAACGGCGACGCCCTAAGGCAAAATTGAAGAACTGTATTTTTTAATTTTTTTTAAAATTAAAAGAAAAAAAGAAAAAAAAGAAGAAACCCGCGGACCATGTCCAACGGATAGCATGTCAGCGGACTGTGTCCCGCGGGCACGCCGTTCGCTGAACCATTTTTGCGGCGTCTTGTATACCGCAGAGTCTTATTTCTCGTGGGGTCTCCCTTCTTGCCTTCTCGTGGAGTCTTCTTCCCTTCCCGGCGTTATCCCCTTCCGTGTCTTCTCACCTTTCCGTGGAGTTCTTTTAATTTTCCCATGGAAGGCTGGCCGTGGATTGTTTTGCTCGCCGAAGGTATCCAACTTATGCTTCAGGCAATTGTTGGTCTAAATTCACTGCATTTAGGGAATAAATTGGAGTAAAAAAAACAAAAAAAAATTTCTGCATAGACCAAAAGAACAGTCTTTTCTACCAAAGAATACATATGTGGTAACCAAGCTATCTTCTTAGGCACCTTGCGAGATCACAGGAAGATCTTGGCAGCATTCGAGGCTACTATGAAAGAATATAAAACAAGAAGAACGACTTTGTAAAACAATTGTCAGGCGATCTTTGCTATGCCGAAAACTATAGGAGGAAAAATGTTAAGCACCCGAGCAGATTCGGGGCCTGTTTTGGCCGCAGAGAAAACTTCTAAAAATGCTACTCCAAATTCATGCCCTTCTCGCCGTGGTTTGAGTTCATGAAATTTTAGGAGAAAATTATGTACAACACACGGAAAGGAGAAATCTCGAAAGAAAAACTTGTTTGTTTGGGTATCGTTCTCATTGTCGGAAAGATTGTTGAGCTTCTCATTGCCGAGATCAGATTCAAGATTGGTCCCGCGGTTAACTACTACCTTATTTTCTCGCGGGAAAGGTATGCTTCAGCAGGTTCTTTTGCCTCTTGCACGGGGTGGGATTTTTCTTGTAACGGGCGAAGGGAACTTTATATAAGGAAGGAGGAGCCACTATTCCATGGAATTGGCAGGCAAACGGAAGCAGTGGAAGAGTCAGTTGGCGGCAAATATGGAAAAGAATGCAAGGGTTTTGGCATCTGGGATCCGAGTTGTAGGGCTGTTAGGTTCCAGTAGCAAGAAACAGAAGGTCAGGGAGGAACTCACTCATCTCACTGTCTAGTTTGAGAGTCTTAATGGCAGGGAATGTCGGAAATGGTGGCTAGAGACCCCGGAGGCAGACCAGGTTAAGCAGATTTTGGTACGGGCACAGGTACATTGGGCCATCCAGCTTCCAATTTTCTCCATCCGGTTATTTGAATCAGTTTTGTGAACTATGATAAAGACATATAGTTGGCACAACAGAACAAGTACATTTATGTACAAAAAGCATCAGATGACGGTGTCCTTTAACCAAGGGATTTCACTAGGGTTTTTGGCATCCTTGGCCCCGGTGGTAAGAAGGTGGAAATTAAGAACCGCAAGCTCTCTCAGGAATGGAAGGAACATTGGATACGACTAGTGGGCCGTGATCTTTCACCCGAGGAGATGGATTCAGTAGTTAAGGGGTCAAAATGTAGAGGGCTCTGCAAAGATTTCATTCGGGAGGGTCACTAGAGGTGCATTATGGATGTAATCAAGAGTAGGTTGACGGGTGCGACTCGGGCTTCAGATATTGCATTGCCCCAGGTTGTATTCATGAATGGCATCATGCAGGGTACAGTGTATGATTGGGCTTCGGTCCTTGCCGAGAGGATGGAGGAATTCATGATGCTTTAGCATCGCACTTTCTTTATCCCATATCATGCGATTGGCTTGTTTCTGGTGGCAGCGGTTAATCAAATACCTATGGATGATTTTGAAGCGCCACCTCGGGGGAAGTTGGCATAGGGAGAGCCCTCGATATTTTATTGGAGACATCTGGACATTGGTGGGACAGCCACGGGACAGAAAAAGGTATTTCGGGGATTGCGGGCCACGCACGGGGACATTGACAGCGGACGGGAGGAGACTTCGGGATGTAGCGGGGCGGGGTATGAGGAAGAGAGTACTTTCGTAGAGGTTGGCAACGAACGAACAGATAGTGAGCCCACATTTTTCACCCTGCCACAGTTGTCAACTTCGGCGCACTTGTTTGCTTCCACGTCACACATTCCCCCTTTTGGTGAGCGTCATGCACCGCTTGTGATGACCCTGCTGGCCGTAGCAGATGTCCCTCTTGTAGTAGCAGAGCGTGTCCCATCGTCGACAGCTGTTGTTGCACTAGCAACCACTCCAGGAGGGACTTTTTCCTTGGTCGTAGCAGATTTTGTCCCAGTGCAGCCAGCCTCGCAGAGTGTCGAATTACCAGCGTTGGAGCTTGAGCCCCAGGTTCGCTTGGAGGTGATTAATTGTGATGCAATCGTCACTATTTCGTCTTCCTTGTTAGCATCCGTTGAGCTAGTACAGACTGTCCAGTCAGCCCAGCAGGAGGAGGGCATGGAGTCCGCACAATCAGAGCAGTTGGAGGTGATGGATAGAGCCAACGCTTTCTTGAGACAACAGTTTCGACTTATCCCTATCGAGGTTGGTCCGTCCATCCAGTCCCCTCGGCAGCTAGGAGCATCAGCTACAGGACCGGAGCCTCAGGAGGTGAGGTGTCACAAGACGTTGTTGCGCTAAGAGCAGAGGAGGCCGCACTAGATGTGGGCATGCTCCTCGCAGATGAGTAACAAAATAGTGATGCCGAATGGATGATGGAGGGCTTTGCAAAGGAGGATTATAAGTCGGATGAGGACAGGTGCAGAGACTACCTCAAGGCTATGAAGGTTGCGCTAAGGAAGGGACATGATGTGGCATTGCAGGCCATGACTTGGCGGATGGAGTGGCATTTGGTTCGAGCTTTCATCAAGAAAATCTGTCTGCAGCGGTTCCGTTCATGTTTTGAGGAGAGGGGTTGGCCAGCAGTCGAGACACTAGAGATGTTGGCGGATTGGACCAGTGAGCCGGAGTTGGGGCCGCGCAACACTTCGCTGGAGAAGCTGGCACATGAGATCGTGGCACTGTATAAGGAGATTTATTATGCCCACAGGCGCGTGGAGGCGGACAGGGCAGCAGACAGGATTGTGGCCGAGAGATCTCTAGCGGTTGAGAGGGAGGCTTGAGAGAAGTTAGTAGCGGATTTGGCCACTCAGCAGGCAGCTTGGGCAGCTGAAAGGGCAGTGTTACTGCAGGATAAGGAAGCAGCTGTATGGGATAAGGATGTAGGGGAACAGGAGTTGCAGGTAGCAAGGAAGCAGGCTATGGATGCGACACTTCTCCTGAAGGAGGCTATCAAGGTTAATTCACGGATACAGAAGGATTTGAGCATTCAAATGGAGCAGGTCTATGAGTTGCGTCGGCAGCAGCATTCATCAGGGGCCCCACCTTCTCTTTAGTGTTTCTTTGTTTTACTGTATGTGGTTGTCTCCTATTTTGTTAGTCTTTAGGAGACGACTTTTCTTTTTAGGGGGGATGATGTAGTCGGCAGATTTTGTATTCTGTAGCCAACAGGGTGTTGTCGTCGGTAAAAATTTTGTAGCCGATTGGGTTATGCCATCGGAGATTGTGTATTTGGTAGCCGACGGGTAGATTAGGATTGTTTTGTAGCCGACGGACCTCTTCTGGAAGGTTCGGCGGAAAGTATTTAGACACCCTCTTAGGTCATTGTAAAGCATCTTATCACCAGTTATGTAATTTGTTGGCATATGTGAATAAATGAGTACTATTGTTGTTCGTGTTCATTAGCTGTGTGTATTTCTTAATTAACATATGTGGTAAAGAACCAGGTCATTACTTTACTGTCCATGAATGCAACCTTATGTCCATCATCTTCAAGTGTTGTAACAGAGATTAGATTCCTCTTGATTCCTGGTACATAGAGTACTCATTTGAGATGAAGAAAAATACCCAACTTTAGTTTCAAGGTGCAGTTCCCAATTGCTTTGACAGAATGAGTGGAATTATCACCTATGGTAACTTCGTCATTAACTTCTTCTGATATTGAGTCTAATACTTCTTTGTATCTTGTAATGTGTCGAGATGATCCACTATCAATTACCCATGCTTTGCTTGATACTTAATTTGATAGCGTTGAATACAATACAGATTTGTTAGGATCATAGTTTTCGTCTTTACTAGTATTGTTTGTACAGTTTACTTGCTGCTTTGTATTCTCAGGGCAATTAGATTTATAGTGTCCAAATTTTTCACATTTGAAACATTTTATTTTGGATAAATCTCTCTTAGGTTTTTCATTTCTTTGATTACCCTTCTTCTTCTTGCCTTTATAGGAAATTGTGTTGAGGACATGAAGTTCTTCATCTCCAGTTTCAATTTCCCTCCTTTCTTGAGTTGCCTAGATTCTTCTTGAAGGCAATCTCCTTTAAGTCTATTGGAGTCTGGAAGTTTGTCTCTAGCACTTACTCCTTGTGAGAATGTTTCCCATGAATTTGGTAACCCTTCTATAGCCATAAGTGACAGCTCTTTGTCTTCAATTATGGTCCCTATACTTGCAAGTTCATCTCTTAGACTAGCCACCCTTAGGAAGTATGAATTCATAGATTCTCCCTTCCTTATTTTTATATGATTTAGTTGCCTTTTTAGTACAAGGGTTCTAGTTGCATTGTTAACCTCATATGCATTTAATTATGCACTCATCATATTAAATGATGTCTGTTGTTTCATTAGCTTAGCTACTATTTCATTTTTAACTCCATCTAATATGATTTTCATGGCTTTCCTGTTTCCTTTAATCCAGATAGTTTTATGAGGATCAACATCAAGTTGCTTGGATTCCTTATCAACAAATTGTATTACATCATTGTCTTCAAGAGTTATCATAATTCTGAATTTCCATGCAACGAAGTGTTCTTTTCCATCAAACTTGTCTTCGGGTCTGATTGCGTTGGCCATTGAAGGTAGAAGGATGTTTGCTAGATATGTTATAAATCTGATTATCAATTTGCAGAGCCAAGGTTCCACTACTAGAGCTCTAATACCATGTAAGATTTCTGCAAATTCTGATAAAATAATATTGATGAAATACCTTTTTCTTGCTGCTAATGGTCCTTAGAATATTCAGGACAGAATATTAATGGCTTTGGAGAATAGTATATTATTCTGAATATTGTTTTATATCCCTGCAGTAAATCGCCCAAGGTAGATATGCTAGAAGTGCAGACTTGTATATTGAATGTGTGCCTTCTATCCACATTCAAACCCCTTATTTATAGTCTAACCAAGGGGTGTGTCCTTAGAAGGGACATGGCCCTGTCTAGGTCGGCCCCTTTGCAAAATAGATTACCCTTCAAAAATCGGCGCCCCTATTTGATGACTAATAGTTAGTAATTACCTAACTACAATTAGGCAACCAAACATTAATTTAATGTTCCCAAATAGATGCCGATGCATATGAAGACATTAATTTATTTAAAGGCTAATTCAGTTTAGGGATATAACATGCTTAATCAGATCTTTCGATCTGAAGAAACTGATAAGTATATTGTCAGAGTTATTGAAGGATTAACATTAACAAATAAAAATAATTAATCTCAATAAATAATAATAATTAAGCTCGGCTTCCACCTATTACTCATTAAAAAAATATCTTCCCAAAGGCTGTGCCAACCTTCATCCATCCTTAGGTCTCACTAATCACTTTCTCAACCAAATCAACATATTTAAAAAAGACAGGTCAATTGTGTGAACTTTAAGAGTCCTAAATGCTATGCGAGTCCTTCAAAAAGACTACGGTTGTCTTTCTAACTCCCAAAGCTCTTGAAGTCCATGGTTGAATAAAAGTGGAGGACTTGATAACATAGGGAAATAGTAATAATTAACAAGGTTTTGCTGTGCATTCTGATTTTCCTTAATAACTTCTATATCCAAGATACTTTTGCTTGGAGCATATTGGAAGCTGTTCCTTAATTTAGTTTCTTTCTTTCGGTACTAAATTGTAATGGTTGGCATTGTGTTTAGTGCTCCTGATTAGCTATTGTAATATTCTGTTGTTTACTCTTGTTGACTGACTTTGATCATTCATGGATCTAATTAGAAATTGCATCTTTCTTAGCTATTATTATCTATTCCCATGTGTGGTGGTATCTGTCAGCTGTAGTTGAAAAAAGTTTTATATTTGAAGGGTGAAAGAACAAGAGTGGATCAAAAAGGGATTAAGCAAAATATAGATAATCCATTTTTTGTTTAACTTTTGGTGCTGATAACTACTAACTGATGCAATTAAACAATGGCAGAAATGAGGAAATAAAATCATTTGAAGGAAATTCAAAAGGGAAAATGAGCAGGAAAGGAAATCCAACTTTGTTAAAGACAGAGGCCTGAATAAGAGTAAGGGAAGTTAGGTGATGGTTCCCATTAATGGTCCGATTCTGATAAAAATCATGCAGAATACTATATCTATGTGCCATTTCATAGCTATCATATTGCAAAAACTTTCAAGAGGCTGCAGTTCAAGGAATTAAACACAAAGTCAAGGGGCCAAAGCTTGTGTATGACTAAGTACTTCCATCAATTACTATATCTCTAATTGTGATGACCCTTTGATACCCATGTAATAACCCTTTCATACCGCCCCGTTAGAAAGAGTTTTTTTCCTTGTTAGTCTTTTAGGTTATCAAGTGTTCATTCGTTTGTATACTCAAACACCCATCTATCCATAAGGAATAGGCATCCAACCATATGGGTTAGGCATCCATCCTTCAAAAAGGATAGGTAACTAATTGCTTTGGCCAGAGACCTAAATATGGGGAGGGTCTTGGTGGACCAACTGCCAATGTTCCCCTTTTGGATTCGTGACAAGGCTTAATCGCCTCCTATGTTTTGTAAGTCTAGTTGTTGTAGCAGGCATTGACAGGTCGATCTTTTGCTGCAACAACAACTCTAGCTTGTAACAAGTGGTATTGGAGCTTGGTCATAGGCTCAAATCTCCTTGGGTAATGTTGAGGGTGGGATTGTTGGGCTAATCACCAACGTTCTCCTTCAAGATTTGTGACAAGGCTTAATTGCCTCCTGTGTTCTACAAGTCTAGTGGTTGTATTAGGCATTGACAGGTCAATCTTTTGCTGCAACAACAACTCTAGCTTGTAACAAGTTTGCCACCCTAAGCTCCTAGAGACTACACTCCCCTAATAGGAGTGCACTAAGGTCGCCATCTTCTAGAGTATGTATATAACTAGATTGAGTCCCACCTCAAAACTATGCCTAATGCCTTGAGAAGTGAAGCGAATCCTTTTGGGATTCCTTTTGAGTATACAAAGAATATGTTTTATCTAACTTTGTATAAGATTGTAATCCCCATACCTTCTCTCAAACATATATGTTGGATTTTTTTATATTTATTATTAACACAACACCTTCCTAATTCCCCATTCTCAATGGCCTACATACTATTGGCAACATTGCCCCCAAACTGCCTACATAAACTGCTCCTGAACAAGATCAAGTCCTATGTAGTTCTCTTTTGTAACTAGGTTTGATATAAACTATATGATGTGTCTGCAACTCTTTCCAATGTCAATGTCCTAGACAATTTCTCTATAGATGCTACCCACTTTGGGAAGCTTACACAATAAAAGGCTCAAAGGCAACCCCTTGTGTGTTTACCTAATTCCATCTAGGTCCCGTTCCTATAGTTACATCACTCTTAAACCATCTATCAAAACAAAGGATCACAATGAAACATCAAAAATGATTTTGAAAAATTACATGCATACAAGCCCTTGTGTGGGTTTTCTATGGTTTCAGTAGTAGATGTATAGTTCATTAACAATTATCTTATTAGATTATTGATCAAGGGGGATTTCCCCACCTCCTAGATTTTAACTCCACAATGTCCCTTATGAACTCCTCGACAATATATAGAGACAATACCATAGATGCCATTGTAGAAATTTTATTAGGATTTAGATGCAGTAGCTTCCATGATGGAATTACTTGTAAAGGCAAGCTAGAGGCATCATCGATACCGAGTGTTGCTGAGTTTTTGTATGTTTCCTCTTTATTTCAACATATAACATACCAAGTAAAGAAAATATACTATTTGAATCCATGTATAATATAGATGCTTCAATATCTGATATTAATTATTTCAATATCATTGTTCATTCCTATATAAAAATAATCTACCTAATCAATTTATCCTCCATTGAAAGATGGAACTAGTGAATGAAAAAAGTTGTTAGGAAATGCAGCCATTCACTTGATATTTTCTTTGTAACAATATGTGGTAAAGCTAAATAACATACTACTCGATTCTAATTTTGCATATAAAAAATTCAAATTATTCAAATCAATATTGAGAAAAGATTGCAAGTATTTTGGTTAGGAATGCATAGAAGGATGATCCTTTGTTTTCAGAACACTCCACAACATGAGCCCATTGTCCTGCATTTTGTCACTACAAAATGTTGGTAACAATACGAATTTTTTTCAAATTAATTTCACATCTCTCTAAGTTGAATTTGATATTCAATTGTTTAATGTTGATCGATCAATCAACTTCAATTCATATATCAAATTGTTTTACTGAAGGCTTTCGCCAAGTCTTTTTCATTTTGCTTTCTATTGAGCCTTTGCTTGATTTTTGAGGCCTTCATCATCCTTTTCTTTGCTTTTGAGTTTGTGTTTGTTGGTTTTTAGTCCTTTGGTCTTGCTCAAGTCATGGCTCTCGGTTTCCCCTTCGATTTGATCTAACCTAGAGCATTATTGGAGTTGTCAGTGAAGAGATATGGCTGTTTTAGTGCTTCAAAAGTGAACTTTTTTGATGCAACAACACGACTTAAAAATATCATGTTATATTTTTAATTTGACATTCACTTTTTGAAAAATATAACTTAAATTCACTTTATGTTATGTTTTTAAGTTGCTTTATCATTAAATTTTTCACTTAAAGTAACTATAGTGCACTTTATGTTATAATTTTATGTTGAGTTACTTCTTGATTTTTGTAATGTCCCCCACTTAGCCAGTTTGGAGGTATGTTGTCGTTAGCCCATTCTTGTATGGTCTCGAGGGCTAACCAGGACTTCAAAAGGGGATCCTGAGGTTATTTGGCCTAGTCAAATTTAATTACAGGCCAAACAGAGTTCGTTTGTTGAGTTTTCGGAAAGATTTACTATTTTTAGTAAGCCAATAGGGGGATGCAGCGCCTTCAATTTTCAGTGACAGGATGAGATGCGTTTTGTTGGGCTCTTTTTGATGAGCTATTATATGTGGGATTTCGAGTTTATTTGGTATATTATTTTAATGTTTGAAGTTAAAACGGTAAAGTGACTATTTAAATTAAATATTATAATGTTTCATAAAGTCACTTTATAAAAAATCAAGAGTCCCCCTTTTGAGTACATACATGGACTTTGTAAAAGGAAAAAAAAAGAAGTTATATTAAAACTCATGTATTATCCCACATTAGCAAGACGGAAGCGTGGAGCAAGTGAGGAAGGGATTAAAAGAAAGAGGATAGCTCTCATTTATTCATGCTTGGAAATATCAAAGAAATTGGAGAATTTTCTGGAGGTTGTCTCAATAATTTGAAAGACGAAATCCCTTCAAGCTGGAAATCTTGACGCCATTGAAAGATATGGTCTTGAGATTTAACATAGTAGCAATCCAAAAAAACAGATACGAAAAAGTAGTCTGAAAAAGCGGAACCGAAAAAGCAGGCTGAAAAAACGAGTACAAAAAAGCAGTCCGAAAAAGCAGAACTGAAAAAGCAGGCCGAAAAAGCAGTTTGAAAAAAGCAAAGCAGAAGGGGCAACATTGAAGGAAATTATTACATCTACAACTAGGTTTTTTTGTTAGTATTGCTTTTTAGGGTGTTATAAGCTTTCAGCTGTAAGTGTGCATTATACCAGCATTATCATTTTGTAATCCATGCAAATGCCAAAGTCTTGGCCGTATTTCATGAGCATTGTATTTTTTCATTGCAATTAAGAAGATAATAGTTGTTGGTGTCATTTAAGCAATTTAATATCATTATTTATCAGCTAGTTAGTTTGCATACCAATTGTTTGTAAAAATGCCAGTTGGCTGTAGGTGTTCATTTCTCATGCTTAGATCATATATATGCACTGAATATTGGCAAAATTAGTAGCACACTCATGTTAGGTCATTGTGTAGTCCATTATAGTCTTCTAGCACAAGATTCTCATTGATGCAAATTGAAAAAAAAGTCATTTGAAGCTAGCTGGAATACTATATCAGTCATACGTCCCTTGCATGTGAATTGTTTGATGAAATTCTTTGAGCTTTCATCAGCATTTTTTGAGGGCAGATTTGAGAAGGGTTATTACAATTTTTCACTTAAAGTGACTAAATTATTAACTATATAGTTCAGTTTAATTTTTGATATTTAAATCAAATGCTCATTTAAATGTTACTTTTAAAATGATATTTATATGTTATATTTTTAATATGATATGTAAATATGGTTTATGTCCCATTAAAGTAACATTTTAACGAAATTAAATTGATATATGTTTATTTAACCACTTTAAGTTATCAAAAGTGGACATTTTACATGTCATTGAATATAAAGTTCAACTTAAAAACATAAGGTCATCAAAAGTGGACCTTTTTGGTGTCATTACACCAAAAATGTGAGCTTTCATTTGAAATATGTCGTTGCATCAAAAACACGAGTTTTCACTTAAAATATGCAATGCATCTCAAAAGGTGCGATTTTAACCAAATGCATATTTTAAAATGTGTCATGTCTCGCAAAAGGTGTGATTTGCCTTATGGGGAGTTTTTTAAAACATACAATCTATCCTAAAAAGTCCAATTTGCATCTTGTGCATATTTTAAAACATGTATTGCCTCCTAAAAGGTCTGATTTGCACTAAAGCTCATGTATTTGTTCCCAAGAAACCCGATTTCGAAAGAGTACATGCAAAGACCCTCCAAGAGCCCGATTTTGAAGATTGTGAGAGATTTACTTGATGGTTTTCATGAGATCTTCTCTACTAGGGTCCTTTTTGCCCATCAATGGATTTTCTAACATTAAAACTGGATTCATCTTGCTAAAAGACATTTTTCCAAGCTCCATCCAAGGGCACGTTTTTGGTGAAAACTCCATATAAATCCATTTTTGGCCCACGTTTTTGCTCAAGGAGGAATTGATTTAGCATATTTTGGTGTTTGCATTGCATCTTGGTACATGTTTTTTTTTTTTGTTTAACAACCAAAACGTTTTGATCTCATGCCTTGAAGAATCAATAAAAAACGTCCCATATGCATGCAACTCAAAAACGTTGGATTCTAGAGCAAGAATAGGGCACGTTTTGGCATCTTCCACTTAAAACGCCTCATTTGCTGCCTTCTTCCATTCGAATGTGCAAGGTTTGAAAGATTCAAAGTGTTTCTGAAGAAATTTTCAACATTGGAGCATCTTTTTCCACCATTTTTGGCACTTAATCTTCATGTGAGTGGACAATTTCTTTGTTGCTATTTAATTTATGCTTTATCTTGCTGATTTTATGCACATTATTGCTTGATGATTGCCACTTGTTGAAATCAATACCATGGAAAGTGCATTTTTCTTTTAAAAATGAAGAAATTGTTCATTTTCATGTTTTTGGTTTTTCCCCAAACTCCAAATTTGAAATTGTGGGTTGAAGTGCTTTGCATATTGACATTGAAATGACCCTTACTATAAAGGCCACTTAAAAAACACCAATACTGAACTGTGGCAATTCGTCAAATACTTGGCATGCAACCGTTAAATGGGTAAGGATGTAATGTCTCAAACAAATTCACCAAATAAGATGGATGTAACAAATGCAATGAATACAATATAATAATAACAGTACCAACAATATTCTGGAGATCTGATTGAACTGTTACAATTTCTAATATAAGTACTTATGGTAATAGCTAGCTTTCACAAAATTGTATAACAATCCAATTGAAGTTAATGAATAATAACATCTGATTCAAACACAAACTAGACTGCAATAACAAGGATTGGACATCTATAATTTGTACTTAATTTTTGCAACCAAATTAATATCAAGAACCTGAAAATCGTGCCTCACATGTATGAAGTACTGTTGGCAATCCTGAACCCTGAAATTTACACCCCCGCACCTTGCTGTACAGTCTCCTGATACAGGCCGTATAGTACGACACCTGTACTGAAAATTATGCACAGTAATGACAGCCGAAATTACCCCAAACAGGGACGCCTAGGGTTGCTTGGTAGTCCTTTAAAAGCATTAAATAAACTTCTGAATATTTGGAAAGATATGAGCAAATTTGTGACTCGAGCCCTAGTACGGACTTGTCATGTACGACACTGTTATTAAATAATCCTGCTTGGTATTGGATGCTTAAAATGTATGTTTTGAACCGCCTAGGGTTAATATATATGAAAGATCCCTGATAGATGCCCTTTCTGATTTGCTGTAGTTTTTAAATTAATAAACTATATTTTCCTATGATTTCTTTGATGGTCTTTGAGAATAGACAGAAGTTGCAGAATATTTTGTTTTTGTTTCGTGTTTTTTGATAGTTTTCACAATAGTAATGAATAATGAACAATAAACATGAGAGGAGACTGAAAATAAATAAGAACATAGAACCAAATCAGAATTGCTATAAATCGTACCAGGCAGATTTCTGATTTATAAAGCCAAATAATAAATCCAATGCAGTTCCAAGGAGCATACATCCAACAATGATGCCAAATTGCTGCAAATGGCAGCCGTAAGACTGCAAAGAATCACGTCCCAGCTGAAAGAATCAATCTGTAACCCTGAAACCATAAATTTGCAACCTGAATCCACAATAAAGAATGGTGTACTCTATCCCTGATAGCAACACACACTGTCTGAAGAATCCAATGCCAATAACTGCCGAGGGCTACGTCCCAGCCAATCCAGAACCTGGGGTTTGCGTCCCAAATGAAGAATTGCTCTCTCAGAGCCAATTCACAAAAACAAGTTTTTCAAGATGCAAAAGATATTCTTAGAATGAAGCTTCCATCTCCTTATAACCCCCTCTCAATTGCAAATCGAACCCTAAGTGTCTCCAAGTGGTGTTGTGTAGTGAAAATGTTATAATTTCTTATTTTAAAGTGGTCATGTTACTAGAAAATGACCTTTTTCCTCATAGATAGAATTCCATTCACTAAAATGCCCTAAGACCAAAGAGAAAGATTTAGAGAATTTTGAGACCTTTCCAACGAGCTATCACACCATAGGATGCGCATCCAGATGAGGCCAAAAAACCTCTTATTACTCCAAAATGGCTAAAACTTAACTTTATTTAATTTATTTAATCACCAACTTAGGAAATATTAAAATATATTAAAATATTTCCCAAATGGTCCCAAAAGGCCCAAAATGACCAATCAAACACGAATCTGACCTTGTCACCTGTCTGTGACTGATGCCGAACACGATGGGTCAACTGGCAGTCCATCCCTAAAATCTAGGGATGCTTCTAAAAAGTAGGAGACAACCCCAATCAACCAAAATTGAGTCCTAATGACTCTTCCCTACTGTGTGCACCTCTGAGAGAACTGTCACTAAACTGGGAGTTCCTCCTAAAAAATAGGAATGCCTCCTAAAAAATAGGAGATGCACTCTAAGTTTCCAAAACGTCCGCTGAGGTCTCCAAATGCTTCCTAGACCACTCCTAGTCAATCCCTACAAATTAGGAATCCCTCCTAAATTGTAGGAAACTATTGTCTACTACTCCAAATTACTTGGGAAGCTCATGCATGACTCTCAAAGCCCCTAGGTTGGTTCCCTCTACGCTCTGTTGGCCTATGGGAACCAGATAATAGATCAACCCTGCTAGAAATGTTGTCACTAAGGAAGGGCAGAAATTGGGGATATGACAATATAACCCCTTCAATGCAAGAATTCCAATTCCAACAAAGTGCGAAGTAATGAGTACAAATGTGAGTTCAGTACCTGTATGAATTATCAGAAAATGCATTGAATGACCCCCAAATTTTGCCAACTGATTCGGCAAGAAGCTGATGAATTCCAGACCCTTGCAAATAGCTTAAATCCTCAAAATCAATTCTCAGAATAATCCATCATGAAATGGCTAAATACCATCTCCAATGAGCAACCCTTCAGAAGATATCTCACTTCTTCAGTTATGCAGATCCAAGAGAGTTTTCGTTCCCAAAGACCTAATGGAAATTTGCAGACCAAAGACTACAAATTGCTCCAATATGAATAGAAGTTGAATCCACAAAATCGCTTGTCCCAAATGGGTGCCTCCAGCCCTCAATTTATTAACTTTTCTAAGAAGTCACTAGAAACTTCTAGAAACATCTTTTATAAAACCTTATTATAATGCGCTTTATTATAAAATAACTATATAAAATAAAAGTGCCATCTCAACTCAAAATTAGAACATGTAGGCCCAACTCAACTGGACGTAGGCTCAACTATGCCTCTCCAAGAGCAATATACAACCAACTGATCAACAAGATGACTCTCTCTCCAGAATCATTTGCCTATGAGAGTCAATGATAGGCAAATCTACTATGGAAATCATGTCGCTAAAAAGGGGACATGACAGTCCGCCCTTCCTGAAATTGCTTGCCCTCAAGCAATCTCAATGCTAGATGCTACAAAATCGTTTCATTCTCCCAAGTGGCATCTTCAACAGGTAGATCTCTCCATTTAACCAAATATTCTCTGATCACTCTCCTACGAAGCTACTTTTCCCTGCTATCCAAAATGAATTCTGGCACTAAGATCAATTTCCCTTCATCATCCAAAGGAGGTAAAACTGCAGAAGGTACCACATTCTGACCCAACGCCTTTTTGAGGTGCGACACATGGAACACATTGTACACTCTGCTATCTGCTAGAAGCTCAAGCTCATAAAGCCAATTCCCCTACTCGCCTAATGATTCTGAAAGGCCCATAATACCTAGGCTTAAGCTTCTCTGATCCACTCTTCTTAAGAGTAGATTGTTGATATGGCTGAAGCATGAGGTAAACCATGTCACCAACCTCAAAGCTCCTCTCTGTTCTCTTTTGATTTGCATACTGCTTATACTGATTCTGTGCCCTGGCGATGTTATCCCGGAGAACATTAATAATGTCCTTACTCTCCTGAATCAAATCCCCGACATGTGGGACCCTAACATCACTCAACAGCAAACCAACAAAGTTCGGTGCATCATACCCATATAAAGCTCAGAAAGTTGTCATCTGAATAGACATGTGAAAGGTGGTATTATAACAATATTCACACAAATAAATCCATCTCACCCATGCCTTTTGCTGATCCGCCACGTAATTCCTCATGTAGCCTTCTAGTCACTTGTTTACTATTTCCATCTGTCCATCAGTCTGCGGGTGATAACTAGTACTGGGTGTAAGCTCAGTGCCACATAATCAGAACACCTCCTGCCAAAAATGACTCAGGAATCTACTATCTCTGTCGCTCACAATACTTCGGGGTATCCCATGTAACCTAAAAATCTCTCTAAAGAATACCTCAGCTACCTGTACTGCTGTGTAAGTAGTAGTGATGGGAATGAAGTGTGCATACTTCGTCAGTCTATCCACCAACACATAAATGCAATCACGACCTTGGGCCTTGGGCAAGCCTGTAATGAAGTCCATGGATATGCATTCCCACTTTTGATCAGGAATGGAAAGTGGCTGTAGGAATCCCGCTGGGAAGGTGTGCTCTTGTTTATTCTGCTGACAAACATGACACTCACGAACATACTGGAATACATCTGTCTTGAGCCCTTTCCATGTGAATCGTTCCCGCACCTATCTATATGTTTTGAAGTACCTAGGATGACCAGCTAGAGGTGAATCATGAAGAGCCCTCATAATAGACCGCTTCACCTTCGATCCTGGGACTAAAAATATCTCTTTTTTGTAGATAATCAATTCATCCACAAGTGTATACCTGGTATTAACAATTGTCCCATCAACTATCCCAGATGCCCAAGAGTCTCTAGCATACTTTGCAACAATCAAATGCTTCCAATCCTCAGAGATCTCAACCATTGCACTGAGATGTGGCCTGCATGACAAGGCGTCTGCTACCACATTCTTAGTCCCCCTCACGTATGATATATCAAAGTCGTAAGCCTGCAGCTTTCTCACCCATTTCTGCTGTCTATCATTGAGATCTCTCTAACCAAGGAAATGTCTCAAACTGTTGTGGTCAGTTTTAATACAAAACTTACCACCTACTAGATACTGCCTGAATTTAGCCAATGTGTGCATAATGGCTAACATTTCCTTATTGTAAATGCTGAATGATCTCTCTGGCCCACGGAGTTTCCTGCTCTCATATGCAATAGGGTGTTTGTCCTGCATCAAAACAGCCCCAATACCATCTCCTGATTCATCACACTGAAGCTCAAATGGCTTCGAGAAATCAGGAAATGCTAATACCGAACATGAAGTCGTGATCTCCTTAAATCTGTCAAAACAAGCCTATGCCTTCGATGTCCAAACAAAGGCTCCCTTCTTAAGCAAATCTATCATAGGAGCCGCATGTCGTGAATATCCACAAACAAATCTGCGATAGAAGCCACATAAACCTAGGAACCCTCTCAACTGGGTTAGGTTCTCAGGAATAGGCCACTCCACTATAGCACGGATCTTATCAGGATCCATTTGTACTCCTTGTCTACTGATAATATGTCCCAAGTATAATAACTCGGTCATACCCAGATCACATTTGTACTCCTTGGCATACAAGGACTTTGTCTGCAAAGTATTCAATGCTGTCTCCAAGTGCTTTATATGTTCTTGCCATGTCCGACTGTATACCAAGATATCATCAAAGAAAACTAACACAAACTTCCTCAACTGATGATGGAAGAGCTTATTCATGGTGGACTAAAACGTAGCTGGTGCATTGGTTAATCCAAATGGCATGACCACAAACTCGAAGTGCCCACAATGACATCTAAATGCAGTCTTCTCTATGTCCTGCTCTGTGACTCTAATCTGGTGGTAACCGGATCTCAAATCAATCTTACTAAAGTAACATGCCCCATGTAGCTCATCTATCAACTCATCAATACGAGGAGTGGGATATCTATTCTTAATGGTTTTCTTATTCAGCACCATGTAATCAATGCACATCCGCAATGAACCATCCTTCTTCTTAACTAGGACTACCGAAGAAGCAAAAGGAGACTTACTAGGTCTAATGTGCCCCATTGCAAGAAGCTCCTTGATGGTTTTCTCTATTTCATCCTTGAGCCTCTTAGGATGCTTGTATGGAGTAATCATCACAGGTTTAGCACCCTCTTCTAACTCAATGATGTGCTCAATCCCTCTATCAGGTAGTGTACCAGGTGGAATATTGCTAAATACCTTGTCATACTTCTTTCTCAATATCTGAATGTCTAGGTGATATTCTGTCTTTTGCTGTCCCTCTTGTGTGGGCATGAGAGTACACAAGGCTGCCCATCCAATATCATCATGTCTCGCCAATCTTTCCAAGCGCCTGAAAGAAATGGTTCAGATGTCATTATTCCTGATAGCTCTCAACACATGTTGTTTCCCATCTACCTCAAACTTGATCTCCATGTCCTTAAGTCTGAAAGTGACCTCACCCAATAAACACAACCATGTCATCCCCAAAACGATCTCCAAGTCACCCATATTGACCACATGGTAATCTACTTTGAACTCATAATTATTCAGGCGTAAAGGCATGTCTCTAACCATCCTGTTACACTTAAGAGTGTAACCATTAGCAACCTGTACTCGAAGACCCCCAAACTCCTCTGTCTTAATACCACAACGCTCAACCAATCGTGCATCAATGAAGTTGTGCGTAGCACCTGTATCAACCAATGTGATCACCTTCTATCCTGCTAGAACACCACGTAACCTAAAGGATCCCTTGTGCTGAATACTAGACAATCGTCCCTGCTGTAAATGTAACTCAGGTTCCTCTTTTTGTTCTAAAACTTCTGTCTCTCCCTCAGGCTCTGTATCATTGTGATCATCCTTATGTGCTGTACCAGTCAGAATCTGATCCCTCGTACTATGCCCACATAACTCTATTGGCCTTTCCCTTAGGCCTCAAAGGACAATCATGGTCCCTATCATATGGGCCTTTGCAATAGAAGCATAGCTTCCTCCTGCGCAGGTCATTCAGTGCCCCTGCATCCAATGGTGTAGTGGATTTACCCTTGGTATCAACGTTCTTCCCTTTATTCTTATCAAACTTCTTATTATCTCTGAAAGAAGTAGTACTCCTGGAAGTGAACCTGCTAGAAGGTGCTGTAAGCTCCATACTCTGTGCTTTCCTCATAGCCTCCTGTAGTGTCGGTGGGTCAAATGCCTTAATCCAACCCTTGAGGGGTTCAGACAATCCCTCTGTGAATAAGATAACCAACCGCCTCTTAGACACATCCTGTACCATAACTGACAACCTCTGAAATTCACTAATATAAACCTCCAAACTGCCTGTCTGTCTCAATTGTGCGAGGTCATGGAAATAGATCTCCGGATCCTTCCTATCAAAACGCTCAACCAATCTATCCACAAAATCCTGGTAAGATGTCACCTGGTTGTGCTGCAAAGTAACCATACCGTGTGACCACTAGTCATGAGCTGCGCCCTCCAAATGCAAGGTGGTGTATCTGATGGCATCTATCTCTGACATATGCCTCAATGCTAGGAAAGTATCCAACTTATGAATCCATGCCTGTGCTGTCATCTGACCACTACCATCGAAAGATGGTAAAGTGAGTTTGCCAGCAGCTCGCTGCAACTCACTATCATGACCTCCTCTAGGCCTCTTGTTCTGACGGCTACTCCTCATGTGCTCTCTCCTCTGGTTCCGATGGCGATCAAAGTTCAATAGCTCCCGCACATGTGGTGGTAATGCCTGCCATTCTGCAGTAGCAGCTTTGAGATCATCCTGAAAATCATCCGGCAAGTCATCTTCTCCTATCTCTTGAGCCTCCTCCCTAAGGAAGGTGGGACGAGTAGGCCTATTTGTTGTCCATGATCTGTGCCTAGGAGCACCCTGTGAGCCTGCCACACTTCTATTATCATGATCTGGTGTACCTCTACCATGTTCCTGAACCCTGGACTGAACAACTCTCTCCATCATGGTAGTCAATGCTTGTAATGACTGGGCTATTTCTTGCTGTCCGGTAGTCATGATTCTGTAAAACTCTCTGGTCTCATCGTCATCAATTCTGGGAAATCTAGGTGGACTCTGTGACTGTCTCTCACCCATATCTCTGAATTTCTGTTCACCCTTAAGTGTTGCTCTTCTGCGTATATAATACCTAGAATAAGGTTGCATAAAAATGTTTTACCCAACAGGATGGCAAGAACAGCGCTTTGATACCACTGAAATGACCCTTACTATAAAGGCCACTAAAAAAACACCAATACTAAACTGTGGCAATTCGTCAAATACTTGGCATGCAACCGTTAAATGGGTAAGGATGTAATGTCTCAAACAAATTCACCAAATAAGATGGATGTAACAAATGCAATGAATACAATATAATAATAACAGTACCAACAATATTCAGGAGATCTGATTGAATTGTTACAATTTCTAATATAAGTACTTATGGTAATAGCTAGCTTTCACAAAATTGTATAACAATCCAATTGGTAATAGCTAGCTTTCACAAAATTGTATAACAATCCAATTGAAGTTAATGAATAATAACATCTGATTCAAACACAAACTAGACTGCAATAACGAGGACTGGACATATATAATTTGTACTTAATTTTTGCAACCAAATTAATATCAAGAACCTGAAAATTGTGCCTCACATGTATGAAGTACTGTTGGCAATCCTGCACCCTGAAATTTACACCCCCACACCTTGCTGTAGAGTCTCCTGATACAGGCCGTACAGTACAACATCTGTACTAAAAATTATGCACAGTAATGACAGCCAAAATTACCCCAAACAGGGACGCCTAGGGTTGCTTGGTAGTCCTTTAAAAGCATTAAATAAATCTTTGAATATTTGGAAAGATATGAGCAAATTTGTGACTCGAGCAGTTAATATATAACCCCTTCAATGCAAGAATTCCAATTCCAACGGAGTGTGAAGTAATGAGTACAAATGTGAGTTCAGTCCCTGTATGAATTATTAGAAAATGCACTGAATGACCCCCGAATTTTGAAAACTGATTCTGCAAGAAGATGATGAACTCCAGACCCTTGCAAATAGCTTAAATCCTCAAAATCAATTCTTAGAATAATCCATCATGAAATGGCTAAATACCATCTCCAATGAGCAACCCTTCAGAAGATATCTCACTTCCTCAGTTATGCAGATCCAAGGGAGTTTTCGTTCCCAAAGACCTAATGAAAATTTGCAGACCAAAGACTACAAATTGCTCCAATATGAATAGAAGTTGAATCTACAAAATCGCTTGTCCCAAATGGGTGCCTCCAGCGCTCAATTTATTAACTTTTCTAAGAAGTCACTAGAAACTTCTAGAAACATATTTTATAAAACCTTATTATAATGCGCTTTATTATAAAATAACTATATAAAATAAAAGTGCCATCTCAACTCAAAATTAGAACATGTAGGTCCAACTCAACTGGACGTAGGCTCAACTATGCCTCTCCAAGAGCAATATACAACCAACTGATCAACAAGATGACTCTCTCTCCAGAATCATTTGCCTACGAGAGTCAATGATAGGCAAATCTACTATGGAAATCATGTCGCTAAA
The DNA here is from genome assembly GCA_028749045.1 of Cupressus sempervirens. NCBI lineage: Eukaryota > Viridiplantae > Streptophyta > Pinopsida > Cupressales > Cupressaceae > Cupressus > Cupressus sempervirens. The sequence continues at coordinate 10,373,564 of CM053788.1, forward strand.
AAGGGGACATGACAGACATGTTTGAGTCACTTTCCAAAAGTATGTATTTCTTTTTAGTTTCTGTGTTTTGTATGCTTGCTTTCCAGTTTTTCTCCACTTTGGAGAAGTTACAAGTTCTTTCCCAAGCACTTATTGTTTCACTTCATGTGAAAGCATCATCACGTTTCACTTCCATCTTCCATGTCACAACACTTCACATCTCATCCAACAAATGCGATTGCATGTTTTCCATCTCATTAACCATCCGCACATGCATGTAATCCCATTTTCCGCTTCCATTTTCACTCATCTCACTTTCTGCATCCGCTCGCATGGCGCGATTACACGAAAAGCCTTACATTTAATTGCATCTCAAAACCTTGATTTTGACTTAAAAGTCACTTTATGAAAAGTCATAAAGATGTCATTTTCATCTTCCATGTACTTTGACTTAACCTTTTCACCAAAGATGACTATACAGTTCATTGTCCCTCTTCCATTTTCCATTTCCATCTCTCCATATGCATTCGCACCTTCATGAGCAAATACATGTTTTTGCATTTTTCCATGCTTCGCACCTCATCCTTCATTTGCACTAACATGTAAAAGCTCATCCTTCACCCATTTTCGCATTACATCTTATTGTGAGGTTCTCACACCTTCGCTCCAAAATTTTGGGGATCCCTGTTTTTTCTTGATCGCTTTGGCAAAAAAAATTTGACGTTGTCCAAAATTTCCAATTGTAGAAAATTTTTCGCCTTGGACACCTTTGAGCCAGGAGAGAGGAGGTTAGATTTGTTTTTCACTCGGTTTTAACTTGATTTTCCGGAACTGGCAATTTTATCCTTAGGACGAACAAATTTCAAAGACAACATTTTCTTGATAATTTAGACTATCCTTGGTAGGATAAATTTACAAAATTTTGGACTTAGACGGTTTTATTTTGAAAATTGGATGTAATTATGTAATCTTTAGCATTTTCAAAATAATTTTTTTGGATTTAATTGTTTCAGAAATTTTAATTTTTGGTGAAAAAAATTGATTTTGTAATGGTGAAATTGAATTAAGAAAATCGATTTTAGATTCTAGAGAAATGATTTATCTTTGTTAAAAAATTTAAATTGCATTGCAAAATCGATTTTGGATTAAATTGCAAAAATTGGTGTTAAATAGGTTAAATTTGCCTTGAAGATTTTAAAATCTTCTAAGAAATTGGTAAATTAAAATTGAAAAAATTGATTTTGGCTTGCAAATCTGATTTTAAATAATATTTTAATTACCAAAACGTCATTAAATGAAAATATTTAGCAACTCTAAGGCTTTATTAATTTTATTTTTGCAATTTTGGTTTTAATCGGCAATTAAAAATGCAAAATTCTCTATGGCAATATTAATTTTTAGCTTGGCATTTAATTTGGGCCAGAATTGTGCACTAATTAAATTTTCTCTCTCCCAGGGCTAGTCGGCCAGCTAGGAGGAATGTGTGGAATTGGGTATAAGAAGGCTTCTCCCTTCCTTCATTTCACATTCCACAAGCAGGTTTCTTCCTTTCCTTGGCGATTTTGAGGCAGCCTTCTTCCATTATGGCAATTTTTCTTTGCAAAGGGAGAACATTATCAGACTTGGCGATTTTTGCAAGGAGCAGATTTTCATGTTTGAGGTCTAATTTTTTCGTCCATAGAGAGCTGCGATTTTTGCCCTAGGAAAAATTTGTGGAGCCGAATTTTGTGGAGGAGCTACAATTTTGCATCAGATCTGGACAGTATTATTTGTTTAAGGAAATATGTAATTGAAGTCTGATTTTTTGGCACGTGCTTGGGCAATCTCAAGAGGACAGAATTCTGATTTTTCTAGCTAGGGTATCATTATTTGCAAAGGGCTTGAAATTCTTAAGTTTGATCCACACTTCAAAGAAGACCTGGCTATTGGTAAAGGTGAATTCAATTCATTCTAGAGCTGAAAGGTGGTCCTTTAGCGGATTTTGCTCCTTGTTCTTGTCTAGTTTCGTTTCTCTAGGTTCTTCTTGCATTCATCATCCACCACTTCATCATCCCATCTATAGGTTGAAGATTGGAGAGATAAGTGTAGAATCCATGATAGGACATTTAGCAAGGCAGAAATAAGCTAGAGCACCCTAGGAATAAAGTTGGGAGATATAAGTGTAGTCCATCCTAAGGTAATGAAGGGGCAGAAATAAGTGGTAGTCCCACCCCTAGGTTGAAGATTGGAGATTGATAAGTGTAGTGATAGGACTAGGCGAGACAGAAATAAATTAGAATTCATCGATAGAAAGAAGGTTGGAGATCGATAAGAGTAGTCCTTATCACTTAGAACGAAGGGGCAGAAATAAGTGTTTAGGATGGTAGATGTTAGTGCAAGCAAGAATCCTAAGGGAACAAATACTAAGAAAGACAAAGAGGACATGATGCCCAAAATCACCTTCTTCTCAAAAATGAGGCGAATAACTGATACCAATATCGGTACAGTAAACATGAAACAGGTAAAGGACAGACTAAAGGAAGGACAATCCCCCATGGCGAAGAAGATTTACAAGAGTGGAATTGTACACGTAGCGGCTTTCCCTCCTACCTTGCTTTGCCCAAAATTGGTTATGGAATGTGCATCCAGGTTCGATTTGGTTAGTAAATCCATCATTTTTGATGATGAGAAGAGAGTGTTGGCCGGCATCGGCGAATAGGTGATCAAAGAAGCATTTAGCATCCCTCAGTACAAAAGTATGACAGTAGTAATGATGGACCAGGGGGCCAAGTCATTTCAAGATAACCAGGAGGCTTATTTCATGCATCTAAAATAGGATTGGCTACACGAAGGAAAGAAGGGAGTCACCAGATCATCGAGGTTCATCGTGGCAGACTTCAAATTAGAATATGGAGACCTCATTGTGCTTCTCAGCTGGATCATGGGCCTAGCTCAAGGTATGCAATTTGAAAACTAGATGTACTTCTTTATTGATGAAATTGAAAAAGGAAAAAGAAGAATTTGATTGGGCGAGGATCATAAGCGAGAATCTAGAGTTGCAATTTAGAACCGTACAAAATAAAAAACAATTCTACATGGGGTCCCATCTATTTTATCTAATTGCTAGATTGTATAAAAATCTTGGACTTAAGGCCTTAGGAGAAATTGGCAATGGGCTGGGGCAATATTTGGTGCATGAATGCTATCCACAGCTTCATTTGCACAACAACGAAGATTATAAAATGTTTTGTGACGCCTTTGCCATGAAGACAGTAAGGGTATTACAAGGGACACCTGCTAGGAGGCTTTCATTGGAAGTAGAAGCAAAGATTAAGAAATATGGGAGTTGGTTCATCCAATTTCGCAATTCACATACATTAGAGTAGCAGGAAGCATAGTTTGTCCTAAGAGGCTTCCAAGATACCCACCTGACAAGGTAGTTTTGACGGAATTGGCTAGGCAACTTGAGCATTATGACAAAATAATGAAACTCGAGGGTAAGACAGGGATTACCTTCTCATTCGGAATTGGCAATGATAGTTGCCCCAATCCTGTCGCCTTTGTAGCTGCGGAGAAGGAATTGGAATGGTATCATCTAGGATGGTGCAGAGCAAGGCAAAGATTTGATCCTAATGGTCTTATCAAGGAATCTCATGGAAATGCATTTAAACATGTTCCCACTATAGAAGACTTTTGGGCCAATGCCAAGGATGACATTCATGTGAGAAAGCTAGCTTTCTCAAGATTGTCGGTGAACATGATGAGAGATATCAGATGGAGAGGCCTTGATATTCTCGATCAACTGGAAGATGATGGATATGTGCTGAGAGAAGGCTATGTTATAGTAGAGGGAACAGAGTTGAATCTAGTAGATTGGGATGATCATCAGGATCCTTCCTTAGAGGCAGTTACAAGGACAGTTGATTTGCATACCGAGTCATGGTACAATGAAAGATTAAGGAAACTACAAAGTCAAAGGATACACCTTACTTATGAGAAGATGAAGCCAAAAGAAGGTCCAGTGGAATCAGTCAAACAAAAGGGTGACGGAAGTAGCTGGCAACAAGAGACAGTTAGAAGCAAGAACAAAGCTTTGGAGGTTGAGAAAAACAAAGAACATCTGGAACCTCCAACAAAAAGACAGCATGTAACATCGTCAAGAGAAAGTATAATTGAGGCTAGAGGTCAAGAAGATAACACAAGTGAACAAAGGACCACGGTTGAAGTGAGCTCTGATTCAGAATCAAGTGTTTACAATGATAGCACCGAGTACTCTCCTCTCTCAGAAAACCAACAAGGAGATGACATGGCAGTTACTAGTGAAGAAGAAGATGAACTGATTGATATTGAGGAAATAAGTTAGGCGCCCGAGGCCGTTGGTGATGCTTTGTTAGTCGAACCAAATCTAGATTTGGGGAGATGCACCACATCACTATGGTTATGGAAAATGCATCAAAATCGTGTTACTCACTAAATCATGTTCATATCTGCATCAAACTTTCTTTCAATAGCTTTCTAAGCTTCTTTTTTGAAGCCTCCCTCTCTTTTCCTACCAAGCATGACTTGCAAGTCATGTAGCAAGTCCAAAAGCTTACATTCCATGCACGGTTTCCAAAATACCTTTTTCGTAGAAGGTGGTGTTTCAGCGACTTGAACGTCATCAACTATTGTGTATTGCATACAAAGTGGATTTGTAGAGGGTAAATTAAAAACATGTGTATTATAGTCTCTTGAAAATGATCAGCCAACACAACATTCATAATAACTAATTACTTCTCATGCACTAAGAAAATGATCAGCCAACACAACATTCATAATAACTAATTACTTCTCATGCACTAAGAAAATGATCAGCCAACACAACATTGAAAATGATCAACCAACACAACATTCATAATAACAAATTACTTCTCATGCACTAAGAAAATGACCGGCCAACACAACATTGAAAATGATCAGCCAACACAACATTCATAATAACTAATTACACTTACAGTTACCAGGGTTTTGGGAACAGCCAAACATGCACTAAGAAAGTTTGCCTTAACACAGACATATATGCACTGTACAAGTCAGGACAGTTGAATTGGGATACAAAAGCATAAATCTATTCCAGGAACAGCTCCTATAGGAAAGTCTGTTTGGAGTTCTTGAGCATTTGACTACAAGAAAAAGGGGACATTTCTGTTGCTAAACAATTCTAATTCATACACATCAGACTGCATAATGAATCTTTTATAACTGTCTTTACATTTGGAATATAGATACATAATCACAAAGTCATTACACTTGAAACACAATCTTTTAAAACTCATTTGAAGACAGAAAACATAATTGTTCAACAGAAGTTTTGATCCATAAATCTTGAATCATATGCACAAACAACTTGCAACTTTATCACAAGAAAAACCAACAGAGATGCTATGAACCATAAAGTAGTTTGTCCTCACAGAGAGCCAATAATAAGAGTCTTAACATTAACACCCACAAAAATTAAATCTACTGAAACTGTAATAGTACCCAAGACACTTTAGAAAGTTAACTATAGAAGTAATGGTAAATCCAGCTTGGTAGGTGCAAAGATCATATTGGTGATTTGATTAGAATTGAGCAAGATACAGCTCCATATATAACTACATATATATATATGATATTCAAATTGATCCACAATCTTTGAATTTTCCCTTCATTTCAACCAAGATTAATCAGATTTATGAGGTAAACCTTCAAGATCACTTAAATTTTCAGGAGAAGAATCAGAAAGAATTACAAATCTTGGATAAAATAAAGAAAAAATACCAACCCAAATAAAGCATCTATCACTCTACAACTACTCTTGTATTTGAAGTTTTTCTCCTCCTCAGATTATGTGGAACAACAGCACTATTCAACAAAAGAGGGGTGAAAGTGACGACACATCTAACAATGCCCAAAACCTTCTGTGTTAAATCTATCAACTCTTCAAACTTTGAGAGTGGTTTTCTGAGCACCACCATCCCTAACACGTAGCCCCTGTAGCACGTCAACTCTCTGCCTGCCATGGCTATACTGCCAACTAATCTATAAATCGTGTAATATATAAGAAAAGTTTGAACAAGAAATCCAAGTGTCCCACAAGGTATATGTTTTAGTTCGACAGCTTAGTAGCCTATCTACCTAACTGCCCTAATAAACTAGAAAAACTTAAAAGGCCAGCTGGCATTTAACATATGTATTTGAACTAGGCGAGCTATTTTATTTTATAATTCACTATTTTGACAAGTTGATAAACTGAATTTTGTGATAACTCTAACGACAAAAGTAAGTTACAGTTCTTGGACGAGTCAAAGATTAATGCCAACGTCAAAGAATTTTGTTTTAAAAATCATTGTCCACTACAGTAAAAGAGAGACTTAGATTTTTTTAAAGAAATTCAATCATATTTGATTGTCTGTGTGAAAGGGTTCTAACAGAATTGATTGAATGGTTGTAACTGAATTGAATGAATAGCATAAACGAGAGATGGTATTTTTTTAATTATATCATCTAACAAGATTCAAACTTATTAAGGTATCATACTACATATTAAATTGATGTAAAGATATCACACAGTTTTCAATCCTCAACCAAAAAAATCAACATAAAATCATACCTTCATATAAGATAACAAACAAAATAAATCCTGAATATATAAAAATCTCATCTGATATTTGAAGTTTTTCGTAATTAATTAACGAATTTACTTTTCTCGTTTCTTACTTTTTTTGAACTAAAATACAAATCGACTACAAACTTTTTTGTTTTCAAGATTTATTGGGTAAGCTGAGGTTGCCCGGATAGATCATCAGCCTCAAGAACACTCAACAAGATGTACAGGAATCTATTAAATTTGACCAATCAACCTATGATGACAACTCCCATCTTGTCTAAGTGCTGATGCTTACTTTGGTTCAGGTTGAACAGTCCCAACATTTGGTGTAAATTCTTCTTGTGTTGGATTTTTTCTTGACCACACTGTTGTCCCTATTTCTTATGTATAGTTGGATATAGAAAATGATACTCTAAACATTGATATGTGTGGTTCCCCCACCTCATATGTATTTGACTTCTCATACACCTGTTAGTTCACCTAATTTGGAGAGTGAAATAGAAGTATCTAAAGATAAATGTAGTGCAATTTTATCATGTTTTAATTCGATGAGAAAGTATCAGGATCCTCAACGCAAGAATCTCTCTTTCAATTTGCATATTACTAGCACATGTAATTTGTGAAAAAAGGAGGAATGATTCAAAATGATTTTTCAAATTTAGAGCTACAATAAGATTGTCTTGATTGTTGTAACAAGATGCACGAACAGAAAATGGAGTTTACAACTAGTACTAAATACTACGCTTTCACAACTAAAATGGAGCTCTATAATCATCCCACATCCTTTTTGCTATTTCATCTCGAAACCTCCCCCAATCATCTCAATCACGTTGAGTCATCCCATATGTCTCAAGTATTGGTACATATATCCCCTCACGATCATCTTCCTCTTCTGTTTACTGCATAGATTAAATGATTAATGCACACAGACAAGAACAGGAACAGCAACAGCAGTACTCCGTTTATTATTCACATATGCCAAGAGATTACATACAGGGCATAAGATAAGATTGTTTACAATGATCCCAGACGGGGTATAAATACTTCTCGCCGAATCTTCCGGAAAGGGTCCATCGGCTACATAACAATCATAATCTACTTGTTGGCTACAAAATCTTTACAGACGACATGAACCCGTCAGCTACAAAATCTTTACCAACGACAACACCCTGTCGGCTACACAATATTTACAAATGACGTCTTCAATGTCAACTTCAGAAGGAATGCCGTCTTCTATGGTGATGAAGTTGTGCAGTATGCAACACACCAAAACAATCTTTGTTTGGGTCATGATTTGATATGACGTCGCATGTCTTAGGATAGGAAAGCGCTGCTTCAAAATGCCAAATGTGCGCTCTATTGCATTCTTGAGCGATGAGTGCCAGTGGTTAAACAACTCTTGTGGAGTGTTTATTGGGTTTGCCCTTGAGAACTCTTTTAGGTGGTAACGTGTGCTACGATAAGGTGCCAGAAATCCAGGTACATTGGGATATCCAGCATCCACTAAATAATATTTTCCTACATAAAATAATTTATATTGATATATTTTATTAAAAAATGTCATATGCATTAGTATATAAATATATTTGACATACTAGGGGGGACTACCAATGGATCGGATCTTGACAAGGTCAAAGCTAGAACACGACTATCTGCAGCTGACCCTTCCCATCCAGCAAGTACGTATTGAAACTTATAATCAAATGAAGATACACCCATAACATTTTGTGACAAGTTTCCTTTTCTATCGCGATATGGAGCTTGCATGTCGACATCGACAGTGATCGGAATATGAGTTCCATTGATTGCTCCCACACAATCCTACATTAGGAAAATTTATAATCAAAAGGACATGCAATAATAGAATTTAGAGTCGAGGAAACAAAAGTGTACCAATAGGATATGTACCTTGAAGTACGGGTCAAAACGGTCTTTCCCACTGATTTTTGGAGGAGTGTGTGGACTAGGTGGCAAAAGATAATTGTCATGGAGTGCCAACACTGCCGTCAAAACCTTGTGGAAATATTGGCTAACTGTCTCTCATGAGTGACCAAAGTTGTGAGCAATTTTACGATTCCTTAGATTATGGCCAAGAGTATGGAGAAACATCACCAGTTGTTCTTCTAGCATTAAGTGCATGGTATTTGTGATGCTTCCTTTTTGCCTAAGAATATCTACTAGACGAAAGAAGGCTCATCTACTCATTCGAATTTGATCATGACAATCAGTCTCATTTGAATATACAATATGTTTATACAAGGGAATCTTGCCTCTTTTGCTCTTGCATATTGATCTTCTACCTTCTTGTGCAACTGCTGCTATTGATGCGGCAAAGGCTGCAAGATCAACTACAAGAGCACAAATGACTCGTCTCTTCCTAGCAATGTGCCCTAGAATATGTTTGTCTTCTAGTACATCCATCAACACCCTAAAACCAATGTAGAGAAACTTTTTATTAGATCCATGGAATTACTAAAATACAACTAATCCTATGTTAAGAAATGATTAATGGCGGGAGAAAATTGTACCATAACCAAAGTGGAAATAGTTAACCACCCAATCTTTGGTTGACAAAATTAAAACATATTTATAGGACTATTAGACTAATAATATACTAATAATAATGAAAAGTGTAGCTTTCCTATTAGACTAGTGTTCTCATGAGTAAGGACTGACTATTCATATTTACAGGCCAGTGGATTCTTATATTTATGATATTTCTACAGCAAAAAGAGACCATCTTTTAACATATGCATTACATAAACTTAATCATGATCACATGAAAAATGTATTCCTATAAGCCAAATATCAATTGCACACACCATTGTGTAAAATGAACCTCCAGAGCACTTTGGCTGTCCAGCTACTTTCTCCCGTACAACAGGGTCCTATAGCAACCAACAAACATATAACCATCAGAAACTATGAAAAGCTCAAATGATAATTTTAAAGCATCGAAATATCAATTTTAAAGAGCTTTATTTCAAATAGAGTGAGCATTAGAATTATGGAAAATATAAAAGAAAGAATCTAAAAGAAAAGAATACCAGCCATAACTTCAGTATTGTCCCAAATAGCTACAACAGGTAGAGAAATATCTGTAGCTTATTAATGAAATATCTGTAGCTTATAAGGCCTGTAGAGCATATTTTCGAATTTGGAAATTAAATTAAGCAACCCGGATAAAAATCATGTGCAAGAGTGGAGAGTGAGTAGCTTATAAGGCCTGTAGAGTATCTCTTCAGTTATTAAAGCGAACACAATGTCCACAAAAACTTTTCCCGGTCAAAATGACAAATGAGACTGTGTTTTCAGCTAGATTGATGAAAAATAAGTAGCACAAAAGGCCTTCAAACAAAATGAAAGAAAATGTAAAAAGATACTTGTCTACTCTTATACAGGATTATTATTGGACTGCCATGTCTCTTAATGGAAATAAGCTTCCATGGAAGGAGACCAATGAAAAGTAACAGAAAATAATCAGACATGGTAGATTGATAGATAGGAACATCGGATATCGATTAGATTTGACAAACATTAATAGATCCCGATGCAGAATGAACAAGAAAAGGAGCAAAGTATACAAATTTCATTCATTTGTATTTGTGTTTACAAAAATGTACAGTATAGTGACTCGTGATTAAGAAATACTGATTTTGATCAAACAGCCTGCACCAGAAACAGAAAATGCATGCATCTTAGTAAAGCCTATGCTTTTGCCTCAAACAAGTGCTGATATCACTCTTCACTCTGACTTGAGGTTTGTCAATGTAGATGGACCCAAACAGAATTGATGAAGATCCCACTGTGTCAAGCCAAGACTAATAACTAAGAGCAGAAAATTTCAAGAACTACTATCTGAGGTCGCACTATTTCTCTCAGTGAAACCCAATTAGCTGCTCGGCCTCACCCAGATTTCAGAGGGTTGGAGACTTTTACCTTAGACAAGATATCAAGTTTTGGAAGGCAACTTCATTGCAAGGGATGGTTAATCCCATTTGGTGATGAAACCCATACTCTTCCTCTGCCTTCTCCAACAATGCCTGGAAGAGAGAATGATTCAAGTAATCAGTGGGGATGATAAAGTGACTTCTTTCATTGCCAACATACACTGAACAATGCCCTTTTGGAACATCCAGTGGAAGAGCAGTGCATGATCTCCCCATCATCTCATCCTTAAATACAAAATATCTTCTTCTCTTTTGGCAAAGATCATACCCAACAGCTTTACGAGCTTTGACAAACTTACAAAGTGCCCTGATAATGTGCTTAAGAAGCCGAACTTGATGATTTCCCTTGCTTCTTGCCATTGCAGACTTCAAAACCAATTGATACTTTTGGTATAGGACCAATATCCTAGGAAAGAAAACAGATGAAGATAGGAATGTAGAATGCTTTGGTGGGGAAAGGAAGGATATGTTATCTATGTATATATAATAATTCCTAACCAGTATTGCAATTTACAGCAAGCTGACAAAGTGATCCCGGATATAGTGAGTGAGAATGTATGAATGCCTGAAAGATGTGATTTTAGTCTTCTCAGCACTCAGTATTCGAGCCAAAACCATGTGTGGCCTCTCTAAATGTATCAAAGCTTGGAGACAAGTTATAAATTTTGTCTAACAAATTAAGCCTGGTTATTTATATTTTGTCTTCATTTTATTCTTGATGTTTAAAGTTTAACACATGTGAGCCCTAGAAAGGTCCAAATAGCCTATATCCAATATTTATAGAAGAGTTCTTGAATCGATCAACAATCAGTTGGACCAGTATTTTGTGTAAGATTTTGTCAATTATCAAAGGCAGGGGCCCAACTGACTGATCCATATCCATTCTGTCAAAGAGAAATATAATAAGATGCTGGCTATGTAGTCGGCAGATTTTGTATTCTGTAGCCAATAGGGTGTTGTCGTCGGTAAAGATTTTGTGGCTGACTGGGTTATGCCGTCAGAGATTGTGTATTTGGTAGCCGACGGGTAGATTAGGATTGTTTTGTAGCCGATGGACCTCTTCTGGAAGGTTCGGCGGAAAGTATTTATACACCCTCTTGGGTCATTGTAAAGCATCTTATCACCAGTTATGTAATCTGTTGGCATATGCGAATAAAAGAGTATTGTTGCTATTCGTGTTCATTATCTGTGTGCATTTCTTAAGTAACATATGCGGTAAACAGTTAGCGTCGTTGCCGTATGAACCTAGAAGGTGAGAGGAATGAAGATTAATGCCAAATCAGCTTAACAAGGATCGAAATAAAGCGAAGGGAAAAGATGAAATCCGTACTGCGCAAGAACATTTAATTCTGGCACAGCAAGCCAAACGCCGAAGGAGATTCCAGAAGATTGTCGATGGAAACCGGAGCATGGAAGAATTATTGGAGGAAACTCGGCAGCGGGTGGAAGTGGTGGAAGAAGCACGGGAGGAGTTTTTGAATTTGTGTTCGCTGAGGGAAGAGAATCCAAACGAGAGAGCATCGACTCGCACAGCTCGGAGTGCCGAGGGAGCACGAGCGTGGAGTGAACTCTTCGTCCGGGATACACTTCCGCAGGGGACAACTTCAGAAGATCCTTCTTCACCAACGTTCGCAGCTGTTGAGACCGCAAGAGAATAGTTCGCCGGTGTGGGAGAGCAGATCGCCGGTGTGGGAGTGCAAACCGCCAGTGTGGGAGAACAGTTCGCCGGTGAGGGAGTGCGGACCGCCTGTGTGGGAGAATAGTCCACCGCTGTGGGAGACCAGTCCACCGGTGCGAGAGTGTAGTCTGTCGGTGTGGGAGTGTAGTTCGCCGATGCGGGAGTGCAAACTGCCGGTGTGGGAGTGCAAAGCCATGGTGTGGGAGTGAACAGTGCCAGTGTTGCAGGACCGAGCAACGCCTGTTTACAAAAACCAATTGTGATGGCGGGACCAAAAGAAAAACTGCCGAAGTTCGATAGCGATGGTACGATCGATCCCATTCGACACTGCAAAACATGTGAAACGATCTGGAGGGCAAATGGCATAACTGATGAAGATGATTGGATGAGGCAGTTTTCGGCCACCCTACGGGGCGTGGCAATTGACTGGTTTACTAGTGTAGATTCGTAGAAGCTGGACAGTTGGAATAACATTAAAAAGGAGTTTCTAGCCGAATTTCAACTGTTGCGTGACGATAATGAAATTGTAGCAGAGATCTTCAATACTAAGCAAGGAAAGAACGAAACTATTCGTGTCTATGCCAGGAAATTAAAAGATTTGATAAACAAAATGGAAAATAAGTGGGCGGATGGACTTTAGAAAAGGTGGTTTGTGGAAGGCCTACGCCCAAAGCTGCGGAAGAAACTGAAAATTGTGCCGCCATCGTCATACACGGAAGCTTATAACAGAGCATTGAACCTCAAAAGTGAATAGAAGACAAAGAAGAAGAAGAAGACTAGCTCATCTGATTCTGATGATGACGAGCCTTCCGGAGAAGACAACAGTGACAATGAAGGTAGTAGCAAGAAAGTCCGTGCCCTACAGAAGGACATGATCCGCATGATGAAGGAATTTAAAAATATGCAAAAGGAGATGAAGGGTAGTGAGCTGTGGTGCACGGAGTGTAAGACTGACGGTCATACTAAAGGATCCTGTCCAAAGAACCAATTTTGCAATATTTGTCAGATCATGGGCCATTCGACAAAGGAATGTCTCTTTAACATGAAGACCAGAGGATCTTCGCAGGTACTTCTTACACAAGAGGCGTCTCCGTTAGGTGGTAGCGGAAATACCAATAATGCTAGTGCTACGTTGGGAGGATACAAGAATAATAGACGCAGGCAAAATAATAATAACAATGCAAACAATACCAGCAGAAGCCAAATTCAGTATGATGCGAACGAACGGTTGATCGTACAATGCTGCGCATGTAACTTGTGGGGGCACTTTGCTCAGGAATGTCCAACTGCAAATACCCCTCAACTATTATGTAGATGGTGCGAACCTGGCAACCATGACAATGCCAAATGTTCAAAATCTGGAATCAACTTGATCACTGTCAGGATAGCTGAAGAAGAGGTGTTGGCGATTACACGGAGGCCGGCAAAAGAGTACCCAGACCCGGCAGAAGAAAAGAGGAAATTTGGGGAAGCACGGGTGGAGATTGAAAAGGCATCGTAGGCGAAAACATCTCAGTTGAGGGACACCACCATAACTTCGGCAAGGAATTCCGCAGAACAAAACATTGTACAGCAAATTTTGCAAACGGAGATACTTGTCAAGATAAATGATTTGCTTCTTGCAATGCCCCAGCCCCGATCCGTCCTCAAAAATATTGCACCAGCTCCGAGGATACTCGGAGAACAAGGTAGAGGAAAAGAAATTGCTGCAGGCGAAGAAGACCAAATGTTGCTAGCCCTCACATCTGGCAGGCATCCCGCCGTTGTCGAGATGGGGATCCTCGGACATGTTCTCACAGACACAATAGTTGACGGAGGGTCCGGCATAAATGTCTTATCGGAGGAGACTTGGAAAAGGTTGGGACAGCCAACCTTGTGGCCCCCTACATTTCAGTTGCTCACAGCGGACCAGCATGGCATTAAACCTCTAACTCATGGCACAGCTGGTGACGATTGGCACATAGTTGTTCTTGTTGGATTTTGTCGTGATCTCATTGAAGAGAAAAGGGTATGATGCTATCCTTGGTTGCGGATGGCTTATTCAAGCCAGAGTCAGACACGACTGGAAGAAAGACACCTTGTCACTTGAAAGTAAACGCCGACGATTTGTCATTGATTTGCACACCCAAATGGTCAGGGAAGAGGCCTTGTCATCAGATTTTGAGGGAGAGGAGGATGAAGGAAGACAACCTATAGAACTAGATCGAGAGGGAGTCCTGCAATTGGATGGAGGATCAACAAATGACGACTTGGATTCGGTCAACGGTCTATACCATTGGCAAATAGAGGATTACGAACTATTCCAGAGTTGCAATGTATTGACAATTGAGGAAGGTCCGAGGGGGGATGAATTCCCAAAGGAGTTCACTGAGGTAAACGAGGGGGATGAATCGTTGGATGTTACACCCGCCCATACATTCACTAAGGGGGAGACAATCAAGTATAATGAAGCTACACTACAAGCAATGAATTTGGGGGATGAAGCAGCACTGAAGAACATTCTAGTAGAGATAATTGGGATCCGGTACTCAAAGCGATAGCATTCAAGATATTCCTGGAATACAACGATGTATTTGCATGGACATACAAGGACTTGAAGGGAGTACTGTCGGAGTTGTGTGTGCACCGCATTCCACTGATCGAAGGAGTGGTACCTGTACGCAAGCCGACGATTTGTCATTGATCTGCACACCCAAATGGTCGGGGAAGAGGCCCTGCCATCAGATTCTGAAGAAGAGGAGGATGAAGGCAGACAACGTATGGAACTGGATCAGGAGGGAGTCTTGCGATTGGACGGAGGATCAATAGATGACGACTTGGATTCGGTCAACGGTCTCTACCACTGGCAAATAGAGGATTACGAACTATTCTAGAGTTGCAATGTACTGACAATTGAGGAAGGTCCGAGGGGGGATGAATTCCCAAAGGAGTTCATTGAGGTAAACGAGGGGGATGCACCATTGGATGTTACACCCGCCCGTACATTCAGTAAAGGGGAGACAATCAAGTATAATGAAGCTACACTACAAGCAATGAATTTGGGGGATGAAGCAACACTGAAGAACATTCTGGTAGGAGATAATTGGGATCCGGTACTCAAAGCGGGAGCATTCAAGATATTCTTGGAATACAACGATGTATTTGCATGGACATACAAGGACCTGAAGGGTGTATCGCTAGAGTTGTGTGTGCACCGCATTCCATTGATCGAAGGAGCGGTACCTATACGCAAGCGACCCTACAGAATGAACAAGAACTACGCGGCACAAGTCACGGAGGAAATTAACAGGATGTTGGAGGCCGGAATTATTTTCAAGGTGCAGACAAGTGAATGGGTGTCGCCTATAGTTATCTCACTGAAGAAAGACACCACCTAGATCTGGATATGCGTGGATTTTCGATGTCTAAATGCAGTCATGGTCAAGGATCCCCTTCCGATTCCGTTTACAAACAACATTCTGGAGATCGCCGGACATGAAATTTACTCCTTTATGGACGGGTTCTCCGGATATAATCAAATCTCTATAGTAGAGGAGGACAAATTAAAGACTACATTTGTTGTTGAAGATGGAGTCTGCATACAATCGGATGCCATTTGGATTGTGCAACACGCCGGCAACCTTCCAGTGGATTATATTGCACATCTTTGACAAGATGTCTGTGGGAAACTTCAAAGCGTTCCTCGACGATTGGTCAGTATTCAGCGCTGAAGACAGACACTTGGCAACACTTGGTGAATGTATGGAGAGATGCCGTAGGGCGTGACTGGCGTTGAACCCCAAGAAGTGCAGATTCATGGTTCCGCAGGGAAGATTTCTCGGACACATCATCTGTAAGGAAGGATTGAAGACTGACCCAGACAAAGTGAGAGTCATCTTGGAAATGCAACCATCTACTAATGTGACGGAGGTAAAGTCTTTTCTCGGACATATAGGCTATTACAAGAGATTTATAAATTTTTTTGCCAAGGTGTCATACCCACCGGAAAGGTTAACCTGTAAAGGAGAATCATTCAGATGGGACAAGGAACAAGATGAGGCGTTTGAAGGGTTGAAAGTACGATTGGCTACTGCACCCATCTTAGCATATTCGGACTAGAGTAAGGAGTTTCATGTGCATGTTGATGCCTCGAATGATGTGATCGGAGCAACCCTGGCACAGACGGGCAGCCACGGTTTAGATCATCCAATATACTTTGCCAGTCAATTGTTATCAAAACCGGAGCAGAACTATAGTACGATCGAACGGGAAGCATTGGGAATGGTCTACGCTGTGCAAAAATTTCGTCATTACTTGCTCGCCAC
The DNA here is from genome assembly GCA_028749045.1 of Cupressus sempervirens. Lineage (NCBI taxonomy): Eukaryota > Viridiplantae > Streptophyta > Pinopsida > Cupressales > Cupressaceae > Cupressus > Cupressus sempervirens. Next base: position 10,390,082 of record CM053788.1, read on the forward strand.
ACCGTTCATATTCTATGTTGATCACCAGGCTCTATTGTACATGATCAATAAACCTGTCATTCAAGGGAGAATCAGCAGATGGCTACTTCTATTGCAGGAGTTTACTTTCAAAATCATTGTCCGGCCGGGGAAGAAACATGTCAGCATCGACCACATGTTGCAGATCAAAACAGGGGAACCGACAAAGGGGGTGAATGATGACTTTCCTAATGCACAGCTGTTTCAGATTGCAGTATTGCTGGATTGGTACAGGAGTATTGGAGAATACCTGTCAACAAGACAGTTTCCTAGTGAGATGCCAGCAAATGGAAGGCGCAAGTTCATAATCAGGAGCCGTACTTTTTAGTTGATCAACGGATTGCTCTACAAAATGGGACCGGATCATATTCTTCGGCGGTGTGTGTTAGAAGAGGAGATACCGCGGGTGTTAAAAGAAGCACATGAGGGTCCCGCGGGAGGACACATGGGACTCAATACCAGTGCGCGGAAGATATTGCTTGTAGGACTCTGGTGGCCGACGGTGTACGACGATGCGCGAGAATGGGTCGTTGGATGTGACACTTGCCAACGGGTCGAGAAGCCGCTCAAGAAAGACTTCATGCCACTTAACCCCTCCCATGCACAAGAACTCTTTGAGTGGTGGGGATTGGATTTCATTGGACCCTTGAAGGTGAGCAAGGTTAGGCAGTGCCAGTACATCATTGTTGCAACGAAGTACCTCACCAAGTGGGCGGAGGCACGTGCATTACCAGATAACTCGGCCATGATTACAACATGGTTTATTTATGAGCAGATGATTACTAGGTATGGAATTTCGTTACAATTAACAAGTGATAGGGGAGGACATTTTGTTAATCATGTCATTCAACTGGTCACCACCCAATTCAAGATTTGTCATTCATTGTCGAGTTTGTACTACCCAAGAGCAAACGGACAGGCCGAGGCTACAAATAAAATCTTGGTATCAATCATCTACAAGTCCTGCGCGATTGAATGTGCAGATTGGGAGGAAAAATTACCTGCCACCCTTTGGGCTTAATGCACAGCGTATAAAGTGACGATAGGGCACACGCCATTCCAGTTAATGTTCGGACAGGAGGCAGTGGTACCAGCGGAATTCATTATTTCGAGCCTGCGAATAGTACTGGAAAACAAGCTAGGTGATGTCGAAATCTTAACGGAGCGACTACATAATTTAAATAAACTCGAGGAGAAGCAACTGTTGGCGTAGTGGGCAACAGAAGTGACAGAACAGAGGCAAGGTCAGACATGATAAGCATCTCAAACTCAGCAGGTTCCAGCTGGGGTAGTTGGTGTTGAAATATGATGGTCGCAATGAAATCAAACCGAGGAAGTTCAGTATTAGATGGGTCGGACCATACCAGATTCGAAAAGTCGGCAACAATGGAGCAATTCAATTGTCGACCTTGGATGGGCAAGAGGTGCCTCATGCAGTCAATGGATCCAAATTGAAAATATACCATGGCAGGAAAACTTTGCCGCCGACACCATTGCAGAATGAGATGGCTCCTTCGTTGTCATTGTAGAATGGCGACGCCCCAAGGCAAAATTGAAGAATTGTATTTTAATTTTTTTTTTTTTAAAAAAAAAATGAAACCCGCGGACCACGTCCCACGGATAGCATGTCCGCGGACTATGTTGCGTGGGCAGGCTGTCCGCTGAACCTTTTCCGTGACGTCTTGTCTACCGTGGAGTCTTATTTCCCGCGGGGTCTCCCTTCTTGCCTTCCCGCGGAGTCTTCTTCCCTTCACGATGTTATCCCCTTCCACGTCTTCTCACCTTTCCGTGGAGTTCTTTTAATTTTCCCATGGAAGGCTGGCCGCGGGTTGTTTTGCTCGCCGAAGGTATCCAACTTTCGCTTCAGACAATTGTTGGTCTAAATTCACTGCGTTCAAGGAATAAATTGGAGTAAAAAAAAAAATGTGGTAACCAAGCTATCTTCTTAGGCACCTTGCGAGATCACAAGAAGATCTTGGCGGCATTCGAGGCTACTATGAAAGAATATAAAGCAAGAAGAACGACTTTGTAAAACAGTTGTCGGGCGATCTTTGCTATCCTGAAAACTATGGAAGGAGGAAAAATGGTAAATGCTCGAGCAAATTTGGGGCCTATTTTGGCCGCAGAGAAAACTTCTAAAAATGCTACTCCAAATTCACGCCCTTCTCGCCGTGGTTTGAGTTCATGAAATTTTAGGGGAAAATTATGTACAACACACGAAAAGGAGAAATCTCGAAAGAAAAACTTTTTTTTTGGGTATCGTTCTCATTGTCGAAAAGATTGTTGAGCTTCTTATTGCCGAGATCAGATTCAAGATCGGTCCCACGGTTAAGTGCTGCCTTATTTTCCCGCGGGAAAGGTGTGCTTCAGTAGGTTCTTTTGCCTCTTCCGCGGGGTGGGATATTTCTTGTAACGGGCGGAGGGAACTTTATATAAGGAAGAAGGAGCCATTGTTCCATGGAATTGGTAGGCAAACGGAAGCAGTGGAAGAGTCAGTTGGCGGAAAATATGGAAAAGAATGCAAGGGTTTTGGCATCTGGGATCCAAGTTGCAGGGCTGTCGGGTTCCAGTAGCAAGAAACAGAAGGTCAAGGACTCAGGGAGGAACTCACTCATCTCACTGTCCAGTTTGAGGGTCTTAATGGCAGCGAATGTCGAAAATGGTGGCTGGAGACCCCGAAGGCAGACTAGGTTAAGTAGATTTTGGTACAGGCATAGGTACATTGGGCCATTCAGCTTCCAATTTTCTCCATCCTGTTATTTGAATCAGTTTTGCGAACTATGATAAAGACATATAGTCGGCACAGCAGAACAAGTACATTTATGTACAAAAAGCATTAGATGACGGTGTCCTTTAAACCAAGGGATTTCACTAGGGTTTTTGGCATCCTTGGCCCCAGTGGTAAGAAGGTGGAAATTAAGAACCACAAGCTCTCTCAGGAACGGAAGGAACATTGGATACGACTAGTGGGCCGCGATCTTTCACTCGAGAAGATGGATTCAGTAGTTAAGGGGTCGAAATGTAGAGGGCTCTGCAGAGATTTCATTCGGGAGGGTCACTGGAGGTGCATTATGGATGTAGTCAAGAGTAGGTTGACGAGTGCGACTCGGGCTTCAGATATTGCATTGCCCCAGGTTGTATTCATGAATGGCATCATGCAGGGTACGGTGTATGATTGGGCTACGGTCCTTGTCGAGAGGATGGAGGAATTCATGACGCTTTAGCATCACACTTTCTTTATGCCATATCATGCGATTGGCTTGTTTCTAGAGTCAGCGGTTAATCAAATACCCATGGATGATTTTGAAGCGCCACCTCGGGGGAAGTTGGGACAGGGAGAGCCCCCGATATTTTATTGGAGACATATGGACATTGGTGGGACAACCGCGGGACAGGAAAAGGTATTTCGGGGATTGCAGGCCGCGCATGGGGACACTGACAGTGGACGGGAGGAGACTTCGGAAAGTAGCGGGGCGGGGTATGAGGAAGAGAGTACTTCCGTAGAGGTTGGCAGGGGACCAGCAGATAGTGAGCCCACCTTTTTCACCCTGCCACAATTGTTAACTTCAGCGCACTTGTCTACTTCCATGTCACACATTCCCCCTTTTGGTTAGCGTCATGCACCGGTTGTGATGACCCTGCCGGCCGTAGCAGATGTCCCTCGGGCAGTAGCAGAGCGTGTCCCACTGTCAACAGTTGTTGTTGCACTAGCAACCATTCGAGGAGTGACCTTTTCTGCGACTGTAACAGATGTTGTCTCAATGGAGCCAGCCTTGTAGAGTGTCGAATTACCAACGCCGGAGCTTGAGCCCCAGGTTCACTTGGAGATGATTGATTGTGATGTAGTTGTCACTGTTTTGTCTTCCTTGTTAGCATCCGCCGAGCCAATACAGACAGTCTAGTTAACCCAGCCAGCACAACAAGAGAAGGGCATGGAGTCCGCACAGTTAGAGCAGTCGGAGGTGATGGATAGAGCCAGTGCTTTCTTGAGACAGCAGTTCTGCGACTTATCCCTGTCGAGGTTGGTCCGTCCATCCAGTCCCCTGGGCACCTAGGAGCATTAGCTACAGGACCAGAGCCTCAGGATGTGGGGGTGTCACAAGTCATGGTTGCACCGAGAGCAGAGGAGGCCGCACCGGATGTGGGCATGCTCCCCGCAGATGAGGAACAAAATAGTGATGCCGAATGGACGATGAAGGGCTTTGCAAAGGAGGATTATGGGTCGGATGAGGACAAGTGCAGAGACTACCCCAGGGGTATGAAGGTTGCGCTAAGGAAGGGACATGATGTGGCATTGCAGGCCATGACTCGGCGGAGGGAGTGGCATTTGGTTTGAGCTTTCATCAGGAAAATTTGTCCGCAACGGTTCCATTCATGTTTTGAGGAGAGGGGTTGGCCTGCAGTCGAGACACCAAAGATGTTGGCGGATTGGACCAGTGAGCCAGAGTTGGGGCCGTGCAACACTCCGCTGGAGAAGCTGGCACATGAGATTGTGGCGTTGTATAAGTAGATTTATTCTACCCACAGGCGCGCGGAGGCAGACAGGGCAGCAGACAGGATTGCGATCGAGAGATCTCTGGCGGTTGAGAGGGAGGCTCGAGAGAAGTTAGTAGCGGATTTGGCCACTCAGCAAGTAGCTTGGGCAGCTGAAAGGGTAGCGTTACTGCAGGATAAGGAAGCGGCTGTACGGGATAAGGATGCAGGGAACAGGAGTTGCAGGTAGCAAGGAAGCAGGCTATGGATGCGGCACTTCTCCTGAAGGAGGCTGTCGAGGTTAATTCATGGATATAAAAGGATTTGAGCATCCGGATGGAGCAGGTCTATGAGTTGCGTCAGCAGCATCATTCTTTAGGGGCTCCACCTTCTCTTTAGTGTTTCTTTGTTTTACTGTATGTGGTTGTCTCCTATTTTGTTAGTCGTTAGGAGACGACTTTTCTTTTTCGGGGGGGATGATGTAGTCGGAAAATTTTGTATTCTGTAGCCGACAGGGTGTTGTCATCGGTAAAGATTTTGTAGCCGACTGGGTTATGCTGTCAGAGATTGTGTATTTGGTAGCCGACGGGTAGATTAGGATTGTTTTGTAGCCGACGGACCTCTTCTGGAAGGTTCGGCAGAAAGTATTTAAACACCCTCTTGGGTCATTGTAAAGTATGTTATCACTAGTTATGTAATTTGTTGGCATATGCGAATAATGGAGTACTGTTGCTGTTCGTGTTCATTATCTGTGTGCATTTCTTAATTAACATATGCGGTAAACAGGCTATGATTGGGAATTATACATTAAGATAGGCTAAATAGCAAATATCAACAAATCCAATGGACTTATAATGAGTCTGGTAGAAATCTGCTTAAATAAGTCTATCAGCTTAAAAATCTTGGAGAGAATAATTTTCTTTAGAAGTAAGGTCTGCAATCCTTTTCCAGTGTGCCCATGTTTGCATTAGGTATCAAAGTGTTTGTAGTAGTTTGGGGAAAAAAAGTTTTTTATTCATATAAATTCATAGAGCATCGAATCTTCCTCAGTGGAGCTGATTATTTAATCTCCGTTATAATATTTAAAATGAAATTTGCTATCTCAACAACAAACCAGTAGCTCATCTTACATTAAAAAATGAATGTAGTTAACTTCAGAAAAAGTTCTCAAAGCAGTAAATGGCAGAGATCTACATTTATATAGAAACAGAATGGAGTTTAATGAGCAGAGAATCACAGTTTCTCCGTCAAGTATCAGAAAAGTTCAATGGCTAAAATGTCTTCTCCCTCTGTTACAGTGAAATGCACAAAGCTCTTCATCAAATATTTTCTTGTGGGTATTGCCAAGATACTTTCAAAGATGTGTATTGCATCTAAATTAACACAACATCTGCGGCAAGTTAGTATTGGGTACGAAATCTTTTTGAAAATAAAAAATATAAAAAATGTAAAACACAAATGTTTGTAAATAGAAAAATCATAAGGAAATCAACAACAATGGCAGCACTGAGAGAGCAGTTTCTTTACACTTTTTTCTTGATTTCAGTTGTGCATTGCTCCTAAATGGTGCCTTCTTAAACATAGAAAAAGGCCGCAAGCTGTAGGTAATTCGTAATACCAATCATTAGAAGGTGAGACGGTTTCGAATCTCTGTAATCTAGACTTCATTCTCCTATCAGCTTGAGCACAAAACCCTAAGTGTAGTTGGCAACTAGAGTTATTCGAAAGCCCAGATAAAGTATGTACGCGGATCCCTGGTCTGAGTTGCCAACTCATTTTGACACTTATTCAAAGCCCTAACCTGGGTGCATTGAAGCCCTAACGTGGGTGTAGAATAAATGGGGACATCCAGAGTAGGGTTTGCAATTTGGGCTTGTTCCAACTCAAAATAAACCCTAAAAACGAAGCATACAAACATACAAACGAGAGAAATAAACCCAAAAAATGAAGCATACAAACAAACAATTTCGAATAGTCCATACCTGTAGAGGTGAGAATGAGCAGAGGCCAGGACGAGCAAGGCGGGAACCAACAGAGGAAATGTGCAAAGGTGGCAATGGTGGTAAAAAATCTTGTGTTGCAAAACGAGTGCCAAAACATACTTATTAGTCGATCGAGCGGATGCGACAAAACATTGTTTTTATAATAATTTGTAATGCTTGGTTTTGGAAAAATGGAATTAAAATGGGAATTTGGACAATTCCACCTATTTTGGTGGAAGACCAAATCCTTGTTTTGGGGTCCAAATAAGGATACCAGATTCCACTTTTTTCTAATTCCCATTCCCATTCGGCGGACCCAAATAGTGGATATGAGAATCTTGAGAATTCCGTATTCTAATTCCAACTCTAATCCATGAGCCAAACGGGCCCTTATGGGATACGCAAAAGAGTATGAGAAAGACCATGAGAAGACACAAGTAGCAGGTAGTATGATGAAATCAACTAAGCTCAAGATAAAGCATACACCTTGCCCTCCCATGGAGGAAGTCAACGAAAGGCTAGCTAAGTTCATTGCCTTAGCTAAAAGAATGAAAGAAAAAGGGAGATTTATATTAGAAGATCACTTGATGTAAGCCCAAGTGGCAATTTTTCTTTCTTCTAGGATAGGACAAATTTCTGATTCTGGTTGGACACCATTTTGGTGCCTTGTCATTGGTTGCCACTTTTCCTATTTTTTCATTGGTCCATTGATGAGGTGGCATCTTCTCATTGGCCGATGGGGTGGCAACCCTAATTAGGGTTTCTAGGATCCAATCTGGATCGTTGATTTTGCCTCTTTATCTCTACCGTCGGCTGTAAATTTTGCCCTCTATATAAGGCCATTTGCTCTCATTTGTAAGGGTCGAAAAAAATTGTTGCAAAGATAATGCCAAAAAATCGCTTTTCTTTCTCATTGTTGTGACTTGCATGGTGATTAAGAGCTTTTGGTGTTGTTGCATGGTTTCTACTTCCACTAATTAGAATAAGATTTTTATTTTGAAGTTGTTAAAGTAAGTTTCATTTCAAGACGTTGCTAAGTAAGATAAGGAATAGATGGATAGTTGCATGGTAGTATTAGTAGATGTTTGATAGGGATTTATAACTAGGCCACTAGCATCCTAGTGGCTTGTTGGGAAGCCTTGTGTGGTAAACTAGTTCACTTTCTTTTGAATCATTGCATCTATGGAGGTAGAGCTGCTGGTTAACTTTCATTAGATTCGATCCCTGTCCATTTGCTAATCTTCCATTCATAGGAGTAGGAGTAGAATAGCAAGTAGTTAGGAGTTGGAGTTTTGAAGAGGAAATTTAGGAAGCCGTAAGTCACAAGAACATTCACCCTCCATCACCAACACCTTCTCCATCAACATCATCTAGCATTCACACCAAATCACCATCATTGTCATTCCATCAAAGTCCAAGTCATCCTCAAGCAAATAGTGTAAGGCTGCCTATGTGATAACCAGGGAATCACATCGATATACTAAGTTAGTATCCACAGGTGTAAGGAACATTGGAGTTTTGCTTATGTCCGCATAAGTATTAACTTTTCAAGAGAGAAATTGTGCATTTGGTACTCCGTATCAGAAATTGCTAATATGTCATGTAGTGGTAGAAAACTAACATCAACACATCCCATCTTTCATCCCTTGTTACATGTTACACTTACATGTAGTCATTTTTCATGCAATAATGGCTTGAAAACCCTACGTCACGTTTGAAAATCACCAATCTTCATTCGCATGCATTCCCATGCGTTCCACCTTCAAACATTTTCATTTCATTTCATTCCTCTTCCATTTTCCACCTTCATAAGACTTCATTCCGCATTCCGCATTTTGTTCACATTTCATCTTCATTCACTGCATATGCATATGATTTCGTTTTGAGATCATCTCACCGGATCTACAAAGTCTCTAATCCGTTTCCAAATCTTTGTTGCTGATCGCAAATCGACTTGTATGGCGATTCCTTCTAATGATGTGTTTATGTTTTGGGATTTTTGTGTTGCAACACAAGCACAAGAAACACCCTCACCATCAAAATCACAATCCAAAGGAAAGATGAAATATCAATACGATAAAGAGTTGGCTCATGCAACTCCATCATCAGTCGTATTTGTTCATGATAATGTAATGGGCACAATGATTGGTCATGTGGATGTGGCTGATTTTCTGCGGAGAGTTGAAACTCCTGTTGGCCACGAGATGAAGCGCATCAAAAGAAGTCACATTCACTTGGTGTCTGCATTTCCTATGGCTACCATGGAACCTGATTTCGTTCTTGGATGTGCAAGACACTTTAGTCCAAAATCAAAGACTATCAAGGATGCTGATGGTAAGGTTGTCATTAGCTTTGATCTAGAGGTCATTAAGCAAATCTTCAAGGTACCACATAAAGTAGAATGTGCAGATCTAACTAAAGAATCATCTTTGGCAAGCTAGAATGAGAAGAAAGGTGATTATTAGAAATATGTTAATCAATACTAGTTAGACAATAAAAGAAACAACTTGTCAAGATGGCTAAAGATCGTTCATCGGTCTAACTTCAAACAAGAGCACAAAGACCTTATTATTTTGCTCAGTAGAGTTTGTGGTCTCGAAGATTCTAACTACTATCTTGTCTACATTGCTGTTGCCATGGGATCTTTCTCTGGTCTCTCAACCAAAGGGGATCGTCTTCATATTCTAGTTTGGGATCACTATGCCCAGATCACTCTGGCTAATAGTAAATTTCATTATAGAAGGGTCCAAGATGCCTTATTTTGGCATTTCCGGTGCTTATTTGGTAGATAGTTATCCATCAAGAGGGTATCTGATGCAACATGGAAAAAGGTGAATCAATACGGTTGTATTTTCATTCAGTTTCCAACTTTTACATACTTGAGGGTTGGGTATTTCAAAGGCGAACCATATAACTTACCTAGGTATGCTATAGATAGAATCATCTTGATGGAGCTAGCTAGACAGCTCATGGACGTGCAGAGTGATCAACATACTATGCATAGGCCTGGTTTCAGTATTACTTCAGCCAAACCCTTGGCGATTGGTAACTATTCGATCAAGTCCATGCACAAAGCAAAGAATATGTAAGCAGAGTTACAGTTGATCACCTTGAAGAAGTTCAAAGCCATATTCGACTTTGATTACTGATAAATGAATTCTCAAATAAAAAGAGCTTACATGCATGTTCATCGCATCAAAGACCTTTGGATTGATATGAGAATAGAGCTAGACATAATGAAGATGGACTACTGTAGATTGACTTTGCAATAGATAATTGATCTTAACATGTTGGAGATTCCAAGGTTGTACAATCAGCGTATGCCGATGCAGTGAGAATCGAAGCCATATCAAAGACAATGAAAATTGTTGATCTTCCTATGGTGTGTGATATCATCATCAAATCCAAGGCACTGAGAAACAATCTTTAAGATTGTTGTTTTTTATTTTTATTTCTATTTGTAGGTCTAAGAGGATGCATTACATTAAAAATGTAAAAATGTAATTGCATGTAATGCGAGTTACATGTATTTGAAAAGATGTAATGCAAGTTGCATGTGCAATTGCATATAACCCTATATTTTCTCTTTTAGTTAGACTAAGTCAAAGTTGGTTGAGTTACTCCCACTTTTTCCTCTATCTTTTTCTCAACTTCTGTGCCTATATAAAGGAGTGCCCCCTCATTGTAAAAATCATCTTTATCTTTATGCAAGAGAGCTTTGGAGAAATTGTGTCAGCAGAACTTTGTTTGTGTAGCACTATTTTGAGAGAAAAGTCAATACAAAGGAGCATTTGAGACTTTGATTAAGTGAGATTGTTACTTGTATGAGTTATAAATTTTGTCTATAATTCATCTAAGTTATCTTTGATTCATGTTATCTTGTGTTCTTGGTAATTGTATCTTGTGAATTGAATATAAAAGAGTTAAGAAGCAATTGGAGCCAAAGCTTTGACTAGGAGCAATTGTGGAAATATATAGCTAGAAGCTTTGGCTGTAGCTTATACTTATTTCTTAATTTGCAAAATAGTTAAGTTATTCTTACTTTTAGGAGTCTTTGTGCCCTAATTGTAAAGCCTTTTCCAATATAAAAGTACGACCTGACTTAGAGCCAAACCGGTACATTTTTAGCTAGCCTTTGAGTTAGTGAAGGTTTATCAGTATCACTGTTCCCAACTCTTGATAGAAGTGTAGTTAGAGATTCACCCTGCCCATTACTCGCTCCACGAGTAAGTGGATTCTTTATTGAAAGTTAAGAAGAAAGGATATTGGTAACACCCATTTTACAAAATCTCTCAACTTCTTGCTTACCTTGAATTGATCCAAGGAATGGTGAGAAGGGGCAGCCTTCCCTTTAAGGTAGGAGAGACTCTGTCTTACACATTGTGGCTGGTCATCCTATTTTGCGATTGGATTTTTACCCAAAACTGTTGGTTGCAGTATATCCACCCAACAGAACCTACTGCTAAGACGACCTAAAATTTTTGGATACAACAAAGATAGTCATAATCCTTTCAACCTGATGTTGGGAAATAGAATTGTCCCTCCTTGTAGCCAGATACATTGAGTTCAACTTTTGGAATTTGAAAGGAGAATTTTGAGGAGAAAATCATCAAACCCTCCATTGCTTCAAAAGATTAGTCACAATTTTGTTCAACAATTAGTCAAACTTGTGTAGATGAACACCATTCACAAGGTGCAACTTGAAACAACTGTGAGAAACCAGGATTTTAGTGGACAAATTTGCCAAAACCTTGATGTGATCCTAAAATCACCTACAAAAAAAGCTCTCTGATTTTTTAAGGAAAAAAACAAGCAAGCCCCTCCATGATTTTTTTTTGTGAAGAAAAAACTCAAAACCCAAAAATAAATTTCTTAGGAACAAAATTATAAAATCCAACCATATTTTTTTAAGGGAAAAAATCATAAAACTGAACAATAATTTCTTAGGAAAAAGCAAAAAACCAACAGTTTCTAGGAAATTATTTATAAAATCCAGCAATGTTTTTTGTTTGATGTGAGAAATTCAGAAAACTCAAAGTCCAAAAACAATCAAAAGCATGAACTAAAAAGCATTCCCATTGCGCAGAGGAGAAGACGATCCAACACAAGTAGAGATGAATGAATATAAAAACAAACAATTTGTAGATACAAATCATGCAAAAAGAAAACAGAAAAGAAAATTTGTTTCACATACAAAAAATGGGACCAAGGAAATGTGGGGAAGATGTAAAGTGCCTTGACAATTTTTGAAGTTTTATCCCTGTTTTTCTGCCTTAGGAATTTTGTCAAACACTTCCCTTGCAGCCTCAGTTGCTGATGTTTATTGTTTTGCTATGATTTTTGAATGCCAATGATATTGATGAATACAAATGATTGCAAAATAACTCATTGGAAATCAAAGTGATATGCAACTTCTTTTTATTATTTTCCAAATGCAAGTGCATGAAACTCTAATGTAAAATGCACACCTACAGCCAAGAGGTATTTTCACAAACACTTGGCATGCATCCTATGAATGACTATGCAATGAGACGTTTTTACAAACATTTGGCATACAAACTGAACAGCTGAATTAAGTTGATTTCCCTTCAATACTTCAATGTTTACAATGATTGAATACTTTGGTAACAAAAAGACATAGATTACTTGTCAAATGTATCCATCTACAATTGCCAAATGTAAATACCAAAAGAACCTAGAATAAGTAGCTGAGATGACATGCTTTTTGGCTTTGCTTTTTTCGGATCTGCTTTTTCGGATTGTTTTTACGGCTTTGCCTTTTCGCTTTGCTTTTTCGGATTTTCTTTTTCGGACTGTTTTTTCGGCTCTGCTTTTTTGCTTTGCTTTTTCGGATCCGCTGCGAAAACTGAAACCTTTCTCCTTGCCAACTGATGTCAAAAATTAGATGCACGGGCTGAACAAAAATCACTGAATATTATCTCCCAATTAATCACAAATGAATTGGCTGAATACCAATTCCTCCACTCCCAACTAGGGTTGATATCTCACAACCAAAATTGGCACCTTAGAGTCTTCAAACCCTCAGGCAAGTATGCAAGCACTAAGGCTCTCAGCACAATAGATGAATATGCAACTCAAGATGTGTAAAATGACCCCCTAAAGGCTCCTTATAAAGATTTCACAAGCAACTCCAAGAAGCTTCTAGAGGAAACCAAAACTTTATTCTTTTAAGTGACTTTTTGATATTTTATTATGTTAGTCACTTTAATATTAAATCAATTAAATATAAAGTTACTTTTTAATATTTCATTGTTTAGTAACCTTATAAGTAATTAATTTAATATATCTTTTCCCCCTTATTTCTTCCTTTTTAGCCTCCGAGGAAAATAAAGGCTAAAATAAAATAAGTAGCTGGTGCCTGCCAAAAAGGGGACATTACAGAAGATGAGAAGAAAACTGCACTAGATGTGTTGGCCTTCAAAAGTGAGTCTAAACATAGAAAACCAACTTGATTTTTGAAAAATCACATTTGCAGACCACAAAAAAATGCAAAACCCTTGGTATGCATAGGAGTGAAAAAAAGTATTGTATGTAAATATAAAAAATGAACAAAAAAAAAGATGAACACGGAAACTTAGAAGAGAAAACATAAGAACACAGATATTTATCATGGTTCGGCAAATCTTGCCTACATCCACAGTCTAGCAAGGAATTCTTATTAATGGTTAACTGATACAATTTACATAGACTGCATATAGTCATTTATGGAAATCTCTTTGAATGTGAAGAGACAAGGAAATGATCAGTCATGTGACCATTGGGCTTCATACCCCAACAATCTCCCTCGTGAAGTCCAACCGGCACAGCTATACAGCGCAACATTCCCTACTTCCGATTTCAAATTTCATAGAACAATGAGGCCTTGAGATGATCTCAAGATTGCCAAACTTTGCTCCAGAACACTCCTAATGAGCCTTCTCCAAATCAGATCAGAATTAAAAATATCTTTTCATCTTACAAATTCACAATGACCAAGAAAATAACTTCCTACAAGTGCCAAAAATATTCCTAGTTTAGCCATATCAATCTTTATATTGTATTGGGCAATTAAGTCCTCACATTTTTGAAACACATCAGAAGTGATGGCCTCATTTCCAAAACTCAAATCGCAATGTTATTTTCTAAATTCTGAAGGTTTCTTTCTGATTGAGCTAGTCTATTATTGGACACTTCTTCTTTTTGAAATAACTTGTTGTTGCCCTTAGATGACATGTACCCATGATCCAATGACTTACCCCACTCTTGACGATTTTGCTCATATGAATTTTTGACAGATTGCAAGCCATTCTTGGCCATATAGTTCTCTTGATGTTCTACATCGCATACATAAACACATGCTCCATAAGGCAAACCACCACAAATTTCATCCAATTTGAACATGTCAGCACCAAACGTGTAGCCATTTGGAACGAATAGCATTCCATGATGCACCAACTAGCTGATGGCAGTCCAAACAATAGTCTCTTGGCCTCCCTAGTGGGTGCCAGTACTAGGGAAAAACCTTGCAAATGTCCCTGCTAGTTTTTGTTTAGTCCATAATTTTCTTGTAGAATCAAAGAAAGCCTTCATTTGGGTCACCATGGCACCCCCAGTGTGGAAGCAAATCACAATCCTATTAGCTGCAGTTAACTCTGTAACAGTTATAATAGGGATGAGCACATCCTTGGGAGGTGCCCACATATGTTCCAAAACCTCAGCTGAGAGTATCTTCGACATTCTAAACAACATTCCTTCTACTCCGTCAATGACATCCACAATGCCTATGAACCTTTCCCATCTTAGCTCTGCTAGCTCTAGACTATTGCTTTCCTCTTGCAAGCGCTGCTTCCAAACTACTATTGTCCATTCCGTGCAATCTCTGCCAGTAGCAGTAGTCTCTAAAACTGGGTTGTTTTTGGTGGACATGCTATGGAGAGACCGGCAGAAGGAATTTCATGGACTACCGATGATGTAAGTCTCTCACATCCTCCATTGATCAACAAGGGACTGTGCCCATGGGCTTGGGCTTCACGACAGGACACGACCTCAGGGGTGAAGCAATTGATGCCATGCTCAATTGTACCTGTGCCTGCGTGTTTCCTTCCGGTCTATTAACCTCAATATACCGTGTAGGTAATGTTTCTCCAAGTATAGTGTATTGGATGCATACTCTATCTTGACCATTGTAGCTTGCATTACCGGAGTCCACATCACTGTGTGACTCAAAAAAGCCTTACCCTATACCATTGGAAGAATCAGTGTGTGGATGTTTGTTGTATGAAGCCAAATGATGGCAAATGTGAAAAGGAGAATATTCGTTACCCGCAAATTTGGGACTATCAGTCAAGTCATGCCCAGGATGGATATCTTTATCAACCACAATTTGTAATTGTGTGGAAGGGAGTGCATTGGGTAAACCGTTGTCACCAATTGTGCTTGGTGTGAACCATTGTCCATTATGAGAGAGTAAATCTCTAACACTTGGCAAATTACTTGTCTCTTCCTTTAGCAAACTACCTTCTCCTTTGTTTGTCCTTTCACCTTCCTCCACAACAAACTTCTCATTCATTCTTTTATCTTCTTCTACTGGAAAGTTTGCATGCTCTTCAAAGTACTCTAACTGCAGCATCCTATGAACTCTGGATGGAAAATTATCTATATCTTTGAGGTTGGAACTAGAAATAAGAGAAGCCATTTTATAATATGCCTACACCAGGCATTTTACAGACTTGCCAGTCCTATCTTGTCTTGTTCGCTTCCGCAATTCTTCCATGACAACTTTCTTATGCGTGTTTGTGTGCTCAAGAATTGCATAAAACTCAGAATTTAAAACTTGTAAATCTTCTAGTTCAGCTTCAGGCTTATATTCCCAGCCATCCCATCAGTGCACATGGCAGATTCTTCTGCTCTTAGCAGGCACAACCTCATCCACAACCTCATCCTCTGCTGAGCCTAAATTTCCAAGAATTTCGTTGATCATAAAATCAACTCACCTTCTTCCGTCTCTGTTGTAGCCTCACCTTGGCTTAAAACCAATTGTAAATATAAAAACCGAGCAAAGAAAAGATGAACACTTAAACTTAGAAGACAAAACACAAGAACACAAATATCTATCGTGGTTTGACAAATCTTACCTTTGTCCACACTCCAGCAGGGAATTCTTATTAATGCTTAACTAATACAACTTACATAGACTGCACACTATCATTTATAGAAAGCTCTTTGAATATGAAGGGATGAGGAAATGAACGGTCATGTGACCATTGGGCTTCATAACCCAACATTGTAGACATTGCATGGTCTTGAATTAGGATGTGTTCACTGAAAAAATGACTTGTCTTGCAAAAGAAGAATGTCTTTTTTATAGGTTGGGAAGAATGAGCACAGACAAAAGAACTGGGCACAATTATGGGAAAACAAAACACAACCCTCAACTTGCAAAAGATGGGAATTTGTGGAATAGACAGGAGTTAAAAATCTTGCAACTTAAACCCTCCACTATGCTGGAAAAAAAGACCCATTTTGCGGTAAAAAATAGAGAGAAATGCATTGAAAATATTGCAAGCAAAAGACTTGTGCGCAAGTAGAGAAAGGGTCACAGGAATTTTAGAAAAGGAAAGCTACAAACCAATAGAAAGCACACCCATGTCTAGACCATAATAGACACCTACAATTCTTCAAATACCAAAATGCCTGAAAAACTCTTGAAAATCCGAAGAAAAAAACCTTTAGAAAAAACACGAACAAAATAACAAGATGCTAAAAAGGGAACTTCCTAAACCAAGTAGTATGACCATTAGAAACATTACCATATTTTAATATCTTTTGTTTCTATCATTTATCCATAAGAATTTTATTCATCCTTTCATTCTTTAATGTGTCAACTGTCAAGCCATCTTTAGTCTATATTGTTACATCCTTTTGGTTTGTTTCTAAAAACCTAAAGTGCCAGTTCGGGTTTGGATTCAAGTTCGGGTTTGAAGAACCAACTCTTGAGCACAGCAAAATTTTGAAATGGGTTTGAGTTCATTATTACAAAACATATAACAGTTATATATATATATATATATATGTATGTATGTATGTATGCAATCTAGAAGCATGAATTAAGATTATAATGCCACATAGTATCATGAAAACAAAAAAATTATTATTAACTTGTAACCATAGCATCATATCAACATCAAAATATTAAAATAATAATAATGAGTTCAAGTATCATTGTTTTGGGCCTTTGGCTTTCAACAATTGGAAATTTTATACTATGTTCAATCATCTAATGAATACTCTGAATCTTCATCTTCTATAGAGAGCTTCCAATAAATCAGAGAGGTGTCATTATCAGCAATTGCATATAAAAATTTCACTTTAAGAAATCTTGAGGGCTAGTTAATTTGATTAATAAATATCTGAACTTCAGCGATTCCTTTTGTAATGTTAAAGGTCTTATTCAAATTCTGTAATAATTGTTTTCTGCAATAAATTATAGAATGCTTCTAAGTGGAATTGGACTTGGTTCACACTTGGTCTGCCCTTGTTTGACCTAGGTTCAGCCTAGACAAACCAGCCTACTGGGTTCGAACCTGATTGAACCAAGACCACAGACCGGTTCAAAATTTGTGAACAAGGTATCTTAGCTAAAAGCCCTATATTTTCCCAAATAGTAAATACCTTTCTATGAATAGCAATTTTTCGACCTTCTTTCTCAATATCTCCCGCATTTGTATATATAAAAATTCATCTACTAAACTTTGGATTGTATTATTCTATCAAGATCCACACAATGCATTGTTTTTGTTAATTTCTCCTTCAAATTGTTAAAAGAATGAGTTATTCATTTTCAATATTGTAGACTAAACTTTGCCATAATTATTCAATTTCTCCATTTTTCTGGCAATCCAATGTTTGTTGTAAAATAAGAGACAATACTCCAACAAAATAATAAATTGATTGGTATATGAGTTTGACACAATAAATGTTTTGCATTTGATGTTTCCTTTCATTGCATAATTGGGTGATTGATTGTCTACCTAAAAATTTAAATCACATTACATAAATTGACTGGTGCGATGGAAATAAATCGCCAGTAAAGTTTTCAAGTCAGAATAATAAAATTAAATGTTAAAAAATTAGAATTTTTATTTTGACTTTTATTCATAGTTACACCACCTTGTGAGATGGGGGGAGGGTGGGACAAGTTTCCAAGACGGGGGGATAGAGGGGCCTTGATTTGGGGACGGCGGTGGGGACAGGGGGGTGGCGGGGTTAGCAGGGGTGTATATATTATACATGTGATACTTAAAATGCTAGTTATGAAAAGATGTACTACAATTATACAATATAAGATATAGAGATGTAAAAAACTTAAACATTGAACATTGCATTAAAGTTTTGAACTAGAACATCATGATTCATGATCAAATGACAAACAATGAACATTGAACTTCAGCAAATGAAAGTGTCAAATTATATAATTTTAAATTTATAATATATATGTCTTCAGATATAGAAATGCAAATGTGAATAAAAATCAAGAACAGGAGGCTTTTGAACAAAGGAGGAAGGAATGGGCCCCACATCCCATTATAACAAAAATAGAATCAAAAAAATATTAAAATAATGCCTTATTTTTTAATTTTGTAATGTCCCCCATCTTGTTGCCGCAAGAGACGTCCTGGCGTCCCCTCTCGTGTCTTCCCACACCTACAGGGGACATAGAGACGTCTCGCAGTCTTCGGCAGAGGTGGCGCTCTAAGTGGCACCACTTGAGACACTGAGATGCCGTCCCCTTGTCTTGGGTGCGGCTTGGTTTGGTGGGGGGATGCATCCCCATGTTACACTGCTTTTATTTCATGTGTGATGTAATAGAAACGTGATAGGGTTTTTTTTTTGTCTTTGCTGCAATTGGAAAAAATGGCTGCAAACAACCATAGGGGTTTTTTGTTTCATCTTTCATTTACAAAAACGATTGGAAAAAACAAGTGTGTATTTTGGACACCATGTTGTGTGCGTTCATGAATAATGCACTCAAAGACATTGGCAGGTTCCAATGGATTACAAGTCTTATAGAGAAGGGGAGGAAAATACAAATGTTCATATGCAACTGTCACCACACACAAGCCATCTGTTGTAAATTTACCAAGGTGGAACTACTTAAACCTACTAATACATGTTTTGCTTCTTACTTCATTCTTCTAGATTGTCTTTTGAAGTCAAAGAAACTTTGTGTTCCACAATTGTTAGTGATGCATGGCAGCTTGGAGAACAATCTACATTAGATATTGCAGTTGAGGTGAGAGGTATGGTTTTGGATGAGCATTTTTTGGATTATGTAAACTTTGTTGTAGGTTTTATTAAACCCATATGTTAAGTGATCAGATTTATAGATTCAGATAAGACATGTTTGTGAGAAATCTATGAAGAAATAGATTCTTTGCATGAAAGAGTCAAAACAATAACTGATGTCAGAGATTCTTCTCCATATCCTTTGATAGATGAGAAGTTACGTGAAAGATGGAATAAGCTCAATAGTAAATACACCTTTTCATTGTGCTGCATATGCTCTTAATCCTAAATAGTATGATATACAAGTGACTAAGAAGAGGGCTCCACCCTACGATAGAGAGGTTGTGAAAGGATTTTGGCTTGTAGTAAAAATATTTATGGCCGAGGTAAGAATGTTTCAATTTTGAAGAGTCAACAGAATAAGTTTTCATGAGGGCAAGGTGATTTTGGCTCCATGGAAGCTTTATATGACATGAAAGTAGAGAAAGACCCTATAGTGTGGTAGTGAAACTATGGAGGTGAAGCTTCTAAACTACAATTGTTTGCAATAAGATTCTTTCCCTAGTAGATAGCTCATCTTGAGAAGTAGGAGTACTTTCGGGTTCATTCATTCACTAAAGAGCAGTGTAACACCAGTACTGGGATATGTCGGGACGACGGGACAAGTTTCTAGGATGCAGAGAAAATGAGCCTCATTTTCGGGACGGTAGGGGGACAGCTAGGGGACTATGACAAGGGGAGGACGGGGCAGGGAGGGGTGTTGCATAGTATACATATAGACCTTGAAATGCTAGTTATGAAATGATATTTCAATAGAACATACCAAATTAAAATACTTGAACATAGCGAAATTGCAACATGCACTAGAACCATTGAACATTCAACATAGTAACATATTACATACCCTATAGTAACATTCAAAAACCAAAATTCAAATAAAAATTCAAGTACCCATCCCAACGGCGACATGGTTGCAGAATGACAGAGGTGGGGTTACTCAAGTACTCAAGTACCCGGTTTGGAAAAGTCTTAGGGATGGTTACTTCGAGGTTTGGGAGGGGGGTGTGAGTCACCGGGTTTCACTGCTAAAGAGGAACCGGTTATGGTCAAAGAAAGTAGAGAACTTGGTGTACGTTCATAGCTCACTTTGTCTACTCTCTTGTATGGATCCTGGATATAATGAGGGCCTTCAATTAAGATGGGATCAAATTCTTCTTGATGGAGAAGCTGGTGCCTTGTGGATGGAGAGGTTGAAGTAGATGGCGTTACTGACTTACCCCCTGTTATTCCACCAATAGAGTAACTTGAGCTTGAGAGCAGTGACTATTCGGAGAGCATCATAGATGAGGACCTTGATATGGATGATCAATGCATAGATTAAGATATCTGATTTTTGTTTCAGTTTTTTATTTGCATACCAGCTTTCTATTTATCAAGATTAATTCAATATGTAATCAGTTTGAAACTTTGATTCAACACTGATTACCAGTAAACTACTAACTTTATCACTATTCAAGTATGAAGTTAATCATTTGCAATATGTTGTTATGATTTATGATCTTCTTATTCATGTTTAAAGTTTGACTTCTGTAATGCATCTAAACATTTAGCATGTATATTATTATGGAGTCAAACTTATTGCAAATTTGAAACTGAAAACAATATGTTCTTTTGAAAACTCAATGTCATGATTCATATTTTCAATTTTTTTATAAAATATTAAATTATAAACTAATATCAAGCCTATCATACCTAGCCAAGTACTTTTGTCCCTGTGCAACCTTGGCTAAGACTAAAACAAGCCTATCATCGTAGTTTACAACCTGCTGTTTATTTAAAAAACAAACCAAAAAAAACTTAGATAACATTATCTCCAACTCATCATTCATATCTTCATATCTTGCTTTTCTTGGTCTTTGTTGTGGTTCCACAACGCATGCTCCATTTCGATAAAAAATGGGGACTCCCTACTTTATTTTTTGGGCTTTCTGGATCCCTAGTCCGGGGTCCGAGTCCTTTTGAGGTCTTATCTAGTGTCCTAGTTTTATCCAGGTCCTGACTAAGAAGCCCAGGTGATGAAAAAATCAGGAATTTTAATGGAGAGGGCTCTTTTTCATCCGAAAGGGGGTGCATCAGCGCACCTCATCGGGTGCGCTAGTGCGCCTTTATCCATTTGAAAAAACAAAAAAATGCATTGTATTGCGTAGCTGCACACTATGCAGTACAAAAGTGTGGGGGGAGGTCTATATACCTCCTCTTCCTTCTCTCTGCATCCTTGTCTTCATTGTTTTCTGCGGAGTTCTCCAAGCTTTCCAGCGCACTTCCGCACTTGACTAGATGCGCTCGCTCTCCTTCTCGCTCCACTTAACAACTTGCGAAACACACCAAGTTAAAAACAATGGTGCGCATTAGCGCACCTCCCTGGGTGCGCTAAAGCGCACCATATTCACCAAAAAACATAAAAACAAACCAAAAAAAAAAAACAAAGTTAAAACTCACCCTAAATTGGGTGCACATCAGTGCACCTGCTCGGATGCGCATTGTAAGCATTGCCAAAAACCTTTAAAATAAAAAACAACACACTATTAAGATAGGTGTGCATTAGTGCACCCGCTCGGATGCACTAATGTGCACCTATTTCTTTGTTTTGTTTTCAAAAAACTTAAGCTCAAAAAGATCTTCACCCTCAAAATAAGCGCACCAGGCGCACCTATCAGGTGCGCCAGGTGCGCTATATCTTTTGCTTTTGCATTCTGAGGGTTAATAATTAGGTTTTCAGATAATCAGGTTTTAGGGTTTTGTTTGTAGGGTGTCATTAATCCATTTGTTCCTCAATTCCGAGCTAATAGACATATTTTTATGCAGATTCAATGGCATCTTCCTCATCCTCCCTTGGCGAGAAAATAACACTAAAACCAATAGTGTTCAAGTTCCAGGGCATTCCGAAAAAATCACGGTTTCAAGATGACAACTCAGAGATTCAAGATACAAATTTGGGACACACGGATTTGGAGAATTCTTAAAGATATGTGACAAATCAACTGAGAGGTCCCAGATGATCTCCACACTGATCCGATTAGGGCTTGTTCAATGCAACATCACACCTAGTGTTAGTGCAGTCTTTAGAGCTGATCATGACACTCGTTGAACATTTTGTTACTGAAGAGAGGGTTGTCAAGAGCATAATGGGAGAGATCGTTCTTGATTTCCAACCCAAGAATATTGAGGTGTTCCATCTCCCAAGGGTAGATCAATTTATTAGGCTAACTTATGAGCAAGCAAAGAGATGGTATTGGGAACATATTGACAAGGCTTCTAAAATCATCCAATCTTCATACCTTATAGAGAAGACTCCTCTAGGAAAGAATGTTAGAGTAAATAATTAATTAATTATTAATTATTTATTCTATTACTTAAGCTTACTTAGGTAAATGCATGTAGTTAATAGTTGTAATGATGAGTTGTTGACAACATGGGAGTTTGTTCCTTTCTAGCATGTTCCACTTTTTTGTGGAAGAGTGCTTAGTTGTCAACCTTATCTTCTACCTCCTTCCAACTTGTTCTACAAGCTTCCTTGAGGCCTTTATATTCGGTCTCTCTCATTGTAAATTCATTCATTCACATAGCAATTTCATTTTTCTATTGTGAACTATTTTCTTTTGCTTTGTTTCCTTCAAGCTCTTGCTCCTTCGGTTTCTCTTCAGCAAGCTATTTGCATGTAGGTGATCTTGGCGAGCTGTGAAGTTGGCTTTCATCAACTTCTACATGGTATTAGAGCCTCCCTGCTGGTTCTTGGTCTGAAGGATTTTTGAAGCCATGATTCAGAGACAGAAACCTTAGTTTGTTTGTATTTTTCCTTCAATCAAGAGGAAGAATATTTTTTCAGTATTTGGAGAAAAAGGAGAAAGAGGGTTTGACATAACAGATCTATCATTTTTTGGAGGTGCGACGGTGGCGATTTAGAAAAAATAACTACAGAGATGATATTCAAACAACGATATCTCCCTCATATGGACTCGTTTTTTCGAGAATTTTTTTTTTGTTTTGGGATAGAATTTTGTGATCTACACATTGGTGCAGGTGGTTTGAGATCTCTGTTTCTGAATTTTTCTGCAACTCACAAATTTTGATTTTTGCTACTTTAAATGCTTTGTATGGGCTCATCTGGACACATAATTAGGGTCCATTTTTTATGAAAGTGCATTTTTTTGGTCTACTTTCCAGATCTACAATTAGATTATAGGTTATGTGGACAAAAATACTGCTTTTAGAAATAGGCCCTAAATTGGCTATTGTAGTCGGACTAAGTATAGAGTGCCCAAATCATACATTAGGGGGGTTAATTGATCTCTTTTGCATTGTGGGGGTGAGCATTTTCTTTTTTGTAATTTTCCTCAGAATAGACCCTTTTGCTTCCATCTTCTTCTCTCAATGTCGGATCCTTCTGTGACCTGGCTAACGCCACACAACTATCACACCTGGAAGGCACAAATGACTAGGCTTCTCATGTCAAGAGGCTTATGGTATGTCTGGATGAGAACCAACCTGTTGTAACGCACCCTTTTGAGGTTCTTCAGTACAGGAATAAAATGGATGAGGCTTTGGGATTGATTGCACTGAACATCTCAGATAGTCTTCTGTTTCACTTGGATGGTTTGATCACTTCGCGGGCTATCTGGATGAAATTCCAGTCTTTGTTTGGCACAGTGAATGAGTTCCAGGCACTTCAGATTGATGCAAAGTTGACCTCTATGTCACCTGATAGCTTTCCCACCATTGAAGACTTCCTGATGAAGTTCAAATCTCTATGTGCAGTTTTGCAGGGATGTGGGAAAAAAAAACAGATGATGAGTGTATCTTTTTGATACTCTCAAAGTTGCGAGGACAATATCAGATCTTTTCTTCCACTTTCTACTCCACTATGGATGCCTTGGGTACCAGACATCAAATGCCTTCTTTTGAGACATTTTTTGATCGGTTGACACGGGAACAGTCCAAGATCACTCAGATCGATTCACTTATAGGTTCACAGTCACAAGCATTGCTTGCCAAGGATACACAGGGGCAGAAGCCGAAGCAGATATTTGATTCCTCCTCTCAGCACTCTACTGGTACATCCTCTTCTTCTAAGAAGAAGGAGAAAAAGAAGACTGAGACTCCTACTTGTTCCTATTGTCAGAAAGGATCTCATGATGAGTCACGTTGTTTTCAGAAGAGATTTGATGGCTATGAGAAACATATTGCTGATTTGCAAGCTCTCCTGCAAAAGAGCACTATTTCCTCTCCATCCTCTTCTACCTCACAAGAGTCTTCTTTTCAAGCTTCTTCCACCTCTTCGACATCTATACCAAATCTTGGAAAGGGTCATGCATTACGGGCTTCCATTGCATCCCCTTCACAGGTCCCTTGGATACTGGAGTCAGGTGCTTCTCACCATATGACATCTTCTCAAGGTGTCTTCTCTACTCTTGAGGCTTCTCCCATTCCTCATATTCTCATGGGGAATAATGTTGCCCTACCAGTCTGCGGGAAAGGTTTAGTTCACATCCAGGATGGTATATTCAATGATGTATTGTATGTTCCATCTTTGTTTGACAACCTTCTCTCAATTTCTCAGATTACACGTAGTGGATCAGAGAAAACAGTTGAGTTCAGTGCAGATTTAGTCTTGATTCGGGACCGTGCTATAGGAGGCCTTATTGCTACAGGGACAGTTGATTCTTCCACCCGTCTCTACACCTTCTTGCACTTTTTCCCACCATCTCTGTTGTCGGAGCACACTACTTCTCTTTCGCAAGAGCATCATGTGGTGCAATTAGGATACTTGAACCTTTGTATTGTTCTTGAGATCCCTGTTTTGACTACCACACCACATCTGGTTGAGGTCTTTTCTCTTCAGCAGGATTCTTCTTCTACTCTACCTGATCCTCCAGCTCCATTCATCAAGCCACCAGGTGCACCTGTTGCGGATTCTACAGTGGACATTCATGACAATATTATCACACCTGTCTTGGGGATTCCCTTGCAGGGTCCTCATATTTTCTCCTTTGAGCATCAGCTAGGCCTTCCAGTTTTCCCTCTCATTCAGGGGTTTCCTTATTTACTCCGCATTGGAGTTTCATTGGTTCGATTCCTTCTCCAGGGGCTCCATTATTCTGGGGGGGCTTTGACGTCTTTTCTATCTCTCATGGGGGGGTTGGTTGTACTTATTGTTTTGATAGAGTCTTTTGAAACATCTCCATTGGAAGTTGTACTTGGGGGGTCTTGTTGAGGCCTTCCTTCCTTCACTTCCTTTATTTCTTCAACATGTTTGTACTTACCTCTTTTTGGGGGAGGGTTTTTCCCATGAGATTTTCCCTCTTTCCCCGTTTTTAGAGGTTGCATTTCTTTGCATTGTACATGGGTACCTAACATGGCCTTGTTGCCGGGACACATTGTGCATTTTCTCTTAGTTTTTGTGAGCTTAAGGCATTCCCCTAAGTTGCACTTAAGGGGGGGTGTTAGAGTAAATAATTAATTAATTATTAATTATTTATTCTATTACTTAAGCTTACTTAGGTAAATGCATGTAGTTAATAGTTGTAGTAATGAGTTGTTGACAACATGGGAGTTTGTTTCTTTCTAGCATGTTCCACCTTTTTGTGGAAGAGTGCTTAGTTGTCAACCTTATCTTCTACCTCCTTCCAACTTGTTCTACAAGCTTCTTTGAAGCCTTTATATTCGGTCTCTCTCATTGTAAATTCATTCATTCACATAGCAATTTCATTTTTCTATTGTGAAATATTTTCTCTTGCTTTGTTTCCTTCAAGCTCTTGCTCCTTTGATTTCTCTTCAGCAAGCTATTTGCATGTAGGTGATCTTGGCGAGTTGTGAAGTTGGCTTTCATCAACTTCTATAAAGAAAACCAGCAAAGTCGACATGACAAGAGGATATATGAAATAAGATATTGGATACTCGATTATAATCTTGACTAGGGTTATGGGTTTGCCAGCAGCCGGACACCTGAACATTTTCATGGTGCATTTTATTGAAACGATAAAGAAAGTGGAGATGCCACTAGATTGGACTTCTACTCTTAGTCAGAATTTGGGTGAACAATTGGTGGTGGCAAAGAACAACAAGAAATTCTACATGACATCATACTTGGTGTATTTGTTAGCCGCGAGAGCCATAGATTATCCAGGGCTTTACAAGAGGGGTAGTATGCAGGATGCCAATGCATGACCATATATCGTATATCCCCAACTGGTGAAGAAGAGGCTTTCAGATCAAAGCAAAGAATACAAAATTGTAAATGATGCTTTCATCTTCGTCATAATTTGGTTTATAGAAGGAGATTATGCAAAAAGAATATCAGAGGAGGCAGCCGCACAGATATCATTAGTTAGGGCTTACTATATTCAGTTTCGAACGTTTACATATTTAAGGGTAGCGGGTACAACTATTAACCCTAAGAAGCTCCCTAGGTATCCCAGTGACAGATTGATTCTCCTGGAGATTTCGTGACAACTCTTGTTTGCCTATGACAGAGTTAGAAAGCAACATAAAATATGTTGGACTTGGCCTATGACTATAGGTCCTTTTCAAGTAGATCGGAGGCAAGATATCCCCTCTTTTGAATGTGAATGGGATCAGTATCCATTAGAAGAGTATAATTCTCCGCGTCCATATTTTTACAATATCGGGAGAGTGCAATACTTGGTAGGCAAAACATTTCAACATGAAGAAGCCATTGAAGATCATTGGATGAATGCGACAAATGACTACAATGTCCGTATCAAGGATTGTTGTAGGATGACTTTGTATTTGGCAGAGAAGGCTTTGAAGATAAAGATTCCGTTGAAGATTGCGCAACAAGACACGGAAGAGTTGCTTGATCCTTTGTTCAATAGGGATAAAATTGGTGAAAGGCCTATTATGAATGCCGAGATTGATAGAGAAGAAAACTCGGACATTATTCACAAGGTAAGGCACGTCATCAAATTGACGAAGGATTGGATCAAGAAACCATTCAAACTTGATCCAATTCCTGAGATAGTGATCTTCCATGCGCAAGCCCATCCATGCACAAGCCTGTCCAGCCAAAGGTAGAGGGAACAAGGTCACCGTCCCTACATTTACAGCTCAGTCACTAGTAAGGCTAGAAACGGTGCACCAACTTGATAGGCCGGTTGGTTATTATCGAGCTCAAAAGGGTAAAGGAAAGGGCAAGAGGAAGAGGAATTCTCCGCAACAAGTTGAATCAGAAGAGGGAGAAGTTTCGGCACCTACACAGGAAGAAGAGGAAAACATAAAAGGGACAAAGAATTTAGAAGCCACACAAGCCCAAGGTGATCCTCAAGTGTGGCCAGTTGCACAAGGCCAAACATAAATTGAAGTACAAGAGTTTCCCCGCCTCAATAGGTAGAACAAGGCTCCCCCTCAGTGCCTAAAAGAAGGAAAATTAAGACTTCGGTAAAGAGGAGACAAAAGGTAATCAAGAAAGTGATCCCTTTTCCATCAATCCTCGAACCCATCCCGGAAGAGGTTGAAGAAGAGGGTGATGAGGATGAAGAGGATGATCTACCCTTGAGTCGGAGGACTCGGCTGCAAAGCCATAGAGGAGGAACGAAGGAGAATTTCCACGATCACACTGCCATCTATCCCTGATAAACCCGTGCAGACCACTACATCAGAAGATGAAATGCAACAGTGGATAGATGAGCAGGATGTGGAGGGCACTGATATCATTAAGATGTCAGATTTTGACTTTATGCCCATGGGTACTGAGTTGGTTGGGGATAAGATCAGAGACACGCTAACCAATCAACCTCAACAAGAGGATTGGACTTAGATGCCCCCTGAATCACAAGGACCTTAGATAGTTCCGGAATCCCAGCTACAAGTCACATTTTGTATAGACAAGGGATCAGCTATCCCTCTTCCTCCAAGTACAAAAATTGAATAAGTCCAGGCAGAACATGAAGAAGAGCCACAACAAGTATCCACCGATGAAGTGTTAGAAGAGAGGCATATAAGTGAACAACCTCAGCAAACTTCCTAGGACATAGAGGTGAGAACTGTGGGTTCTACAGATACAAAGACTCCTGATACAGATCTACTGCAAAGGGAGGAATCCAGAAAGGAGCAATAAGGGGAAAGGTATAGCTGAGCAAACACCTTCATCCTCTAAAGGTAAATCTCTGATGCAACATATTCCAAGGTGGCTCAGAAAAGAAGTGATAAGAAACAAGAAGAAACAATTCACTACTGAGGAAGAGGATAGGATGGAATTGATAGAAGTGCTAAGGAAACCTGATTCACCTCCTAACGATGCGCGACCATTAGCCTTCATTATGAGTGATCAGAATCAAGACCTTTTTGCTCATGTAGCTCTTCCTCCTCTACAATCAAATGTTGAAGAATTGACTCCTAGGGATTATCAAATCCGGGAAGTTATGCTTGGAAAGCCAACCTTGGAAACTGCAAAGCTAATGGTTACGACAGGGATGAAGGAAGTTTTTAGGAGCCTAGAATAGGATGGGGCAGAATTGATAACACTTAGGCGTCAGAATGAAATCCTAAAGGGATATTTGAGCAAAGTTGTTGGCCCCTTGGATCCCACTAACTTGGAAGAAACTCTAAATGCAGCAATTTAGAGAAGGGATAGAGGTGCAGTGCACTTGGACCCATTTTTGAATGCCTGTCAGCAATGGTGGGAAAGTTTTGAGGAAAAGGGCGTACTAATTATTTAGGGAAATCTTAAATTATTACATGTTATGTAGGAGAATGTGGATAAGTTAGTAGCAATTTTGAATCAAGATTTTGGTTTAATGGATGAAGTGCATACCTGGGGGAAAGATTTACAGGCATTACAGGCAATCAAAGGCTAGAGGTATCGGATACTCATGGATGTATATACAGTGGAGAAACTAGATTTAATAGATGATTGGATTGAGAAGATTGCAGATGGAAATAAAGTAATGGAGTTATTACACACAGAGATTCACAGGCTCAAGGACCAAGCCCGAGAGCAAATTTTGGAAGCTGAGAAACATTATAGTGATGCATGTTTGGACATTTTTTAGGATGATGCACGAGAAAAACTAATACTAGTAGAGGTAGTAGTTCAGAGATTTTGGAAAACTTTTGATGAAGTTTCTAATGATGAAGATATCCGGCAAGCTTTCAGAACAGAAGAAGCATTGTTAGAGCTTGATACAAACCTCGAGGATTTTGCAGAAACCCGTATAGAAGTGGGTAATTACAGGCAGAAAGTAAAGGACACATATAATGCCTTAGATTTACTGATGTGGCTAAAGTCACTGAGATAATTGAGAAATTCAAGGGCAAATATCTTGACATAGCTCTAGTATAAAGGCGAACAAAACCCAGAAGCCAGAATTTCAATTTTGACACTTGGTGAAGTTTTGCATTTTTTACCTCTGAGGTGTGTTGCTGCGCCAAGTGCGCTGGTGCGTTTTTTGAAAAGTGTTTTGGAAGATTTTGAAGAAGTCAGAGGTGTGTCGACAGTTAATTGCCAGTTCCAAAATTAGAGCTTTCCATGCATTGGAAACACATTCTGACAGCAGTTGAACTCCGACAGACGCCTAGTAAGGATGGAACTTCTATTTTTGACACTTCCAGACACTCCTACATCAACTGATGGCTCTCTTCTTCTTATTTTCTCATGATTTCTTTGTTTTATGACATATAAAGGCTCATGCATCCAATTAATGATACAAAAATGGATGGAGTCCTATTAAGCACCAGTTAGAGAGTCAAATTGTACATAATTAGATTTGTTTTATTGATTTAGAAGCATATGATTGCAAGAAGATATCTCTCACTCTCAACACAAATTGAGGAGATGATTTCTTATAAATACAGGATTGTAATATGTAATCGAGGCTGCTGTTATTTTGCAATAATATATGCTTTTGGTGCTCGCATTTGGAGTGTAGTGATTCTTGCCTAAGTGTGTTATATTTGTGCATGTATGTTTATGGAATGTGATTGAGCCAAAAAATTTATTGCGTTGTTTCTGGTTGTGTGATCTTTTAATTCTGGTGTTTGCTACAGTTTTGCGAATTCCGCTGACGTACCTAGTTCGAGAAGAGATCACCATATTGTTCCTACATAGCTTTTCATCTTGCATGAGCACACTTTCCGTGGCCTTGCGATTTGATGAAAAGTGAAACATCTTACGGTTGTTAAATTCCTATCGACAATTGCATCAGTGGAATTAAGGAAGCGCTGCTCCTATTTTCATTGGTTACCCACCGATTTCTTCGAAGACTTGACTCGCAGACGCGTTGTTTCCGTAGCTTATGTCCGTTAGGATTTACTTTTCATGTTATTTGCTTGAACTTGTCACCATATCTTCGTTATTTGCTTTACTACCCCTTGGTTAAATTAAGAATTCATATGGTTACATTGTTAGATTGCATTCATCGAAAAACAAAAAAATACAAAAACATAGTTCTTTTGTGTGTTTACCCTTTTGAAGCAGCAAACAAATTCTACATCTTATCCGAAGTCATCCGAACCAGCAAAAGCCTCCTCGTGAACATTCACATTTATCTTCAACTGAAAGGATTCCAATAGGTCGCAAGATCACCTGGAACTTCGGAGTTGATCCCCAAGATTGACTTTTCAAGAGAGGAGTTCGAAAGGATTCCTACCGTTAAGCATCGTGCAAAACGACAGCTCAACAGTCTTGACCAGCTAACCTAGGTCACCTTTCTGCTCCTTCCAAAACTTCTACAGCCCCTACAGCCCCTACAGCAGTGGTATCCTTCTCTCATTCTCATGGCAGCAGAAAATGGTTACAGACAATTCAGATTTCTGCTTCTAACAGCAAAGATTGCCAGAGAATGTTGCCTTTACTCGTCTTGCAATGTTTCCCTTATAAACTAATTCAACTCCCTTAACTATGCACTAAACAATACAATAGTACAGTTTGACTTCTACACAAGGCATGTTCATTGGTTATTAGTTGTGCTTTTTTACAGCTCGGTAGAGAGATGACAAGAGGTTTCATGCCACGTCATCAGCATGCTATGCTTTTACAATGTTTAAACTGGCCATGACTTGAGTTTCCATTTGAATAGTTGATATTGTGGAGGGTATTTTCCATGCCTCATGGTTAGAATCTTGTTGAAATGATGATGTGTGTTATTCATGTGGGGAACTTTCTCCTTTCTACGAGTTTGTTTACTGGTTATCACCATATTTTTCTAGCTTTTATTTCAGGGTTCAAATTTATTAATTACTATTTTCTACCTGAAGTAAACTGCATGTTAAACAAACTGTCAACATTGAGAGATTCGTTCACTAAAAGCAATGACCTTAGGAGTTCATAGGAGGTTGTGACACTAATACTTGATCTAAATGCACCATGAATAAACTACGTACATGCTTTTTTTCATTATCAAAGATCATGTACAGCATTATTTCATAGCAGATAGTTGATTTCTTGAAGAATATGGCACACAGGTGTGGGATTTGATAAAGTTGATGGATTATCTTTCTGCAAGAGAGGACATTGATCCTTCTAAAATAGGAATTACTGGTGAATCGCTAGGAGGTGAAGATTTTCTCTCACCTAAATATTTAATAGGAATGTAGTTCTGGTTTCTTTAACGCTTCTAAAAATGGCCGCAGTTATTAGATCCTCCTAAAAATGGCCATAAAAAGCTTTAAAAAGTTAATACTTTGGGTTGCTTGATGATTTGTGTTTGTCAAAAATTTGAAATGGTTCTATGGCTACTGTAGAATAAATGAAAATTTTGATTTGGTTTTATGAATGTGGACAACTGGTTTTCAGCTTCTGATTAGCATTGATACAATCGTGAAGGAATGCATGCATGGTTTGCTGCTGCTGCTGATCCACGATATGCTGGAGTGGTTCCAATCATTGGGGTTCAGGTGTGATTAAATCTGTTTTAATTGAAGTTAAATGTTTTTTCTTTTCCTCTTGCACCATCAGTCTATAAAAGTTCAGTTCTCTGTGATTATATCATCCCCATGAGATATATAGATCTTCAAAAGGAATTAATGGCATTAGACGTGCAGGGTTTTGGGTGGGCCACAAGAAATGATAGGTGGCATGCTCGAGTTAGAAGTATAGAAGATGTATTTGAAGGTCAGCACTTGAAGATTGTACATTGTGTTGATTTGATTTATTATCCATATGAATAGTTACTATTGTTTTCATTGATCACAGTGGCCAAAAATGATCTTGGTAAGTCTTCTGTAGATGCTGAAGTGGTCAACATGGTATGGTCTATTTGAGGAAAATAGTTTAAAGTTGGACTGGGATTTTAGTTTCCACTTTGTTTGGTCATCTGAATGCTACTCATTGACTTCATGAATCAGGTTTGGGATAAAATAGCCCCTGGATTAAGAGATAAATTTGATGCCCCCATCTCAATTCCATCAATTGTGCCACGACCACTCTTGATTCTGAATGGTATAATTGTTGGTTTATGTATCTTGCATTAGGGTTTGACACAGGGCTTATCAAAAAGCTGTATCTTCAAGCATTACTGAAAGTTTACTAGTTAATAATGACAGGTGAGAAGGATGCTCGATGCCCCGTGGAAGGTTTGGAAGAAACAATCTCTATAGCAAAGGATGTCTATAGTAAAGCTAATATTTCAGGAAACTTCAAGGTGTATATCTCATATTTTTTGTTCTCTAAAGGATTGTAACTTCGCAAATGAAAATATGCCTTCCAATCGTTTTAAGATAGTAATGCACGTCAACCTTGTGCATGCTGATGATTGCAGTTTTCTTATGGGTACCTTAAATGAGAAGATAATATGCTTATTTGTTTAGCCACACAGTATTCAATTTATTTGGAGACAAATTTGCCATATAATTGTAATTGTTTTAGTTATTACATTTGTGAAATCTGATTACGATAAGTGGATGAGGAATGCTTAGTGGAACTTTTATGACTTGGTATCCCTGTTCTGCTATTTGTTCCTAATATAGTGCACCTTTTATCTTTGTTAGGATCTTTTAAAAGGTTGTAAAACAGGAATTCTAGTTCGTGGTGACTAACCGAGTGTACTTGTGCTATCCTTTAGGTTTCTGTCTGCATCACTGTTTGCATAGCTGACAGCTAATCTGTTGTTGAATTCCAGTATGACACCTTTCATGGTTAAAGAAGCCAGTGATTGGTTTGACAAGTTTTTGATGAGAGGTGTCACTCTTCGCAGTACTGGGCTTGAATATCTCAACTAGAAAGAGTCACTAGATTTTGTCCACTAAATGCCATCCTTATTCAGAGTTATTTATATCCCAAGAAATATTTCTTCTTATCAATCATACTCATCTCAAGATCATTCTTCACTTTTGAAAATTTCTCACTAGCTTCATCATTTCCTTCAAAGATAATATAATCAATAGATACTACAATTATTAGTAATCCTCTTGAATTTTTCCTTAAGTACATGTTACAGGCTGCATTACCTTTCTTAAATCCTAGATTTCACAAATGTTTATCCAATCTTGAATACTAAGCTCTAGGTGCTTGCTTTAATCCATACAAAACCTTTCTCAGTTTGCAAACCATATATTGATCTTTAGTCAATGAAAAACCATCATGTTGTTCAATGTAAAACTCTTCTTCAAGTTCTATATTTAGAAAAGATGACTTAACATCCATCTGTTATACCTTGAAATTCTCGCTAGATGCATATGCCAAAAACATTCACACTGCTTCAAGTCTAGCAATAGGGGCAAAAGTTTCCTCAAAATCAATTCCTTCTTATTGTTAGTAACTTTTGCATACTAACCTTGCTTTGTTTCTTACCACTTCTCCTTGTTCATTCATCTTGTTTTGAATACCCACTTAGTGCCAATTATGTTCTCATATTTAGATCTATAGATCAGTTCCCATGTTTTGTTCTTTTCAATCTACTCAAGTTCCTTTTTCATTGCATTTATCCAAAATTCATCTTTACATGCTTCATCTGCAATCTTAGGTTCAACTTGTATTATCAAACATAATTCTTCACTTAATTTGTTCCCTTTCATTACTCCTTTGTATTCACTACAAATTATTTGATTCATAGTGTGATTCCTTGCAACATATCTTGGTGATCCTTTTTCTATTTTGACTTATGTTCTAGGTTCTTGTCTTGGTTTTTTTGCATGCAAATCATCATCAGTTTCATAAAATAGTTGTTGCTTTACATTCTGAGTCTTAGGCCTCTGATTAGTATTTGCACCCTCATCTAAATCATAATGAAGTATCCTTTCCCATATTCTAAATTTTTCATCAACTTTCACGTTAGTGTTTTCAACAATAGTTTTCAGTCTCTCATTAAAACATCTATATACTTGGCTTTTCAAAGAATATCCAAGAAATTTGCCTTCATCATTTCTAAGATAGAACTATCCTATATCATCCTCTCTTTTGATATAACATTTACTTCCAAACATTATAAAGTATTACACAGTAAGTGTATGTCCAAACCATAGTTCATAGGGTGTCGTACCAGTACCTTGTCTAATCTATACTCTTTTCATTGTCTATATTGCAATGTTCATTTCTTCTCTCTAATGGATATGTGATACATTACCTTCAAGCATCATAGCTCTCACTGCCTTACTGAATGATTTGTTCCTCCTTTTTGCTATTCCAATCTATTGTGGAGTCTTAGGAGCTGAAAGTTCTCTTAATCCCATTATCCTCACAAAAGAGGTTATATTCATTTGATATAATTCTCCTCCTCTATCCGATCTTAAGCATTTTATCTTCAATCCTGATTCATTCTCTACTCCATTTCTAAATAATTTGAATTTCTCAAAAGCTTTATGCTTCTCTCTAAGAAATGTTACCCACATCATCCTTGTAAAATCATTAATGAAAAGAATGAAGTACCTTTCACCATACAATTGTCTTGAAATTGTAGGACCACATAAATATGTATGTGCAATCTCTACTTCACTGATGTAGTAAATATCTTACTTGGAAAAGAGTTGTTTTATTTTTCCATCACACGTTCCTTGCCAATCATTTTAGAAGGCTTCACAATCTTAGGTAGATCTCTTACTACATTTTTTGCACTAATCTTCTCAATGTTATCAAAATTAATGTGATAAAATCTCTTATCCACAACCAACTGTCATCTACTTTTGCAACTAGACATGTCATCTCATGAATAGGATTTAATTAAAAATATTACCTTTAGTCCTTGTACCTACTCTAATTAGTTTTCCATTTTTTTAAAAAGTGATACAAGTCTTCTCAATTGCAATTGGTATCCCTTATCAACAAGTTGTCCAACACTCAAAAGATTATGTTTCAATCCATCAACAAAATAGATGTACTCTATGTTATTTTTAACACCAAAATTCATTGATTGATCATTTTCCTTTAATAGGACATGGTGCATTGTTTCCAACTCTAACTACTCTTCCATCATAACTATCAAACTCAAAAAAAAATTCATATCTCAAGTCATATGATGAGAGAATCCACTATCTATAATCCAATCAAACTTTTTCTTTTCTACATGTGAAACTAATGCTTTCTCCTCTTTTGCACCTTTTTCATGACTTTATTCTTTAATAGCAAAAAATCTATAATCCAATCAACACTTTCTAATAAATTTATCATCTAAAAATAAAATTCACCATCTTCATTAGCAAAGAAGTAATCTTTTGTAATCTTTGACTTATAAGGCTTCTTAGGTTTTGTCTTATATTCTCTCTTAGGGCATTGAAATGAAAAATGACCAAATTCTTTGCAAGTCATATAAGAATTTTTTTTTTCTTAACTTTAGGTTCTCTTCTCATAAGTAATGCTAGACCTTTATCAATCTTCTTGTCTTCTTCTTGCCTAGCTTCTCATTCTGTAGCATAATCTCCACGTGTGCTTGCACTCATGGTCAACGTAGTGTTGTCATTATGTACACTAAAGGTAATTTCTATCATTGTTCTCCCTTATTTATGCTTCAATATTTGTTCAAATGCTTGCAACTTCCCAAGTAGTGTCTCTTTATTAAAGTTAGGTTTGATGGGAATAGTCTCCACAATAGTTTGTGCATTGTTCTCATAAGCTGGTGGTAAAGATTTCAGAATCTTCCACACAACCTCATCTTCAGTAATAATTCCATCACAACTCGTAATTTATGGGTCAGTGCAAGAAGTTGGGTCTCACTTTTGGCCAAAAAGTGGAAGTGTTTTTCCTGTTTTTGAAATTTTTTGTCAATTGATGTCAAAATTCGAGGTATATAGAGATTGAATATTAAAAAACTCCAGAAATAAAATTTTTAGTGTTCGGAATCTAGTTTTTGAATATGTAATTTATTTTTGCACCCATTTGATAGATTATTTTTTTGGTATGGATCTTTAGAAACCACTTTTTCAAAATGCTTGTTTCAGGACCATACCATGCTTGTGTACGGACACCATAATTTGACACAAATAAATGAATTTTTGCAAATCCTTTTAAAGGGAGTTACCTAATACACCTAAGATTGATGACAATATTTTTTCTTAATTTTTTATTGAATAATTTTATTATTATTAATTATTAATTGGCTATAAAGGTAAATTTTAAAACCTCTTGTGTACGGACCATATAATTTGATCTAAATCTCACTTTTTTCAATTTTTTTTTTTAAACATCAAAAGAATTGTATGCAGATTGATGACATATAAATTAATTTAAGAAAAATTATAAAATAAAAAAGTTATTAAAGTTTTAGTGAATGTCACTTTTTAACGTTTAGGAGATAGTTTTGATTAATAAATAATGGAAAAATAGAAAATAAACTAATAACACTATAAAATTTACATTTTCGAAATCAGAACAGCAAGACCTATAATGGGTTTTTGTCTCGTCAAAAAATTCAATAGGAATGACTATAAAAAAATTATGACAATATCAGAAATTGTCGATTAAATGCCTTAGAAAAAAAAAGGAGTACAAAGGCATAGCTTGGTGGGACCAAGCCTATGCCATGCCTTTCCCCAAGGCAAAACCCCATGCAGAAGTCGGGAGCCATGCCAAATTCCTGCTCATGTCTCACGAATCGGGCACTTGATTTGTAATTCAAAAATCGGGTGCCCGATTTTTTTAAACTGTTATACCGACTTTTTTAAAATTGAGCACCCGATTTTTTAAAAATCGGGTACCCGAGTACTCGAATTTTAAAAAATCGGGTGCTCGATTTTTAAGAAATCGGGTACCCATTTCTGATTTACCCGTTGAGTCCCAAAAGTTGCCCCATCGACTCAATTTCAATGATTGAAATGATTGAACAACAGTTTCGACCCGCAACACCGAATTTCATCACGCTTATTCTATTTTCTTGTCCTCTTATACAATTTGTACGCTACTGATTCAAATTCAAAACTGGTGCAAATATGGGATCAAAACAACGAAGAAAGAAGAAAGCAAGAGTTCTGACAAATGAGGAGATTGTAGCAAATAAAGAGAATGAAGCACAACGTCAACGAGAGAGAAGACAGAGAATTAGAGACTTGAACAATGTTTCAAAGGAGAAAGACATTGAAGATACCATGATGGATGAAGAAGTCAAAGAAGAGAACCCAATACAAGAAAATTCAAGTGCACATTCTAATTATGCATTCAATACAGGTGTGTCTCCAAACCCTCGAATTTTCTCTCGTGATGAAATTGGTGATTTTTTAGAAGCAGGTTACAATTTAAACGATTTAGATTTTCTTCATGAGAAGCAATTGTCAAACGATCATGCACAAAACACTCCAATTGAAATGCCTGCCCCAAAAGAAATGCCAAGAAAATTTGAAAATGATATTCAAATCCCAAATAACAGTGAAAATAGTAAAGTGTCTGAAAATAAAAATTGCATGAATGTAGACATAAAAACACCAACTACTGAACAAACATGTCAGGATGATAGTAAAGTGTCTGAACATAATTTTCATATTCCTAATGATGTGTTAGATAATCTTGAGGGATTGGTTTCATGGAGACAAATTAGGACACATGCTATTAGATTGTATAGGTATTTTTTTTATAATAAGAAATTTGGGTTTCAATGTCAGCTAATGTTGCAACTAATTAAAATGTCTAAAATGCGAAAAGTAATGAGAAGGTTGGGAATGTATGCAAAACTCAAGAATAAAAATGAGTCTTTAAAACAAGTTGTATCCACTGTTGCTAGTGCCTTTGATGTTATCGGAAAGAGAAGTCGGTCTAAAGATAAGAATGCAGCACGATGAGCAATAACAACAGCTTTAGTTAACAAATCAACATCTGACAAAAGATTGATTACCAACATAAGTGGATATCTTAATGTGAATCATAAGACTTTAGAAAGAGCTGTAAAGAGAAGGGTTAACTTTGAATGTGATCCAACAAATATTTTATGGACTTCTAGTGGTAGACTCCCGAGATGTGATATGAAACTTACTAGTGAAATCAAAAGTTTGATTGAAAATTTTTGGCATGATAATACAGGAGTATCACCTAATTCAAGAGATGTTCTTAAATTGAGAATTGGGTCAAAAATACGTGATCCGCATCCTAAACACCTTTTGGACATGACTCAAACTGAATTGTTTAAAATTTTTGTAGATGGTAAGGTATTAAATATTACCATTAGTCAAAGATCTTTTGAAAAGTGTAAACCATGGCATGTAAGGATTAACAAGGAAAGAATCACATGTTGTTTTAAAACTCATATTCAATTTCGTTACCATTATGATGTATTTCAATTTATACATGGTACCATGCATAGTAAAGAAATGGTGCAAGAATGTGGTATAAAAATACCACCTCAAACTATAAAAGATTTCATATCAAGTTTGTTTTGTAAGCCAGCTAATGATCAATACTTTCTTTTCAATGCATGTCTTTCTAGTACATGTGATATGTGCAGCAATCTTTCTTTGTTAGATGAATGTTTGCATGAAAATGCTTTGACTGCTTTTGGACAACAATTAGTTGAGGTAAAAAGATTCAAAACTATTGAATATCCATTGAAGGATGGGAAGTTTGGAAGAAGGTGTGATCTAGTTATAGATAAAGTTTGTTGTCATGCATTTATGGATGAGTTTAAGAGTGTGATCATACCAAAATATGTTAAACACTCTCAATATTCTAGATGGCTTGATGGACAATTTCGCATATGTAAGAATACATTTCCAATTGGTACTATACTTTTAGTTGTTGACTTTGCAGAGAACTACACACTTGCACCGCAAGAAGAGGTACAACCACAATATTACAATTCAATGCAAGTAACAATTTATGTTCATATAGTTTATAGGCATGCACCTGATAGTACAGAGGAGGATCAAAAAATATTGACAGAGTACCATTTTTATTTAAGTGATAATAAACTCCATTCATCTGAGTTTGTCCAATATTGTTTCAAGGTCTTTTATGATAATTTAAAAGAGAGACAAATTCAAATGACACAACATTGGATATGGTCAGATAATTGTACAGGACAATTCAAGAATGCTAGAATGTTCTATTGGTTGAGTATGACACATAAGCAAACTAGCATCCAACATGTGTGGAGTTTTTTTGAGGCTAGACATGGGAAAGGAGAACATGATGGTGCTGGTCCATGTGTGAAGAGAGCCCTTGGTAAAGAGCAATTAAAATTTGAGGAAAGAGTTGAATTCAAAAATGCATATGAGATTGTCGAATGGTATAACAAATATTTATACACGGGATCAAGTCAAAACTCTACAAT
The DNA here is from genome assembly GCA_028749045.1 of Cupressus sempervirens. Classification (NCBI taxonomy): domain Eukaryota; kingdom Viridiplantae; phylum Streptophyta; class Pinopsida; order Cupressales; family Cupressaceae; genus Cupressus; species Cupressus sempervirens. The sequence continues at coordinate 10,429,536 of CM053788.1, forward strand.
CAAACATTTCTTCTACCTAGTTGAAGAAAATAATATCCCTTCAAGATATGATTGTGATACAATTAGTGGTTCAGCTAAATGGCATTCATTTAGGAGTTCAGATTCTAACACTTGGACTATATGGATTAGGGAGCTTTCTTGTTTTTGTCAATTTTGTCTTGCAGGTGAATGGGAAGAATGTGAGAATACAGAATGGGTTGAAGATTGGCAACAAAGATCATTAGCACCTACTGACATGCATTTTGAAGATGATTTAGTAAATGAAGGCCAGAATGTTACTTTTGCATTAGAAGGCTATGATCCTATTTCAGACCTCATAGAACCTGGTATGCACAATTTAATTAGATTTTTTTGCAATCTCATGCTTCAATTTATATAATTTGCATATGTACACGAGTGATTAAAGTGTTTCTATACTTTATCTTATCTTGTAGGACATGTTTATGCTGTTATTGCACCTAGTGATAATGATGAACAAACTGATTATTGGCTAGCTAGATGTGTGGAACCTGAGGAAAAAATGACATGTCATCAAGTGGACAATGATGGTTTTGAGTATCCAATCGGGTCTGTTGTTGTAGTTGGCACCTGGCTACGTAGATACCTAACAAGAAGAAATGGTTTTCCAGCATTTGAAGACTACCAAACCAAAAAGAAGATTTTACACTATTCTCATTTGTTTGTGGCAACAAATATCAAATTAGAAAGGTACAAAGGGAGACCCGCCAATAAGGTATTATGGACAATTTCAATGGACGAGCACGAGACAATCATAGATGCATTGCAAAAGAGAGAGGATGTAGATGGTACAGCGGGATGACTACATTTAAATCAAACACATGTAAGTTTTTTCATTATTGTATTATTTATATATATATGTACTTATATAATTTAATTACATGTATGTTTGTGTTGTCAATACCAATTTAGAGAACTTATATACGTCTTATTCAGGTCTCAATTACAATTTATGCAAATTTAAGTGTTAAAGTGGGTCGAACATCAACATCTTGTGCAATTTCACATAGTAAGTACATACAAATTACAGATATATATTTACATAGTTCAGATACCTTGAATATTAATTTATGTGTTTATTAACATGTGTGTTTTTGTTTTACATTTTTATTTTACAAGACCTCATTTGAAGAGATGCGTTCAACCAATTTTATGTTTCAAATGAGTTCAGTGAACTATAAATATATCATTGACATTGTCTTACATATATTGTGAAATATGTTGTACAAACTAATTCAAAAATGAGAGTTTACTTCTATTTGAAAGTTAAAGGTATGTGCACTTGATAAATTATTATAAATTAATTGTCAATTTAAGTAATGACCTCCTATTTTGTTCTATTACTTTTACATTCAAGCATGTTTAAATTAATGTTTGTTTGAAGTTTCAAATTACTATTGATTGTAATATTAAAAACAAGTGACTTGCACATGATAATTTAAAGATCATTACTCATTGTATTCATTGTATTGATTATATCTTTCATTACCAAACAACACATTAAGATCACTTACATGATGTACATTGTTAGGTACATTATCCATACATGTGTGTCTTAAGGGGACATGAGAGTCCTAATAAGTCATTATGTCTGTTATACGTTATGATAGGTATTCATATGTTTACTACCACATAATAGGTATTATTAGGTGATAATGAGTCTTACATTACCAAACAACACATTAAGATCACTTATGATACATTGTTAGGTACGTTATCAATATATTTTTTAACCGAGTAGGTCAATTTTATTTGTATGAATTATCTCAATGCATAAATTTGATGTGATATTTATCCAATAATGCTCTATAGATAGTTAAAATTATTGCTCATCTTGCATATATACTTACAAAATGTGTCATATGTTCATAAATAAAATATGTCAGAATAAAGAAAATGATTTGAATATACTTAAAACATGGTGAAACATAGTAATATATGTACTACATAGACAAGCATGATAAAAAATTGTAAAAAAATAGTACATGGTCTAACATACAATTTTAACTATCCTAACACAAAGTGTACATACATCATAAATTTTATATATATATAGACACATCATAAAAACACAATCTATAGGTGCCAACAAGACCTAATCTATCTGATCAAATGTCCTCTTTGCTCCATGCGAAGAGGACTCAGATGGATCATCATGTGTAATATGAGTCGTCTCATCATGTTGGACACCTTGTGAGGTAGATGTATCACCCTGTGTAACAGGAGGCACGTCTCATCATGTACTTGCTTAATTGAAATGGGTCTCAAAATCTAGCTTGCAAATAAATTAAATATTCACTACATAATAAAATAAATTAGACCACATGAGATGGGTGTCCCTCAGTAACGGGAGGAGGCGCACTGTCAAAACTACCAAATGCAGCAGTGATGAGGTCCTGTAATTTACAATACATACATTTTTTAAATTTGATTTTAGAGCATAATGAACTATACATTATGTACATCAATCACAATACTGACCTCAAATGACGATGTAGGTACCTCCATCTGGCTAAGTCCTGTGCTCTCAGCAACACTCGTGGTGACGTACTCCTAAAATTATGGATACATAAACGTTTAGTCAAAATTAAATATACATGAATATAATTACAAAGTACATAATTTGTACACTACATTTTTTATACACTATAAATTAAACATGTATATATAACGTATATATCATACCTAAGTGGTAGCCAATGTCACATATGTGTCTATAGGTATGCTAGCACGATAATCATAAGATGGAGTCGAAAATAGACTATACCGAGGCCTGTATGGATGAGTATGATATCCATGCTCCTATTCGTAAAATCAAAACACATAAAATATATATACATGTGAGTCAAAATTGTTCAGATTATAAGTTAATAATAATGTACATACATAAAAATAATACAAATTATTTGTCTTCAGTCAAAAGTTCATACCGCATGTATTTGAGGCTGTGCCTCAGTGGTAACTGGAGTAGGACTTGTACTAACATCAGTATGTGTAGATGCAGACAATCCCTACAAAATCAAATAAAAATAACATATGAGCACATGTTATTAAATTTGAATTTCAATGTACATTTTTACAGTGTAATTCAAAGTGCATACCGTATAAGGGACGCCAACATCTGTAGGTCTTGAAAAAAGACTATACTGCCTCCTAGGAGGAACAGTGTCATCCATCCTCTGTTATTTGAAAAGTACAAATTAATATAGTTAATACAATTGCACATATATGTAGAAAGTAAATAATTATGTGCACTTTATATTTATATTGAAATTAAAATTTTAGCTGCTGCTCTTGACTCTCTCCAGGCTCTCCCTGCTGCATGAGGTCAACAAATGATGACACGTCTATCTCGTCACTACCATCACCACGGGCAACGTATACATCATCATCAAAATTTGCACCCTCAGCATAATGGCCATCATGTGCTACACCAGGATCGCTCTGGGGGCTTGTGCATATGCCTCCATAGCTAGTACAAACATGTCTAGGTGGAGGAGCATGTACCACCTACGTCCACTGTTGTACTAAATTGCCCAAAAGGGCACTCAAATGGATAAAAGTAGATGAAATCGCATGATGATGGTGAGGAGTAGGCACAACAGGCACAGGAAGAGGTACAAGGGGCTCAGCTCGCCTGCGATTTCTCGTTTTGTCACTCAGCTTTGCCCCAGGCCTATCCCAAGGCATCCCTCTACCAACCCCCTAAAATGCTTTCATATCAAAATAGTTGGGTTTCAAACCCAACTCAAACTTAGCCCATAAATTCCTAAGGAAGTACATGGGCACCTCATGATTAGTATGTGGTGGATGGTCAAATACCATCCACCACTGCTCCCAAAAATGTGCTGCTATGCGCGGATGTGTACACCACCTAATGGAAATGCAAGGCTTCTTCTCACTAATTGGTTCACCCGTCTTAGGGTTTACAAAATAATGTTAAAAATTTCCTTTACCTATATGTAGGTTATAAACCTCTCTATATGATAAGCCATCAGAGTAGAAGGCACGCATGCTTTCCCTCCATGATCTAAATGAATCGATGTCTACATCAAAATGATGAATGGAGTCAACCACCCCTTGCATGCTATCTACAAGACGTAGTAGGTGAGGGGGGGTGCCTCTCACGTCAGATAGCCTCTATATCACTCATGAGGTCGTTGAGGTTACGCCTCATGGTCTCGCGGAGCTCATCCGCGGTGGGTGGTGGAGGTGGAGGTGGAGGTGGAGGTGGAGATGGAGGTGGTGGAGGTGGGGGTATGGGAGGGGGAGGGGGTGGCGGTGGGTCCATCAAATATAATCTGCATATATATTTAAACAACATAAAACACATCAAAAATACATCACAACATAATACATGTATGACAAAATTACTATTTAATAAAATTTAAATCTAAAATTTATCAACTAGATCTATATAAATGTGCATATCTTTATTAAAATTATATCAATTAAATTATAAATAAAATTAAACACTTAAGTCAAATTAAACATTAAATACTAAATTTTTAAGTTTGAACTCATTATGGATTATACATGTTCATGTCTCAGGATGAAACAAAGTTAAGATTATGACAAGGTTATGGTTTACAATTTTGTTATGTTAACAGTTTTCATGATGGCTAAGCTTAAGATTATTATAATGATTGTGATCATTTAATGTTAGGGAACTTACCTCGGATTATGGTTTTAGTTACAATTATATTTACTTGTATCGGATATTTATTATGGTCCTAAGATGAGAGTTAAGGTTACAATTATCTAATGAAAGCTTAGAGATAGAATTATGAATTGATTAAAAAATATTTATGATTGTAGTTTGAATCCTAACTATTATCCGGTTAGTTCTACAAAAAGTAGTTGGCTAATAAAAAGTATTCTCTAGAAAGGTGTTGAAAACACTCATGTCATAGAGCACATGCTAACAATTTCTCCATTGTTGATCAGATGATAGAATTATCAGCAGAAGTTTAGATTACATTGCACACAAACAAGATGTTACAAGAAAACTGGGACAAGACAATGACACTAATTCTAAAGGTATGTTTTGACTTCTTGTCACATTTTGGAATAACCATGTAAAATTCACCTTTGGCATTTACATTAGAAAGGGGGAAAAGATGTAAAGGTGAAAATATAAGAAGTTGCATATAATGTGTAAAGTATATTGAGTATATATGTATGGGGAAGCACCATCATATTATGTACATATACAGGTATTGAGATAAACATCTCTTACATTTAAAGCAATTTTAGAAGATCTCAAAAATAGAGTATGGCACCAAGTTGAAAACCTTCTTGCAAACTATAAGTGTAGATCATGTCAGGTAATGAACTAATTTACATGTGAACCCTATCCCTAACCATGTATAATAATCCTAATTCTAATCATAATCCATAGTTCATTACCTTATGAAGCTTTGGCTATCCATTTATTGCCAAAGTAATCCCTTGGCTATCCACGAAATGGTCCTAATAGATTTATATGGAAGACCAAATTGATTTAAATAAAATGAGCAGGAAGAAGACAAACTTACACCCAATATTCAAGGAGAGAATCTTTTAACATACTTGAATTCTACCAACCAAAGTGAGATAATTAGAGTTCCAGTTGTTGAGTTTTCCAAAGATTTTCTTGTTGATATAAAGACACATTTCATTTATATGTTAGGGTTTACTACAGATGGAATCCCTAGGTACCTAACCACTTAATTATGAAATCTCCATCCAATACCATATTTACTACACAAGGTAGGGGACTCAATATTTAGCCCCAATAAGATAGATGTAGAGACATAAATCTTACTACCAGATACAAAGAAAAGAGGTCCAATTTGATCATTAAATGACTCATGTTGCACTCTTCTAGCTTAAAAAGAATATAACTATATTATCAAAAAACTATGCACATTAGATACTTATTAATTATTTGGAGAGTAGATCCTCTAACTTTTAGAGACAACTGGTTATCTCTAAGGAGATAATGTAATGAGTCAATGTTCAACAATAAAAAATAAAGAGGATGCAAGAGGACACCCTTTCATAATTGATCTAGAGAGTCCTAAAAATTATGATCTAACCCCATTAATTTCTTTACTAAAACCTTGACACCAATCATAAGAGAGGACACCATTTGACATTTAATATTGGATGGAGGGCTTGCAACATCATCATAGTGAAACTCCATTCCACCTTTTTGTAGACATTTTCATAATCAATTACTTGAGCATGCCTACAGTCTATCCTAGAAATGTTTCTCAATCCAAAGTCTTCCAATAGGTTATCAAGTTCTCCAATATGCATAAATATCCTTAACAAAACACTTTTGTGTAGGGTTAATGATCTTGGGTAGGATATCTTCTAGTCTAGAGGCTAAGACCTTGGCAATAATTATTTTGTATGATATGCATTTAGGAGTGTCCTGTCTCTAATTTTTAATGAGATTCTTATCTCCCTTTGGGGATCAATTGATTACTTGACCTAGGGATTTTATGAGCCCTCTGTTGATCACTTAATCAATTTTGTGAGCCCTCCATTGATTATTTGACGTAGGGATTTCTCATTACTATTTTTTTGGATGGAGGAGTTGATTTATGATAGAAATGGGTTTATCACTTGGAATAATGCATCTTCATTCTAGGAATGATGGTTCTCATTTTATCCCTAGCTTCTAAATCATTTTGAACTATCATCGTCTTCTAACCAAAAAAATTGATAGTAAAATTAGGAAAAAGATCTTACTATATATATCACTAGGGGGTGGGTATTTCTTTTTATAGAATAAGGCAATATTTTGTTATTCGGCCTTCCATTTTGCAAAGGTAATAAACATTTAGGCTACCTATCTAAGGGTCTAGTCCGGGCTTGTACTCGCACTGATGTGGACACCTCCACCTCTTGATGGTCAGGGAGGGTTACTTAATTAGATGCCTGATTCGTTCAAGTGTCTTCTAATTTTTTTATGATGTATCATTTTGAGACCTTGATATCAATGTTTAATTAGTTTTAGGATTAGGGTTCAATTTGGTTTGTACTATTTGATTAGGTTTACATGCTTAGGTTTCAATTAGGGCAAGAGTTAATAAATTGAATTAAGTTTTAAAGTGCTAAATTTGGTTTTAGATATAGAATTATAGTTAGAGCTTTTAGATTAAAAACCAACATTAATTCAAAAAAGTTATGTTTGAATTTTGTTTTAAAGTGTTCAATATATTATTGAGTTCTAGTTTAGGGTGATTTGGTTTAGTCTTAAGGTCAACGTTTAACTTGGTTCAATCTTCTAGGGTAATGGTTCAATTTGGTTAATGGTTGGGGAAAGGATTTTTAAGGTTAAATTCAAGGTTTCTACTCTTAAGTTGGGATATATAATTAGGTTTATGATCATGATTTAATTCAATTTGGTTTATAAGTATAATATTAATTAGTTAAGGGCAGGGTTACCTTTCAATCTTAGGGTTTAACATTTATAAAATTAGTACTCAAGGTAAGATAGGAAAGTTATTTAATTATTCATCTATTACCTGGTGTAGGTTTTAGCAAATTAAGATTACTTAGGTTAAGATGATAGTAAGGGTTATTCATTAGAGTTAAATTCAATACAAATTGACATTATAGAACTAATCCTAAATGAAGCCCAGCCAAGGGATCCAAAGAACTAATCAAAAGTTTTACCAAGCAAGCAATAACATACACACAATAATTTACATTTATAAAAAAACATAAGAGATTGCATTCCTTAATGAGCACATTTACATTTCATTTTTAAATAATTATAAACTACTAAAAGTAAAATTAATAATGTGTCCACATGAAAGTTCATATTAACTACTTCTGTTCAATCCATTTAAATAATTTATATACATTTGTTCCGAATGCCACTTGGCAAATTAATTCGGAATGCACAATCATCCACTGTACATGTCACAGGGTATGAAAGGCTGAAAGAATATACATTTATAAAATAGTTTACATCATCCATTTTCGATCCATGAAACCAAATACAATACCATTTAATTAAAATCATTTTAAATACTATAAGTTTTTTGTTTGGATCCCTTGGCCGGCTGTTATGTGATTAAGTATTTTATAATATGTTTAGGGTTTTATTTATATGGTTAGGTCGAGATTATAGTTTAAACAATAAATTTAGGTCGAGGTTATAGTTAAAACAAGGTCGAGGTTATATGGTTTTAGGTCAAGGTTATATGGTTTTAGGTCGAGGTTATAGTTAAAACAAGGTCGAGGTTATATGGTTTTAGGTCGAGGTTATATTTATTTGTAAAATTACATGTTTAAACAATAAATTTACATCTAATCTAATCATTCAACATTGTAATAAATACATAAATTAAATACATTTCAAAACATCTAAAATAATAATTTTTTAAATAAACATTTATGAAATTATATTTTAATTAACAAATACAAAAATTTAAACATTTAAGTTCATTAACAATGTAAATTTACAATTTTACGTACATATGAAAAGTGAAAAAACAATAAATTAACATACATATTAAATTGAAAATTGAAAAAAATAAAGTAAAATAGTATAAAACATATTAAAATACCTGTGTATCAAAAACTAGCAGCAAGGGGGTAGTCGGTAGGGCTGAGAAACGGGCTCCCGTATGCATCTCTAAGCGGGCTCCCATTTTTGAGGTCATGAAAATGACCTCTAAAATGCCAAAAAAGCGGTTTATAAAAGTTTTACAAATCAGGTACCCGATTTTTAAGCAATCGGGTACCCGATTTTTAAAAAGGCGGGTGCCCGATAGTTAAGCGGCTCGGGCACCCGATCCTTTTTAAATATCGGATACCCGATTTTTAAATTCGGGTCGGGTGCTCGAAGCGTAATTTTAGAAACAGGTACCTGATTTTTAAAAAATCGGGTACCCGTTTCTGAGAACTACAATTCCGTGGATCTGACTTCCGTGGAATTGCTACCCAACTTCTTGCAGTCACCCTTATTCAAAAATTTCAGATATCCTAGCAAAATATCCCCTTCCTCATTCATCTTCCTACATTTTAGCACTATCAAACATATCTTTCCAATTCCAAAGTTTATATTTCTTGGCAATCACATAACCTTCAAAAAGACCTTGTAATTTAATCCAAATTTAATGTGCGTGCTATAAGATTTTTAGCTCACCCTATTCCAATTCTGGAAGAGCTGACATATATGTTGTACATGAATATATCTTTCTCATCTTGTGTACATAAATCTAGGTTTGTTCCATCCATCACCACCATTCTTTCCCTTGTAATCATCCATTAGTCAACTCCCATGCATAGAAAACAAGTCTTCATGTTCTCCTTCCAACTCTCAAAGTTCTCTCCATCAAATTTCAAACTTTCTTTCCTTAATGTAGTGATGGATCTCCTTATTCTTTTAAACTTTATGTTCAAGGACCATATGCTCTAATACCAAGTTTTAGAAAGTAAAGTCCACCAACACAAGTTGGGGGGGAGGGGAGGGGGGCACTTAAATAAACTTTATCAAAACTAAAAATATAACCAATAGATACTTGCCATGCACAAAAACTCAAGATTTGTTAACTAGGGAAACCCTTGATCAAAGGGAAAACTCTAGTGGGAATGATGCCCACAGATGATGTACTACTATAAATATTCCTTGTGAAAGGATAAGACTATGTTAGGAGCCAGTTACATACAATTAGTAAATGTAGTTCCTATTAGGAGACTTTGAATTCCTACTAGAAGATTCCAACCCTATAGGAGCTATTTCAACCCTGTTAGGAGTTGATAGGAAGTCAACTGAACCCACTATCCAAATTTATTCAAATCTATCTTCATAAAATAATTCTTAAGATAACATATCCAAGGGTGAACTAAATGATACAATAAATCTCCTTGCCAATATAGTTGCTTTGAAGTACTCATCACATCATCAATATCGTCCTCTGCTATGATCTCATCAAATGCACATCCAAAGTTCACATGCAATCCTTACTACATAGTGAAACAAATACAACCAAAGAAAATGTCTTTCCTTTATACCAAGTCCTAAAACAACTAATTGAGTTAGCCTTGAGACTCCCCCAATGTAAAATGAATAATATAGGACCTCAATAAGATATTACTTTACATGTTACATAATGCAATTACAACTTCCCAAAAGAATGTAATCATAAGTTAGCTTCCAAGGAATACCCCACATTTTATCCTTCAATAATCTTCACAGAATGATCACCAGATTCTTCTACCTTGAACATATCACCATGAACATGCCGTCAATCAAATTTCAAGTCTGCTAAACAAGCTTCAACCTCACTAAAGAGATAGAACTCAATTAATAGTACACTTTTCCCTGCGCATTGGTCTACAACCAATCTTCAATAACTCACACAAATCTTCACATTACATTTCATGAACACAGATACATCATAAAGACGTATCCACAAACATGATTATGACCCTGTAGAACATAACTCTACGTCCTTTAATCGCACTAACCAAAAATCTTTCTACAACTCTTACCGTTCCAACTAGAAAACATATATGTTGACATCAACGAAAAACCAAGTCATGAATGCAACACATAAGCACATAATGTAATTTCTATCCTTGTTATCCCTTATTTTTGCTTCGATATTTGTTCAAATGCTTACAACTTCCCAAGTAGTGTCTCTTTATTAAAGTTAGGTTTGATAGGAATAGTCTCCTCAATAGTTTGTACATTGTTCTCATAAGCTGGTGGTAAAGATTTCAGAATCTCCACACAACCTCATCTTTAGTAATAATTCTATCACAACTTTTAATTTATGCAAAAATTACAGATATCCTAGCAAAATATTCTCTTCCTCATTCATCTTCCTACAGTTTAGCACTATCAAACATATCTTTCCAATTTTGAAGTTTATATTTCTTTGCAAACATATCACCTGCAAAAGACCTTGTAATTCAATCCAAATTTAATGTGCATATTGTAAGATTTTTATCTTACCATATTTTGATTATGAAAGAGCTGAAATATATGTTGTACATGAATATATCTTTCTCATCTTGTGTACATAAATCTAGCTTTGTTCCATCTATCACCACCTTTCTTTCCCTTGTAATCGTCCATTAGTCAGCTCCCATGCATAGAAAACAAGTCTTCATTTTCTCCTTCCAACTCTCAAAGTTCTCTCCATCAGTACATGTAGTTCCTATTAGGAGACTTTGAATTCCTGCTAGAAGATTTCAACCCTATTAGGAGCTACTTCAACCCTATTAGGAGTTGATAGGAAGTCAATTGAACCCAATGTCCAATTTTTTAAAGATCTGTCTTCATAAAACAATTCTTAGGATAACATATCCAAGGGTGAACTGAATGATACAATAAATTTCCTTGCCAATATAGTTCCTTTGAAGTACTCACCAGATCATCAACATCATCCTCTGCTACAATCTCATCAAATTCACATCCAAAGTTCACATACAATCCTAATTACATAATGAGACAAATACAACCAAAGAAAACATCCTTCCTTTATACCAAGCCCTAAAACAACTAATTGAGTTATCCTTGAGACTTCCCCAATGTAAAATGAATAATATAGGACCTCAATAAGATATCACTTTAAACATGTTACATAATACAAATACGACTTCCCAAAAGAATGTAATCAAAAGTTGGCTTCCAAGGAATACCCCACATGTTATTCTTCAAGAATCTTCATAGAATGATCACCAGATTCTTTTACCTTGAACATATCACCACGAACATGCTTTCTATCAAAATCCAATCCCGTTAAACAAGCACTAACCAAAGATCTCTCTACAACTCTTACTGTTCCAACCAAGAAACATATATGTTGACATCAATGAAAAACCAAGTCATGAATGCAACACATAATCACATAATCATCTCTCCAAACATGCCAACAAACTTCCCTAAATGAATACTATCAATATAAACATGCTTCTTAAAGATGTAGCTTCATCACATACCCTACAAGTTGGATGCCCTCAAAAATAGGTTGTATAGCCATTGTTGAATTTTATCAATAAATTAAGTAGGAGTAGGAAGATAACATTTTATTTGTTTATCATAAATCTATTACCATTTATGAAGTATGTATTTGTTTCATAGTTATTGATGTTTGAATAGGTGAACAAACAAATATAGAGAAAGTTGACATGTAATGCCTTGTTGTCATTGACATTAAGCTAAATATCTATAGGTCATTGATATATTTTGACAGCCTCTCGAAATAAGTCTAATGCTTGTAGTCTATATATCAAATGAAGTAGAATGGAGGACCCATAGTACATGATCATGATGTAGTAATTAGTGTGCTTTGTCATGATCCTTTAAATACTATTATCATTGATTTATGCTTTGTTAGTATTATATATGTTGTACTTCGGTGGGGTTCTAATTAAAAAGTTGAGTTTATTAAAATAATAATTTTATTTTTGACAATAAAATAGTATAAATAATAAAATTTGGTATACATAATTTGTAAAATGAAGGTTTCCAAACGAAAGACCTCAAATCTTTTATAGTGTTCTAAAATACAAAAACTAACTATAAATCCTAACAAAGAATCACAATATAGGCAAGAGCCTACAACACAATGGTAAATTGTGAGTCTTTTATTTGGGAGGTCTTGGGTTTGAATCCAATTGACTTAAATAATAATAAATAATTTTAAAAATACATAATAATTTATATCATCTAGTCTGTTGAAATTGTAATAATCTAATATGTAGCCTTGTTTAATAGATATTTATAACATTGAAATATAAGTCATCATTAATAACAAATAAAATTTTTTTTAATGTACTTTTTGGTTGGTTGAATTTCCTTCTCGCCAATTCTTCTAAAACTGTCTTATAACATGATATTACTTATTGTTAGTTTGGAACCCTATCCCATTAAACTTAATTAAAACATATAATTTTTACAATTAATTTCAATTCAATCTAAATTCATAATTTCTTCATGATATGAATAAAGATCTGTTACACATCACGGTCTAAAATAGCTCTAAAAGCTTCTCAACGTAATCAAACGATATTATTTTCTATTCTACACAATTCAATTTGCTAGTCTAATCACTGATGTACATTGACATAATAACCAGGTCGTTAGATACAGTTAAAAAAGGAACTCCCATCTCAAAAGAGAAATGATCAACATTATCAGTACATCTTAGAAGCCACCTGTATCAACTATAATAATCTTAAAGGGATAAGCCACTAAGTGATAATGTGGCAGCCTTTATAGCATTGACATTCACTATCATTTCAGTGAAAAATACTGAGCTTGCAAACTAGTGGAATTTCAGCTGGTCCACTCTGATATTAGTGGGATGAAAGTGCAAGATAGTCCACAATAAATAATTCAACTTATTTGTCATGACATGAAAGCACTTACATTTGTCCTACATACATTGTAGATGACAACTAACACAAAGTGATAGTGATCAGATTTCATGTTATCTAGTATAAATTTAAAGATGAGAAATAAACTTTTAAATCATTTTCCATTTTGACAAAAGCTTTGAAGGAGGAGATAAAGAAGAAGGCATGATGAACAACAATATGGGCTTAGCTCTTTCCATGGTAACAATGTTGCTGGTTTATAGTGTTGGTGTGAATGGCAATGGTGGGTATAGAAATGGGTTGTTTAGCTTTGAATTTCCTGACCCTCATTTTGGGTGTGATTCATCCTTTGTGGAGAAGGTGCAACCATTCCATGACAACGTGGAGCATGCCATTAACACAGTCATAAGCACTGCTCCAGAGAGTGGCACATTTCATTCAACACAGAGGGAGGAGAGGGGAGGGGTCAAGGTCGACGTGGAGGCCAACTGTGCAAGCGAGACCACAAGGTGTTCTGAATGCCTCCGCCACGTCAGCGATGGTTTGCTGCATTTCTGTCAGGCCAGGCTTATTGGTCAGGGTACAATTCCTTCCAATGATGGCTGTTCTATTACCTATCAGGCTTCTGCCAATTACTGATCTATGTGACTATTGGGAAAAATAATAGTAGACCTAAAATATATCAGTTTGTTGGGAATAATCTATTTCAGTAGATCAGTTGTGCGCTGTTTTCTTCAGTGATTGTTTCACTATATATATGTTGTCTATGTAGTTCTTTAAATAAAGAGTATGGTGAAGTTGAAAGGTTTTTAAAGAATCTAATAGGGATCAAGTTTCATTGAGTGCGTGCCTCTGACATTGAAAAGGATGAACGGATACCCTTCAGTCCTTGGCTCTTAGCTGAAGAAGTTCAGCCATAAAGCTCATAGTCCTGTATCAGATAGCTACAAATATTTCGTGAAAGACCTCCACAAAAAAAATAGAGAGAATTGTAGCCAAAAGAATAATTCAGTCTCATATGTGCAACCTCACTTTTGTCTTTAGGTAACCTTATCAGCTAAGGGTGCATTGATTTCCACGGCTTTGAGCCATTTATATATCCTCTTTTCTTAAGATATGAGTTGTAACTTTGAATAATGTTTATGATTGTTGTCTATTATTCTTCTAATTGTTGAATACATATAGTAACCTGCATCTTGTTAAGTGTGAATTAAATGAACTTATTAGCAAAATATGTTATCAGATCTAGTTTGACTTTGGGAAGCTTCCAGATGTAGGCGCCCAATTTGGTCTTTCAAATTGATGTTTTAGCGCCCTGTTTATTGTTCTTATAATTTATATATATCCAATGTATCTCAAGCTTGTATAATATTCTTCTACGAAGAACTCTAATACAAGAAAGTATTCTCTGTTTGTTCTATTTTTGTTTGTACTGTGTGGATTGCTTTTCTATTTTACGCATCTCTGCTGTGCTATTTTCTCTACACATCTGTGGTATGCAGTGTCCAAAAATGGGTTTTGTCTTAATTAAAGATTATTGGCCGATAGGCTGTTGTATATTGGATTTCCTTCCTAACTGTTAAAATGTTCTAGCACAGTTTTTTTATAGTTCTGATTTGTTTGATGTTGGTTTTGATTAGACTGTACAATTTCAAGTTATATTCTGTGATCTTAGTAGTGGAGGACACCGATCGTAAACATAAACATATAGATTATAAATGACAATATACACAAAAATACAAACATATATACATTAAGTACTGCAGGAAACATATATGCATTAAGTTTTTTAAGTCAACTTTTTTATCATGCTCTAGAATCTTGGCAGTGGATGGACACGGATCATAAGCAGATACATATATTTGTTATAAATGATATTAACACAAAAATTCAACCATATACTCATCAAGTGCCATAGCAGAATTCTGTTAATTCATCAATTACAAAATCATATAGCTGCTTAGAATGCTACAGCATTCAACTCACTTTCCATCATTTGATTACATGATCATCGGGCCACCTGATTTTCTCACCTATTACAAAATGTCTCAATATACATAGGTCTTTAAGTATTACACAAACAATTTTAGGTATTGCGTAGGCTAGTGTTGATCAACTTACAAACATTTAATAATTTTCTTCGTTTATCATCATCTTGTCCTTTCTATAAACATTCTGTTTTATTTGGTCCCCTCTCCCCACCCCCGACCCTAGATGGATGAAACTTAACCCAGTTCGGATTGGTGGGGATGGAACTTAACTCAGGTTGGGTAGGTCGGGTGGTCTCATAAGAGATATGAGGGGCGCAATGGTACTTGCTTATGCTGTCAATCTGGGAATCCAAATGGCCTACGTGGTTAAAGTGCTGACTTTGTTTTAATTACATGGACTCATGATGGCCAAAGATAGAGGATTTCAAAAGATAATCATGCAAGGTAATGCAAAGAGTGTAATCAACATTCTTAATGACCTGCTATTGTATAGGCGTGCATATAACAACACATTTTGTGAGAAGAAAAGCATGTTGATGATAGGCTGGTAATAGACTGGTGGCGGAGGGTCATTTTGCAACTAGCTAGTTTGGGAAGAGTATTAATCTATCCATGTGGCAGCTTGTACAGAGATCGAGAAGGAATTAATCTATCCATGTGGCAGCTTGTACAGAATTCGAGAAGGATATTGCCCTTGTTGGCAATTATGGTGAGTGTTAATTATTGGTAGTTGGACAGCTGTTATTTCTGACCCGGAAATAGCAGTAGTATTTATGGGTAGCTTGGACAATTGTTCGTCCTTATCTAAAAGTAGTACCATTAGTTATGGGTAGTTTTGACAGCTGTTTGTTTGCCGAGAATTAGTAAATGGTTATTATGCAATGATAATTATTTACTAATTTAGTGATTTTCTTTTTGGGCACCTTGCAAACAATTCTTGCAAGGATAATTATTTACTAATTTAGTGATTTTTTTTTTTGCTGTTGAGTTGTCTTAATCTCAGCTATTGGTTTGATTTAATCTCGGCCGTTGGTTTTCCAAGAAAGTAGTATAAAAAGGGGTCATTGGGTCATTTGGAAATACAGGTTTTGTAGAAGCATTTGCAGTGATAGCAAATTGTCTTGCAGTGTTAGAGTGGAAATAACAGTGGGGAATATTAGCAAGAGAAATTAGGAGGTTGTCAGAGTTCTACCAGTGAGAGGCAAGGAATTTTGTATCTCTTGATTTGCTAAAATTTAATATAATTCCTCATCTATAGAACTGGTATTCCCTTAGGGGTTTTTCCAGGGACAATTTGTCGGAAAATATTGTGTTCATTGTGTCATGGATTTCTTTCCATATTTTTATTGGTGAAGTTGCAATTGTATTATTTTTCGATATTAGTTGAAAATTTATTTCTAGCAGTTTGATAATCGTTTACAATAGGAGATTAATAATCAGTAACTGCAATAATGTTTATTTTCACATGGTATCAGAGCATTTTTGAGGGTAGATGAGTTTCACCCTAGGAAATAAATTTTGATCTCTTTAGATTTATTATTGCTTTAATCCCTTGAGATGGCTTCAGCTGGTTTGAGAGATCATGACAGATTGGATGGTGCCTAAATTTTTGGTGTTTGGAAGGCCAGAATTTCTTTATTGTTGGAAGAGAATGGTATCAAGGATTATGCTACTAGTGTTGTACCTGTACCAATGGATGCAACACAACTTGTAGCATATAAGAAGGATGATGCCAAGGTGAGGAGGATTATCCTTGATGGTGTCAAAGATCATATTGTTTGAAATACAACAAATAAGATGTAGGATGTTATTATGAATCTGTATCAAAATGCTACCACCAACAGAAAGATGATTCTCAGAGAGAAGCTAAAGAATACCCGAATGAACCAGGGAGAAGATGTCACAAGTTACCTCACAAAGCTCAGACTTGTCAAGGATGAGTTAGCATCTATTGGAGATAGCCCTAGTGATGACAAGCTAGTGAGAATAGCCCTAAATGGGTTTACTAAGCAGTGGACTGTCTTTGTTCAAGTTGTTAGTGAATGAGATACTTTACCAAGTTGGGATCGACTATGGAGTGATTTCACTTAGGAGGAGTTTGGACCAAGTCTTGTCAATGGGGTCAACAAGAGTCAGAAAAGTGAGGTGGAACAGGAAAACATTGCCCTAGCGGGTAAAGGGAAAGCAAAGAAGGGATCTAGCAAAGGATTGAATTCACAATGTGAGAAGAAGAACAAGGACCTTTCTAAGGTCAAGTGCTTTGGATGTCACGAGTTTGACCACTATGTCAGTGATTGCCCCATGAGGAAGAAGGATAAGAAGCAGGTGGCAGCTTCAACAAGTGCGGAAGAACTCTCCAATAGAATGGAAGATACGTTTGCACTCATAGCTTGTCTGATTAGCTCAACCTCATAGTGTGTTTGGTATATAGATAGTGGGGTGTCATTTCATATGACAGGAAATAGAAAGTACTTCTCTAATTACAAGGAGGAGGACACCAACATCTAGATATCTATGGGAAACTTGTCCAAACTCAACCCAGCTAGGAAAATGACTGTTCAATTTCAGAGGGAGAATGGAAAGATAATTCCACTTCATGATGTGTTGCATGTGCTAGGCTTAGGTACGAATTGATTTATGTATTTTTTCTTCAGGATAGAGGGTATAATGTACTCTTTAGAGGAACAAATCTGTTGATTAAGCACAAGGATTGGAAATCACCCATAATTATTGGAGTTAGGAGTGGTTGCCTTTATACACTAGTACATCTGAGACCATTTTTCGACCATTATTGTTTGAAATTTTGACGCACTTTTCGACCAAAATTTGACCAAAGTCGACCAACCCATTGGTCAAAAAAATTTCGGTCAAAATTTCGACCAACTTATGGTTGGTTGAAAAACCTCCATGACCACTGTGCGTTTTCTGTCAGGAATTGGTCTAAATTTTGACCAAGGAAGAAATTTTTGACCAATAAAGGTAGAAAATTTGACCAATGTAGGTAGAAAATATTGGTCAAGAAAGGTTGAAATTTCGACTAAAAAAAGTAGATATTTCGACCAATAAAGGTAGAAAATCTTGACCAGAAAGGTGGAAATTTTGACCAATGAAGGTCGAAAATGTTGACCATTGAAGGTAGAAATTTTGACCAATGAAGGTAGAAATTTTGACCAATGAAGGTAGAAATTTCTACCAACGCTTGGGTGTAAATTTTTTTCAGGCATTCTATAAAATAGTTCACATGCCTTGCGTATGATATGAGAATTTGAATGCATCCTGCACTCTCTCATTCGGCTGATGATGGTTTACGGAGAGTGATCTCAAACTATGACGCTAAAAAACACACAATCAAATCCAAAATGAACTTGCACTACAAATGGATTGTGAAAATTTGATATTGTTAATTTTGCATGCATGTCTACCAGGACAAATATATGTTAAAGTTGTGATTGTCTTGGTAGACATGCATGCAATTTTACCAATATCAGATTTCCACAATCCATTTGTAGTGCAAGTTCATTTTGGATTTGATTATGTGTTTTTTAGCATCATGGTTTCAGATCACTTTGCGTAGTCCATATCAGCTGGATGAGAGAGAGTGCAGGATGCATGCAAAATATCATATCATATGCAAGGCATGTGAACTATTTTATAGAATGCCTGAAAAGCATCGATAGTAACTAATATGAAGAATATATATTTAGTCATATGATTGAGACAAATCATGTACATTGTATGAAGGCAATCCATGTCTGACAGGGCCCACCAAAAGATAAAACATATGATAAAAAGACTTATTTTCATGTTTTGAACATATGGGGTACTCAGTTGCTGTTCTCCTAAAGCTGCATGCCAGAATTAAAAAAAATAGACTTGTCTTTGGAGTTGAATCTACTTCCGTTGCACACTAATTTTTTAAAGCTATTGGAATAGGCATATCTATTTAGCTTGTTCCTTCACACATATCTTTTAGCTTGTTGTTTCGTAGTCTTTTAGTCTTTATTTTTTATTTTTCTAGTGTTTTAGTATGGGCAGCACCAGAATTGTGTTTTCTCCAAAAAGATGCAAAACTCAATGCGATAGAAAAACATGATCCATCATCTAATAGTCCTTTTATTCTACATTGTGTTTCTCACGTTGGAGGATCTTTCTATTGACATAGAATTCCCAGAAATGGAGGAACTAAACTAGAACCCAAGCAGGATTCAAATCTTAATGGAAAGAACAACACCACTATTTAACCATCACAACATGCCAATGTGGGCTTTTTTTAAAGGTTTCAGCTGGGACAGATAAGACCAAGTTTTTGTTTGCGAAATCGGCATACTATGGCTTGAATTTTAGCTCTTAATTTGCTATTTATTAATGTATTATCAATCGTACATAGAAATTAGGTTGACAAATAAGGTAATTTTTACATTATGCCATAGCAAGATTCAGTTGCATAGTTTTTTGAATCAAAGTTGTTGACTCATAATTCATCAAATGCGGATCATGGAAAACCATCTCGTGGGCATGAATGGTCCACTCGTCACTTTTCAATTCAGGCAATGCTCTAAGGGGTAAGCATCAAGACTTCCCAAGAGGTGACTTATCTTGGAACTACTCCAACTAAGAATCATTAGCATTGTACAAGGATGGGTGACAAGCATTTTGGTAATTCTTTATGTCTTGTTAGATAAAGATGTAATCATGTTTAGCAAACAGAAATCCAAAACTAGTAACATACATTGCAAAAACCAAAAATTTCACGTGACAGAAATAAAAGGATCACTAATTTTAGTATCCCAATGTTTTTAAGTTCGATTCCATTAGAAGTGAGCTATTTGTGCATAGTAAACAACTTTGCCCTGCCTCAGAGAATCGTTTCAATATTATGATACATGTAAACACTATATCCATTATGACACATATTTGAGGGAAATGAGAATAATTTAAGATACAAGATAGATAAACAGTCATTACCAAAACTCTATATTAAATTGATTTTGTACGAGAAAGCATGCTATTAATTCACTCCCTAATATGTCCAGTTGCTGTACCCAATAAAGGAGCTAGCTATTAGCGCATCACAAATTGTAGTTTCCCAATCACGTGTAAAAAGAATGAGATGATTAGAGGTATGAGAATAAGATAATACCATCGCAATGCAATTTTAATAGGTGTTGTGAGGCATGAAGTGAAGATATCAGCTAGAAATTCAGGACTCTGAGGAAGAATCTCATCTACTCCACAAGCTGCAAGTAATATACAATCCTTCATTGTGACTGCAAAAGAAATACCAGAACCCAATTCTTGATGCTGCACATCAACCAAAGACACTGTCAAGAAATATATTATATATACTCAAACAAATAATTAACTGATAAAGGGGCATATGTATTTGTTTGGATTAATCATAGAAGATTCCATGCGCTTCACAATTTATTAAGTAAAACTTATCTCCAGAAAAGCATTCACAATCATATCATGTAAATTTTTCTAAAATCTGAAGGATACAATGTTGAAGTAGCTTCAAAAAGATCATTTGAAGGACATGATATGCTCAGGCTGAAGGATCTTTGAGATTCATTACCATATTCGGGAATGGGCTCATATTCAATCTTCTGAAGATTGAAGATGAGTCCATTCCTGAGTGTAGTAATGAATCTATAACCTTGACACCCATCTCTTTGTAGACTTGCACACAGGCTTCAGAATACTAATGACACAATTCATTTGTTCGTACTATTGGAGCAAAAATACTACTGTAGAATCCAAAAAAGTTAGGCCAAATAGGTAGATTACAGAATCATGAAATTGTGAACCATTACACGCACACAAGAAGAACAGTACCTTGAAACACTACTAATCAAATCTTCATTAACAGGTGGGCAACTTAAAAAAATCAAGCATGTTGACTCTGAGAGGTCCTGATTAAAGAGGGCTGTTGAACTGCATCCTGGGTGAGCCAAAGCAATAAATATATTAGACTGAGAATATCCAACATTTGCATATAGAGCAGCTACAACACCAACTTCCATATCAAACACCTGAATAAACTATTGAAATGTTAAAAAGTAGATGACCTCATCTTTATGGTAATCATATTATGGTTTTGCTGCTATTTGGAGGACAATAAGACTAAGTCAATCTTAACATATTATAAAGTTGCTTTAGGAACAATTTGCAAATTTTACAATTTATACAACTATACCTCAAAAACCTATTCATATGTCTTTTTTTTTAATACAAATGAACCTTAATGGTCATCAAAGTCAATTTGAACATCCTAAAATGAATACTCCTAGCTAAACCTGGTGATAGACCAATATCTTACAAACTTCATTCATTCACAATTAGCTGATAAAATATTAATCTTTGCTCACAAGTTGAATTGAGACATGTCAGGCATAAGCACTTCATAGAAAGATTTAAACATTGACTTTTGCATGAACGAAAATGAGGGTTTTCACAACTTAAAGTTACTCTAACATAGATTATGACCTACACTAAAAATGTTCATCTTGCACCATTGATGTTTGAGTAAGACGTTGTCAAGAGTTTTTTATTACAAAAAATAGAAAACATAACATTATATTCATTCAAGGGAGTAGATAAGAAAGATCAAGAAGGAAAAACTCCTACACTTTATTGAGCTAAAAGGAACTTGTTGCTATAATACTTAGAAAAATGAGTTACAATGCATTTCTCTTCTGCATGCGAAAGAGAGAAGAAAGAAATAAAAAAGAAGGAGACCCATGCTGCCCTTTATATGCTAACAATGCTTACAGTTAGGCCCCTGGTTATCTCCTTCTAAATAATCTGTCATCTCCCCTAATTTGTGTTTGTAGGTGCAGCTAGAAAATGGATACCTGCCTTTAGAAAATCTGATTAAATGAGAAAAATCTGACTCTTTGTCCTGACAAAGCAAGAACTAACTCTGCCACACCCATAACCTGTTATTGAAATCTCAAATTATAATTATAACTCTGCTTACAATTAGAAATATGGATGGTTAATAAATCCTATCAATGCATTAATAAAAGAGAGCACACATTAGACATTAACCATTTAGGAGAAACAAAACATGATCCAATCTAACTTAGATATGATTAGTTTCAACCCTTCTATTTGATAATGTCTAAGAGCCACTCTAAATGTCCAAATCCAAAAGAGCATGATCTTGAATGAAATCCATTAAATCAAAATGGCTATCAATTGGATCTGTGAACCTCCCATCTGTCCCATATCTTCCAATGGAGTATTCAACTCTACAATAACCATCCAGCACACATCAGGTTCAGATGATCTGAAACAAGAAAGTTTCGACCAAAGCCTTCATATGGAAATCTTGATGTTTGAAACATAAATTTTGGATGTGATCCAAGAACAGGCATCACAAAATTGAATAAATTTGGTAGCAACATGATTCAAGTTTTCCATAAGGGGAGAACCCTTGACAATTCAATCTCCAGGAACTAGCAGTCCCATCCAAAGCACCATCAGCATTGGTACTTATGAATACCACAATCTTTGATAAAATAATTCTTCAATCATCCCAACTTTTCATTCTGCATTTTTGTTTCACCATTCATTTTTATCTAGTTTAGAATCTCCAATGAGATTTGACAAGAGATCATGGTTATTAATGAGGGTCACTCAACCTTCGTATATTCTATGATATCATTTACATTTTATTTGATGTGTGCTCTTCAGGCACATCTTGGGAATGGTCTTTTTCATCTAAGCTATCTCCAATTAATATTACTTATGAATTTCATTTTAATATGATTAGTTATTAAAATGCACTAAATTAATATTACATGTATATTTAGAAGTTTCCAAACTCCATACCTTTGAATACTAATATATGATAGAGTTCATATAAGGTAGATGAACATATCAAAAATAAAATTTTCTATCTAAAGATTTATTGTCTACCCGGTACTGCACATTAAACGTACTTAGTTAACATTCTAACAATTAGTAACAATACAACTTCACACATTCTATTTAAGGCTAGAAGAATATTTATTATTAAGCTAGAAGCACCTTGTAGCTTATGATGGAAAAGTGTATGCTTGTTCATTGCTTCTGGACCTATGAGCTCATATCGAATTGGGCAAATGCTTACAATCTTATGGAGAGCAAAATAGTGAATATATAAAGTTTTCACCATTACCTATGATAATGATTTCTCTTGCACTCAAGTAATCCAAAAAAAATCATATGCAAAATGAAAAATTTAAAGGCTAATTCACACAAAAGGTTTGATCACATTTCTCCACTCTTCTAGGCTATCAGCTGGATAGGTCATTCAACAGAAGACTGCAAACATTTTTATCTAAGTCTCTACTAAAATTTGTATGCTATATATTGCATTGAGTTTGATTAACCTTCATATATGCTTTGCTTACCCTGTGTCTCTCTCTCAAAGGTATGGAATAGACAAAAATAAATAAATTTGGCATTCCATAATGTTCCATATCACGTAATGTTTTCTAAAGCATTGCATATTTTACTACAAATTCACAGTTAGAAATAAATTTAATTGATAATAAGATATGAATCTTGTAGCTATCATTCAAAACAACAATTCAAATAAAACACCCAAAGGGATATTTGAAATGGGA
This sequence comes from Cupressus sempervirens, assembly GCA_028749045.1. Taxonomy (NCBI): domain Eukaryota; kingdom Viridiplantae; phylum Streptophyta; class Pinopsida; order Cupressales; family Cupressaceae; genus Cupressus; species Cupressus sempervirens. Next base: position 10,453,495 of record CM053788.1, read on the forward strand.
AAATAAATAATACAAAAAACAAATTTACAACTTCTATTGTACCTTGATCTTCTCCATAAATTTGCCATCAACATCTGAATGTTTAATGTGATAGGGTGCCATCCTTGCATGTCAAGTTTTCTTTTAGATTGATTCCAAAAAGTGTAAGTTAGGGTCCGACGCTCGAGTTCATCTTCAAGACCTTTCATCTAGATATGATAAATGAAGCAAATGAGTTAAAGTGGGGTTGAAAGTAAGAAGGCAACAACAGTTGGAATTTTTTGAAAATAAACTTTTGAATATCTTTTGATTCCCTTATATCAAAAATTTAACAAAAAAACATAACCATTCTAGGTTACAATTGTAGAATTTACTTTCAATAAAAACATAGTGATAACACTGCTTTTAGTGGCAATAAAACACGTTTTCAGTCCAACATAAGAAAGATAATCAAGTGCATAGGAAAATGATCATAAAAGAGGATTAATACCAGTAGAAAGCAGCAAGTTCACATGCATGCACCACAACTTCCACATCATTGAAGCTGAAGCAAAAACCCACACTACACCTCTGCTCCCACATCAGCTGCCAAGTCCATCCCTGCGACGCCTTCCCCATTAAGCTAGTGTATTTGGTTGGTCTGCTCCTCATCTCCAAACCCCTTTAGAATAAAATAAAAACTATTTCAAACAACTGCATGATCTTATTGCAACTTTAATTGCTCATTCCATCATTCTCTCAGAGAGAAAAGATTTAAAATAAACTGCAAGAGCATAAATCAAAAGTAAAATAGCTAGCAATGTTTGTACATAATGCTCATAAGGTATACAATTATGCTCTTTTTGAAGAACATATGATCTTAGATATTGATAATGGTATGAAATGTTGATGAAAAAGCTATGAAGTCAAACTGAGAAACTTGGACCATAAAACTTAAGTGACAAATATTAATAGGACAAAGTAAAAGGAAAGTAATACATACCAGAACAATAATAGATGATAGAGATGATGATGTTGTAGGAGGAAGATAATGCAAGGTCTTCTTAGTGTACCAATCTAGCTCCATCTATTTTAAAACCCACTTATGATCTTAATGATCCATCACTAGACATGAATCTCTGAAATCCATTGGATACCACTGAAACAAACATCAATCACAACTACATTTATCCTCTTACTCTCTATTCCATTAAACTTTTTTGTAGTAACCCATTTTGAGAAGCCTCAAATAAACTGTGAAGCCTGATATATGGCAAGGCTTACAAATTTTTGAAATGGGTTTCTAAAATCTATTGGATACCATTGTATTAAACATCAGTCACTAGTCATTTTGTCCCCTAACTCTATATTCCATTATACTGCAAGAGCTTATGGTTGGTGATAAAAGGAAATTGGGGTCTATTATTGCAAATTTGAATCCAAAAGACTAGAAGCATGGAGAATGACCCACCTGTACTAGAGGACTTTTCAATACATTAAACATATGAAGAGAAGGTGGGCATCTTGTAAAGGAGCACATGCAAGACTCAGTGCTTTTTAGATTGTGTGTAGTGGGTAGCATGTGAATGTCTAAATCTCACTAAAAATATCACATGATTGATTCTTCAACTATAAAGATAATATCTATGTAAACTTCTAAATACATATATATAATTGAGTTTCTATCTGACAATATTATTTAATGGATTTAGTGAAACTTCCTAACATCACTGTGGCATACTATCTCCTACTATGCCACAAACCGAACCCTCCTTTAGGAATCTAAACAAATCAAGTACAAAGGAAACAAAATAAGAGTTATAAGGGACAACGATTGCACCTAAACATTACTTCTAGAATACTAATAAAAATCTAACAAATATCTAGGACCAAATCAGATATACAAAATCAATCATAGAGGCAGCGTTGAAATCAATCAGGGAGTTCAAGAGTTCTTATCCTCCTGTCCAAATTAGAGTTAGTTGTATCATCTTATAGTGAGGAACACCCCAAATCCATCACCATTGTTGTGTGCCATCTCCTATTATGGCACAAATTGAACCCTTCCTTTAGAAACCTAAACCAATCGAGTACAATGGAAACAAAATAGGGAGTTGTAAGAGACAAATTGCACCTAAATATTACTTCTAGAAAAGAAAGTAAAATCTAACACAACTCTAAAAAACATATGAGCTATGGGAAGATACCCATCATTGAATATAGTATTGTAATACCCCACAGTTAGCTCCGACGCATGTGATTTTGTTAAATAATGCCAACGGATGCCAGAGACTTTAGCAACCAGTTTTGCATTAGTGCTACTAAAAATGGGTACAACAGCTGCCAGAATGATCTCAGAATGGTGGAGAAGCATGTCAGAATACCATTTGAGGAAAAAGTGTCCATAAGCTGAATTCTAGTCTCCACCTTCACTTCTGAAGAAGTGGGTGTCCTCTGGCCAATTGTTATAGTGTCCTGCATTACTTGGTGGATGACCCCATTTTTTATTGCCAGCGGCTACAACTCTAACTTTAAAGCTAGACAACATGTACTGCAATTATACATGCCAAAAGAAATGATGGAATTATATCAATTTTAATGTATGCTTGAAGTTACAATAGGCAGTAATGGAGTAGAAGAAATCATGCATGAAGATGTTAACAATAAAATATAAGGAATAGGAATGAATTGGAAACTTAAATCATAAGTTTTGAATTTGAATTAGACCTTGTGGATCATAAAATTCAAGTGAAGTTTAATAAGTAATAATATTATATTAAATATCATAAAATTCAATATATTCTATGACTTGGTTGACAACAACAAATAAGGTAAATCCAAACATAAATAGCCTAAAGGAATGAACTCCCAATTTTGAATCCACACACCCTATTGGAGATCAATGCTAAAAATATTAAACTATAAGACTTGGGGACAACAATGTTACACATTAAGATTTAAGGTTTGAAGGTCAAACGCTTCATCATCCATGTCAACTATTATGTGCACAATATGTCTATTAGCCAAGAACCTCAAACTTCTTTTAATGGAATTGGTAAAAAAATGTATATTGATATTTGACTAATTTCTAAGAGATAATTTGAGAACTAACCCAATATCTGTAATTCCCCATGTTGTTGCATTGTACATAAACTTGCCTGCATTCCACAATTTCTTAATTTTATTTCTTATATTCATGCTTTCAAGGGTAGTTGAAATGATTGCAAAAAGAAAATAGATCAGTTGAGACTGAAAAGGAGATGTCAAATAGTGTTGCTTTGCATAAAAATAACCAAGTTGGAGGACACTTCACATGAGGCATGTTTGAAACATCAATTAAGGAGGACTGGCGAGAACATTGATGCTAAACCCATTTTCAAGGGATGGTGAGCAAGTGTATAGTTCAAGAAAGGTAAAGGAAGTAAAAGCATGTGGTCATGTCTCCAACATGAGATTAAAGGTCAACTTTTCTTGTGAGTCAAAAGTTGCACTAGGTTTTGTCAAAGATATGCTAGAAGACAAGATTCTCAATAAGGATTGGGACTGAGGCATGACTCAAAATTTATGGTAAGACTATAGGCCACTCCTATGCTTCGAATAGAGTGTTGAAATTGGTGATATTAGAATGCATTTCACAAATTCATGTTATGGGCAGCAATAGTCGTGGATCATTTTAGACCTACCATGTGCAAAGTGTCCATTTTATGTTAGTTTGAGCTTCACTTGGTTTCAAGAATACTATAATATTCTCTACTTAACAAGGCCAACCACGTGAAGGTGGAAGCTCATCTAGCCTCACCCCCCTCCCCCTAACATCAATCTAAAGTACCCATTATCATCTAATTACATACTTCATTCATCCATTCATCCATTTATGAACTATAACATTCAATCAATACAATCACATAACATTCATTAATATGATATAAAATTAATATTAATACACAATACTAATCAAGACTTCATTAAGACATAACAATATTCATTAACATAAAATAAAAATCAGTATTAATACGCATCATTCATACATAATTACTTAAAACAAAGTTCTTTCGTTATCCAACAAGGTTTATCAAAGAAGATTTTTAAAACATCATTTTTGTTTTGTTTTTCTGAGCTCTCTTAAGAAAAGCGCTCATAGGAGCATCCATATCTGCATCATTCTCCTCCTCTTCACGATGGCTCCTTCTCTTTAGAGGAGCAGGAGGCTGCTGCACTAAAGGGGGCTCTGTTGCAAGAACAAGTGAATGGGATAAATTGGCATAGTCTTTTTCTTTTTTTAACTGTTACAAGTCTATAATCAAGTACTAGTACAACATAACATGCATTTTTCTTACTTGACAATGCCACATCATGTACATTAACATTTTGATTTGTCGCCACGTCAACATGTTGAACACTTGGAACATGTTCCACTCCTTCGGCATGATGTTCAACATGCTCTGAAATATTCAAAAAAAGGATACACGTCAAATTGCAATTGAAGATTTTAAATTGTATTCATAATTGCATAATTAATTTCCAATAGAAAATTAATACCTCCACCACTATAATGCACATTATGGCCTTCGTCACGAGCAAGTTCTGTGGTAGGCCATGAAGGCTACAATAAAATGTTATGCACATTGTTATGTAGTCAATTTATGTTCAAAACTAATACCAAAAAAGAATTGTCTCAACTATTCAATTTCATTTACTTTTCATCTGACCAATTTACTTGTGAGATATCATTTGGTGCACTGGATTCTTGGGCAAGGCTTATAGATTCTTCACGTAGGCATGCAACCATGAATTTATAGCCTTCCTTCAAGGCAAGTTTTCTATCTTCATCTATGACCTCCACATTGAATTTTGTGCCTTGTATTTTTTGCTTAATATCATCAGTTTTGTATGTATGGTTTCACTAAACAAAATTTTTTGCAACATTATATTAAAAAAAATTATGAAATTTCATTGCTCCTACATACAAGTCGAGACTGGAGATTCATATAGCCACTAGAGCCAAGTCTGTGTTGGCCAAACTTTTTTAGTCTCGCTTTTGTAGCCATGGATGTGTCCTGCAATCTATGAACAATTTCAAACATCTTAGATTATATATTTACAAATATGAATAATTAGTGCATGATTACAATGTACTTAATACTATCATGACATACCTCTTTTTTCCCTGTGCTAGTTAATTATCTCTATCTTCACATAGCCTTTTCTCCTTTGCATCTTCTATTATTTCATTCCACTCCATTGGTGGAATCATAGGAGGACGGTCATACTTTGGGTTATCCTTAAGAGCCCTTCTATATTGATCCCTCACAGTCTTTATATGCTTTGCTGCTCTTTTGAGAAGTAGGCCATTGTCAAAAATGTTTTTTCCAAATTTCTCGTCAAAAGATGCAATGAGCTGATTTTTTAATTCCACAGCTTGTAAATTCCACCTTTTTAAAAACAAATAGATTTTTAGATCAATAACTTTAATATATTACAATAAATGGAAGAAAAGAAAAATTATGTAGCAATGATATGAAACTACGTACCTTTTACGCATAGTGGGTCTGAATAGTCTCAATGTCATATGAAAAAGATGTTCAAAGAAAACATTATTACCTACAAAAACATAAAAGATTTATCACTCCAAAATGAGTAATATAAAAATAAATTAAATTTACACTTTAAATAAAAACAATTTTAAAGCACCTAGAAGCTTTCGTTCTTTTAACGGAAACATAGTTTTCTTATTCAACAATAATGTCCCTTCATATGAACCAGTACTAATTACACGAACTTCTCCAAGAAATGGATCAGCTTCAGCAGTATTGCTCTCTGTTGGTCTATCAACTGAAACATCATGACAATTAAAGCAGACACCAAATGAATTAAAGCATACTTATGGATATAATTAAATTGAAGAAATTGACTAGCAAAAATGTTTTTTCCTTGCATTCCATTAAGGATTTAACTCAAGATTTTCTTTCCATTTATCTTATTAATAAGATCACATTTTTGGAAAATCATTCATTCTAGACAATGTACCTTCATTTTGTGAATATATTTGTAAAGTAATCTCTGTAGGCAACAAAGCAGTTAGAGTTTCTAGTGGGTAGAAATAAGAGATAACCTAACACCTATTCTTTGGAAGAAGCAATGGCAATTGCACAACACCATGATGCAATAGCTGGTACTTCAAAACACCATGTGGCTAATAGCTAGTACATTGTCCAAAACATGATGTCTGATATTGGACTAGATAGTGTAGGATCTGTTTCCATGAAGCAGTTGTGGTGCAGGACACCTAACCAATGAGGCAAGGGAACAAGTATTTATGAGGAAAAAGAACAAGTATGTATGATGCATGACAGCTTGCCACTCCATGAAAGGGAGAATTCAAGTAGTTAGGGTGTTGGAATAAAGGTTTGATCCATACTTTACTAGGTGGCCCATGTTTTGTAATAAAGGCTCATGTATGTAAGGTCCATTAGCACTTTGGTGTGTTTATAAACCAAGTGGCTCAATGGTACCAAGAGGCCTTAGAATAGGGTGTTTGAGTCAATATAGGCCAATTTTATGGTTTTTGAACTTGTTGAGTTAATTAGGTAGTCGGATTTACAAAAATGCAAAAAGTTGCATAAAAAAGTTGCTGACAACTTTTTAAAATGTTGCTCGGTATTGTTTAAAAGTTGTTATTGTTTGTTTTAAGTTGGGGAATGGCTACTTGGGTTCCAATGGTCCTATAGGCCTCTATATATATCATGTGTGATCTCAGAAGGTGAGGGAGATCAGGTTGTAGTCAATGTTTGGAGAAAACGAATAAAAAACCTCTGATTTACTGGTAATTTTGCTATTACAGTGGGTTGTACGGTTTTGTACGGTACTTTTATTATTTCTAAGTGTGTGGATTAGTTGTAGGGGTGTGTTCATAAGTTTTTTGGCTTTGATTTGACATAAATTGGAGTTGGGGTTTGCAAATTATCAATATTTTAGTAACAAGGGGTCTGAACAACCCTATTTTCTACGGCCTTCTACAAATGCAACCCTAACTTGCAAATCCACTGGTGGCAACCTCTGAAACTGAGGGATATGCAAGTTAAGGGACCTAGGAACATGATTCCAAGAGTTGGAGGCATGGTGAGAAGGGAAAGTATTTTTCCTAGCTGGCCCTAGGTCAAGCAAGACCATGTGCTTGACTAGGTTTTGCAAGTAGAATGGTGACAATTAGCAATATTCTTACTGGTAATTTCAACACAAATTTAGTAGCTAAATTATAAAATGATAATTCATGTAGAGACTAAATGATGCATGTGAAACTAATAGCTAGAGATAGGAACAAACAATACCAACATATTACAGGGAGAAACAGTCACGGGTCATGAGCCCAAAAATGTCGGAAGTGCAAATGAGAAGTCATGAGGAAAAGGTATACATGACAAAATTGAAATGTCTCTCTATGTGTGGGTGTATATATATGTATGCATGTATGTATGCATGGTGTGTATATGCATGTGTTTGTGTGTATGCAGGCTTCTGTAGACATCATTTAAGCACTAATATGCTACTTCATTGTTCATCAACTTGTACAAATACAGGGAAAGCAACTGGATCAAGCTCTAGATGGATGTCCCCAGGAAATATCTATTTTTTGGGTGGGCTCCTACGGGTTCTCCTACTTTCAAAAGGGCGTAACCTATCCACTTGATGGGTGAGATGGCAAACAATTTGCTAAAGGGGCCTGCTAACAGAGTTATAGCTGGTTGTAAGTTTGGCTGGATAGGTCGAGCCCTACCCACAATTGGCGAAAGGGGGGCCTGGGGGGCTAGTCGACCGCCCTACAATTCTATGGGCTATTTTCTTGCCATAGGGGGCTCCGGGTAACTCACTATAGTTAAGCATGAACTATAGGCATTCGTTTCTTGAATTGATTGTGGGATGGGATGGCCTATTTATTCGATGGGCAGCAGCTATAGTTGGAGCTACCCGGTGAGAAGTCAGGAAGTCCCATTATTCTATTTTCGATCCTGTTTTTAACTTAGTTTCCTCTACTATTCTAAAGGAAGGCCCATCCTGCTCAGGCATCTATTCTCTATTGAATAACGGGGAGAACATACATTTTACCGAGGAGGCCCTACCATTTTATGGCAATACTGGAATGTGCCCTTACTATCTATTCTATGGGCTCGCCCCACCGAGTCTATGAGGGAGGGTGGGGATGGCCCATTAAATTTTAAGCGACTCGACCATAAGAAGGGAATTGGCCCTTACACATCTACAATAGGGGATTGCGGTGCAGCAGCAGGGTGGATGCAAGGTTGTTCCTCTTTCGGTATGCAGGGTGGGCCCCTACTATTCTAAGGGCTCTCCCCCCACAATTCTATAGGTGGTGGTGGACAACTTGATGACATTTCAGTAGTCGATCACCTGCCTAACTGATAGTCAGATTCAATACCTCTAATGCTGGTAGATTATCGTCGTGTTGGCATGTTACCCCACCATTCTAGTCTGCCAAGCCCTATCAATTCTATGGGGAATCATCGCTACCAATCCCGCCTCTGGGCCATAGAGGGCCCTCCTGCATTTGCACAACTACCATAGTTGCTAGCCTTAGAATAGTAGGGGCCACCCACCATTCATTATTCCTCTTTAACCCCTGGGCCAGATTCTATACGTAACATGCCAACGTTGGGTGGGTTCCCCGGCCAGTAGGAAACGCCCAATATAATTGTAGGGCTTCGTTGGGCAATTCGACCATGTCTCTCAAAGAATCACTACCCCTACCCAGCCTCCACCCACCCTGCTGGCATAGCCCCACCCTATTCGCTAGGTAGTTAATGTGCCCTACTATTCTAAGGCACCCTGCTATCTATAGGCTTGGAGATCGATGAGCCTGCAGAACTTATGTGCTGCCCCAACCCCGGCCGGGGTCTTGCTCATATGACTGCCCCTCCAACTATTGCCTCCCGCCCACCCCTGATTATTGTGACCCATCAAAACTTGCCCTTCCGGCTCCCTACTATGCTCGTCGATTACGGTTCGAGTTCGATGGCGAGCTAACTAGATGCTGGGGACTTCTTCCAACCCCTATATATTCTATGGGCGATTGATCGAGGGAATCAGAGAACCACCCGTCTTTATCTCTCCATGCTCGCCTCGAAGCCATCAATAAATTTTGATCGTAGGATAGAGCGATCAATCCATATCTCTCGATCCCAATCGCCGAACCAAGCAAGGAGACATTGCGGTGTCTCACTCCTCCTCTCTCCGATCGATCAATGGCAATAAAATAATAGGCATCCAATTCATCGCAGACATATTATTGCACGTGAATCAGAGCCATCCATGTTGATGCAAAGGGATCGGGGAGGAGGGTCGTATCTCTTTATTCCCTTCGAGCCATAGCCCTACGGGCCAGTGCATGCGTCCCATATAATAGTAGGGCCCATATTTGGGGATCCATTCTCAGGTCAAGGGCCCTACTATTATATGGCTTTCATTCTCCTTCCTTGGTAGTGGATGCGATGCTTCTAATCCCAAGCTGTATCTGTTCATCCGAGGTCTAATGAGTGCCACTTCTTTCTCCCCACTCAATATAGGCGAAGGCCTATCGCACCCGAGGGCTTCGCTATTCTCTCCATCAGACCAAAGAGATAGGCATTCATTCGATGAGGTGCCAACAGGGGATCACAGGTGTTTATTCTTGACAGCCTATCGACTCCTTCAATGACCCGCATTCATTCTCTCCTCGCATCTTTATCTGGTCATCGCCGGGATCGATCAAGAAATATTAGCCATTTATTTCTGCCTGCCCTTATGCATGCCCAATCCCTAATGTCTTTATGTCTTCTCCGGCCCGGCTAGATAGTAGGGGACCCTTTAGAATAGTAGGGGCCATAGAATAGTAGGGCTAGAAATTAGACTCTATATGTAACATTCATAATCGCCATAGTGTTGGGTGGGAACTATAGGGCAGTTACGTATAGAATCTGACCGGGTTGGCGAATAGTAGCATAGGGGCCCACAGCCACCCTTCTATTTCTCAAAGCCTAGTATTCTAAGGGTGCTGGGCAACCACAATAAGTTACGACTCTGTAGTTGAGGGCTTCTACACCGTGATAGCCAGCGGTGAAATCAATATGATTGGGACGCAAGGTGACCCCGAATCCCAGAGAAGGTTATGTGCCAGTAGTAGTTAGCTCTCTGAGAGAGTTGTTAGAGAAGATACGGATGATCCAGCACCCGATCAACTATCAATTATAGGCACCGCTGAGGCGGAGAACTCTTTCTTTTCCTGTGCTGGGCGGCGTGCCAGATCTTCGCTATTTGGCACTGCCTGGGATCTTAGTTTCATAGCTTTGCCATAGAATAGTAGGGGCGATGCACTTTTCGATGGTGATGACTGTTTCCCTATTCTCGTCCCTTCCGTGGAAAGCCCTCAAATTTTGCCCTAAAATTTTATGGGCTACCAACTCTGCACAACCAGTGCATTTGGTTCCTTTTCTTCTTCGACTTCTATGTCAGAAAGATCTGATATTTCTATTATGATAAACTGCCATAGAATAGTAGGCATAGTCTTCTCTGGTAGGTTGCGGGCACTCTGCATGCAGACCCATTATAGAGAGAAGGGGCAGGCAGGCCGTGGGCGAAAAAAAGCTGAAGTCGGGGCTTCTTGCATTTGCACCCTGCATAAATAATAGAATCACATAAAGCCGCCTGTGTAGTGGTGTAGTGGCCCGTGTAGTGGTGTACTGTACCATACCTCATTTATTGACCACACACACTAGAGAGGGTCACTCATGTTACGTATAGAATAGACGACTGATGCTTGATTTAGATAGAGAGATTACTGGTCGGTCAGGCATTGGCCTATATCTATAGTTGGGCTCGAGATAGGGCATCCTACATCTACATCGCCCTCCATTATATACGTGATATGGTAGGCAGACTACCCCTGATGACTATAGATATAGGGTGGCGGGTGGTTGCCTGATATTAGGTAAAGCATAATGCCCCTCTTTTTGACTGAACCATACTAGCTCCAACCCATGAATCCATGTCTCCAACTTCCGTCCCAGGAGGTATGCCAAAGCTAGGTTCTATTATCACTTTATTTAGAGTCTATAGTCACCCTACTATTCTAATAAGGAGCCTAAGAAACTATAGGCACTGCATTCCTTCCATAGAACCACCAGTAGCAGATTCTCCAGGCACAGTTCCTATGGATGTTGATCCATAAGCGAGGGTAGCCTACTATTCTATGGGCACCTATCAAGCCGATGAAGCTGACTTATCCCCAAAGATAATTAATGGTACTGATCCCCCTACCCCCTACCATAAAATTCTAGGGCCTATTATTTTATTGTGCCCCACCCCCTAGCCATTTTATGGGCCCTAGAATTTTATGGTGGGCCCTACCCCCTACATTTATAGGTATAGCCCGCCCTAAAATTTTATGGGGGCAGATGCATACCTAAAAATTATAGGGCCCGCCTATCCCCAATTTTATGGGGGTATATTATTGCCTATTATTTTATTCAAGCACAATTTGATCGATCTCAATTGTGCCAGGTTGGGAAAACAGGAAAGGGAGGGAAGTCTGGGTCTCCCAACTGCTTGATCTAGTGTGAGTCGTATAGTGCGGATGGGAGGGAAAGTGCCAAAGTCTATGGGAGGGGGAACCAAGGGGATATGATGTGTAGGAAATCGAGAGGGGGATTTATCTAGAGTGTTGTTGCAGAGACCTGTTAACCAAGGGGATTACTAATCCATAGGACCCCAATCACGTGCCATTGTATCCATTTTTTGAGATAGTGGTAACTCCCTACTATCTATAGGCGGATGGAAAAGGCGACAAGATGGATTAGTTGGGATAGGTGGTGAACGGTTGAGTCAACAAATAGAAGAACCTTTTCATCTATTGGCTGAAGCATCTAGTGTAATTCCGATCTTGTAATTGTGGGTAGAGAATATGCAATTTTGATCTTGGCCACCCCAATATCCAAACGAGAATAATTGATCTAGTGCCCGGGCTCATACCCCAATCTATTGGGAGTGCCGTCTATCTATATGGGCTATCGCGTTGTGGCATCCACCACCATTAGTAAATAAATGGTAACTTCTCATTCTCATGCTTCTTCCTCAGCTGAGTGGGGGGGAAATTGGGGCCATAAAGTATTGATAGCATGATTATTCACGGATTATGTAACTATGGTCTCATGCGCTTAGTAGTGCTTATAGAACCTTTTGAGAAAAGGAGACAGTGACTAAGCTAGATAAGTTGGATCCAATTACGATCTTCCTGGTATGGTATTCATTATTATTAGGAGGGAACACAAGAGATAGTGATCCTTAGTTAATGGTAGGGAACTGCCAAAGAGAATCATTACAAAATATAGAAAAACAAGGTTTTACCAGTTCTAGTGGGCATAGATGAGGATGTTTGCATGGCCCTTGTTGCTGAAAATGCACTAGGCAATAGTGGACCGGCAATCGAAGGAGGATTCTGCACTTCATCATGAGCTGAAGAATACAATATTGTTAGCAAAGACATTTGCAATGGATAAAAATCAAATGGGATACTAGCTAGAAATGTCCACAAAAAAAATGTGAGTGTTATAATGTTGATGAAAACAAACAAAGTGCTACTTACACGAAGGTTGTGCACAACGACCATCACCATGTTCACCATGTGATGTCACAAATGGCACATATGTCTATACAAGTACACATAAAATAAGAGATCATGATCCATAAGATAGTATAAAATATTCATATCTATTGAACTTCTATTATTGCTTTAGTCAAATGATTGCTTACCTGCAAAGATTGGATTCTACAGCCCAATTCTGTTCTCAGTGCCTCTTTCTCCTCACTTCTGTCACCCTTGATGATAATGTTAACAAGTTCATCAATGTATATTTTCTTGTTTTGTTGGGTGATGAACACAGGGTCAGTACTAAGGGCGATGTTATGTAGATATGAAGCCTGTATTTTAGATCACATTTGATCAGCGATCATTCTAGCTTTTTCTTATTATTTGTGACATCAAATATCAGTAAAATTTTATCAAAATAACTCCAAAGCCATAAAGAAAAGAACATAATAATACGATATTTGTTTCTATATTAACATTAAAATTTACAATACTTAAAGTTTACCTCTACTAAAGGTGTCTGAGATGGTGCATCCATATCACCCCATGAAAAAAAATTAGTAAGTCTTAGAAATCAGTAGAAAAATTAAAGTAATAGACTTACCAAAAAAAAATATTAATAATAAAGTATATTGTATATGTAAATCATTTGTCTTAAGTTAAAAATCTAGTGTAACTAATGTGTATATCTAAAAAAATATTTGACATGTTCTACTTAATGTTTATATGTGCACATATGGTTTAGAAAGAAAAGTTTGGTCATACAAGACCCCATCATAGTTGACATTGATCCTACCTAGACATTTCATTGATCATCATGATCTTCATCCATGTCATCATCATCATCATCATCACCATCATCATACTTGTCACTTTGATCGTCGTCGTCACCACCACCATCTTCATCGCCATCATCATCATCTTTATCACCATCATCATCATGACCATCATCACCATGATCATTATCATCATCAGCATCATCATCATCATTATCACCATTATCGTTAGCATGACCAAAATCATCACCATCTTTTTCATCTTCATCACTAGGTAACTGTTGTTCCTGATAATCATTTACTTCCTCTTCTGCTTCTTTAATTTCTTCTTCATCGATCACATTATACTTTACCAGCCTTCCTCTTGGGTCATGTCTAACAAAAAATGACCAAATTGGTTTGTGTGGAACACTAAAATAAAACACTTGCTCGCATTGGCTTGGAAGAAAATAGGGCTCATCTTCGACTGGCTCAAATGACCTTGTATTAATCATAGTAAATCCACTATCATGTTCAATAACAGTCCTATTAGGATCATTTTGATTCAGTCATAACCTAAACCATTTGATGACAAATAGAACTATTTTGAATGAATTAAAGTTGCACTCAAGTATATCATGCAAAATTCCATAGTATCGATTTTCATATCATTGAGGATGTATGTCAATTCTAGACGAAATATTGGTGACCGCAAAGACAACACTTATCCTAGAATCACACGTTTTCTTCGTTTCGTCTAAATTTTTTGTGCAGAATTTATAGCCATGGTAGTACATAGCTTTGTGGTGTTTGACTTGCAATTATTCAAACATGTCAAGATTATTTGCATCGATCTATGAGTTGATATTAAACTTATGTGTGATGATTAGTAATCTTATGTGTACCGTTGTATCTCTTAAGTCATAGAGTAGATCAAGTACCATTTGTGTAACATTGGGATCTCCATTACGATGAGCTCCTTTAACCAATGATACAACACCATCCCATGTTAATGAGCGACCATTTTCTTAAGACTGTTCAATCCATACCGTCATCCAATCAAGATTGTTTGCAATATACAAGTGTAGTGCATCCCACTCACGACCAACTATAAAGAAGACAATTACACCAGTTAGAAACAACTTATATATATTGATGATAGATAATAATTATTAAACTACAAAAAAAAAAACTTATAATTACCTCTCACTCTCCTCAACCTACCTTTCCCCGTCAGGTACTCCCCTTCGAATTTTTCATTAGAGTTGGGATCCCAAATGTGATCTACATGGATATCTGTTGCAAACTTTGGAAAATATTTAGTAATGTACACCATGGTCTGGTATATCATATATCCCTCTATCATAGAACCCTCAGGATCTGCTCTTTGTCGAACCAAGTCCTTCATAAATTTCAAGTGTCTCTCAACCATCCACATTGATCTAGCTTGTATAGGTCCACACAATTCAATCTCCTCAACTTGATGTATGAGGTAGTGTTCTTGAGCATTGAAAAAGGTTGGAGGTAAACACTTTTGCATTTCACACATAAGCTATGGAATTTTTCTCTTCCAATATTTTATATCTTTTTTGTCAATTTCTTTAGATGATAACCACCTAAAAGAGATTCAATACGCAAAACCACATAAACGAGATTTCAAATAAAATTATACAATAGATTTCAGATAAAAAGCTACAAATCTAAGAAAAAACACTTCTAACCTCGTGTATTTTCCAAGATCATATATAACTTGTTTAATACTATTGTCAAACTATTGTGGAAGGGATAGAGGTAGGACGAACTACAATCATTAAAAATGATCATTTTAATATATTATTAAATAATGCAATAGGTAGTACATTCAATCTTACAGATATATTGTAAATAGAGAACATGACTTACATGACTTACCTTGACGAAGATATGCCAATCATGTGTTTTCAACCCTGGCCCAAAATCACCTTTCTTTGATAGAAGAGTGCTTATATTTGTAGCAAATCCTGTTGGAATTTTTTAAATTTTTTTTATGGCTTCTTATAATGCATCACTTTGTTGCTCTGTTAATAACCAAGGAAGGGTACTTGTATTTATGCAGTCTCCATTGCTATTTGATTCAATGGAAGCTTTTAGTACATGATTGGATTCATGAATGTCAGTACAGATTTTGGCAATTTGTTCTCTATCACGCCTTCCATCCAACATTTTCTATAGTGTCTCTGTTACATTCTTTCCAATATGCATAGCATCAAACAAATGCACAATTAGGAGATCCTTGTAGTATGTTAACCTACTAAATTGAGTAGGATAACTTTTCATTCCTTTAAGAAGTTGGTCATTGATGCCTTGACGACCTTCACAAGCATCAATTACAACATTAGTAAATATAAGACAATATCAAAATACAAATTTTAAACTTCAGACGACAAATTGGATATTACCTCGATGATTTAGTCGATCATATTCCAACTTCCATAAATGGGGTGTCATTCTTCGTGGCCTTGATGATGTCTCTTCTTTCCCATTGAAAAGATGTTTTTTAGCAATTTGATACCTATGATTATTGTGGAGAAAGTGTCTAAACTCATCAAACACCTACTTTCTTAAAGTTCTTGAATGACAAGATTTCATCTTCGGACCACAAACTGGACATGCGAATTTTTCCTTTGTCTAAAGACCTAAAAGATCATGTAGAAGTGGATTGTGTACAATTATCATCCGCAACTTAAACATTTGATAGTAATGTGTAAGCACTATAACAAACCAAAAATATGTGATATTAACAATATAACATACCGCACAAATGAGTTAGCCCAGGGGCATCATGTATTGTCTATACAAGCATTGCATAGAATTAAAATTGTCGATGTCCTATCGGTCTAGAGATGTCATACATAGTGATGCCATTCCATAACTTCAACAACTCTTCAATTAGGGGCTCAATATACACGTTCATATCTTTAACTTGGTATTTACCTAGCAATTGAATGAACATAAACATTACATTATTATTATGACCATTTTCATGCACTATTTATAAATTAATTTAGATAACTATAAAATGAAAAAAATACCTGGCACAATCATTGACAACATTATGTGTTCCCTCTTTATGGACATCCAAGAAGGAATGTTATTGTTAATAACAAAAATAGGCCACACTGAGTAAACAGATCTCATATCTCCATATGGATTGACACCGTCCGCTACCAATGAAAGCTTTGGATTACGAGGTTCTTCTTTAAAGTGTGACCATGTTTCTTCTATCTCTTTAAATGCAAAACCATTAGTAGGTATTCACATAATGTCATCTTGACTTCTATTGCGTGCATGGTAATTCATAAATTGTGCCAAGCTAGCGCTCCTGAATAACCGTTGAAGACATGGAATAATGGGAATGTACCAAAGAACCTTGTGAGGCACTTTTTTTGTTATTTGATCTGACCAATATCTACTACTATGACAATCAGGGGATTCTGTTGCAAATTCATGTTGTTTATGATATAGAATGTGATCATTGGGACATGCATGTATTGTTTGATACTTCATTCCAACTTGATCCATAATGTTAGATAATTTTCGATACGAACAAGGCAAAATGTTTGATGGTGGTAACAAAAACTCACTAATCAACCTACAACAACAATATGCATTGTTAATATAATGAATAGTAATTTTATGCTAACATTGAAGATGACAAAAATGACATACCTTAGCATACGTGACATTGCTACATTGGATATACCATTCATAACCTTTAAGTTCACCAACAACACTATAGCCAAGAGTAGAGTTGTTTGGGAGCCTTCGTATAAGGGCTCGTGTGCCTTTTCAAGTAAAGGTATATCAAGACCATCTTCATCATCATTATCAGATTTTCTAGTACCATCATTGTGAGCCTCTTCATCACCTACCCCAATACCATCTTCTTCAATCATGTCCTTTGGCACATTATCATCTTCTTCCATGAGAGTGTTATCCTCAGCTTGGATATTCACACCTCCATGTTTCTCTAGTAGGAAATCCACATTCAGCAATGGACGAATATCATGGTCCCCTTCAACATGACCATGTTTCCTACAATGACTCTAGGCTATTGTGATTAGAATTCTTTAAGTCTTTAAGCCTTTACACTTTTTCCAAGGACAATAACATTTATTAGGTTTTCTTTGGAACTGAGCCCACAATGCAGCCATTGTCTCATTATTTTGTTCAGCGTTCATATTGTCAGGCATGGTCTCTCTTCACAGGAAAATATATCTGCAAATAAAGTGGACATGTTGTGATTAATGTTTATATCTGCACATATGGTTTTTTTTATTAATGTTTTCAAATGTAACTAAAATGATCCTATAATTTCTAGAAGGCCTAGATGTTTGTAAAATGTGGATTTATAGACAATTTATGTTAATTATTTGCAAAATGCCTCAAAGAGATGTCACAAGGTGAAAGTTACTTAGGTGATAATAGCAGCATTCCTTGACTAATCCTGATAGAAATTAGTAATGTGATTAATGCATCAACTAATAAAGATGACTAAAAGATCAAAACATACTAGTGCTTCTTCTTGCTTGTATCGTGTATGTTAACCCTCAATTTTATGCATTCAGGTGGACTACTGTGCTTTTCACACAAGAATTTAGATTCCTTGATGTGCTAAGGATTTGTGACTCACTTCTAAGCAATCCTTATGGGCCTATGGTATGTTTCTATCTTCCATCTGAAAGAGAGAATCTTCTATTAATCATTTACACAAAGTTTCAATCAGAGTTTTACAAAAGCTATAAGCTATCAAATACCCAAAAAACTAAATAAATATAATATGTGCTCTATTAATTTTCTTGATAATGAAATAAGAGATTCTTTTTATAGAGAGAATAGCCCAATCCAGAACAAAAATATGATCTAATAGATAAATCATATGATTGTTTAATGAATAAATTTTTTTTTTCTTTACCAAATGGCAAAGAAATTTCTTTTCTCGAGTCTCATCACTGAAAAGGATCATAGGTCAGGAATTTTACGTACTCATCAAGGTTCAATTATCCAATTTCCATATAGCATGATGCTTAGAAAATAAATTGATGTGATTTTATGAAGATAAATCTAGTCCAATTGCATTGATTGAATACTTAAGGCATGCAATAGTCATTATTATATATGAAATTTATCAAAAGTCAGGTCATAAAAGAAGGCAATCTATGTAAGATATTTTAGTAATAATTTTAGTTTTTAACTAATCTAAGAGGCTTAGATGTATCTTCCTTCAAATTTTGGCTTCACCTTTGACCCTTATTGGGTTGTTTTAACAATTAATATATTACACATAGAATGCCAAAATATTACCAAGACCTCTCTACAAATTTGTTTTGGATTGAGACCTCACATGTTTGAAAATTCCATAAACTAAGGAATGAAGCACATTGTGAATCTTGAATAGAACAAAATCAAATGGTTATATGAAACTTCAATAGAACAAAATGTAGCTTTGTTTCCACCATACCAATTCATGTAAAGCCAGAATACTGATGTTTCAGTAGTTGAAAGTTATGTAGCTATCTAGAATCCAAATATGTTATGTGCAACATCACTTTGCATAATTGCAATGAGGATCAAATAAAAGAGAAAAAATGGAACTTGCTCAGCAGATGTATTAAGATATATTTGATCTATAGAATTGAGTTCAACATCTTATAATTATGACTATATTCATGTTAAGCCATGACATTGTGATTCTGTACGCTACTGAAAGCTCTCTTGATTTAGCCTTCCCTTGGTCAACAGATGAACATATCAATTGGAAAAATAACTAAAATGTAATAAGTGTTTCATTTTCAATCTTGAAATTCATATCATTTCTAATTCAAAGTGACCCAAGAAACTTCTTATTGAACCAAACACATTGATACTGTTTTATGTTTAAAATGCTCTTCTATCAATTCAAAAATGAAAAATAGATTTTAGCATTTATTAGATCCCTATGATTGAATCTATAGTTATCTAGAATGTGGCCAATTAGCCATAGCTCATGAAAAAAATTTATTTAACTATACTGCTTGGTGTTGCTAGAGTTTATAATCCTATCCAAGGTGTTGGTTATAACCTGAAGATATTTCGGGTATAAACATAGTAAGCTACTTAATTTTAAGGATTCAATTTTTTATGAGTTCCATGATGCTGAGAATGGTAGGAGCTTGTTAATAACTTGGTTGATATCTACAATTCAAAAGTAGCTTCTTCTGTGGAAGGAGAAAGTTTTTTAAGAAATGATTCATCTTTTTTCCGTAGGATTTTAAATATATCCAAGGATCGCTACAAAGCTTCTGTGCTAGAAAGTAGTGATTGTCAAGAGAAGTTTCATGCCTGTCTTACAAAAACAAAGGTCATGATAGATTAACAAAGGAAGGCAACCATATATAGTGGTAGAACCACTACACTTTAAAACAATATGAGATTTTAATAAGGAATACTCCAGTGCTACACTTTAAAATGGATCTTAGGTTGTCTCAAATGGTAGTTTGAAGGAAAAATAGGTCATAGATTAGGTCTATACATAAAACAAAGTAGGTTACTTTTTAAAGGAAAAGATAAAATAGAAGTGAGTTAAATAAAAACTATCAGCTACTAATTGCTGAAGATAATGTTTACCAATTACTACCACATTGAATCACAGGCTTTTCTTTTATTAATGAAAACAACACAATTTTTCATTTCTAAATTAGTATCCTTTCCTAAATTTGGATATCCTATAATTTTTTGTGAAGACAAAGTTAGTGCCCTTATAGGAACCAATGTGAGTTGCCATCATGTAGCCCACTTTGTCTAGAATAAAAGACAAAGCATTTATGCTGCATCCAATTTGTGCTCGACTACTGAAATACACCTCTACCATGGATATAAAGAAAAATGAGAGTGAGAGAAATTTTGTTACCTATTACTTGAAAATAAAACCAGTTGAGGAGGCAAGGGTGCATGAGTTGTCAAAACTTCATGTGCTTCTCAAACAGTTTCTGTGGATAATAGGCAAAGTCTTCACATAACCTCATACATTTTATTATTGAAACACAATCAATATTTTTTTGATAGGGAATGTTTAGTAAAATGAAGCAGAGAAAAATAAATACAGTTGCAGTACCACCCTTCTACCTAAAAAACACACCTAGTATACAATAATGGATAAGATCAAGACAACAATAATACTGGTCCTTCTATTGATACGCCTTTTGAAGGTTGAATAAGGTTCTTGATTTTGCTAACCCATTCTGTTTTATCTGCTATACTTTCTGCTTTCAGCACAATTGCACTATGTGCTAGAATAGAAAGCCATGAAACAAAGATCAGCAACCATTTGAGCATAGAAGGTTCCAATTTAATATACAAATATGTGCACTTGCAGTTTGAAACTTGAACCCCAAAAAGACACACACCTTTTAGTATATTTTGTATGAAACCTTGTTGTTGATTTTGAATGTAAGACTTATAGCTACAGCATCAGGACCATTTGCCTTTTTTGAGTTTTTAGAACTTGATTTAGCTAGAGTTGGAGAATCAAAACTACCATCATTTGATACCTCCTCAATACTACAGTCTTGTAACATGAAACATTCATTCAGTAAAAATTATCAGCAAGCTTAGCAAAGACATTAATTCATTAAAAAATTTTGTGGTGCATGCAAGATAATCAAGAAAACCAAATACTTCATACAAAATTACACAATGGATAAACAAACAAAAACAATCAATCTCATTTTTCCATTACTTGATTTAGAAGTTTAAAGGTTCCAATTACAAAACAATTTTTGTATCCTTCGGGGAACTTTTGAAAAAGACCAAAAGCCTTTACAATCACAAAAGATCAACTTATAGTATACTTAAATGTTAGTAAAGATCTACATTGTAAAGTTTCCTAGAAGTGACTGGCACTCTCAAATTTGCATTCAAATTAATAGTCATGAACTATTTCAATGTACAGCAGGCAAAAAACTATTACATATAGGAACAGTGTAGTATAGTTGTACTTATTAATCATGCACAATATAATCGGAGTGCACCTGTGACCAATAGATCTCGAATAAAAATATACACTTCCATGATCTGATCAAAGTACTTCGAATCAAGATTTCCAAATCCAGTTCTCCCCTTCATTTTGGCATAACCATTAAAACTTATTTACAGGTAACTATAACTAGTGATTAGCCATAATTTGACTATGCTTTCAATGATGGAAATTACCAACCATCACTAGAATGAAGCTTTTTAGACACATCTCATAGCACTTATTCTACTCTTTCAATTCCCAATATAGAAAACAGTTGAATGCATAGGATATTTTGGACTCCAGATTGGTAGTACATTCAAAAATGAAGAAATTTGAAACAAAATTTTGGACTATCAAACAAAGTAACAATAAAAGATTCATCAACAACTTATACCTCCAAATTAATGACTCCTCTAAAATGCCTTTCTTCTGGTTTTCTGGTGTAACCAAGCTGCGAGAACATCAAACCCAATTCATTAAGATGTATAACTTCAATTGAACAAATTAAAATTCTATTGTACACATCAAATGCAACAAACCTTTCCAGATTTCTCATTAGAAACAAACCACTGCCGACTCCAACCATTTGTTTTTGCACTTTTCTTTAGCAAATACCCTGACATCATCAATCAATCTTATTTAAATTTTCCTTATTTTTCCTCAAATATCAAAAAATATGATTCGCAATTATAGCAACACAATTAATTATAGACATAGTATCAACTTCAGGAATTGTAGGTTTACCAGCATAATTTAATTTGAATATAATATTCAGAATATATTTCAGAAAAGATATGACTTATCCATTGTATCTATTGTTAACTATGTCAAATTTGCAATGATCTTTCTTGACTAAAATTCCCTCAAATTGTCTTTATATCTGTCTGAACCAGGGGGGTTGTCTACTAACTCAGCAATGGAAACTAGGAGGATTTTGTCCTTGAGGGGTTTTGTTTGCAGGTTACTGAACCACAGTTCATGGTGAAAAAGGAATAATAATCTAATATAACTGATATTATCAACTGATGTCTTCTTCCCCTCACTCGAACACTAGTATATAGGATCTTCCACCAATACTTACATCTATCCTAATATCCTCTAGAAATAAATAGTTAATGATGATTTCATTACATTATTTAGTCCAAACACTGTCGTTTACTTTGGCAATTTCTTTCCATTCTCTGTCTCCTATTATTGATTTTATTTGTCATTGCTGATATGATTTCGTCTTATTTAGCACTTCTAATTCTTTGGCAGATATTGGAAAAAGGTGGTGATTTAGAAAGTAAATCCTCCTTGTCCTATGGCAGCTACTCTCACTTGCATCCCTTGTCCAAACCATTTTTAAATAAAATAATATTTATATATTTACTGAATCATATTCAAATAAATTAATAATTGGAGGGTATAATTATAGTTTAATTTTTAGGTGAGGCATTACATCCCTAGCAAGCTAGGCAAAGAGAAACAATCAATATAGACTTAGAGCAGACACCCACTTAACACCGTCTCCTAGCAAATATGAAGGACCAGATTGGTGGGAAAAAAGAGAAAAGTGGGGGAGGTGGGCAGTTGATAGAGTTTATCACAATAGGGGATTGAGGGAAAGTGCGAAAGAAAGATGAAATGGTCGTAGTATGGAAGGAGATATGGTATATTCATAGAGCTAGGCTACTGTGAGGCACATAGCTAAAGCACCCCATCCAATAGTAGGAACCAAAGGGGGTGGATGCCTGGATGAATTCATGTGGATGGAAGGCTGTGGGGCTCCAACTATCTCTAGCTCATCTCCCACCCCCATCCAATGGTGGGAACTAGTGAGCATGAAAACAAGTCAATGCTAGCTATCTATAGAGAAGCTTGCACCAAAACTCTCCTACGCCCCCCTTTCTATAGTTCCTATTGAGTCCTATTCACGCTATTAGAAAAGGGAAAAGAGAAACAAGACGTCAAATACCAATTGAAAATCACTTCTAAGTTAGGGTAGGCTATCAAAGCTTGAGTTCTATTCTGACCAATTAGATTGTTTGAAACTTTGAAGGCTCAAACAGAAATGGGAACCAGGAAACATAATAAAAATGGGCTTAAACTAAGGAATGGCAGTTTCATGGTGTTACAAAAAGCATTTTGGAGTTTTTACAGTTATACATCCAAGTGAAAATAAACAACAAACAATGCTCATACTAGAAAACCTTAATTGCAACATCCTTTCAATTTTGACCCAAGACTTCCACCAGATGCAATATAAAAATATATAATGTGCAACAACATATATGTATTTGAAGACTAGTCTAAGTGAAAGAATAGCTCAGGGTTGTAGATTAAAGGGTGCTTCAACCAAGACATGTGACAACACATCAATAAGTTTAATTAGCAAAGACAGTAACGGACTTCAGTGATTTTTTATTTCTTTACCAATTTATGCCCATTATGGATGGCCACTTATCACAAGTTAGAAATAGTGGAATGCAATTTTGAACCTAATAACTGTTGGTTGTTTACAGAAACAAAATAATCAACCAAACATATGAAAACATAAAAAATGTGTGAGGCAAATACTAATTTAAGTGCAAAAAGTGCTAGATTTAGAGCCGGATGCGAGAGATGGAGTCCAGTGTTCTAGATGAGGAGCCAGTTGCGGGAAAGCAAGCAGCATTGGCATGGGTGGACCTAGGGTTCTGTAGCTCTAGCTACTTTGTGTGCTCAACAATGAAATTGAAAACAATTTTTCATTGTAAAGTTAAGCCCATGTTGGTCAAAATTTCAACCAACATGGGCTTAGATTTTTAAAAACAAGAAAATTTTCCTTCTACAATGCGACCAAGCTAAACCTTTTTAATTGATGGTCAAAATTTTTGGTCAAAAAATGACCTCAAATGTACTAGTATTTAAACCATACTAAGCCACTATATAAGCATAAATCAATACAAAGTCACATTCAACAAACATTATCGATAATAAGTATTAACTCTTGGGAAGGTTAAAGCTAATTTACATAATATAGCTTCTATTTTAAAAAAAAAGACAAGAGCACATTTAATGATCCCCAGAGAGGTGTAATAGAAAATGATTAGGTTTAACTAGCTCGCTTAAGTTATGCACAATTCAAGAGGTAGTTACTGTAATGACCCCATCAAAACAAGGTTTGATAATAAATTAATAATTGTGTAATATAACGAAGAACTATAAAATTAATAATAAGAAAAAATTGAAATAAAAATAAAATTACAAGTCCATAACATTAATATAACATCATCTATTCGGAATGCATTTGTTTCATTTTTGGGCTTTAAAATCATCGTCTATGTATGGTGCATGTCGATAAAATATTTCAGTTCTTCCTATACTACAACCTTCCTTTGTTTGTTTGTGTGTGCATGTTCACATCAGACACTTTCTCTGACAATTTGTGTGCACAATCATGGGGGAACCATTTATTGTCATGCGCCCACCAAAATTCCATACATTCCAGCATGTGAAAACCATTTGTTGTACGATTGAAGTTTAAATACTACCCATATCATAAAAGCCAATGTTGTTAATAATATGATAAATCTAGCACTAACAATATTCAGGAGGTGGTGCTAGCAAAATAATTAAATTTAAATTTCCAAGGGTAGGGATGGATGTGAATCTTTCACCAATTAGTATAAAAGAGAAATCAAGTCATTAAGAAAAGGAGCATCTATTCAGAATGAATATTATGTGACTTTGCACATAATTGTTAAAGCCAAAGTGAACAAAACCCCTCCAAGGATATTTAGAGACTTAAAGATGAACAACCTTCCTCCTATCAAATTATTGGACAAAAACCTATAAATTGTCTAGGCATCAAGGACAAACATTCAAGTAAAAATAATTGCAAATAGAGAAGATGATAACATTAGAAAATCAAGATAAGTCTATTTTCAAAATTGTGTCTAAGTGAGAAAACCAAATAATATAGAAAAATTCACAATTCTTTATTATGTTACATTTATAAATAAAAATACCAAGTATCATTTTTTAGTTATAATCCAAGAGATGCATATTAAAAAAAGAATTGAGTTGTTTCATATCCAAATCTTGACAATATCATGGATGGCTTTTGAAAAGATTTCAAAGATCAGTGACCATGCTCTAAGCATTGTCAAGAAATGCAACCCCATTAGTTGCATATGTGAAACAAAGAATTGAAGTTCAAGGTTAATTACCTTGCACCCATCCTATAGGTGCTCCAATAATCAGCAAAGGAGATCTATGCTACCCAACTTCAATATGACTTCTACCTCCATGGATTCAAAATTCAAACTCATTTTTTGGGAGAATTTATTGCTCATTGAGATATTATTATAAATGAGCATCCATGTGCCCATTTATAATGGAGAATCCATTTCATGTAAATGAGCTATTGAGTCTCATATATATAACACTTTTTGACTCCTTATTAATCAACAAAGGAACCTAAGTGTATGTTTCTTGCATTGTAGATGGTTGTTCTCAAAAGTCTAACTCTTAATTGTGTATATGAATGTCTAATGCGTATGTGTTTTATCATTGTTACTTTTGTGGACTAGTGATCCATGATTCATAAAGCTTTATTTCAGTTATAAGAGGATATATGTTGACCATGAGACTCTTCATTTCTATTATTTCCTCTGTTGCTTTTTTCCTTCTTTCGTTTACAATAAGGCTTATTCTGGAACAGGTGAATAATTGGCCTTGTAATCATGGATATTGACTCACAAACCTATCATGCATTTGTGTGGCTTTCCATGATTAGTATTTAAGCAGGATGGATTTATTCTAAACAAATATTTAGACCAACAAGTCAACCCTTGATCCATTGGGAACGACCTCATTGATCTTGCTTTACCACATATAATCTCAAAATCCATAATATTAAAATGTAATTAAATGACACAACCACTGCACATTTGTCAGACTCTTGTATATGATGACACACATAATAAGCCACTCCTTTGTTTGTCATCAAACCTATGTTAGTGAAATGGTTGCTCTGACAAAAATACACTGCTAGATGTTACTTCCATTTTACATTTATCTACCATCAAAAGAAAGTTTGTGAAAATGATTGTTGAATGTCTTCTAACACATGGCCTAGCAAAATATGCAAGAAGAAAATGATGTCAGTTTGCAATCTTGTTTCATTTGAATGAGAGAAGTTGTTGCTTCTAGCATGTATCTTGCATTGACAATAAGCAGTGGCAAGTCCCTGAGACACCAGCACATAACTGGTCCCACATCAGTGGCCTTTCCTACTAAGATATTATGTTGTAGTTGTTGTGTGATTAGTGTTAGTTTTTGAAGGAAGATGATCCAACCATAATAGTGGGAACTCATCTACAGATTACTGGTCTACCATAAATTTTTGTGCACAGTTGACATTATATAAGAAGTAAAATGCTCATCCAATTTTTGTGAGATATGAAAAATATGAAATACAAATCATTGTATATCAATAAATTACAAGAGCAAATAAATATAGACACTCCTATCGCTTGTATTCAAGCTAAGTCCTTCGAATTTTTAGACATAATCTTCCCTCAATTGTTTTGTTGATTAGGAATGCATCTAGATGCAACTATGTGAGAGTAATATATATTGACAGTTTGGTAATACTGTATGATGTAAACTACTCAAACACTTGACCAGACACATTCACAATTCCTCTAGATTTGACATTTTTTTGTGTCAACAGGTGGAAATTTATTTTCAATATATAAAAACACAAAAATGTAGATGAAACATGCATGAAACATTACCATTTAGAAGTACTAACTGAAAGAAGCAAATTCAACTAATAGAATCAGATAAGTAGTCTGGTTTAGGTAGGAGATGTTTTCCATTTCCTCTGCTTGGTAGGACAAAGATGCCTCAAATCATTAATGACAAACATGCAGTGTTTAGATGGTTGTTTGTAGATGATAATAGAATGCATTGAAAGAATTTGTACATGTTGCCTTATCTATTGAAAAGAGAATGTACATGTCTACTTTAGGAGGCCAATTTAGACCATTTACTTCAAAGCATTATTTATACACAACTAACTATTTTTTCTCTTGTTGATTTCATGCACAATTGAATATTTTCTAACTTTGTAGGCTATAGAACTTTTAACCACAAAAAAATTGATTTTTCAATTTAAGGCTATAAACTAGTTTACATCAATGTTGCTTGCTTATAATGCATATTTTAGTCAAAGCATGTGCACCAGAATTTCATTCAAAACTTTAAATCACTTGATATGTAGATCTTGATTGTAATTCATTGTATCCTAATTACAATCATTTTGGTTGCTGCATAGGTCCATGCAGAAGTAGATGCTTTTTCTTGTTTTGTAGAGTTGCTGAGTCATTTTTTGGACCATTTTTCCTAGAAACTAGACAATACTACTGTAGGCATCCATTCTACAATGGTACAAATGACAAAACTTTTGAAGACATGTGATGAAGAGTTGTGGTGCCATCTTGATGCTACAACCAAGGTATGGATCTAACAAATCAGAAGAAAACTAAGCAAAATTTAACTAGTTAACATGAAAGTAGGCCTTAATGTGCTCAAAAGTATACAAATGTAAGGTGCAGATACAAGTTTAAAAGCAATATGAGGGGCTTTCAAACAACAATTATATGACAGAAGAAAGTTATGCAGTAACTAGGATAGCTAAAAATTCAACAAACATTTTCGCCTAAATAGAGAGGTCAAGCAGATTCAAAACAACAGAGTGTGATTTGTCACAAAAACTAATCTTTTGCTTGATTTTTACCATTACAACACAATAATGTTTTTTCATAGGAAAACGAGTCTTATTTTGATTTACATTACATTTTTGTGTTGTTTTCATTGTATTTGTTCTTTAAATTCTATTTCTAGAGACTGTCCATAATTGTCCCAGATCACAATAGACTAGGACTTGTACAGATCTACATCCTTCATTTCCGACCAGTCATATGAGAGAGGCTAAAGGTGGGGTGTTATCCTGGTGGGTAGTAAGAAACCTCTCCTAACTCACAAGTGAATGAGAGCTCTATTGACAATCATAGAATTTTTATTGTTGTACAATAATTTGTCTTTGGATGCAAGTTAATGTGTCTTGAAGAGAGTGATCTTTTATTCCATGGTAGAAACCTAACCTTTCATCTATGTTAAGATATCCTTTAGATGGGAAATTATTATATGTTTATCAAATACTACTTTATGGAAAAGATATAATGGAGCGTACTTCTTCTTGCTTGTATTGTGCAGGTTAACCCTCAGTTTTATGCATTTAGGTGGATAAATTTTTTTAATCAAATGACAATCTATAAATCAAAACTTCAACTCGCCTTTGTAATGCTAGGAAGGAGACTCTTCAACATTTCTAGGTGTTATTTAATCCTTTCACGCCTCCTTCTTTCAGCTTCACTATGACTCTTTGATGCTGCAAGAGCTTTTGCTTTTGAAATCTCTTTCAATGTCAACTTTGAAGCATTCACAAGCTCTCCTCTACTACAATCAAGCACCAAAGAACCCAAGTTATCAAACCCTATTGGCGTTGAAGCTATAAAACCCTTTTGGTGCGTACTCCTAGCCATAAAATGTAGTGTAGAAAATGGTTGAGTGCATGAGTTGTTAACAATGAAATTAGGGCATCAAATAGCACTTTTTAAAATTTTGACATAGTGTAAGCCCGTGTTGGTCAAAATTTTGACCAACACGGGTTTGTATTTAACAAAAAAATATGTTGCCTTGCACATTTCGACCAAATTGACCCCAATTTATTAGATGGTCAAAAATTTTGGTCTAAAAATGGGGTCAAATGTAGTAGTGATAAGTTGCAGTTTGATACTCCTAAGGCACTCATGAGCAGTAGTAATCGTAGAGATCTTGGAGAGCTATGGCATAGGAGGATGGGCTATATTCATCATGGAGCACTTAATTTTCTTTGTAAGATGATGACAGGTGTGCCAAAGGTGAGCACAGAGCATGATGATGTGTGTTGGGGAAGTTTACAAAAGCATCTTTTCCAAGGAGTGACACTAGATCTGAAGGTGTTCTTGATCTAGTACATTCAGATGTTTGCAGACTGATGTTGACAAAATCTATCAGAGGATATGAGTACTATGCTACTTTTATTGATGATTTCTCTAGGAAGACCTGGACATACTACTTGAAGACCAAGGATGAGGTTTTCAGTCGATTCCAAGAGTTCAAGGCCCTTGTGGACAATTCAACAAAAATGAAGATAAAGGTTCTTCGGTCAGACAATGGAGGCGAGTACAAAGGGAATGTCTTTTAGGAGTTATGTACCAGAGAAGGAATCAAGAGAGAGTGGATTGTTCCTTATAATCTACAACAGAATGGAGTTGCTAAGAGGAAGAATCGTTCTATATCAGAGGCAGCAAGGGCTATGCTACATGACCAAGACATGCCCCATTACTTATGGGCAGGGGCATGTAGTACAATAGTCTACATTTAGACTAGATTTCCATGCAAGGTGCTAGGGAAGATGACACCAAAGGAGGCTTTCACAGGGAAGAAGCTAGATGTTGGTCACTTTAGGATATTCGAGAGTTTGGCATATTGTCATAATCCTAGAGATACATGTACAAAGTTAGATTAGACTGCAGAGAGGGGGTACCTTGTTGGGTTCAGTGAGACCTCAAAGGCATATAGGATTTTCATTCTAGGACTAAGGAATTATTGTTAGATGTGATGTCAAGTTCATGGAGGACAAGGCATTTAGGAGATCTAGAGATTTTCCTGTAGATGATCATAGTGAGTAGCCAGCAGAAGCTCCAAAGCCAAGCCAGGGGCAGCAAAGCTCAAGTACAATAACCAGTACAAGTGTAGGCTCAAGTAGTGAAGATTCATAGAGTATGGAGCAACAGGTGCAACTAGAAATGTATCTAGAAGATTTAGAGGTTGACATTTCATCCTCTATAGTTGGCAACAAGAACCATGAGGTTCGAGATACACAAAGGGATAGTTAGGAGTTTGTGGGAGCTCCTAGGAAGAGTACTAGAAAACAGAGACAACTAGCTAAGTTCAATGACTATGTGGCATTAGTTAGTCAATTGGTAGATAGTGAGCCTTCCAACTATCAGGACGCTATAGAGCATTAGGTATGGTGAGATGTTATCATTGAGGAGTATTTCTCAATAATGCAGAATGATGTGTGGGAGGTAGTTCCTAGACCAACAGATAGAGCAGTAGTTGGATCATGCTGGATCTATAAGATAAAGCACGGTGCAGATGGTAGCATCGAGAAATACAAGGTGAGGTTCATGGCCAAGGGGTTCTCTCAAAAGGAGGGAATAGACTATGAGGAGACATTTGCTCCAGTTGCTAGGTATACTTCTATAAGAGCTGTGATCTTGTTTGTAGCACAGATGGGATGGAAAATCCATCAAATGAATGTCAAGACGACATTCCTTAATGGTGAGTTAAAGGAGGAGGTATACATAAAGCAACTAGAAGGCTTTGTAGTACACAACAAAGGGACCCATGTGTGTAGATTGAAGAAAGCATTGTATAGACTCAAGTAGGCTCCTAGAGCATGGTATGAGCGCATTGATACATACTTGCAAAGAATGGGCTTTGTGAAGAGTGAAGTAGATACTAACCTCTACTACTTGGTGGTTGGGGGTGAGATTCTCATTCTTGTTCTTTATGTGGACGGCTAGTTTCTTACAAGTTCACTAGGGCTCATAGAGGATTGCAAGAGGGACCTTGCTGAAGAGTTTGAGATGAAGGATTTGGGACTTATGCACTACTTTCTAGACATGGAGGTGTGGCAGACTAATGGAGAGATTTTCCTTGGTCAAGGGAATTCTTGCATTGAAATCTTGAAGAAATTTAGGATGGAGGATTGCAAAGCCATGTCTACACCCATGATCACGAATTGGAGGAAGGTAGATACAATTTAAGGAGAAGGATGTAGATCCCACCTTATATAGACAGTTGATTGGTTTGCTTATGTATTTGGTCAACACTAGGCCAGATATAGCATTTGCAGTAAACTCTCTTAGTCAGTTCATGGTTGAACCAAAGAGAATGCATTGGACAGTGGCCAAGCATGTATTGTGTTACTTGCATGGTATAGTTGAGTATGGGATCAGATATGTCCAAGGTGAAGGTATTAGGTTGATAGGCTATACTGATGCAAATTGGGCAAGAAGTACAATAGACAAAAGGAGCACTTCATGGTGTTGTTTCAGTTTGGATCAAGAGTTGTATCTTGGTTTAGTAGGAAGTAGACGTCTGTGGCTCTGAGTTCAGTAGAAGCAGAATACATAGCAGATAGCATGGAAAAATGTGAAGCTATATGGCTTTAGAAGTTGTTGGTAACCTTGTTTGGTTAGAAGGTTGAGACTACTGTGATACATTGTGACAATCAGAGTTTAATCAAGTTGTCTAAGAATCCAGTGTTTCATGATAGGTCTAAACATATAGATATTAGGTATCACTTCATTAGGGATTGTGTACAATGAGGTATTGTTTAGCTACAATACATACCTATAGAAGAGCAAGTAGTAGACATTCTAATGAAGGCTTTGGGGAAGGCCAAATTTATCTTCTTCAGAGATAAGATGGGTGTCATGCAGAAAAACTTCCTTGCTAAGAGGGAGTGTTAATTATTGGTAGTTCGACAGTCATTATTTTTGACCTGAAAATAATAGTAGTATTTATGGATAGCTTGGACAGCTATTCATCCTTACCTAAAAATAGCAACATTAGTTATGGGTAGTTTAGATGGTTGTTTGTCCACTTGCCAAGAATTAGTAAATGGTTGTTATGCAAGGATAATTATTTACTAATTTAGTGATTTCCTTTTTGGGCACCTTGCAACCAATTGTATTATTGGCTATTGAGTTGTCTTAATCTTAGCTGTTGGTTTGATTTA
This sequence comes from Cupressus sempervirens, assembly GCA_028749045.1. Classification (NCBI taxonomy): domain Eukaryota; kingdom Viridiplantae; phylum Streptophyta; class Pinopsida; order Cupressales; family Cupressaceae; genus Cupressus; species Cupressus sempervirens. The sequence goes on from CM053788.1 coordinate 10,485,765, forward strand.
ATCACAGTCATGGTTTTCTAACAAAATAGTATAAAAAGGGGTCATTGGGTCATTTGGAAATACAAGTTTTGTAGAAGCATTTGTAGTGATAGAAAATTGTCTTGCAGTGTTAGCAAGGGTGCAATGTTAGCATAGGAATAGTAGTGGGGAATATCAGCAAGAGAAATTAGAAGATTGTCGGAGTTCTACTAGTGAGAGGCAAGGAATTTTGTATCTCTTGATTTGCTGAAGTTTAATAGATTTCCTCATCTGTAGAACTGGTTTTTTCAGGGGCAATTTGTCTGAAAATATTGTGTTCATTGTGTCATGAATTTCTTTCCGTATTTTTATTGGTGAAGTTATAGTTGTATTATTTTTCAATATTAGTTGGAAATTTATCTTTAGCAGTTTAATAATCATTTACGATAGGAGATGAATTATCAGTGACTGCAATAGTGTTAATTTTCATAGTGAGGACATTAAGTGTTTCATAAGTCATAATTTCTTATACTCATTTTAGAATCAAGCCCTAGGTAGATTCACAAATACCTATAAATATTTGGCAAAAATAAAAGTTTCTTTGTTGGTCTTGGCTTTCTGTGAAGAAAAATAAAACTAAAGAAATATGAGCAACACCATAATAGAGTAGATTCGAGAAGAAAACATTTTATTGATTGGCTAATTACAATAGAATTGCCTTGATTTATAGATGTCCTTACATCATTTTAGAATCATAATAGTCTTTATTTTGTTCACATGTTGATTGAGATTGATAATATAATGGGATAGACCTAGTAGTTAACTCCACCATTGTTGGGAGATTCAACACACTACTATTTAGTTTGAGTGACAATTGCAGTTAAGTTATACCAAATAGTAATGTATTCTAGCACTCTCTTTTAATTTCTATCACCATTGCTTCTTTATTTGGGAGAAGAATTATTATAATAAAAAATTCAAATAAGATGGGTCCTAACATTAAGCCTTCTTAGGTACCTATTTACAATGACAATGGCTATGTAGCCAGTTATTTAGTAAATCTTACCTAAGAGACACTTAGTTTTTTTAATGAAAAGTTGTCTATTTTTGTGTTATCATTTACCAAATAACTGGCTGCATAGCCACTACCATTTACAACATAAAGTTTTGAATCCCCTTATCACTATCACTTTGGATAATTTGATCTCGTCATTATGCTTTGGGTTTTTAACTGGTTCATCCATAACCATTTGGAATTTCCCCTAATTAATACAATTGCTATTTATGTAGGTTTTTCACCCAAACAAGTGGCTTTGACTTACCGAAAACCCTTGAACAAACTTTAAGGTTTTTTCACTCAAGGAAGTGGTTTTGGCTTACCACAAACCCTTCAACAGACTTTTAGGTTTTTCACCTAGATATAAGTGGTCTTGGCTTATGAAAAACCTTCCAAACATCATAGAGACATTATTCCATTGACGGGAAAACCATCTTTGAACTTTTCTCCTACACAATAATTATTGAGTTCATATGAAAAACAATCCATCTACCAAGACACATGGGTACCCAATCGTCGTGCTCGTTAGTTCTCTAGGAATATTTTTTAGATACATGGTTCATCAATGAAGCAACACATATTTTAGGGTGTTAGACACTACCAATAATGCACTCCTCTCATTTATTTATTATCATGGGATTTACATCCTTAACCTCTGCCTTGATGAAAGCCAGTACTATCTTTGAGTTTTCCTTTTACATACCCTTGTTACCAAAATTCTACAAATCATCCACCTTGCTAGAAAGGGAATTCTCATAATATTTAACAGAATCAATTTTTAAATTGGTCCAATTGGCCAAGCTAGCCTAACTAATAACATATTTTTTAGTAGCACCACTACATCCATACTATCATCCAGAGGCATATCAATAGGGAAATCTTAATCAACATCCCTTGGACTTCCATGTATTATATGTTTGATACCCCACATCTTGATGATCCTCCTCCATGTTCATCACCACCTCTACATTCATAATGTACTCTCTATAAGGTAGCACATTATTACCTTTTCCATCCTTCTTGTCCACCTCTTTTTTGGAGCCTTCAAGTTCCTTTTCCCCCTATTTATATTTCATAACAATAACATGAATAGAAGATTTTCCCACATCAAATGTGAGTGCAAGACTCATCCCTTTTCCTTTCACCACTAAAGTTGCACTAGGATTTTGAGACACCAAATAAACACATTCATCATAATCAATTTTAAAAACCATTAGACCGAGAAGGCTTAGATACTTTCTTTCCATTCTTCTTTCAATCCAAGATGTTTATTATGGTTAAAGATAAAGCAGAGAAGATTTAGTGTTCAATTTAGATTATAAAATTTACATTTCATTAAATAAATGATAAACATAACATATAATCTCAAAAAATTGGTTTTCCTATAATAAAAAATCTAGAGCTATGGGTCTTCTTCTACACACTACAATGTTACAAGTTTCACCAAACAAACCTATAATTTTCACATAGGAAAATAGATTAAAATCATTGGTTTTTTATAGGGACTTTTCCAAGTTAAACCCTAGGTAAGAATTAACCTCCTTGAAAGAACTATGATTTATTAAAAAGAGAGCTTTTTTCTTGTACCGTTGCACCAAAAGCCATGACTGTCAATGAACATGGAACACCACATAATTAACCACCTATGGGCAGGGGAGCGCGTCGCATCACCCAACAATCTCCCCCTCGACGTGCATACCAGGTGCTTATGCGGGTCGGGAAGGCACCAGGGAGATTTGAACCCATGACCAAGCCAAAACCAAGCTCTAATACCAATTGTAGGGCCCATTTTCCGTTGCACCAAAAGCCATGACTGTTAGTGAACATGGAACACCACATAATTAACCACCTGTGGGCAGGGGAGCGCGTCACATCACCCAACATGATAATCATAACCAAATTCATCATGAAAACATAGTACAAAGATTTTAAAAAATTACTTTGTTTGTTTCTTATAATTAGATCTAGAAAAAAAAAAACTCAGTGATTTATTTTTCCTAGAATGCGTGACATAAAAAATATTATGAATTGAACTAGGAGTGATTCTTTTTATATATATTTCTCATGGAATTTTTACATCTATATTGGCATCAAATGGTTGTATTAACATATCCAAATTTGGTCACAAATGGAAGGAATTGCCATATGTAGATAGATTAAAATTTAGGCTTATTTATGGGAAGTATGGTACCACAGTCTCTACTCTACTAGAAAACTAGTACTAAGAACCATAATCTACCAAAACTTTGAAAGACCAAAGGTGGTTGTAGAGTGCACAAGCTTAGGACATTGAATTAGCTCAACTCATGAGCACGTTATGATAATTTGTATGTGATAGGTCTAAATAGGCTAAAAAGGATCCATGATGCAAGCACACTAAATTGAGGGGCCAAAAAAGGTGTAAACTTGTAAGGGGTTATAGTTAGAGACATTACTCTAATTATAAGTGGAAATAATTAGATCATAAAGTGACAATGAAAGTAATGCCGATGATGGCCATTTTTTATCTAATTCATATTAGAAGAATCAAATTCTAAATAAACGTAAAAGAGTTCAATTCCTTGAGATTGGGGTGGAATGCAACTAGTTTCAAATAAGGCATATCAATATAGATGAGAGAGTTGTGTTCTAACCATGATAATTCACTTAAATCGATGACATAAAACTTTGATGATGTTCCTTCTCCTAGATGATCTTGAGAAAAATAAATTCTTAAAAATCTTATATGGTGACACATAATGCCTTGTGATGATAATTTGAAAATTATAAACATTAGAAAGAAAGTGTTTGGTTGGGTGATGAACATATTTTATATTTAATGTATCTTAATTAAGAGTTTGAGAGATAATCATTAGGAAAAAAACATTAAAAAATAAGTATCAAGAGGAAGAGGGAGGGACCGAGGGAGAGAGAGGGAGAGTATGTAATAATGAAGAATAAATTTTATCTTAGATTGTGCTGGTATTCATATAGACCCAGCAACTAAAATTTTCAATTTATGGTCTTGAACTCCTTTGAACAACAGTTCGAAGTGGTTTGAAATGGTTCAATTTGCTCATGCAGGTTCCACAACTTGTTCTGATTCACCCTGGCTCATTTGGTTTGAGGCAGTTAACCTTACAAATTCAAGTTCATATTTCAGATTTCATCAAGCCAGTCATTATCCATGATGTTCAAGCTCAAATTCGAAGCTTAGAGGTCAAGAATCAGTTCAAGAGTAATGGTTCGACATAGTGGATTTGAATCCTTAGAGCCAGTTCAGGCCAGTATTGTAAAGGGTACATCAAACTCATGGATGAGTTGCCATATTAATTATGGGGTACAAAACCAAAGCTTCAAATTATAATAAATTGATTGGTTCAAACATTGGTATATGAAAAGTTGGTCTTCAATTGTAAAGCATGTAAGTCGTACCCCAAGTCTGTCAAGCCTTCATTAAAGAGGATATGTGCATGTATGCTAAGGCGCAGTCGGAATAGGAACACAACCATGTATACAGTCTCTAGCTGTTCCCATGGACCGTATGTCCTACAAACTACACCTCCCGTGTTGATCCACATATACAGGGCCAAGAACTTTATCAGTCAAATTCTTCGTTCAACAGATTACCCACTACATATGAATTGAGTTCTTGCACCATTAATTCAAGCTCGGGCTAATATGAGAGCACTCAAATGGCTTGATGAAATTTTGATCTATAAGGTTATTCTTCAAATTAAAGAATGCAGATAGGCACCCATGTGAGAAAACATCAAGTCCAAATCAAGGATCACTGTGCATTTTTGGAGCCGACAGTCTACATCATTCTGTTTTGTAACCAACCCGAAGGATCATTTTTACAACTCATGGCCACGATGCTCTAAAAATTGGGCTCGCAGAGCCCATAGCAGTTTGAGGGAACCACCTCCGCGTAACGCAATACACCATGGTTACTGTAGAGGAATCAAGGAAGCTGCGAACCATTTGACTAAATGTCAATATGGTCACAGCTTATCGAAATAGAGGCCAAATGCCAAATATGGTATAGAAGAACCCTTTATCTTAGAGAAAGTGCCCGCAGCATTTGGTCGAGCCGTGTCTTCTTCAACTTTGTAAACTGCAAACAATGATGTCTTCTTCTGAGTATGTGAAAGTGCATGGGAAACATGCGTAATGTTTGATACAACGTCTTTTATACGCAGAAGGTAGATTCCGCACCCAAAGACAAGTGTTCGTGGCCTTCTAAGATAAATCATCAATGAGGATGATCTATAACGGTTTCTTTCCTTAAGTAGTTGTGAAGGTTTATTCAACTTCATTGATAATGAGAATTAGTTACACCAAATCAAATAGTAATTCAAATTGGTGCAGTGACGAAGGAAAAGTTAAGAAACTTTCAAAAGATTTTTGAGAGCCACTTGTCAGCATGTGAAGGAACATGTTATACGAGCATTATGTTTATAATGTTAGGAATATAATTTCATAAGAAGGGTAATTAATTAGGGAATTTTTTTCCCAAGATTCGGTTTTTAAAACTGAATCGTATTCTATTGAGAACGTGTTCATGATAAAAGGAGAAAGAGATGAGTTTTAAGGGTTCCAGTTTTGGGGAGGGAAGACTGCCTTTTTCTGAGATTTTGAGCTGTCTGAGAGGGGAAGTTTTCTGCTCTATTTCACTCTGATTATAATGCAGAGGAAGGGGATCATATTTGTCTGTGGACTTCGTGCTGCAGGAGGGTAGATATTTTTCTGAATAAGTGATTTGTGTGCACGAAGGAACAGATTTTTCTTTGTTTTATTGTGTTTAGAGGAGGAAAGTTTTAGTATATCAGAACTTCGGGTTTGTGTGTTACCTTTCTGGTCAATGTTAATCTTTGTATTATCTTGATTGCTTCTAAATATAGTTTTTGACACATATGATGGAGTTGTACTAGAGGGAGCTTACGCTCTTCAATAGCGAACTGACCCAACTGTTGGTGTTGATTTAGTCTTCCTATTTGAAAATTTTAGAGTTAATTTATATATATTTCTTTGAAGGATAATCTATTCACTAACAGATTGGACATAGAGAATGCGGTGAATAATAACTAAAATCTCATTGGCTTGCATGCAATCCTAACTTGGAACTAATAATGAGGAAAGAATTTTAAGGTAAAGTATATGTAATTTTTCCTTCTATTTGGTGAGACTTTTAATGAATATTTTTTTCACTTGAATTTTTTTTAATTCATCCTTTACCAATAGTTAAGGAGTAAAGTTATGTTGATGAAATCGAAATTACAACAAATTTTAGACAATCTTTAACTATTATGATTAGTAAAGAGGAAAACAAAATAAAAGTCATAGTTATCATATTTTTCTTTACAAATTGAGACATCTATGTTTAAACAAATTAATGAACTTTCAAAGCAATATAATAGTACAATTGGTAGGAAATTCAAAAATTAGCATAAAGTGAAAGAAAATGGTTAATCAAAATTTCATTCCTTGTCATATCTGCAACTTAAATTTGAATCATTCAAATTCATTTACAAATATTATATAGTAATAACACAAGGAAAGAGATGAATAGAAATTTAAAAAGTAACTCAAATTAAGCTCTTTTTCCTCACACCTATACCCCAAATTGTTGCTTGAAAAAATTAAATGACAATTGTATCTACATAAATCAGTTGAAGATTTTATATGATTACTCAGGTAAATAAAGTGTCATCTTTTTCTTCACTTCCATATTCTAAAGTTATCTAATTTTGATATTCAAAATAGGACTCACTATTTGTGTTTGAAATATCTCTTGAGGTGACAAATATACAAAAGATAATTTCTACATAAGATGTTCCAATATGATTGAGAAGAAACCAAATTTTCTTTGTGAAATGATTATTTGGTATTATCAAGATATTTAGTTCATGGTATTAAATAGGTGTATGTCCCTTTTCTACATTGGTTCTTATTCATCTCAATCTATTGATGGTTTTATTTAATTATTTTAGGGAAGTTTTGGGTAGGGTTTTCTATCATCTATATATTTTAGATAGAGGTCTTTTTTTTTTTTTTTTTTTTTGGACTTGTTTCTATTTTCTCTAATTTATTTGTCCACAATAATGGGAAAACTATATTAGATTTATTGATCATCTTCAAGATGTGGTGTCTTCCAAATAATCACTTGGGTTGTGTCAACTACGCATTTCTTGAACCAAGGACATCTAGGATACTCTATGCACAATGATATAGAAGGATGAAGAAAAATTCAATAAGAAAATTGGTCAATATTTTTAATATCATAAATAATTAAATTTTAAACTCTTTTGAGGCTTGAGTCAATAAAACACCCTATCGTGTACTCAAAAAACTTTTGAATAATCCTTGCATCTATCTAACTCTTTTGGTGATTTGATGACTCCTTTGACATTTCTAATCTAATTTTGTATAAATAAAAATTTCTTACTTTCAACTTTGTGGTACTAAGTATAATTGGATTATTACTCCTTATAGCTACTATATTCAAATTCCATGGTCTAGGATCAATATATGGTTCAAACTTTTAAGAATAATTTTACTCAACAAATAGTAGCAACTTTGTATAGTATTTTAGATTAAATTTGTATCTAAAGGGAAATATAACTTCATTTTTACAAGCTCGACATATATAATGGCCCTATGGTCAAAACATTCAACTTTAATGGTCGTAAATGCCTTTATAGTGGAGGTTAAGACACATTCCACCTTGTGAGTTCATTATGGTCATAATTGAACACATGTTGTCAGAAATTCAACCAATTGTAGATCAATTCACAAGATTACTTCAACTAAAATTTTAATTGAAAATCTAAATCAATAATCTTAATAGAATATTTAGAATTGAAGTATTATAATTTTCTAAATTTCTAAACTTAATTATATAATATCAAATATTAATGCTTGTCCCTATCTACATAATTTAGAGGCATTGACAAACAACAATTAGTATGGGAAATGTTGGAACTTTGGCAAAAAAAACTCTTAGCTAGTATATTGAAATTTCATGGTCTAGGATCATTATATGGTTCAAAATTTAAGGACAAATTTATTTAACAAATATTAACAACACCATATAATATTTAAGATTAAGGTTGTGTCTAAAGGAAAAATCAACATTATTTCTACAAGTTAATGGTCAAAGCATTCAACCTTAGTAGCCTTAGATGCCTTTATAGTAGAAGTAATGACACATTTAACCTTAATGAATTCATTATGGTCATAATTGAGCACAAGTTAGAAATTCCAACCAATAATAAATAAATTCAGTAGAATGCCTCAACTAAAAAATGTATTAAAAATATAAATCAATGAATCCAATATTATTAATTAAATTATATATTATCAAATATCTCTACATAATTTAGACACATTGACAAACTAACAATGAATGTGCGAAGTGTTGCAAGCCTCAAAATAATTTACAATCCATACCAACTGAAAAATATTGGGATGAGCTAAATCGTTTGAATTGTTGAAAATGCAAATTAATTCAAATTTAAAATCTCCATTTATTATAATTGTTACCTTGTCCAAAAGGCCTATGCTCAACGTTGAGCCTTGCAAAAATGAAAATAGCAAATTGAACTCATGTAAACTCTGGTCCACCGAAGACAATCTTTATCGAAATCCTTCCTTCCAAGGCAAAGAAGTAACAAAATAGAAACGTGAACCCTAAAACTAGAGGCTTAACCACAATGGATGGATTGTATCAAAGAGTTTATAGATCAATAAAATTTGTCTTACTTTCTCAGTCTTATTCATTCTTTCTATTGTTTTACATTTCTAACTTTTAGCATGGTATCAGAGCTTTATTGACTCTTGGGCTGTGGCAAGAGAATAAAAGGTGCTTGGTAAAACATTACTCAAGAGAAGGGAAGTTGGGTGTTGGTATTTTGTTTACTGCTACAGTAAGAGAGGAATGAGATTGTTGAAGGTAAAACTATCTATTTCATCAATGTAGAGAAAAGGTCATAGAGTTTGGTGTGATGTTGTTGAGCATGTGATCATGTCCAATAATCTTACATTTGAATTTTTAAAGGAATAGATGAGGAAATCTGAAATTGTCATTGAGATTGTGAAGTGTGGTAAAAATATACCAGGTTAATTCAAAGAAAGTGTTATTTGTGGATTAACCGCAATGGGGAAGCAAGGTAAAAGAGTGTTAAAGGAAAATGCAAATTTAATTTCTGAGCTAGACATTTTAGAAGAAGAATTAATAAATGTGAAGAAAGAAAATGGAGACTTAATTTGTGAGAAGAATTGTTTGCAAGAAGAACTTACACAAATGAAATGAATATAGAAAGATGCAAATTTTTAAATCAAATTAATAACTATATAGAAGTAAATGGAGAGATAGAGAAAAAATTAAAGTTGTTGGATAATGTTAAGAAAAGAAATGACAAATTAGAGGAAGAAATGAAGAAAGTAAAATAAGAGAACTACTTGCTAAAGGATGAATCAGAGGAGAAAATGAAGAAAGTAAAAGAAGAAAATGACTTGTTAAAGGATGAACTAAATCAATCCGTCATTGAAATAAATGCAATTGTGAAAGCAAAATTAGTATGTGATGTTTCATGAGTACAGATTATTTGAATTCACCACTAGAAAAGTGTGACTCTGTTGAGGTTGTTTGTGATAAAGAATATGAAAATGTGGCATCAAATACTATTAGTTGTGATAATAAGAATGTTGGATGGAATATAATGAAGAAAATGGGTTACAAAAGTAAAGGATTGGGAAAACATGAACAAGGAATCATAGAGCCTATTGAGCCAATAATGAGACCAAAGTATGAAGGACTAGGATATACGACAAATGAAAGAAATTATTATATGGAATCAATCAAATTTGTTCAATGTAAACAATATATGCAATGTTCAAATTGTAATAGGAAAGGACACACGAAAGACAAGTGTTGGGATCTACATCCATGCAGTCTTTGTGGATTAAAAAGTCATTGTGAAAAGGCATGTTGGAATAGAGAGTGTAAAAATAATTCTATGGAGAAATGCTTCAAAATGGACGTTGGATGGAGTTCTAAATCAAGTTGGAAAAACATCATAGGTATGATTAACGGTTTGTTTAGATACAAATATTCAAGTGTGAGGAATAATCAAAACCTATCAAAGTGTGAACTCTCAAGAAGGATTACAAATGGTTCATGCAAATTAGAATCATCATCTAGCAAGTCATCCATGAAAAGTGAGACTTCATAAAAGAGAAAAGCTTAAAGATAGTATTTTGCTCTCATTGAAATGATATTTTTTGCTAAGTCCTTGAAGGGTTTGTGGTAATCCAAAACCATTTGTTGAGATGAAAAACTTAAAATTTTATTGAAAGGTTTGTGGTGATCCAAAACCATTTGTTTAGGTAAAAAAAAACATAAAAGTTTATTGAAGGGTTTGTGCCAATCCAAAACCACTTGTTTAGGTGAAAAATCTCTAAAAGTTCATTGAAGGGTTTGTGGTAAGCCAAAACCACTTGTTTGGGTGAAAAACCCTAAATTAGAACAATTGCACTAGTTGGGGGAAATCCCAAAATGGTTATGAGTAAACCAGTTAAAAATCCAAACCAATTTTCAAATTGATAGTGATAAGCGAAACCAAAATTTTATGTTGTAAATGGTTATCTAACAAGGCTTAATACTAGGACTCATCTTATTTGAATTTCTTATTGTAATTTCTTCCACACAATATCTTTAGTGGTAGAAATTAAGGGAGGGTGTTGGAATAACTAATATATCTGCCTCTACATTGGTTGCAACTGAACTAATATTCTATTCAGTGGATGTTTGCTGACTAAGTAAATATATTTCTCACATTCCCTATTTCCCAGCAAATAGTTAAGGACACTTTCAGTGCTGTCAAAAGTAATAAGTCATACCCCTTCCACCACAACATGTGTTTGGCCATGTAGAAGGTTGTTAGAATTAACATAAGTTCTAATTAGAATTCTAGAAACTTCTGATTGGTAAGAGCCCTCTATAAATAGAGGCATAATCACAGCTTGTGACATATTTTAGTCACATATATTTATCAATAAAATCAGTAAAAATGGTGACAGCAGATCACAAAAAAATATAACTTTCAATATTCATATAGATCTAGCTATACACAATGTGTTACAATTTCTCTCTATTTATAGAGAGCTCTTAATGCGCTATAAAAACAAAGATCTCTAGATTTCTGACTGAAACAAATAGTTAACTTAATTTCTTCCATCCAATTGGGTAAACTATACATAAGCCCAAACTACTCAATAATTTTTTTAAGAACTACACAAACAATAGTGTCTTGCTTACTATGATATTCAACACTTTTCTGATTTTTCTTCAGCTTGGCATTAAAAGACATTTGCTCATATGATTCTGATAAACACTTTATCAAATTCTTCTAGCTTTCTCCAAAACATTCACAAATTTATTTGATGTTGCTCAATCAAAAATAACATGCAGCAAAAAACTAAAACTTCACACAAACAATTTCTATCTTAACATATGAACACTCTGATATAGTCATACATCAGAGCAAGAAACCATATAATCATTTCTTTCATTTGTCATATATCCTAGTCCTTCATACTTTGGTCTCATTATTGATCTATAAACTCTTTGATACAATCCATCCATTGTGGTTAAGCTTCTATTTATAGAGTACATTCACCAGTTGGATACAGTGAAGAAGTTTTCAGAGATATCTCCTATGTGGGCAAAGTCAATTTGTGGAAGGAAAAGTGTTGACAGCACTGATAGTTTATTTACTTATTGACTGGGCAAACATTATAAACTAGCATTAGAATGAAATTTTTGTTGTAACTGATTGAAGATGTGGACATTATTTATTCCAACATCCTGCCTTGATTTCGACCACTAAAGAATCTTTCAGTGGTAGAAATTACAATAAAAAATTCAAATAAGATAGGTCTCGGTATTAAGCCTTTTTAGGTACCTATCTTATTTGAATTTTTTATTGTAATTTCTACCACCGAAAGATTTTTTAGTGGTAGAAATTAAGGGAGGATGTTGGAATAAACAATGTCCATGTCTTCAATTAGTTACAACAGAACTTTTAGTCTAACGCTAGTCTATAATGTTTGCCCAGTCAATAAGTAAATAAACTATCAGTGTTGTCAACACTTCTCCTTCCATAGCTTGACTTTGCCCACGTAGGAGATAACTTTGGAAACTTCTTTGTATCCCACTCGTGAATGTGCTCTATAAATAGAAGCTTAACCACAATGGATGGATTGTATCAAAGAGTTTATAGATCAACAAAAGTTGTCTTACTTTCTCAGTCTTATTCATTCTTTCTATTGTTTTATATCTCTTAACTTTCAGCACTATGTTCTCATGTTTTTTTTTCATCTTCCTTTTTATAAAAGATTTTCTAATTTCACCTTGTGATTGTTTTTTTTTCTTCCTTTCATAAATTTCCAATTTCTAATTTGAGCTTGCGATTGTTTTTTTGAACTTCTTTGAAAAAGAGAACTACAAGAGATCAAAGAGCTCATTAATGAGCTGGGATGGTTATTGGAGGTGGGTTTCAATGTTTGATTTGGTTATTTTATATTTTACGATTTGATAAATTATTATTATTTGGTTAATACTGTTATTTTTATCTTTTTAATATTTTTTATAAGCTGTTTTTACTAGATTTGTGATTTTAACAGACCTGTGTTATCACAGTTTGGTGGCTCTTTTTTAATTGGTTAAAAATGTTGTTTGTAAATTTGTTTTGATATTTCAGAGTTTTCTAATGATGATAAACGTGTTGCTACAAAGGCTCGCAAGACCACGCTACTTGATTTATATTCGGAAATTTTTCTCATCAAGAAGAGATGAACAATGTCCACATTTCCTTCAAACAGCTTTTGAAGATTCTCTAGTATCTCCAACAGCTAAAAATGTAACAGTGTCAACTATAAGATATTAAAAGGAGTTGAAAAAGATACTTCTCAAGAGTAACTCTATATGAAAGAGTTTCCTTATGTAATATTATAATTCCTAATAATTCTATATCAGGCTATTTCTAATTTAATCTAATATCTTCTATTCAAAAATTGAAGTTTCCTTATGTAATATTCTAATTTTAAAACTAAAAATCAATCTGAAAATCAGTTCACAATTTTTTTTAAAAGCCAGTAATATTCTTACAATAAGCCTATCGGCTTAATAATTACAGCAAGAGCATATTTATTTATATACCACAGATCTAATATAAACATTGATTATCAATAAGTTTTTAACTAATTTTAAATAGATAATATCATTTTTATACAACGCAAACGAGGAAGCATATGGTAAATATAAGCAACAAAATAATAAAGCGATGTAAAAAAACCACCAAGCTATGACCTTGCTTGAGAAGAAGACCAATTAATTATAGTTTGTTTCCAATTCCGGGTTCATTTTGAAGGAGTTTCAAATTTAGAAACATTTCGGTGGTAGATTTGCCAAAGCCTTTTGGACAATAATTTTAATTGATTCAGAATTTTAAGCCACAAATTTGGGATGAATTTTGTTGGTACAAAACTCCAACAAATTTAAATTTGTTTCTATTTCTTTCTAATTCCAGAGTCCCCATATCAAGGAGATATTTAATTTATAACCATTTTTGAGAGTAGATTTACCCCAGCATTTTCGGCAATAGTTCTAACTCAAAATTTTAAGCAATAATTTTGTTAGAAAATCTTTATTGGTCAATTCCTGCAATTATTTCTGCAGTTGTAATATTTAGAAACATTTCCATGGAAGTTGAGTTTAGATCTGGCAATCAAAGCATTTAGAAATCAGATTTTTTGGTATCCATTATTAGCGCCAATACCATGAAATTCAGAAGATTCAGAATTTTAAAACGTAAGATAGATGACATTTCTAGAAACCAACTTTCTGAAGTAGAAAATGCATGGTAGTAAAGTTTCAAGCTTTAACTATAATTGAAGGAAACAGCCAACATGGAACAATTTTAATGCAAATCCCTCGAGTTTTGTGCAGCTAAGAATTTTCTTCAGGCATACCAGAAGATCGTTGCTTATAAGGAACTCAATTATGTTTTAACTGTAAGTTGATGCTTACGTTTTGTGTATTGAATTCTTAGTGTAAAACTATTGCATAGCGATATCAAGATGTTTAGATGTGGACATATTAATGTAGTGGAACCAGTAAGGAAGCTAAAGAAGAAAGATGGGTTTATAAGCACCACAAAGAACGATGCAAAATGTGTCCTTCCAGATAACAGATCCCATGAAATATCTAGGGTTAGAGGAACAAAGTCCCAATATGAAAGCAGGGAAAAGTCTACTACTTTGGAGAGTAATTCAGTTTCCATTAGAGAGGCCAAGTTGCAATGCCATAAAGGAGGTTTGCAAGCTAACAACAAAGCCCATGTAACACCTAGGGTTAGAGGAACAAAGTCCCAATATCAAAGCAGAGAAATGTCTAAATTGCTTGATAATAAACCAATTTCCACTAGAGAGGCCAAGCTGCAATGTCACAAAGAAGGTTTGCCAAGTCTAAATCAACAAAAAGGGGCAATATTGGCTAGAGAAGTGGATTCTAAAGCATCCAAGATAGGCCACATTTGTTTAACAAAACCCCATAAGGATAAGGCCTCTAAATGCCCATCAAAACATTCTTCACAATCCAAAAGCAATGCCTTGGCAAATTCAGTTTCTGCCAAGATTATGAAGAGCCGGAGCAACAAAGTAAACAATGGTTCTAATTCAAGCTTGCCAACAATGTTTAACCTTATCAATTCTGAAATGTATGAGGAAGAGTTGAAAGATTTGAATTTGCTTCCTGAAGGACTTTTATCAGAGAACTTGGTTTTGACACCCATTTGTACACCAGAGAAATCTGAAAGGATTGTTGATGGAGAGTTTTTGAGTTTTGATGGATCAACATTGAGTCCAATTCAAGAAGCTTCTCTAATTCTTAACAGCCCAAGTGAAGATCTGTTTGTTACGCCAGAGAAAAGAGAGAGGGATAATGATAGTGCCAATAGATTTGTGTTTGTTACACCAGAGAAATATGAGAGAGATAATGATAATGTCAATGGATTTCAGAGCTTTGATGGCTCAAAGTTGAGCCCAATTGAAGAAGCTTCTCTAATTCTCAATAGCCCAATTGAAGATTTGTTTGGTACTCCTGTTTCTAATGAGAATGGACCCATAGAAAATTGGGCATTAGATGATAAATGTTCTCATTCCTATTTCTTGAATAGAATGAGCTCTCCTTGTTTATCATCACACCTGACAATTGATGACTCTGCATCAATAATTTCTAAGAAAAAGAAGCAGCAAAAGAATAGCATAATCAAAGAAGAATGGTTTTCTAATCTGAATGAGGCAGCAATTAATGATGATAAAGTTGAATGGGATCTTCTCGATTTTACAAGTAGTGAACAGCAATTTCAATCTTTTAATTCGACTCCTAAAGGAGAGAAACACAAAATAGTTTCACCTGGAGGATTTCAGAGCTTTGATGGGTCAAGGTTTAGTCCAATTGAAGAGGCTTTCCTCATTCTAAATGACCCTATTGCAAATGAATATGTTTGAGTTCATATGCTATTCAACTCAATAATACTCTTGGTTTTTGTTCTTTTATTATTTATCAGAATGTCCACATGCATTACAGTCTCCATTTGATTTTGGACTTGATTTACAGTTCGTTTTCATTTGGTAGAATAGAGTATATTATACGTTGAAGGCGTACGCTATGATAGATTTTTTATTATTTTTTAATTAAAGTTTTGAAGTTCAAGAAGTTTTTTTTTAAATAATAAATAAAATAAGGAGTAAAAGAAAAAATATGTTTCCAAAAGAGTAATAAGTAACGGTGTTCATGGATAAACTTGTTTTTTCTGCTACTCTGAAAGAGGCAAAGCCATCAAGTTATTACTGTAATATTTAACAGAGGTTATATACAAAATGTGAGTCAACTTAACGACCAAACTGATGATTCCTACTCACAAAATTGTGACTTTTTTATAAACTGATCAAGGTTTTGATTCACTGTTGAATTTGAGGAAAAATGGATACAGAAGAAACTCATCAAAATGAGCTGTTAGGAGCACATGTCCAATCTAGTCCAATCTATTATTTGTAGATTGATACACGTTACATTCTATAAAGATTGCAAATCAAAGTTTTTGTAACATTTATAATGTTATAATGGATAGGTGAAATAATGCACACAAGAACAATGAGAAAAATATAAGCAGCTACAGATTTTGTTAGGTGGCTGGTGTGAGAGGTTGTGTGTCTATATGCACAATCGTAAATAACTTAACTATCCCCTCGTTCCCTCTCTCACAAATCAATATCAAATTGTCTCTCATATCTCTCCAGAATCTACAAAAGATGAAACTCAACTTAAAGTCTTATTAGGTGCCCACTTACAATCACTTATCAAATTTGTGCTATCTTAATATCCCTTCATCACAATCACTTTGGATTTCCATGTCTTACCCATAATCCACACACTTTAGAAGTTGTTTCAAAATTACCATAAACTTTGCACTTAATTATTTTTTCTAACCGTAAACCTCACACAAGTGGTTTCACATGACCACAAAGCTCTTGAAATATGGTTGTAGATTACCATAACCCTAGTAGACACACAGTTCCAATGACCACAAACCATCTGTAATGGACACCCAGGAATGCCCAAAAGCTGAACCAACTGCTGAAATTATATTAATTCTAAAAATGTTGCAATCAAGTACAAAGAGATGTATTCCAAAGGCCAAACCCTAAGGGAATGACATCTAAAATGTTACAACAGAGAATGAGCGTCCCCTATTGCCAAAAAAGAGTGTGATTCACACATCCAAGCTGTTATCAAATGCAAGTCATAATCATTCGATACAATAATCCCATGCTAAACAATGAGACTCTCACCCCTATTTATCCTATTCCTTCACTCTTCTAGAAAGAACTAAAACATTAATTAATTGCAAGTGCTAGAAGCTTCCCCCTTCCAATAATTAATGCACTCTCTAGAAACTCCTCTCTTGCAATAATTAATTGTGCTTCTAGAGGCTTCCACCTTTCCAATAATTAATACACACTCTAGATGCATCTCCTTTGTAATACAATAATTAATTAAATTAATTAAATATAAAGCCACCTTTTAATTTTAATTTATTTAATGACTTTATAAAAAATTAATTTAATTTTTTCTTATCCTCCACTTAGACTTTGGAGAACGTGAAGGCCAAAAGATGGGATCATTACACCATCATGATAGAGACATCATTACTATCTAGGTTTTTTTATCATTCTATACCCACATTATTTATTGATTATTAAGTTACATCTGTAAATAAATCCATATACATGGATACCCAACTATTGTACTCACTAGTTGCATATAAATCCTTTTCAAATACATAATTCTTTAATATGTTAGACCAAAAAACCTAGAATGACCAGTAAAAAGACACCTTACAACAACTTAGGTATATTCAAACATCAATTTATCCTTTTTAAAAAGGTGACTAATGAGCTCTTAAGTATTTATCCAAAAATACCTAGTTGATTAATAAGAAAACTTTCTTAATTGCATGAGTGCACATTGTTTGGGAATGAACTCTTTTCAACAAAATTCCTTGTATCACCTTTCTTTTTATGTTTGAGTATGGTTGAAATGGAAGTTTTCATAGATATTGTTGAATCATACAAAGGGACCAAAATAACAAGATGGTTATAGGTGGTTGCACATTATATTTAATATTAGAATAACATATGCTTCTAAGCCAACTCCTTGACCATGAAGGATTCCTAAACAAAATCTATGCAAAACGTTGGAAAACTAGACGCAACTTCAATGACAAGAGGAATCCTAAAAACCAAAGCTTTTAGTGTACTTGGGAGTTATCCCACAAAACCACCTCTCTGAAACCATTTGGGTTTTGCTCGACAATCTCACAGTAACATTGCAACTATCAAGCATGCTTATTTATTGTATGTAAGTGATGGAATTGAACAATGATTGTCTTATTATCATCCACAACATAAAATATTTTATAATAGGTATATGTTGTGGAGGGTTTTTTTTTCTATTTAATGACTATCCTTATGGGTAAAAGCATAGATCTATCAACCTTTAGGACTGCTAAACCTGTTTTGGTCAAATCTCATTTATCTATTGAAACTCAACTTTTTTCAAAAACTAAAAATACCCTCTAATAGATCTCAGCATCAATGTCCTCATTGTATAAATTTCATAGTGTTTTATTAGTTCTAATATATTATAATTTCAAAATACTATAAGTAGGTATTTTAACATATGAAAAGATGCTCCATCAAAAAATGAAAAAAAAAAATAGAAAATCATATCAAAAAATATTTATATTTATATTTATCACTGGAGGAGGGAGTGTCTTCAAGAATATGTAATTCTTTTTTGTAAAGGTGTAGATTTGATAGGAAAGATATTTATCACTGGAGGCGAGAGTTATCTTCAAGAATATGTAATTCTTTTTTGTAAAGGTGTAGATTTGATAGGGAAGTTTTGACGGGAGGTCAAAATTATTAGTTTCAGATAAGGTTAAACTTGAGTACTTATAACAAATAAAATATATATCAAAAACCAATAATTTTTTTTGTTTTGTAGCTATATATGTCATCTATAACATATTTTCAAATCAGAGCACGAAATGATGATTTTGATATACATGTTTAACGGGAACTACATCCTATATTTTTTTGTAGTTGAAAAAATGACTTCAAAATTTTTTTAAAT
This sequence comes from Cupressus sempervirens, assembly GCA_028749045.1. Lineage (NCBI taxonomy): Eukaryota > Viridiplantae > Streptophyta > Pinopsida > Cupressales > Cupressaceae > Cupressus > Cupressus sempervirens. The sequence goes on from CM053788.1 coordinate 10,504,523, forward strand.
GAATAAATTCTTACTCAAAATAATTTTAAAAATTATAGGCATAAAATTCATCCAATTTCAAACGTCCTATCAATTTACATCATCTTCAAATTCTAAACATATATACCATTTTTATATAGTTAAAGTTGAACAATTTGCATTGTGGGATCATTTTTCTGTATAAAAGGTGACACAGGTTTGTGCTTTTACCCTTATATATAAAAACTTACATTAAAATGGTGAAATTTGCTTCTTCATTGATGCATTTTGCTTTCTTTTTTCATCATTTTCCAAATGACATTCAATGTCATCCATTTCATTAAAATGTTTCCTATTTGGTATATGTCACCAAAGGTTTAATTTTGATTTTAAACTTTTATCAAGTTATGGGTAAATGGTTACCTTAAAATGATGAAGTCTACATCTTCTACATTAAACAGTTACATTAAAATGGTACAACTGCTCCTTCGCATATGAGTACATGTAAATAAATTTGTATACGTCATGGAGGGTTTTATTTTTCTATTAAATGATTATCCTTATGCATAAAAGGGTTACATTAAAATTGCTTTATTTTGTCATCATTTTTTCAAATGCATTCAAGATTTTTCTCTAATAATTACATTCTCCATCTCAAGGGTCTCATTTCTTTGTCAAATTAATCTTTCAATGGTACATGTCATGGAAGGAGGGTTACACTATGGCTTGTATATCCATCTCTCTCTCTCTCTCTCTCTCTCTCTCTCTCTCTCTGGAAAAGGTTTAAGTATAGACATTTATATTATCACATTATGTGTCTTACCCATGTTTCTCCAACCCTATAAAGAAGAGAATTAGATATTTTCAAGAAAAATTACCAATTCCAAAGTTCAAAAACTTGGAGAGCTTGTGTTGAATGAGATGGGGCACGTTTGAGATTGTTTTTTGACTTTGCATTATTGGTAAGTTGACCAAAATAAGTTGAGTATTTAAAGATTATGTACTTGATAGCTCAATCCCCCATATTTATGGTTTATCCAAATAGTATTATGTCATCAACAAAGAGATTGTGTGTGGAGGGATCTAGGCAACAAGAAATTTTGATCCATTTACATATGTTTAAACTATTCTCTACTCTAATGGACCTAGTCAATCCTTTTTCCATCAGGATGAATAACAAGGGAGACATGGGATCTTTGCTAGAATGATTTAAAATAACTAAGAGGGGGGTGAATCAAATATCCTTGAGGTTAGATGTACCAATTCAATTTTTAATAGCTTTAAACAATGCAATTGATCTCATTAAACATCTCAATTAATATAACAACTTATCAGCAATTTATCTCTCTATTTTGTATATGTGTGTCGAATAACAGTAATTAAAACAATTGTAAAAATAGCATGCATAAAGTAACATTCACACAACTAAATAACTCTCTGACACTAGGATTTAACATGGAAACCCAATTTGGGAAAAACCACCAAGTAACATGCAGGGTATAATATAGTGGCAAATTTTTGTATTTTGGCGAATTTGACGTTTTTCCAGTGTTATTTTTAGTGATTTCCCTTCCATGGTTTCCTAGTCGCCAAGCTTTGTTGGGTTTACCTAGTTGCCTAGTATTGCAATCGCTAAGGCAAATGTTACGTTTGAGTTTTTCCCTGGCGGTATTCACCTTTCACGCAGGCAACCAAGTAACGCTTATCGTGGAATGTTTGTCGATTTTTAAGTTTTTGTTTAATGCAGTATGGGAGAATTCATCATCCCAGTTTCATTTTACTCTTGAGGAGTCAGCTTGTTTTATGTTATGGGAAGTGGAGCAGTCAGCTCGTTTTGCCAACACACTTTCATTTTGTCATGGGGGAGTCGGCTCGTTTGGCATGGTAAATTGGTAATTGTATTGATTTGTATATAAATTTGAATTCGCCCAAGTAATGAGACATTCACTAAATACCACTGGCACTCCATCAAATTTTTGGCAGCGCAGGACACATTGCAGGCAAGACTCAAACTCCGGAGATAGCTTCCACAAGTGGTGGTACACTGGTATGTGTAGTTGTGCTATAAAATACTCTCCTTGAGCTTATGTAGTTTAATTTAATCAAAAGCTTATCTACAGTTTCCTTTCTTATCTCATTTTCATTAGAAATTTTTCAAAAAAAGTACGTTAATGGTTTTTAAAGCTTGCATGCATGGATATTGACCACCTAAGGTCAATATCCTATTTCCTTTGCCGTGGAATGTCGATGTCAGGGGATTATCAGTGGATTGAGATGTCAGGGGAGGGTGAGTCTGTAACTAATATTGCTCAATCCTAGGGAAGTGACAAGGGTAAGACCCCCAAGGGCAGTGAAGGGATTAATCTTACATCAAAATGTCAAAAACTTAGAGATACTACCATATAAGCTTTCTTTGGAATTGACAATGTTTCTGGTCCACCAATTTTGGCAAGTACAAGTGCAGAAGGAAATCACAATACCTCACCACCACTAGAAGAGCAGGTTGTTATTCAATTAAATCAAAATGTATCAAACGAGGATAACAATGTTCCAACAACAGAATATGTTGTTACAGAAGATAATATTGATGTTGGTAGGAAGAAAAGAAAAAGGAACGTAAAAATGGGGCAGGAGTGGGAAATGAAAAGGACTTTCCAGGTTGATTGGGTAGTACAGTACTGGTTTATTGAACTAGTCACAAACAATGATGAACCACCAACAAAATGCAAGTGTACGATTTGTACTTGGAAAACTAAAAGAGAGAAAAAGTTGCAGTTAAAGATTGACACTATAGAAAAACATATTGATAAGGTTTATGAAAAACAAATCATAGATAGAAAGGAAGTAGTGGCAGTGAGATGGAAATCAAAGGAAGAATGCCTTCATGTTAAGTATGTCATAGAATATGAAGAGCATTTCAAGAAAATAGAGGTAATTGGTAGTGGCAGTAGTGGCAATCCAATCAAGGATGGGCTTCAACATGCAGCCAATGATGCAAACTTGGCAAAGACCGTTCAGATGAGTGTTATTTTTCATATTCTATCTAGACGGCATCCTATGAGAGACTTTTTAGAATATGGTAATTTATTATCTTTTTTTAGATTTCCTCACTATCCTATGTCACATTGGTCAATATACGCTGGATGGGAAATGGCAAGCTGTCTTGCTGAGGTGGAAAAGAAAAATGTACAAGAGAGATTAAAAGAATCCAAGTTCATTAAATTATCCTTAGATGAAGTCATTGTGGTAGATAACACTGCTTGGGTCTGTATGCATGTATATACTGTAAAAGATCATGTTTGTCAAGCTAATCTACTTTGTGTTCGTAAAATGAGGGCCAATTCAACTACAAAAAATTTATATTTAGAAGTTAAGAAAGCTTTGAATTAAATTGCTGGTATGGATGACTTGACAATTGCAAAGAAATTAGTATGTGTTGGAGCTGATGGAGCCACAGTAATGCAGGGGCAAAGGATTAGTCTTTATGCAAGATTACAAACTAGTATTGCACCTTACATGCTTGGCATACACTACATGGCCCACCGGATGAATTTAGCATATGAGATTGTAAGTACTTTTCCTACAGTGTCAAAAGTTGAAGATCTAATCCGTGAGCTCCACTCGTACTTTTGCAGAAGTCCTAAATGCTTTGCAAAATTTAAGATTTTTTTTGAGGGAGTAATAGCAAGAAATAAGATTCTCAAAGATGTTGAGACCAGATGGATATCTTTGCATGGACCAACAGAACGAGTTCTTGCAGAATATCAATCCTTGATTGGAGTTCTATATGAGGAATGTCTTACAGTGTATAGAGCTCCTGATTTGTTAAATAAGTTAAGCGATATAGAGAACCTATTAACTTTAGCTAGTCTTCTCCCCATGCTGGATTTAATGAACAAACTTGTTAAGAAAACCCAAGACAGAACTATGTATATTCATGAGTATTCTGATTTACATAAAATGACATGCATGGCTCTAGATTCTTTGTATTCAAATCTCTTAGGTCATAGCCCAATTTTTTCAAGGTGGGAGATAATTACATATTTGAATCATGCTAAGAATTTTTTACAATTCAATGGGAAAAATGAGCTATGTGTGTTTGTGAAAGGATTTGAAATACCAATGCACCAATCTAAAACAACTAAGAGAGGCAGAGTACTACCAGTTAGAAAGGATGATTTTAACAAGATTGTTAAATCTGTTAGTGAAAATGTGAAGTCTATTTCCTACCAACTTTCAAGTGAGATTCATGAAAGATTCCCTCGAGAAGAAATTCTTGAAGCCATGAGTTGTGTGTTTCCTCAATTTTGGAAACACTTTGGACATAATCCAACTGATGCAAAGTTGTTTCATAATAAACTTGATGAATTGATAACATAGTTTTCAAAGCATACAGATTGCAATGGACAACTAATACAAGGAATCTTAGATTCAAATAATCTTAAAAATCAATGTAAACTTTTTGCATTGTGTATGAAAAACAAATGGAAAACTTTGAGAATCCATTCGATCCTGGTGCAATAACAAGGCTCTATAAAAGGATAAGTCAAAGTGAAGTTTTATGTACTTCAATATCATAATATTTCAAACTTGTTGATTTATGTCAAACAATGATATTAGGGTCGGTGGAAGATGAGAGAGTTTTCAGTGCATTGGGGTTTTTGAAATCAAATGTCAGAAACAAACTAGACAAAAATTTGGAACCTTGTTTGAGGTTGTTTGTAACTCAATACAATGTTAGAGATTTTCCTTATGATAGGTCATTGGCCATTTGGAATTCCACATGTGAAAGACGAGGCCTTTGCAATACTTTAAAAGATGGTGGTTCTACTTCTACTGCTGACTCCAACATAAATGATGAATTTAGGTCTCAAAGTCAAAATGAAGATGAAGATTTTACGAATTTTGAATACCCGATTCAGAATGAAGAGGAACCTATTAGTACTAGTCAGACTTCAATTTCAGGATCTGGAGTCCATATGGGATATAGAAGCATGACATTTGAGACTGACTCAATGAACTGAATCGTGATTTAGTAATGTAGCATTTAGTTCTAAGGAATTTATAGGTATATAGTTTACTCTACTTCAGTTCTTCCATATTCATTATTCAGTCATATTGCAATTACAATTTACAAAATTTGAGTTCGAGATTTTTTTTACTCTATTGTTGACATAATGTTATTTTTTTACCTTTCTCTTGATTTGAGTTCAAGATTTTTGTTAGTTGTTACTCTATTCATATTGTTGACACAATGTTATTTTTGTATCTTTCTCTTGATTTAGTTGTTTGATAATAAAAAAAGAGATAATAGAGACATGTGCAAAGGCCATAACATCACAGAGAACCACTGACTACAAAACATAACGGAAAATTGAAATACATAGAGTTGGAACAATATCTGCTCTTAAAGTAAATTATACTTAATCTGAAAAATAACAACAGATCGGACCATTTCTAAGCCTTGGAAACTCATATTTATATCACTTGAGTTGCAACAAGCTTCAGGCTTAGAAAGGTTATGTCATGATTCATTACAAAAGACAAAAGATAACAACAACTAAGATAATCATTACAATTTGCTGAAACCTTTTATGACATATTTTAACAGAAAAAGGGGAAACAATTACAAAATGTGACAAGTGGCAACTAATCATTAAGCCTGTCTTCTAGTTCTAACTACAACATTACCCACAGTGGATGTACCGCAAAGGTAAGGTAATCTGTTATGATGAACAGCTTCTCTTTGATATTCTTCTACAACACTTGTCCTCCAATTGATTCCCCGAGGCCACCATCTTTTCTGCTAATCATCTTCTACTGAAGGGATTGCTTTGATATCTGTTATAACCTCCCAAATGGCAATATCTGTATCCACAACAGGCCACATTTTATTTCTAACTACCTCTAATTCACTCCTCTATACATCTGGAATAAATATGCAAAATATCCTACCTGCTTCCAGCCGGCAGGGCCTTTATTTCACCCACTGCTTCCTAGACATAGATTTCTCTTTTGCTAGGCTAGTCAATGTCCTTTTGCCCCTTGCAAATCTTCTATCGCTTTAGTCCGTCTGGCATCAATAATCACCTTAGCCTCCAGAATTAATTTGTTTAGATTTATCTCTGCCTTGAAAAGATGATCAATCAGTGAGTGAAAAGAGTGTTTAAGGATGTAGCCCCTTGTGCTGGCAAATAATGGACGCAAACCCATTGTCCTAAGAAACATCAATTTAGGTGTTTCAATTGTACCTCCAGGTTCTTATTCTAGCATTACAATCTAAAAGTTAATTTGTATTTAAGATTTGTTTTTTGTACTAGTTATTGTTTTGATGTTGTAAAATGCAATAAAGTATTTTAAGGAGTTATAATAGTTGTTGGTTTTATCTTACTAGTTTTTAACACATGATTATATGCTCAACATTTTCGATAATATTATGAAATAATGGGTTATATTCTTGTGAAGAATTCATTGGGTTTTATTATAGCATTGTATTCCATTTTGCCTATATCTAAGTTGAATGTTATATCTGAGAAAGGTTGAATAAATCCCTATTGGAATTTCTAATTGTTTTTGAGTGTGCTTGAAATTATTTGCAAATTTTAATTGCTGATTATATTGTTAAAAGAGAAATCTGTAAATATTTGGCTCAGGATATTACATGAAATAATCTAAATATTAGTGTGGAAAGCCCAATAAAAAATGGTGAAAACTTTATTACAAAGGAAAATGTTTCTATTAGAAGGCCTAAACATGTAGCCAAAATTGCTAATATCAATGTGGTAATATTTTTTTATGGAGAATCTTACTATTCTACTAGTAAATAACTTAAATATCACTAACCCTAATCCCAAACACTTGAGGCTGACCAACCTCATAGTATATTATTCCATTACACTATATTACATAGGATCGACTCAAGAAAATTTAAAATTACATTTTTAGATGAGTCCACTTGTGTAGACCATAACTAGCAAATTGTTGAGCCAATGGGCTAGTATATCTCTATTCCAAAATTCTCATCTAGTAATCTATAGCAGCTAAATGAAAGGATCCATCAATTGCTTGGTTTTTCCTCGTTTTGGAGCCATTTAGACCTTCATTGTTGGACCTAAAGTTTGGATATCCAAAATTCATACAAAAAATTTACACTAAGTGTATCAATACATATGATTTAAAAATAAAACTCATCTAGCAGGCTGATATGTCAAAGATGAATCTCCACATATGAGATTAGAATAATCTGCAAGCTCCCAACAAATAACAACTCTATACAACAAAAAAACAAAAAATAGGAACCTAGAAATAGAAATATTTTTTGGTGATGCAAGAATGTCCTTACACCCAAAATTCTCTTGCATCAAACACCTGAGGTATTTTGAGTTCTGACCCTATCACGTTTTAGGTAGTTAGAGGAAAACCAACACAATCAACCTCCTCCCATGCTAGCCATGATTAATCCTCCTCTAATCTCTGGCCTTTCCATTTGACTAGATATTCTTCATATGTTATATTCCTTGTGCTTCTTCCCTCATGACTATCCAATATCTCCTCAATTTCCTTTGTAGTTGAAGTAGATGTTGGAATACTCTACAGTACTTCTGCAACTATATCTCTATCACCTCCTTCATAATATTATGTCAAATATAAAATGTTAAACACTAGTAAAATATTCAATTCAACCAGCAACTCTACTTCATATAGGCATTTCCAAAATCATGCCTTTTCACTATATTTCATGTTGCAAACTTCTTAATTTTCATCTTATTATATGTACCTACTATAAAATGCTCGTTCCTCAAATGAACTATGACTTCATCTCCAATATGAAATTCCTTATACCTCTTTTTCACATATGGTTAAGCCTTGTACTATGTATTCATCTTAATAATGTGCTTCCTTACCTCCTTATGGATGTTCTTTAAATGTTTAAGAAAATCTCCCACGTTAGCACTACTTATCTCTCATTTATCCAACTACCTCAATTTATAAGCATTTCTAGGACTACTCCCATGCTACTCCCATAAACAATCTAGAATGGTGATTTACCATTGCTCCATTTGATATAATTATTATATGAAAAACTTTCTTGTGCTTAAATCATATCCCAACCTTTTGGCTTATCGCCAACCAAGCATCTCAACAAATTCCCCAAACTTTGGTTCACAACTTTTGTTTGTCCACCAACACGTGAATGATGGGATGAACTAAACTTACAATCTTTCTTCAACTTCTTCCAGAATGTATGCCAAAAATATACAAAAAACTTGGTATCTCAATCAATATCTGTAATATTTGACAAACCGTGTAGTCTCACCACTTCTTTGAAAAACAACTCTGCCATGTGAACAACATCACTAGTCTTCTTGCAAGTAATGAAATATACTATTTTAAAAAAATTATCAACCACCACAAATATTGAATCATACCCTCATTGTTTCCTTGGTAAACCAAGAATTAAATCCATGTAGACATTTTCCCATGGCTTCTCAAGTATAGGTAATGGCTAATACAACCCTATATTTTGCTTCACTCATTTTGCCATCTGATATACTCTATAACTCTTTACAAGCTCCTTCACATCTTGCTAAAACTATGGCTAGTAAGAATTTCAGCAACCAAAGCAATGGTTTTGTCTCTACCAAAGTGTTCAACCAATCCTCCACTATGTTTCTCCTTGACGAAATTCTCTCATAGACCTTTTGAGAGTGCAGAACTAGTTTCCTTTAAAAAAACATACCATCTTGGATTATGAAATCCAACCACTTTGTCCTATCAAATGTAACAAGTTTTGTGTAAGCTTTTCAAGACTTACCAAAATTAGGATGCTCTTGATAGAGTTTCTTGAGTTTCTCAAACCCAACCACAAAAATTTGCATTTCTGTCACCAAAATTTATCTCCTACTTAAAGAATCTACAACTCATTTAGACTTCCCACTCCTCTATTTTAAAAAATAAATGTATAACGCTAAAAAAACTCAACTCATTTCAAATACCTCTACCTCAATTTTTCTCAGCTATTTAAATATTGCAAATCTTGATGATCACTCTATAAAACAAACTCCTTAGGAAGAAGATAGTGTCCCAACTTCCTCAATGCTTGAACTATAACATAAAATTATTGACCATAAACATAATACATTCTTTTGGTATCTTTCAATTTCTCACTAAAATAAGCAACAAGTCTATCTTCTTGGCTCAAAACAACTCCTATTGTAATACCACTAGCCTCACAATCTATTTAAAACACCTTGTTAAAATGTGGGAGTGCTAAAATAGGAAGCTCTATAACTTTGTGTTTCAATAGATTAAAATTCTTATATATTCCTACAGTCCACCTAAATGCTTTCCTATCTCCTCTCATTTTTTTAGTCAAAGGCCCACAAATAAAGCTAAAACCTCCAATATATTTTTTGTAAAAAGTAGCTAGAAAATTAAAATACCTTACCTATGTTGCACTCCTTAGAGTAGGCCATTCTAGGATAGCTAAATTACCTTCTCAGGGTCGATTTTCAAACCTTCTATTGATACAAAAATCCCAAACTTACACCAACTCCTTCACAGAATTGCACTTCTTCAAATTTATCAACAACTTTTCCTCCCTCAAATTTTCAAACATTATGAAAGTGCATAATATGTGTTAGGATTAGCCTTAGACAGAAATAATAGTAACATGCAAATATAACCAATATCTTCGAATAGCATATCACACATAAGAGAACACAAGACACTAAGATTTAATGTGGTTCACCCAATCCCTAGGCTATGTCCACCAATAACAAGTCCAATATTATTATGATCCAGTGATTGCAACCTGATTACAATTTGTAATCCCTTAAAACTCAATACTGCCACAAGACCCAATTTTTGCATCACACATTATGAAAATCCCTAACCCTAATCATTTTTATACAATCTTTTTTCTGCTTACAAAATTAGGGCTAGAATAATAGAAATATAGTAGTCAACACCTTTTACAATATAAGGTCATTTTTGGCTTCATGGGTGCTACCCTCGAAAACCCTTGTGTGGGTATTGCCCCTTGACCCCACCCTATACTGCGACAAAGAGCGCACTTGGGGCATTGCCCTAGGGCCCCATAGGGGCGATACACCCAAATCCCCATAGAGATAATATGGAGGGAAGCTATACCAAATGAACCTTTGAGTCTAATTAGGCTCCACATCACAATAGTCTCCCACTTGGAGACTGATCATCGGACTACTAAACCTATAGCTCCCACTAGAATATTAAACAACCCTAGACTCTACTATGCTTTTAGTCTATTCATTCTAGAAGACCAACCAAAATTTAAGAGGAGGTCATCTTCTCCCTTGTTACTACCTTTGTAAACATATCTACTAGATTGTCATTTATATGTATCTTCTGTAGCTTTAATTTTCCACCATCCAAAACTAACCAAGTAAAATGGCACCACAAATGTATGTGTTTTGTCTTTGAATGCAGAGCTGAATTATTCACAAAATGAATGGCACTCTAACTATTTGTAAACAAATCATTATCCTTCTGAGGGTGTCCCAATTCTTCCAAGAAGAACTAAAGCCATATCATCTCCTTAGTTTCCTTTGTAGCAGCAACATACTCTACCTCTATAGTGGATAAAGCATTAACCTATTGTAATTGAGAAACCCAACTGAGTGCTACCCCACCAACAGTAAATACATAACTTGTAGTACTCTGCCTAGTATCAATATCCCTACCAAATTTGAGTCAATTTATCCCTGTAAACTAGTAGTAGAGCTCCCAAAGTGTAAACACTTATTAGATATCAATATATCTTGTGTCTTAGGACACATTTCAATAGTCAACTTCAAATGAAGAGATAAAGGTGTGCTGATAGCTTTAGCATTCTCCATAGAGAAACATTACAACACCTTCTCAATATAATCAGTCTGAGGTAATGTCAATTTTTTTCTTCCTATCTCTGTAAATATTCATACCAAGGATTTGTTTTTCTGCTCCCAAATCCTTCATATCAAATGCATGTGCTAATTGTCATTTCAACCCCTTAATGTGATCCATGTTAGACCTAGCTGCAAGCATATAGTCAAAATATAAACATAAAATAATGTAATTGTCATCATTCAACCTCTTAAAATAAACACAATGATCTGAATGAAACCTACTATATCCATGCTCATGCATAAACCTATCAAATTTCAAATACCATTGCCAAGGTGCTTGTTTCAAGCCATATAAACTTTTCTTCAATCTGCACACTAAATTCTCCTTACCTTTGACCTTAAATCCCTATGGATGTGCCATATATATATCTTCATCCAAATCAACATGAAGGAAAGTTGTTTTAACATCAAGCTGCTCTAAATAGAAATATTCAGTAGCCATAATACTTAAAATAGTGCACATAGAAGTCATTTTAACAACATGAGAGAATATCTCATCAAAGTCAATTTCATTTTTTTGTTCAAATCATTTTACAACTAACCTAGCTTTAAATCATTTCTTACCTCCATCCTCTTTTTTTAACCAATAAACCCACTTATTTTGTAAAGCCTTTTTACCTATAGACAACTTGCGTAAATCGCATGTCTTAATTTTTAGCAAAGAGTCCATTTTTCTTTCATTGCAAGCTCCCACTAAATCTTTGTATCCACCTGCATAGCTTTATCAAGACTTTCAGGTTCACCAACATCAGTAAGAAAAATAGAATACAAGGAAGGAGAAAATCTTTCTACAGGTCTTCTCATCCTTGTTGACTATCTAATATTCATTGGGGTGTGTGGTATTTGTTATTATAATTGTTACACATCATGAGGAACTATTGGAAAATCAGCTTTTGGAGTATCATCCAACACTACATAATCATTTTCGTTCTTGTCATGTGTTGTTGCAACAGATCTTTGTACAACACTTTCTCATTGAATATGACAACCCTGCTTCTTACAATCTTACAATTTTAAAAATTCCAAAGCCTATAACCAAATTCATTAATGCCATATCCAAAAAATACACATTTCTTTGACTCAACTTCTAGCTTGGTTTTATTTTCAGAATTTATATGAGCAAATGCTTCACAACCGAAAGTTTTGAGAAAAAAATAACTCACCTTCTTACTAGTCCATGCTTCCTCTAGAATACCACAAACCAAAGGAGTAGAGGGACCTCTATTAATTAAATATATAGTAGTATTGACAGCCTTTGCCCACATGTTTAAGGGAAACCCAACATGTAACCTCATGTTGCTTGCATGCTCCATTATAGTCATGTTCATGCGTTCAGCCACTCTATTTTCCTATGGAGTCTTTGGAACAATTTTCTATCTACAAATACCATTAGCAGAGCAATAATTTTCAAATTCATAAATGTAATATTCACTACCATTATCAGATCTGGGACATTTTAATTTCTTTCGAGTCTCATTTTTAACCAAGCATTTCCATTTCTTAAAACTTTGAAATACATCATATTTTTGTCTATGGAAATAAATCCATACTTTTCTAGTTGCATCATGAATAAATGTAACATAATAATGAAAGCAATCAAGGAAAGATGCCTGAGTTGGTCCAATACATCTGTATGCACAAGCTCTGATCTTTCACTTCTCTTTTCCTTCCTAGTCTTCACAAAACTCACACTCTTTTGTTTTCCATACACACAACTTTCACATAAATCCATATTAACACATTTCAAACTTGGTAAAACTTTCTTTGAATGAAATATTTTCATACCTTTCTCACTCATGTGCCCAAGTCCATTGTGCAATAGTGTTGTATAAATATCTATAGAAGCTATTTGTTCTTCCTACTCAACTGCAGTAAATGTTCCTAAACATTCTTTTTTCTCTGAAACAATTAAAGTAGAAGGAACAATATAACCTATACAAAGATATAAGGTATCTACTTTCACACCATTTTCTACTACAAGGGAAACTTTTCAGAGATAACTTTAAGAAACCCCTACCCAGAAAAATATGTAAAATGCAGGCGAATTCAACATTTATTATGAAGGAAACTTTTCATATCGAGGGCGATTTTTCTATTCAAGGCAAGGCATAACTTTTTTTTTCTATTGGTGAAAATTTCCTTTCCATATCAAAATTTAATAATAATTGTAGCAAAAAAAATTATTATTATTTTGCACGCAAATAAAATTATTATTATTTTGCACGCAAATAAATGTAGGCGATTTTTTTTGTCATAAACTCATGCCCAGATGTGAGGCATATTTTTGGGTATTTTTATTCCAAATAAATAATTAAATATAAATTTTCTACTAAAACTTTTTTAGAAAAAAATACTCCAATGTCTGACTACCTTAACTAATAGAAAACTTTATCAAAATTTATTTTTATTTTATTTTTATAATACTAGAAGAAGCATAGAATGTGACTCAACTTTTGGATTTAAAAAATATTATACCATTTGAAAGTTATATCTATTTTTCAATCAGTATGTCAATCAACACTTTACAATCATCTTCATTTAAAATTAACTAATAAATATTTATCAAACTTAGAATTTGACAGCAATTATATCAATGGAATCTCGAGAGTGTTATAAAAAAACCCTTTTTGTTTCGTTCAATTTGATAAAAATAACATTGTTAGATGGCTACCCAAAGTCTGAGTGTCAGTGAAACCCTTCTTAAACATGTTTTTTGAGTTGACCAAATAGGCTTGGTAAATACAGAGCCCAAATGGATACCCGAAATCAAATTAGGTATCTGATTTCAAATCAGATCCGATCAGGTTCGTGGTTTTTCAATTGAAATTTTGGAGAGAAATTTGAGAGGAAAGATATTCCAATTGCAATTTTGGAGGGAGGAAAATCTGAGAGAAAATAAATTTGAGAGGGAAACTTTAGAGTGTTTTAGAGGGAAATTTATTTGGGGAAAGTGTTGACATTGATATTATTATTATTAACTATTATTATTATATATGATTATAATTATTATATTATACTAATATGTATGATTCTTATTATTAAATATAATATAGTTATAAATATAATAATTATTATTATAACTAAATATAATATAGCAATGTATATGATAAATATTATTATTAAATATATATAGTAATATTACATGACTATTATTATATATAATAATATATATGGTTATTATTATTATTAAATCTATAATCTAGTAACATCTATGATTATTATTGTTATATAATCTAATAATATATTATTATTATTATATTAAAATATACAATATTATATTATTATTAAATATAATATTGTCATCAAATGCATCGAAAGCATTTAATGACAACATATGTCCCTAGGGCCCCTAGTGACCCCTTTCGATGCATTCACAATGGGTCCCTAGGGTTTCTAGGGCTCCTAGGGACATACATTGTCATGAAATACATCGAGAGGGGCCATAGGCTCTCAATGCATTGGAACCAACCAAATGTGTCCCTAGGGGTTTTAAGACCCCTAGCGACATAGGTTGTGATGAAATGCATGGAGAGGAGTTATAGGTCATCTAATGACCCCTTGAGACATATGTCATCATGGAATGTGTCAAAAGGGGTCATAGGTCATCCTATGACCCCTTTCAACCCATATAAATAACTATAATATGTCCCTAGGGGTCCTAGGACCCCTAAAGACATATTTTGTAATAAAATGTGTCAAAAGGGGTCATAGGTCATCGCATGGGTCCTTTTAATTCATATAAATGATTATAATACGTCCCTAGGGGTTCTAAGACCCCTAGGACATATGTCATCATGGAATGTGTTGGAAGGGGTCATAGGTCATTCTATGGCCCCTTTCGACCCATATAAAAAATTATAATATGACCCTAGGGGTCCTAGGACCCCTAGAGACATATGTTCTAATAAAATGTATGGAAACGGGTCATAGGATCATAGGTCATCCTATGACCCCTTTCAACCCATATAAACAATTATAATATGTCCCTAAGGGTCCTAGGACCCTTAGTGACATATGTTGTAATAAAATGTGTCGAAAGGGGTAATAGTTCATCCTATGGCCCCTTTCGACCCATATAAACAATTATAATATGTTCTTAGGATTTCTAGGACCCCTAGAGACATGTTGTAATCAAATGGGTTGAAAGGACCTATGACCCTTTTCGACTCATATAAACAATTATAATATGTCCCTAGGGGTCCTAAGATCCCTAGAGACATATGTTGTAACGAAATGTGTCAAAAGGGGTCATAGGTCATCCTATGACCCCTTTCGACCCATATAAATGATTATAATATATCCTTAGGGGTCCTAGGACCCCTAGAGATATATGTTGTAATGAAATGTTTCGAAAGGGATCATAGGTCATCTTATGGCCCCTTTTGAACCATATAAATGATTCTACTATGTCTTTAGGGGTCCTAGGACCTTAGAGACATATGTTTTCATGGAATGTTTTAAAAGGGCCTATGGTCTCTTTTGACCCATATAAATGATTCTAATATATCACTAGCGGTCCTAAGACCCCTAGAGACATATTTCATCATAGAATGTGTCGAAAGGGGTCATACATCATCCTATGACCCCTTTTGACCCATATAAACAATTATAATATGTCCCTAGGGGTCCTAGAGATATATGTTGTAATAAAATGTGTCGAAAGGGGTCATAGGTCGTCCTATGGCCCCTTTCGACCCATATCAATCATTATAATATGTCCCTAAGGGTCCCAGGACCCCTAGAGACATATATGTCATAATGAAATTTGTTGAAAGGAGTCATAGGTCATCTTATGGCCCCTTTCGACCCATATAAACGATTATAATATGTCCCTAGGGGTCCTAGGACCCCTAGAGACATATGTCATCATAGAATGCTTTGACCAATATAAATGATTATAATATGTCCCTAGGGGTCCTAGGACCCCTAGCGACATATGTTGTAATGAAATGTGTTGAAAGGGGTCATAAGATGACCTATGACATCCTATGACCCTTTCGACTTGTATAAACAATTATAATATGTCCCTAGGGGTCCTAAGACCCCTAGAGATATATGTTGTAATGGAATATGTCGAAAGGGGTCATAGGTCATATTATGGCCCCTTTTAATTCATATAATCAATTCTAATATGTCCCTAGGTCATAGGTCATAATAATAATATTAATAATAACAACAATATTATATGTTGTTATAGTAATAAATAAAAATAATATAGTAAAAATATAATAATATAGTAAAAATAATAATAATATAATATAATAATCATATATATATAATATTATATTTATATATAATAATAATAACACATAAATTTTGTTATTATATTTAATAATAATAGTAAAAATAATATAGTATAATAATTTCATATATATATAAATATATATTATATATTTATAGATTATAATAATAATAACATATATTATTATATTTAATAATATAATAATATAATAAGACATTATAATCTAATAAATAACTTATAACTCATTATACATTATAATCTTAATCTTAATTCTTATTTCCCTCCAAAAAATTTTCCTCCATATTGGATATCTGATCTAAAATCAGATATCCAATTTTATCAAGCAAAATATTCCCTGTGACTGCAAACCCGAAAACATCACTTTTTGTGGGCCATTTTCATGGATTTTAGGAAAAGGCACATTTTGGGGCCCATACGATTGAAAAAAGTTTGATAATATATCATTAGGTGTCCAATGTTGTCATCTAAATGGGGAGCAACAGTCGTTGAAAGGCTAAACACAAAAATAAGGTATCCAATGAAGACATTGCAGCATATAGGAAAATGGGCAAAGTAAATCACCAAAGGAAAAGACAATGTATGTTAAATGTGAGTCAAGTTGACGATGAATTAGTGAAAGGTGAAATCATAGAGTCAGATAATGAATAGGTGTAGTTGGGGAATGAAATTGTACCAATTGAAAATGATAATGCCAGGATTGAAAATTTAGAGAATGAAAATTTTGAGAATGAAATGCTACCAGGTCATAATGTAAATTGCATGATTGACCATGCCCAACATGACAATGCACAGGAACCTTACATATCTCCTAATTATAATCAACATGAAAGTTCTAGAACACCAAAATGGATAATTGAAATTGATGAAACAATTATTACCAATTCGGAAGCTAAAAAATTAGAAAGAACCATTCAATTATAGGCTTCAAGACTATATAAGATGTTTTTCGACAACGAGACAGTGGTGGAGCAATGTCAGCTTTTTATGCACTTATTAAAGATGCAAAAGATGAGACCTATTCTTTCCAAATTGAATATTTGTGTCAGTCAAAAAGTGGAAAGAAATGCCATTATTGTGAAGAATATTTTCAATGCTCTCAATAGCATTGGAAAAAGTAGCAAGGAGAAGGACAAGAGAGCTACTCGAAGGGTTATTACAACCTCCTTGGTAAGTCGTCATTTGAGAAAGGGTAGATATATGAGAAAAACTTGTATTGACTTGAACCTAAATGGTACTACTTTGAGAAGAGCACTTAGTAGACGAGAGAGAATTGATTATCCTCTTCCAAATGAAACATGGGCTTTTGATGGGAGACTTCCATGTTTTGATAAGAAGCTATTCGATGATGTGAAGGAAGAAATTACACAATTTTGGCACTCTGGCTCACGACTATCACCCAATGCTAAAGATGTGTTAAAGTTGAGAATTGGCATCAGAGACTGCATGCCACATCCTAAACACTATTTGGAGGTAAGTCAAACTATGTTGTTCAAACAATTTAGAAAAGTCATCCACTTCTTCATATATCACAAAGGGATTTTGAATCTTTGAAGCTATTTTATTATGTGCCACCTAAAATTTGAAATACATGTTGTTGCAAATATAATGTCGAGTTTTCTATGCACCATGAACTATTACGCTCCATCCATTCTTCTTTGCATAGTAAAGAAATGTTGGAGAATTGTGGTGCTAGTGGGCTTCCAAAATCATCAAGGGACTTGCTAGATCAATTTTTATGTCATAGATTTTATGGTTGTTTCTTTTATAGAAATTCTTACTTAAATGAGAAGTGTTCAGAATGTGGTGGCTTATCCAAGTTTGACACATGTTTCCATGAGGGGTGCGAACAAGATCTTGGAAATACAATAGTAAAAAAAGGTATATGAAAAGGTGAAATACACATTGAAGAGTGGGGGTGAGGGCCCTAGATATGAATTGGTTGCAAAATAAATTAGTGTGGCTAGTTTTATTTTAGATTTCAAGGCAAATCTTTTCAGCAAGTATGCAAGACATAGTCATAGGTCTCAGTGGTTTGATCAATAAGTTAGAATGTGTAAGGAGACTTTTCTCATTGGCACTATTATATCAATTGTTGACTTTGCTAAGAACTACACATTGCAACCTCAAAAGGAGACACAATCTCATTATTACAACTCCATTCAAATTGCTATTTTTGTCCACATAACATATAGACATATCCCTGATAGTGCAAAAGATAATCGGAAGACTATTAGAGGATATCATTTTTATATGAGTGATGAGAGATCTCACTCTCACGAGTTTGTGCAACATTGCTTTGAGAATTATTTTGATTTCTTACAGGAGCATGCAATTGTTATGCATAGAGATGAATGGTGCCCTATATGGCTTCCTAGCTAATGAATGGCTCTAATTACTCCTAGAAAATCTAAGGAATCATTGATGGTTCCTCTTTTAAGATGGTTAGATTTTGTTTTGTTTTATGATGTCCAATTTTACTTTGTATATTCAGGGCCTTTTTAGTGTCTATATCTAGATTGATAGTAGGGACAAGATTTATCTGATGGCCATGATTTTGTATATTTGTAAGATTTTAAATGCTTATGGTAGTTTTTTTGTTTTTGGTTGTGGGTATGGGTTAATTTTTGAAATTCTGAAAGTGGGTGGGGTAATCTTGTGGTAGTTTCTACCAACAGATCTCTGGGCAGTTCCTCTTTTATTTTTGGGTCAGCCCCCATTTTGGTTTCTTCTTAATTTCAAAAACAATATAATATACTCAAATATATAATGCAGATGAGATAATAATAACAATGAAGAAAAGTGGAAAAAACCAAGATTGTGAAATTAATCTTTCTATATTTTAGAAGAAGAACATTTTTTATTTTTTAGAAGAAGAACATTTTTTATTTTTTAAAGGAAACTTCTTAGTTTTTTGAAGGAATAAATTGGGATTGGGTTTTATTCCATGTTGACAGATTTCTCTTATCTAAAAGAGATTGTATATCTTTCTTCTTTGTGAAAGCATATCATGATGTTTTGAAGAGAAATAATGCAACAATAGCTATGAAGTTTGCAGATGTAAATTGTTTTTCCTTCAAGCAATAAGATTACAAATACTTGGCCCATTGATGTTTCCATGACATATTATCAATGTTTTAACATGTATATATGTGTATCCTCGATTGTGTTGTTATTCTTCTTTATTTATCTTACTACTTCTTTGCATCTAATTTTTACTATAAATTTATTATTTCTGGGTCAATGCTTCCACTTTCATAATAAGTGGTATTAGAGAAATTATTTTTGTAGTAGTTGTGTAGTTCAAGACATGTGATTTGTTATTGCAATAAGAATTACATGAGTTATTGGCTAGAAAGTAAAATAAATTGATAGATATGACTAGTTATGATTAGGAATAGTATGATATGAGAGCCCTACACACAATCTAATTGTGTTTAACAAAAAAGGTTATCTTTAATATTATTGGAGAAGATACGGTTTTAGGTTTATGGAGTAGAATGGAGAGTCTTTATATATGAGAAAATCCTTGACAACCCGAACCTACTTAAAGAGGCAACTATATAGCTTGTAAACAAAGGAAGGTATAAATGTTTTTTATCATTTAAATGTTTTCAATACTCTAATTTATCGATTGTGTAGTATGGATGTAAGAATCAAAGATGAAGACAAAGTAATGATACTGTTATGTCCTTTGCCTAAATCTTGGAATCATTTAGTTACTTCTATAAGTTTTAGTACAATTGATTTTGTTTTGGGAGCTTTTTTTTCTAAAGAGGGGTGAAGGAAGTCTAATATAGAAACCTCCACACTAGAAGAAATGGTGGCTAGAGGTCATTCCATAAAAAAAAGGGAAGGTTCAAGAAATAAATCTAGATCCAATTAAGAGACAACAAGATTAAGGGAAAATGTTGATATTGAAATAAAGTGCTCTCAAGGAAGATTTTTGGAAAACAAAGGAAGAGAATGATGAATCCAAAAATGAAGCCCAAGTTAAACTAAGGTGAATTCAAGTCCAGTTGGTGAAGTGTTATCTGTTTGTAATATCTTACAACAAGGTAAAAGTACAAAGTTGTGTCACCTTTCAGGCTGACTTATCAAAATGACTGAAATTTGTTCTAGCTAAGTTATATATGGTCTCACACTTTTCCAATTGGAAATTTCTATTAAATGCATGTCTTATACTAGTTAGTATCCAATTACTAAAGAAATAAAATTATTTCAAAAAAATGGCATTTCAATAACTCTTACTATTTTTTATTATAGTTTTTTTAATAACATATAAACACCATTTTATACAGCTCAAAGTCATGAATATTCTCATATAGAGTTCATAGTGTTTTAATTAGATATAGTATATTATAATTAAAAAAATCTACAAGTATGTATTTTAACACTCGAGAAGATGTTGATTGTGAGAAAAAAAAATACTAAATCATATCAAAAAAAAAATTAAAAATTATATATGACATTCTAGAGGAGAGAGTCCTCTTCTAAAATCTATAATTTTTCTTTTGGTTGGAATACATTTATTTTGAAAAATGTGGTGGGAGATGAAAACTATTGACTTAAATAAGTTGAAATTTGAATCGTTATAAAAGAAAAAATATAGGTCTAAAGCCTAGGGTTAAACCCCCACCTAAAGAGGTTCCCGCCAAGTCAGTAGAAGGGAAAAAAGAAGAATGGACTACTCTTGGGTGCAAGGGCAAGGCTCTCTTGGATCTTAAATAGTGATATGCAATGGTCATTTCGGTTCCTCCTATTGAAGTTTAGGGACGCAAGTAGTTTTTCCAAAACCAAACCCTGGCATTTCGCAGGTTTCAAACCCTAGTGTTTCACAAGAGAGTAAGGTGGCCACTAGGGCTAATTGTGATTTGTACCGCTCTTGGTGCTTCTTCCATAGTGACTTAGAATGTGTGACATTCTCACACTCCTCCCCAACATGCTGAGAAACTAGAAGAGAAATGATGTGCCATTAGTCCAGAATATTTTCTTTCTAGCTTTAACCCAATTTCCACTTTCTTGTAGAATAGTTACTCCTCTCTAAAGGACGAGGAAGATATGGAAGAATTTTTATAATTTTTTATCATGGAATGTGCGAGGTCTCACAAACCTCTCTAGAAAGTACTATGTCAAGGACACCCATCATAGACTAAGAAATTTAGATTTTCTCTATATGTAAGAAGTTAAGATCTCTAGTTTCATGCTCTCATCTGCATGTCACCTCATTTGGTCAGATGGCATTATGTTTTCCTCTCAACATGAGGCTGGCAGATGTGGTGTAGTTACTCTCTTGTCACCTCGTCTTCATTCTACTATTATTTTGCACGGTTCTAACCCCATGCACAGAATAATTTGGTTTTTTCTTTCCATTAACAGTCATTCTTTTGGAGTCGTTAATGTTTATGCTCCCAATGATTCTATGGAAAGATCTCAATTGTGGAGCTAGCTAGATTAAAACTTACCTCCAGCTACTTGGGTTATGTGTGGTGACTTCAATATGGTTGAGTTGGCCTCTGACAAAGATGGCATTTTTCCTTTTCATTGGACAACTAGGGAAAGGGAAGCCTGGTACTACATGTGCAATAAATTGGGCCTTTTTTATCCCAATACTAACCACTGCCTACATAGTGGGGTTTGGCACACTTGGTCCAACTTTTGAGCTAGCTCTGACCACATTTTAAGGCGTCTTGATCGTGCCGTGATTACTACATAATATTTTTTCTCCTTTTTTGAGGATCGAGATTTACCTGTCATTACTTTGCCAGATGTGATTTTATCTAACCACTAACCCATTTATTTTGTCATTTCATGGCAAACAACTATCCAAAAAGTTGTTAAGTCGCAATTCTTCCTCAACATGTTTGTGTTAATGCAAGCTTCCACTATTTCTCATATCCTACGTGTCTGGAATTTGGAGCCACATCTACATTCCTAGACAAGGTGGATTCAGTGGTGGAATGATGCCATTACTAGAACCACTCCCTTTCTGTGCATCTATGGATGGTAGTTGGTGGTTTTTAGAAGGTAGTCTTATTAATCCACTACTTCTCTGCTCAAAACAGCTTTTGAAGCTCTCACCCTTAATCTTTTTGATGTTGATTTGCAAATGCATCTTGCCAAACTTTTCCATGATAAACAGGTTGTGGATTATTATGTCGTTCGAGGAACCCAAATCAAAGCTTTCCTCCATTGGTTAGAGGTTAGTGATAAAGCTTCGAAGGAGTTCTCCCAAGCTCTTCGAGCCCGTCATACCAATTTTGGGATTAAAAAAATCAAACAACGCACTTATGTTCTCTCCAGTGTCCTTGACATGCTGTAAGCATTTGTTCATCACTATGAGAACATTTTTTCTTCATAGGAAAATTTGGTTGCTCAAGAGGAAACTCTCAAAAATTATATTTTTGTTACTCCAAACTACCTAGCAGTTGAACAACATGCTTTCTGTGAGCAACTTCTTACCCTTTGAGACCTTAAAGAGGTGGTTTTCTCCATGGTAGATGACAAATCTCCTGAGTGTGATGGGTTTCCTTGTGAATTTTACAAACACCTCTGGGAGCATATTGGTCCTGATCTGCATAAAGTTTATCTTGAAGCCTATCACTCTAAAAGTTTAGGAGCTATTATCAACAAAGGAAACATTAAATTCATCCCTAAAGCTGGAGATCCTGAGGATATTTCCAATTGGTGGCTCATTACCCTTCTGAATGTGTCATATAAGATTATTGCCAAGGTAATTTCTCTCAAAATTTTCCACCTCCTGCCTTTAATTGTGCGGCCTCAGCAAATTGGCTTTATCAAGTCCAGATATATTCTTGACAACATTATTACTATCTGTGAAGGAATGGAGGGGGCTCGCAAGTCCAAGCAGTCGAATTTATTTTTGAAAATAGATTTTTCTAAAGCCTATGACCGAATTGAATGGCCTTTTATTTTGGCTATGCTCCAGGCTCTTGGTTTTGGTCCCAATTTTTTGTAGTCCATGGAAATGCTCTTTGGAGATGCTAATGCTTGCATCACCATCAATAAATCCCAATCTAATGCCTTTGGGATTTTTTTTTTCCATCAGGCAAGGTTTCCCTCTGGCTCTGGCACTTTATGTTCTTGCTAATGAAAGGTTTGGCTATTTGCTAGCCAACTCCATATTTTCAGGTTTTGTTCGTGGCATTTCTTTTCCAGAATCCTCTTCCCAGTTGGTCAATGGTCATTTTACTGATGATTCCTTTCTCACTCTTTTAGAGGATGAAGAAAACATCAATAATGCCTTAAATTGCCTTGACACTTTTTGTCAAGCCTCTGGCTTTGCTATTCAATGGCATAAAATGCTCTATTATCACCTGTCTTTTTTCCAAGTGCCACCTTGGATTAGCTAGTTTAAATGGAAATGGGTCACTCACGAGGAGATCTTCTAATTTATAGGCATTCCTTTTTCTTTTCAAGCATCACCAGTGGATGTGTGGAATGCAGTGCTTGCCAAGATTACCAAGAAGTTGGATTATTGGCTTTTGAAATTGCTTTCTCTTGTGGGAAAATTCTAGATTTTCTCGAAAGTTCTTATATCAATGAATCTCTATTATTCTTCTTGTTGGGCTCCTTCTAAAGCCACCTATCAAAAATTAGAGTGATTGCTGTTTGATTTTCTTTGGGCCTCTAGTTCTGATCATCATGGCTTTCACAGAGTTTCTTGGGATTTTTGTTGTCTCCAAAAAGAGTCTAGAGGCCTTGGCCTGCTTTCCACACAGAAGCAAGGCCTTTCTCTATGTGTCGAATGAACTATTCATGCCATCACTAGAGATGAAGCTTGGAAGATTTTGGTTTGGCATTACATTTCTTTTGAATTTCCCATCAACAGGCCCACATGGAAGAGGATTGGCATTCACACCCTTCTCATCATACAAGAGCCCATGCTCACATAGGGCTCTTTTGTTATCAAGAGCATATGGAAAGCTTGGGAAGCTATCAAGCCTTGGCTTCGTTGTTCTGGCGATGAGTTCTATGATGGGCTCTCTTTGAATCAGCAAAATATTTCGTGGTCTCCCTGATTTGCCATCTAGGGTATTCCCCTTGCCAAGACTCAAGGTGCTAGTGCTCTACATTTTTTCAAATGAGGCATCAAGACTCCTAAAGATCTTTTCTCTAGGGTTTCCATGAGCTTCAGATCTTGGGAAGATATGAAAGTCCAATATCATCTTGCCCATTCAGATTAGCAGAATTTTGACTTATTGCTTTCTGCAATTCCAGTGCACTTAATACATAAAGTGGGTATTCAGTCTAATAGACTATGGTAGACTGACTGGAAGTGGTATCCTGCCACTCCTTTCACCAGTTACAAACAAAGTTTGGGTTATAGATGGCTTTCTCCCCATTTGTTGATGGTGGATATGCTCAATCAGAGATGGCATTTGCAATCTTCTCTTTCTTAATGGAGAAAGTGCTTTGACACTATTTGGAGGTACAAAACCCAAGATTGCCCATTTTGAATGGTGCTTGGGTTTTCAAGGTCTCCCTTGGGCCTCGGCTCAAGCATATTGGGATTCTAGATCCTAGATGTCCATTCTGTGGACAACTCGAGTCTTTCCTACATACTTTCTAGTTTTGTAGACGTGCTGAAAATTATTGGCACTGGATTCATGATTTCTTTAAGCCATTTCGGCTTGAACCATTTTTTCTTGGCACATGGTTATTTTGGGTGATTCCACCAGGATCCCTCAAAAATTTACCCAGATTTGGCATACCTTCAAGATGGAGATTTTTTTCACTCTGTGGAAAGATAGAAATGTTGTTCTTTTCACTCACAGTTTTCTTAATATTAATATTGTTATGTACACTAAGGCGTGCATTTTTAATAATGTAATGATGCAGATTCAAGTACAAGCAAACAAGGTGGCCTTGGAGGTGGCCCACCTGCAAGAGCTTCTTAATCATTGGGGAAATTCCCCTTGTACTATTGCCAAGGTACCTCCAAGTACCTCGGTTGATACCTCGACACCTAGAGGCCGTCGTCAGAGGTGCAACTCTTCAATCCATCTCTCGCACACTCTACATTCTCAGGCTTCCTGCCACTGCTCTCCCAATGGTGGCAATGGTGGATGGAGGCACTGCTCATTTTCCCCACCCTGTGGTGGCATTGGCTGGTCCCTTGCTCCTCCTCCTAGCGCTTGGCGAGTGGTCTCTGGGAAATGGCCTTTTTGCCTGGAACTGGCTATTTCACCTCCACAGCCAGATATGAAAAATGCTGACCAAACCACTAATGTTGTTGCTAATGGCTAGACTATTCCCAGTCCACCTCCCAATCCCAAAGATGATTAGGGATTCCATGATCGCGATGAGCCACCTCCCTAAGTAGGCACTGCTTTAGCCGCCTAAGGGTTGCTTTATATATATGTATATTTTTTTTTTGATGAATAGTTTATAATTCTCGCTTCAGGCGTGTGAACTCTCGCGAGGTGATCTTGTATTCCCCAGCCCTTTTTTGTGAATTGTAATCTTAGTATATTATTTATTAATAGAAAAGGACTATTCATCCAAAAAAAAAAATCTCTTCAATTAAAATTAGAATAGAAAGATTAATATATAAAATTAAACGCTTTTAATTAATAGATAATGGATCTTCCTAATAATTCACTTTTGAAATGTTGAGAAATGTTTAAGACAATTGCATTTTGATCTACTGCACTATTTTAAAAAACAAATTTGCCATAAATAAGAAAAAAGCAAATGTCAACTACCTAAGAATCTTGATCCAATGAAATATACAATTTTAAATTTTAAAAAGTATTTATAGTACATCCACACATTTAATCTAGTAATTTATAATATTTATAAATATTATTTCTAAATTTAATTTGTTTGATTTTTTCAATCATCAAAGAAAGTTTAACAATTATAACTCACTCAACAAAGATGAAAATTCATGACAGTTGAAAATGTTTTCCATCATCAAAAAAAACTCAAATAGTGACATTTACAATTGATCAAAATAAAATATGGAATGCAATAAATCAAATCAAGCAGCAATAAACTCTAATCTATAATATTGTTTAGTAATAATTTACTAAAGAAAATATATAAAATATTTGTAATCCAACAAAATATGTATTACATCATTAACCTTTTGGTGTAATGAGAATAATTCTATAAAAAAAATTAACAAGTTCCAAAAAAAAATTATTTAATAATGTTGAAAATGAAAGAATAATTTTTTATGATATTGACCAAGTGGAGATAAAACATTGAAAATAAAACTTCTACCAAATAGGTATTATCCTACATCAAATAAAAATAAAAACACCATAATTTACCGCCTGTTTTCTTGTGAATGCAAGTTTACATTGAATTTCAGTCAGTATTCTTCTCTGTGTTTCTTCTAGTTAAAATTTCCAAAAACATTCATTTTTCAAAACATGCAGAATTTCCTAACATTTCCTAACAATTCTATATCAGGGTATTTCTAATTTAATCTAATATCTTCTATTCAGATATTAAAGTTTCTTTGCGTCATATTCTAATTTCTAGTTAAAATTTAAAACTAAAGGGTGAGTGAGTAGCCGAGTTGGTGTGAAGGCGAGTCGTGAGGCGTAGTGTTAGGCTAATGATCCTGGTGCTACGCATCAACTTCGGTTCGAGTCACACTAGGTTTACCACAAACCCTTTTATTGAACATGTGGATGTTGGAAGAAACTTGAATCTCAAATTGGATGTGGACCATTTCCATCACTTACATTGGCAGGTCCAGTAGAACAACATTGGCCTTCTAATAAATATATTTGTTCACTTGAAATAGAAATAAATTGTTGCTGGGAACTTTAGGATGGAGTCTCTGAGAAGCGTTGGCTGCCGGCTAGGCTAGGGTTTTTCCCCTAGCCTGTTCTTGGTGTTTGATCTTTACTATTTTTCTGTTCTATTTGGATTGTTAGCTACTGGACATAATTTGCGTTGGTGTTTTTGGAGATCTTCTGCAGTCAATTTTTGATTGGGGTTTTATTGTTTGCATGGCAGGGCCTAGGATTTCTTCTCCGTTGGTGAGAACAGATGGTTCTTCTCCAACTATGCATGCAATGCGATCTGAATCATTTTATTTAGGGGAGAGCTCCAAGCTGAAAAAAGTTAATGGTTGTCTTCCGCGTAGCCATGATCGCCCTGTTCTGGTTATTCCTCCAATGGCTGTAATGGAGGACATTGATTATTGGACCAAGCATGCTTTGATATGCAAATTTCTTGGAATCCGGATTTTCCTATCCGCTCTTGAGGCATGGATCCGCCGCTCTTGGCAGGTGGAAGGTGATATGGAGATTATGTTGGCAGGGAATAGTTATTTTTTTGTTGTATTCTCTTGCATGTCTGATCGTGATCGGGTTTTTGAAGGAGGCCCTTATTTCTACAACAATGTGGGGTTATTTGTCAAACCTTGGCATTCAGGTTTTAATTCTGCTGAGGATCTCCCTTCAACAGTGCCAGTTTGGGTTCGCTTGCCTCGTCTTCCCTTGGAATTTTGGCGTGAAGACATCCTTCGACAAATTGCTGCTTTGTTGGGGAAGCCAGCTGCGATCGCACATCAAACCCTCGATAAAAAGGTTATTTCTTTTACTAGAATTTGTGTTGAAATTAATTTGAATAACCCATTACCATATTCTTTGGAAATTTGTCTGGGGGATTCTTCTTGGGTGTAGCAGTTAGATTATGAATCCCTCCCTTTCTGTTGCCGGATTTGTCATGAGTATGGTCATTTACTGCGGCAGTGCCCCCGTAACTCGAGTTTCAAAGGAGTGGATCGGTCTACAGCTGGCAATGCTGGTGGTTTGGCAGATACTACAGGGAAAGGACAATCTCAAATGGTTAATACTACCAAGGGGATGAATCCACAAGATGCTACAGGTAAGGGTAAGGCTCCAATGCAGGATAAGGATTGATTTACCCCTGTTCATCCTCGAGCTAAGGGACGTGGTCAAAAGAGGCCTTTGAAAGAAAGATTATCTGATTCAGGTTTTAACCATTTTGAGGTGCTGGATAGTATGGTTCTAGAGGAGGGTATTCCTCCTCCTATCTCTTCTGATCCAGCTTGCCCAGATGAGAGATCTGTTCCTAATGATACTTGTGGGGCATCTCAAGTTGTAGTATATCAGAATTGTGAGGTTCCTGTAGCTCCTGTGATAGCGGCTCTGGTGACTCCTGCAGTGTTGGAAGATGATGATGTTGTTTTGGCTGACTTGGTTAAGGATGTGCTACCATCAGGTAAGGGCAAGGGATCTCCTCTCCCCTTGGGGTTGCTGCCTCGACCCTTTAAGCAGGCTTCTTCTTCTCCCCCTCTAAGGAGTGGGCGCAAAATAGACCAAGAGAAGATTAAACTCACAGGAGATATATTGATTGAGTCTGGTTCAGTGAAACCTTTGGATTCTCATTTTCCCAAATCTACCCAATGATGATTATTCTCTCATGGAATGTAAGGGGGTTGAATAGCATCCCTAGACAAAAGGCTATTCATAACTTGGTGGTTGATCATAGTCCTGATGTTTTTTGTATCCAAGAGACTAAGCTCTCTGTGGAGTCTATGGTCCAACATGCCTCTAGTATTTGGTCTCGTGGCCAATGCCAATGTGTTGGGGCAACAGGTAGTGCTGGTGGTTTAGCTATATTTTGGGATCCTCAAAAAATTTCTCCTCTTGGATGGATGTCTTCTCGCTCAGCTCTCTCTATGGTAGCTTCTGCTCTAGACTCAGGAGAGGTAATCATGGTTACTAATGTGTATGCACCTGTTGATCTTGTGGGAAAGGAGGAACTTTGGGAACATATTCAATATGTTAGAAATTGTCATCCTTATCATCCTTGGGTGTTAGCAGGGGACTTCAATTCAGTTTTAAGTCTGGAAGAGAAGCATGGTGGTTTGGCTAGATTGGGGCCTTCTTCTGCTCTTCTTCGGCAACACATATCTCTTTTGCATCTCTCTGATGTTAAGCCTTCTAATGGCCTCTATACCTAGAATAATCAGAGGACTGGTGTTGCTGCTATCTCAGAATGCCTGGATAGATTTCTTGTTTCTTGCTTCTGGCTTAGTGGCACCCTTACTATCTCTTCAAAAATCCTTGATTGGAGGGGTTCAGATCATTGGCCAATCAAATTTTCCGCTATAAGGGCTTATGTTCTGAAGCATCCCCTTTTTAAGTTCCAGTTGATGTGGCTTCGTGACTCCTCTCTTCATGATTTTGTTTTTTGTTGGTGGAAAGATGGTGCCCCTGCATATGGTACTGCAATGTTCTCATTCTCTAAAAGGCTTCAATATGTTAAAAGGCAGCTCAAGATATGGAATAGGGAATGCTTTGGGAATCTTCACTTTATGAAGAGGCTTGCTCAAGAAAATCTTGATGTCATCACAAGGGAGATTAGAGATCGAGGTTTCTCGGAGGATCTTGGCCAGGCTGAATCCCTTGCTTCTAGAGCTCTAGAAGAATGGGAACTTCGAGAGGAAATTTTTTGGAAGCAAAAGGCTCGAGTTGATTGGCTCCAAGAAGGTGATTGAAACACTGCCTTTTTCCATAAAATAGTGCAATCTCGTCGGAATCAGAGCACTATCTCTTCTTTGGTTAATTCTCAAGGTATCCAACTGAATTCCTTGCCAGCTTTGTTCCAGGAGGCTATTTGGTACTTCTCTACCCTCTTCTCTGAGGACTCTCCTCCTGCTGATAATGAAGAAAATATTATTTTGTCCTATATTCCTTCCCTTATCACTCAGGAAATGAATGATTATCTCATGTGTCCTATCTCTATGGAAGAGTTGGAGGTGGTGGTCTTTGGCATGCCTAAGGGGAAGGCTCCTGGTCTTGATGGTTTTTCAGTTGAATTCTTTCAGGAATTTTGGGACATCATTAATCATGATTTGTTGGAGGTGGTTAAAGAATCCTATGCTAGCAAGCAGATGCTTTGAGCTTTGAACTCTACATTCTTGACTCGTATTCCTAAGAGAGAGGGTGCTAATCAATTGGAGTTTTTTAGACCAATTGCCTTATGTAATGTGGTTTACAAAGTTATTACTAAGCTGATTGGTGAGAGACTGAAAAGGTGGCTTCCCATTATTATCTCAGAAGAACAGGTTTTGTTGCTGGAAGACAAATTTTGGATGGGGTGGTTATTGCTCCTGAGGCTATTCACTCTATGGCTACTTCAAGGGAGAGAGCCATGTTTGTTAAGCTGGATATGGCTAAGGCCTACGATAGAGTTAAATGGAGCTTCCTAAGGAGTATTCTTCTTTCTTTTGGATTTAGCTCTGACTGGGTGAGTTGGATTATGAGTTGCGTTACTTCTGCCTCTTTTTCTATTCTTATTAATGGTCAACCTTCACAACTATTTGGTGCTTCTAGAGGCCTCCGCCAGGGTGACCCTCTCTGCCCATATCTATTCATCATCATGGCTGAAGGCTTGGGCAGATTCATTAAGCATCAGGTGTCCCAGAATTCTATTCAAGGCTGGCGGTGGGGTAATGGCTTACCTTCTCTTTCCCATCTTCAATTTGTTGATGATTCTGCTCTTGCCAGTCTTGCTAGGATCAAGGAAGCTGAAGCCTTTCGACATGCTTTGGATGTTTATTTGGCAACTTCAGGCCAGAAAGTTAATGAGCACAAATCTTTCATTTACTTTTTTAACACTCCTGATTCTATTCAGCACAGGATTGTTGGTATCCTACAGTTTCAGATAGGTTCACTTTCTTTGACTTATCTTGGCATTCCTATTGCTGTTTCCAGGCAGCCACGTCTCTTTTGGCAAAATTTGATTACCAAGCTTCAGGATAAGGTAAATCATTGGACTCATAGATGGCTTTCTACTGCTATCCGGGTTACTCTTCTTCAAGCTGTTATCCAAGCTCTTCCTACTTATAGAAGCATGGTTCATGCTGCACCTATTTACTTTCTCAAGGAATTTGATGCTCTTTCTCGACAATTCCTTTGGAGTGGTAATTTGTGTAGTACTAAATAGAGCTTGGTTAATTGGGCAACTATTTGTAGGCCTAAAAAGGAGGGTGGTCTTGGTCTTCATTTTGCTCTATTGAGTAGACAAGCTTTGGCTGCTAAACTTTATTGGCGATGGTGCTCTGGACAGCATCAACTTTGGGCTCGTATTATCACTCATAAATATTTTCATGGTGCTGATCCTTGCTCTGTTTCTGCACTTCCTCTTGAAGGTCGTGGCTCAATGGTTTGGCATACTTTGAAGACAGGTGCGATGTTGGTGAAGAGGGGTCTGTTCTGGATATGTAAAGGAGGTTCTCAGGCTTTGTTTTGGTCTGATGCTTGGGATGGATTCCCTTCCATTTTATCCATATACCCTCATCTTCAGCCTCTTTGTGACTCTTTTCTTGCTGCTGGATGGGATAAAGTGGCTCATTACAAGACTCCTTATCAATTGGGACCTGTTGTTGGTTATAGATGGAAGCATTCCTCTGATTGGCCTCCTGGAGGTACAGACATGGATCGTCAGGAGCTTTCTCAAATTCTGGCCTCTAGAGAGTGTTCCTCTTTGCTTGGTCCAGATGTATTGGCTTGGGGCGGTACCTTGTCTGGTAAATATCATGTCTCTGCTGGGTATCAGGAGATAACTAGACAATTATTTGGGGATGCTGAGGTCCCTTGGTGGAAGCAAGTCTGGAATAAATTTTCTTGGTCCAAGTGCAATTTTTTCATGTGGCTAGTGGCTCACAACCGTTGTCTTACCTGGGATAATCTTTGTAAATGTGGATTTCAGGGCCCCTCTTATTGTGTTTTGTGTGGTAATGGAGAGGAGTATGTCTCCCATCTGTTCTTCCATTGCTCCTATTCTACTCAGATATGGCACCTTTGGTGGAGCGCTTGGGGTTGCTCTTGTCGGCATGCTTCCTCTTTGCCTGAGTTCTGGACTCGCTTGGGTAGTGCTCCCTCCAAGTCTTCTTCTCTCCATGCTGCTTGGATTGCTGGCCCATCTTTCATGCTTTGGCATATTTGGTTGGAGAGGAATCGTCGCATATTCCAAGATGTTCGGCTTGGTGTTTTGCATCTTTGGTGGAAAATATCACATTCTCTCCAGGAAACTATTCTTGTGAAGTGTGAGCTTGATGGGGGTATGGATCCGGTTGATCTTGCTATCTGTAATCGCCTCAATTTTCATCTGTAGGCTGGGGTTGCGGCTCATAGGTTTCCTTCTATGTCCAGGCAGCTTCACCATCAGAGGAAGGGTCGGGTTAACCGAGATGGGCATTGGACTCCTCCTCCCTGTAGAGTTCTGAAAATTAACACTGATGGTTCTTCTCGTGGGAATCCTGGTCCGGCTGGTATTGGCGGAGTGGCTCGTTGTAGTTCTGGGAATGTTAAATTTTTCTTCTCAATTCATAAGGGTGATTATACTAACAATCTCATGGAAGCTCAGACTATTTTATATGCTGTGGAACAGTGTTGCTTGTGGGGATGGAGTAAGATTATTTGTGAGTCTGATTCTCAGGTGGTGGTGAGCATGCTTTCTTCGCAAGAGCTTGAGGATGTTAGTTGGCAACTGGCCACTGTTGTTAAGCAAATTCTTTTCTTCTCTTCCTCTTTTCAATTCATTAGGTTCAAGTATATTCCGCGATAATGGAATAGACCTGCTGATTGTTTAGCCAAATGGGCTTCTAGTCATGATCCGGGTTGGAATATTAGGGATAGGGGGCAACTGTCCTTTGAGATGGTGCAAGAATTTGATGATCTTGTTGCTCAGGATCGAGCTCCTTGTTGAGCTCTCCTTGTTGTATTCCTTTCTGTTTTAATAAATTTTTACCCCTCATTTTGCAAAAAAAAAAAACTAAAAATCAATCTGAAAATCAGTTACAAAATCGAAAAAAA